>CM038556.1:4259413-5459413 GCA_021527575.1 Ensete glaucum | reverse complement strand
TGACTCGATAAGTTCTTCAAGTGAAAAATAGTTGAAGTCCTTTGCCTCTTGAATGACAGTTACTTTTGGATCCCAGTTTTTATGAAGAGATCGTAAAATTTTATTAACAAGTTCAAGGTTAGAAAAAGATTTATCAAGTGCTTTTAAACCAGTATATGTCTCCAACGACTTCGCTTGGTTTCATTCAAAACAATTCAAAATTGTGCATCAAGAGATTGATCTTAGATTCTTTAACTCTATTTGTGCCTTTATGTATAACTTCAAGTGTGTGCTAAATATCATATGCTATTTTATAAGTCAAATTATAATTAAATTTATTTTTATCTAATGTGCAAAATAAAGTATTCATAGCTTTTACATTTAAAGAAAATGATTTTTGCTAAAACTCATTCCATTCATTCATATGTTTAGAGGGTGTTTGAAAACCAAGTTCTACAACATTCTATAAATTGAAATCCATAGAAAATAAGAAAACTCTCATTTAAGTTTTCCAATACCTGTAATCCATCCTATTGAACATAGGAGGACAATTAATAGAATAACACTCTTGATTGTCAAAAAAAGCTATTTAGTCTCTCTTGGGTGCTAAACCAATTAAGAAAAACTTAGTTTTGATACCAATTGTTAAGACAAATCAACACTAGGGGGGGCAAGGGAATTAGTGCTTTCATAAAAACCTTGGTTTGAAAAATTCATTCAATAAAAACTGATATCGAAAGTGTGCTTTAACTAGAAAAGTGTTACAAGCAGTTAAATCAGAAAGCAATAGTAATGAAGATCATAAAAAGGAAATGCACACTTAGTTTATAGTGGTCTGGTCATCGTGTCCTATGTCCACTTTTGATTCCTCCTCCATCAAGGTCACCAATGTTCACTAATGATCTTCCTTCAATTGGTGAAGATCAATTACCCTTTTATAACCCTTTCTTTCTTTCACAAGTTTAAGAGAGAACCATTGTAAGTCTTACACCTCCCTTAGAATGAACTCTAAACTTTTAAGAGGAGGGGAACTCTCGAAAGATTACAACAATATTTGTACACTTAGAATCACAAGTTTTTTTATCTTAGTTGTTACTTCCTTAAACAAGAATGAGTGAGGTATTTATAGGCTACAAACGACTTCAAAATTTGGAGCCAAACATTCAAATTTTCATGGTTTCCAAGGCACTAGAGGTACCACCACCATTAATGGGCGGTACCACTATTGCCTGAAAGTCTCAAAGACTGGGCTTTAGTCGTAGTACCATTGGCCTAGGTGGTACCATCATCTGACATAGTTTGGGAGACTATGTTTGGGTAGTACCACCACCAAACAATCTCGAAGACTGTCTTCTAAGTGGTACCACCACCTGGTCTAGCGGTGCCACCACCAAACCTGACTTCAGGTCACTGAAATGATCCTTCCAATAGGCCCAAATCAGCCCCAATTATGGCCTAATGGGCCCTTAATTGAGTTAACATGGTTACACCAAAAAATAACTCAATTAGGACCTAAACTATGATTATCATGATATAAATGATTGCAAAGCATAAATCTTGTATTGTCCAGCATGTCGACTCTCGGAACATATGAAGATGCTTCAATCATTTTGCCTTTTCATAATCAAAGATAGTCCTACATCACTTTTCAAAAATGTTGATTCAATCATAACTTTGTCAATTGATTTTATCCTCAAAATCTGAGATTCAATACAAACACCTTGAGTGCAAGAGAGAAAGAGAGAACATGGACTTTAAAAGGTTGAACGAATAGTTGCAAGTCCACAAACGACGGTTCACTAGGTGCCGAGCGCGAAGATAAGCTCAATTTGTGAAGAGTGTTCAATGCCTGAGAATATACTAAGGCTCCATCTAGCCCTATGCCACTTGCGGTTTTCCGAGGGTTTAAGATGGCTAACATTTCACACTGCACTACGGTCTACAAAAATTAGGTCACAAGACGCAAAAGCGGAGCTATTTTGGATAGGTTTAGCCCGACGTAATGACCGAATGTATTACAACATTATTAATTATTTTTGCTTACATTTCTTAGAAAAACAACATAAAATTGAACAAAATAGGCTACCAAACATCTATACAAGAATGCAAAAGCGACAAATGATTCATTGAGCAAAAATGTTATGGGTGTATGATGACCATTCGTGATAGCATGGTGGATAATAGCCATTGCTGGGAACTTGTTGCTCTCTTCCAAATAGCCTTGGCCAAGCCGAGAGCAACAAGTTGCGCCTCTCGACCAAGGTTGCAAGTAGTCTTTGGCCAAATTATAGGGCTGCAACTGTTGTTGCTTTTTTCCCTATGTTTTACATCAATAATTTTGGTGATAAAACACTAATTTATAATGTCTTTCAATGACATGAATATGTGCTATCCAAAAATCGGATTGATGATAGAAATGCAGTAAGCTACATAGAAAACAATTCATATGATTCATCACAACACACGTAGTTTAAAAACCAATCACCACATGATCAATCTGGCTCTAATACCACTATTTAAAAATATCAGATTGAGCATCATATATGCAGCAAAAAATAAAATTAGAAATCAAATTTTATAAAGAAATATATTAAGTCGTTGTGTGATGATTGGTGCAGAAAAACTACAAAACTAAAAAACTATACATTGTGTTAGATGTTTTACCTAGGGAGATTGTATGTCCCTGAAAAACTAGATCTATAGGTGTAGATGAATGAGATCAGACGTCCTTCTCTCTAGTGGTGACCCATACATCAGATGGTGCGATGCTGCTCAAATTGCAGTGTGATTTTCCTCTCTATGCACACTAAAAAGCTGCACTTTCTCTAAGAAGGGGTTGAGCCTTCTTGTTGTCCACATGCCCCAAATAGGGCCTATTGGCCGAGGAGGAGATGGAGGGAGGAGAATAGGAGGAGGCAACCAAAAGGTCTCTAACCTATGAGCTCTGTGCTCCCTTCCTATCTATAGAGGTTCCTATCAACTTAACCCTAATAAATCATACCCTATTGAGTATTGGATCTCTATCCATTTACCCAAGTCTCTAGGATTAGTGCATTCCTACCCCCAATAATCTCTTATTAGATCTTATTGGATCTCATCCATAGAATCTAATAATATAGGTGTATATTGGATATCCAATAAAATAGAGACTCCACAGATATCTCATATTCGAACCTCTACTCATCGCAACATCTACCATTTATGTGTGATTCTCTAGACCTAATACTAAGCTGACCATGAGTTGCACCTATCAAAACTCCTTCTAATTTAGTAAATTATTATCTCATAATAATTCACTCAACTCATAGACTATGGATGTACTAGGCCACTACGCCATAATCCCTAGACAGTATAGGAGGATCTAATATATTAGACCTGTTTATCTTTAGTTACTGTGTATCTAGAATCCTTCATCCATCTAATCTCAAAGACTATATATTGAGCATGATATTGCTAGCCCTCATACGAAATCTATCTGAATCTTACTCTAATTAGATTCTCCCAAATAACTCCTCTCTCTCTCAAAATGACCCTAGCCAGAGATCTACTTGAGCGAGAATACATGGGATATTCCTCTCGTTATACTGAGAGCAAATGATCCTCTGTTGACATATAATTAGCTTCTTAAGGTTCGGTATTATTCCTAATAATCAGTTATACTAGCCCTATTTAAACCGATAACTCTGGTATCAAAGAATGAAGTACTCAAATAAGACATCCTTGATGTCTCAAGCCTAAGGACCAAACACACAACTGGGACTAAAGAATCAGTGTTTAACGTCAAGTATCATTAATCATCCAATATTCCATAAGTAGATCTATCAGTGAACTCATTCTTCATTCCCTAGTGTCCCCACACAAGCAGCTATGAGACTAGCTACCTCCATCAGTACACCAATCAGTCCGGTTATCTCGATGTCCCTCTCGAGTAACCTATGACTAGGATTATCTAGGATCTATGTTTAAAGGTAAATTGGTCACATTATCATGATCCCATCATGATCCAATTCTCATTGCATAGATCCAAAGACATCACAATATATGTAATATATAATACAAAGTGAGATAAATGTCAATTATAATAAAAAGTAAAAGGACTACGCAGCATGTCACATGTCATCAGTCAAGTGATTAGCTTATAGGGTACCTATAACTAGTAGAGTGTAGGTGCTTACCTCCTCTTCCTTGAACATAATGCGGTGATCTCCGTTGGGATAAAACCTTTTCTATTGTGGTTCCCTTGTGTATGATTTCCATGTGGATAAGCTACTACCACTTGTTGTCGGCCCATCACTAATCACATCAACTTATTACTTGATATGACCTTTTGGTATTAGCGAGGTTTCATAGATCTAAGGAAGGAATTTATTTAGGTGTCCCCTCTGAACAAGATCCTTAATTTATTCTTTTAAGGCATAGCAAATTTAAATGTCATGTTTATGATCTCGGTGAAAATGATAATACTTAGTCATATCTCTACTTGCTAGTGATCTCTTAAGGGGTGAGGCATTCGCAAGAATCCCTTATCCTGAATTTTTATTAAGTCTCCAATGTGGGAAGTATTGAGTGACATGAAGTCTCATTGGGGAGGGACCCGATCACCTCTTGACCTATCACTTTATGGTCTCTCTATGGTGCTTGAATGCTAAGCCTTTTCCTCTTTCACCACCTTCTTAGGCTCACCGTACCACAATGATGTGGTAGTTGGCCTCTAGCAAGAGCTTTGGAAAAGTTATTAAGGGTTAAATGATAACTTTGTAAAAAAATCTTAAAATTTGGAAACCACTGATATACTCATTGATGAAGACGGAAGGGGTTAGGTCAATGACCATATGAACCTCATCGTTAAACTTATATAATTCTCTCGAGATTTATTTTTCAACTACCATATTGCTAGGAGAGAACTGGCTAGCTTCTTTGGGAGTCTGTAGTGTTAGGACCGAGTTAGCACTAAGAGAGTGGGGGGTGAATTAGTGCAAGTGCAATGAGTATTCGGTTTGAAAAATATACTTAAAGTAAAAAACTAAAACTAAAAGTATTTTTCATCAAGATCAAAAATAAAAATAAAAAGCTAAAATAAAAAGCAAGTAAAGAAGGCTCACAAAGTTTATAATGGTTCGATTAAAAACTTAACCTACATCCACTTCCTGAGTCCTCCTTCATCGAGGCCTGTCGGTATCCACTAATGATCTTCTTCCATAGGTGAAGATCAAAACACCTTACACTTTTCTCCTTTTCATAGGTTTAGGAGAGGAACTTTTATAAAAAAAAATTTTCTCTCTTCCCTTAAACTCACTTTGCACTTTGAAGCACTCAAGGGAAGCTCATACATTATATAAAATTTTAACCAAGATTATGACCACTTTTCTTGCACTTTCTTATTACTTTCTTATCTTGCCATGCAAGAATACTTGGGGTATTTATATACCCCAATTGGCTACTAAAATTGGAGCCAAAATTTAACCCTTGCCGAAAAACTTAAGTGCGGTACTACGACAGCATTGTACCACCAAAAGCACCTAGACATTCTAGATGACGGTGGTACTACCATCGCCTGGGAGGTACTACCATCGCCCATCAGTAGTACTACCATTAGGAATCATGAAAATAGGTACTTTTAATCCTTTTTTGTACTCGACTCATACATCCTATTGACCCCTTTCTAGGTCAATGAAATAAGCTCAACCTGAGCTCGAATCTAACCCAAAGTGGACCCAGTTGCCTCACATTAAGTTAATTTAGATTTCTCCAAATCTAACTTAATTAGGACTCAGTTAAAATGCTAACTATGACACACTACATAATTATAATTGTTTTTATCTGGTATGTCAATTGATCTTCCGAACTCCTAGCGAACTTTCCGATGAACTTCTCTGAGTCTCTCAATCATCTTCGTGAACTCCTAGCGTACTCGGTGAGCTCCCAATCACCTTCAGTGAACTCCTGGTGAACTCCTAGTGAGCTCCCATTACATCGTCCGAACCTCAGCCTGATGCCCGAACTTGACTCTGGCCCAACATCAAATTGTATTATCTTTTCATTGTCATAAATAATCCTACATCATTTTCTCTAATGCATAAGTTACATCATAAAACTTATTAATAGGTTTCATCATCAAAATCTAAGATTTAACAATCTCTCCCTATTTAATGATAATAACCAATTGATGATGAGAGTTAACCTTAATTGCCCCTATGTATATACCATAGAATAAATAGAGCAAACTTAAATTCAAAAGGATCTATCACTTTTGAATTCAAGTATAACATTTTGACAATATTGATTCATAATTTAACCATTCATGATATTATACATGATAAAACATTCATCTTCTTGGTATCACATGATAAATAATTTAAGCCAAAAATATGTTTCACATAATAAATATGTCATCAATCATGATACAACATCCATCTTCTTGGTATCACAAAAAAAATTCAAAGATCTCAAAACATTTCTTATGTTATCAATTATATCATTTCTCCCCCTTTGTTATCAACAAAAAGAATAAATGCTCAACTTATATTTGAACATTGTTAAATATTTTATCACAATGTTTAGTACATAAAGAAAGAAATCTAGTCCATTTCTCCCCCTTAGTAAAATAAGAAGAATAAGAATATAGTTTAATCCATTTCTCATCAAATTAATTTCTCCTCCTTTGTAAATAAAATAGAAGAAGAGGAGGGGTGGGTGGGTCAAAGATCCAAAACTCAAGTATCAAAAAAGAAAAAATCAAATATTAAGGGGATACATATTCATTAATCTAAGAATCAAAATATTGAAAGAGAGCTCAAAAGCTAAGAAATCAAAAAAATATAAGAGCTTCTCATTACATTTAAAATTGTCTCATGTAAATTTCAAGAAAAGACTCAAGAAATCTAAAACATAGCAAATAATGCATTTGGATAGTTTAACATTCATAACTCTCTTCTAACAAAATCAAATTGTTCTTCATTTAATGGCTTAGTGAAGATATCAACTAATTAATGCTTTGTATTAATAAATTCCAAAGATATATCATAATTCACTTGATCTCTAATAAAGTAATGCCTAATGTTAATATATTTAGTTCTTGAGTGCTAAATGAGATTTTTAGTGAAACATATTGCACTAGTATTATCATATTTAATAAGAATATTTTTTAAGTGAATTTCATAATCTTCTAGTGTGTTTTCATGCAAATGACTTATGCATAACATGCACCAACTACTATGTACTTAGCTTCGTTATAGATAATGGAACCAAATTTTGTTTCTTGGAACATAAAGAAACAAAAGCATGTCCTAAGAATTGACATGTCCAATTGTACTCTTCTTATCTACTCTATAACCTCCAAAATCAACATATGCATATGCAATTAAATCAAAATTTTCGGACTTAGGATACTATAATCCTAAATTAAATGTTTATTTTAAATATTTAAATATTCATTTAACTACCTTAAAATGAAAATGTTTAGGAATGAATTAAAACCTTGCATACAATCCATCACTAAACATTATGTCTGGTCTAATAATAGTTAAATATAACAAACTACCTATCATTCCTCTATATGATTTTTGATCAAAATTTTCACATTTTTATCCAAGTCTAACTTCGTAGAAATACTCATGGGTGTATTTATAGCCTTAGCACCATACCAAAACATTTTAACAAATCTAAGATATACTTAGTTTGACTTATAAATATACCATCATTTAATTATTTTATTTATAACCCTAAGAAAAAAGTTAATTCGCCCATTAGGCTCATTTCAAACTCTTGGCTCATATTTTTGGTAAAAGATTTATATAAGGATTCATTTATAGAAACAAAAAGAATATCATCCATATAGATTTGAATAGTAAGAAAATTATTTTTTAAAGTGCTTAATAAATAATGTGGTGTCAACCTTATCTTTCAAAAAATTATTTGAAATAAGGAAAGAGCTAAGTATTTCATACCAAGCTCTAAGGGCTTGTTTCGAACCATAAAGAGCCTTAGATAATTTGAAAACATGATTTGGGATAAGGTTAATTTCAAAAATGGGGGGTTATTCAACATAAACCTCTTCATAAATGAAATCATTAAGAAAACACTTTTGACATTCATTTGAAATAATTTAAAATTCTTTAAAAAAGCAAAGGCAAAGAGTATCCTTATAACTTTAAGTCTAGCTAAGAGCGAAGGTTTCTTCATAATCAATCCCTTTTTGTTTGGAATCCTTGATCACTAATTTAACCTTATTTCTAACCACGATATTATTTTTATTTTACTTGTTTCTAAAGATATATTTAGTTCCAATCACTAAACAATCATTGGGTCTAGCAACAAACTCTCACACCTCATTTCTTTTAAATTGGTTCAACTCTTCATGCATTAAAATAACCAAGAATCATCTCTCAGGGCTTCATCAATGCATTTTGGTTCAATTTGAGATAGAAATACGACGTTAGCACAAAAATTTTTAAAAGAAGAACGAGTTTGAACACCTTTTGATGTATCTCCTATTATAAGCTCCTTAGGATGAGCATTTACATACTTTCATTCCTTGGGTAAGGATTTGAAAGTAGATTCATCCAAGTTGATTTTAGGAGGATTTTCATTCAAATTTAAAGTGTCAAAATCAAAATCATCATCAAAATTAATTTTTTAAAATTTAAAAATCTCATTAAAAATGACATGAATAGATTCTTCAAGACTAATGTTCTTTTTATTAAAAATGTGATAAGCCTTTGAAGTAGAAGAATAACTAAGAAAAATACCTTTATCGGATTTTGCATGAAATTTTTGTAAGACATCTTTTTCATTTAAAACGAAGCATTTACAACCAAAAACCTTGAAATATAAAATATTGAGTTATTTATCATTCTAGAATTCATAAGGAGTTTTAGAAAGTAATGGTCTTACAATAACCCTATTCATAACATAACATATCATGTTAACGGCTTCCGTCCAAAAATATTTAGGTAGGCTATGTTCATTTAACAAGATTCTAACTATTTCTTGTAATCTCCTATTTTTTCTTTCACAACTCCATTTTTTATAGATATCTAGTAGTAGAGAAATTGTGGTTGTACCCATTTGACTCACAAAAAGTTTAAAAATCATGATTTTGAAACTCACCACCATGATCACTACATATAGATGAAATCATAAAATATTTTTTGTTTAGAACAAGTTTGAGAATTTTAAAAAATATTTAAAAAAATCACTTTGTGTGCCAAGAAGTAAGTCCAAGTGTATCTGCTATAATTGTCTATAATAACAAATGAGTATTTGCAACCTCCTAATCTTATAGTATCAATTGGTCCAAATAAATCCATATGGATCAATTGTAGTGGTCTAGATTTGATTCTTTGAGTTTTTGACTTAAAACTACTTTTTATTTGCTTTCCTATTAAGCAAACATCACAAACTTTATCTTCGACGAACTTAATGCTAAGTAATCTTCTTAATAAATCTTTAGTTGTGACTTGATTTAGTAGTTTCATGTTACATTACCTAGTCTCCTATTCCAAACCTAAGCATCATTTTTCAAAGCTAAAAAGCACATTTCATCATAAAATTTTTTAATATCAATAGTATATATCTTTTTATTTCTTAAAGCAATCATAGATTTATTTTTGTGTGGTATTTCAATTATATAAGCATTAGATTCAAATTTAACAATATATCCTTTATCACACAATTGGTTAATGATTAGTAGATTATGTTTCAAACCATCAACTAATAATACATCTTCAATAAAAAAGGCTTGATTTGTTACATATGGTTCATTTTCCAATGATTTTTCGCTTGTTATTGTCTCCAAAGGTGACAACTCCTTCATTTAGGCTAGTGAGCTTAGAAAAATAAGTTGGATATCTAGTCATGTGCCTTAAGCATCAAATATCAAGGTACCATTTTTTGCTCCTAGCCTTTGTTTGGAGATAAACCTACAAGAAATGTGGTTTTAATTTAGGTACTCATTTGACTTTGTGTTCTTCATTAAAAGCTCTATATAATTTAACTAAAAGCATTGTATTATTTATGGTTCATTTAGGAACCCAAATCAACTTATGTGGACTATACTTTCTAAATGAATACTTATAAGTAAAATGTCCTAATCTACCACAAAACTTACATTTAATTTTTGGTGAAGAGTGTAATGTAGGTCCTCTAACGAAGATAGTTAACTTTTATTGAGTGTTACCCAAAAGCCAATACCTTCTTTCTTATGGATATAACCCTTATTAGTAAGGATCATGTATGGAGATTTATTCTCTATTTTAAATTTTTCTAAAGTTTGTTGAAGTATGGCATTTTTCTTTCTAATATTCTCTAGTGTTTTATATTTAGTGCAATAATTATATAATGTTGATGCTTCATGCATGTTGTCAAATTTACTAAATAGTTATGTATGTTCCTTTTTAGGTAATTTATAAGTTTCGCTAAGCTTCTTAAATTCATCAAATAGTTTTTGAAATGCATTTAATAATTCATCAAAGGTAAAGGAGATTTCAAAGGATTCACTTACCTCGTCATGGAAGGCCATGAGCGCATAGTTTGTTGCTTTTTCATTATTGTTGTCTTCTTCATCCGACAAGTTTGCATCATCCCATGTTGAGAAGGTCTTCTTTTTGTTTAACACATTTTTCCTCAACTTTAGGCATTCACTTTTGAAATACCCAAGTTTCTTACATTCAAAATATATTATTTTATCTTTTTAGTTTATTTTTATTTTTATGATTTTTATTCTTTTTTATTAATTTTTTGAGTTTTCTTGTTAGTAGTGCAAGATCATTATTCTCATCACTCAAGGTTTCACTCGAGGAATCATTTGTTGTTCTCAGTGCCAAGTCCTTTCTGTTCTTTGAAAGGTGTTCATCTTTGGTTCTCAAGGCAATGTCCTTCCTGTTCTTTGGAATGTGTTCTTCAATTTCATTATGAGCTTTGTAGCTCATTTCATAAATCATTAGAGACCCGATTCGTTCTTAAGAGATAAATTGTTCAAGTCTTTGGCCTCTTGTATAACAGTTACTTTTAGGTCCCAACTTTTAGGTAAAGATGTCAAGATTTTATTAACAAGTTTAAGATTAGAATGAACTTTATCAAGAGATTTTAAACTATTGATGACATCCATAAAGCCGATTATATGTCACCAATAGTCTCATTTGGTCTCATTTTAAATAATCTATAGTTATGTATAAGAAGATTTATTTTCGATTCATTTATCCTACTTGTGCCTTTGTGTGTGACTACTAAAGTGTGTCAAATATCATAAGCTGAATCACAAGTAGAAACCTGATTAAACTCATTTTTATCTAAAGTATAAAACAAAGTATTTATAGCTTTAGTATTTAATAAAAACATCCTTTTTTTAGGATCATTCAAATCATTTATCGGATTGGATTTCTGAAAACCATTTTTCATAATATTTTATAGTTCAAAATATATCAAAATAAAAAATATATGCATTCTAGTTTTCCAATATGTGTAATCCGTCCCATTAGACATGGAGGACATATGATAAAGTGTCCTTTGTTAATGCCAAACGAAGCAATTTACTCGCTTAGGTGTTAATCCAATTGAATATAACCGCTTTGATACCAACTATTAGGACAGAATTGACACTAAGAGGGGGGTGAATTAGTGCAAGTGCAAGAAGCACTTGATTTAAAAAATATGCTTGAGGTAAAAACTAAAACTAAAAGCATTTTTTATCAAGATTAAGTTAGAGAATGATTAAACTTAAGATCGAATAAAGAATCTTGATTTAACTACTGAATGTTAAAATAAAAAGCAAGTAAGAAGGCTTAGAGAGTTTATAGTGATTCAGTCAATAACTTGATCTACATCCACTTTCTGAGTCCTCCTTCATCAAGGCCCATCGATATCCACTAATGATCTTCTTTCATAGGTGAAGATCAAACCCCTTATACTTTTCTCTTTTTCATAGGTTTAGGAGAGGAATCTTTACAATTTTTGTTTTTTTCACTTAAACTCACTTTGCACTTTGAAGCACTCAAGGGAAACTCTCAAATTTTATAAAATTTTGATAATGATTATAATCACTCTTCTTGCACTTTCTTATCACTTTTTTTCCTTCTTATATAAGAATACTTGGGGTATTTATAGACCCCAATTGACTTCAAAATATTGAAGCCAAAATTTAACCCTTGTCGAAAGACCCGGGTACGGGCAGTACCACTACTAGCACCACCGGTACCACTATCGAAAGCACCTAGATATTCTGCATGATGGTAGTACTATTACCACTTGGGCAGTACTAACACTACCCATCAATGCTATTGCTATCAAGAATCTCAAGAAAAGGTACTTTCAATCTTTTTTTGTACCCGACTAGTACCTCCTATTGACCCCTTTCCAAGTCAATGAAATGAGTTCAACCTGAGCTTAAATCTAACCCAAAGTGGAACTAGTTGCCTCACATTGAGTTAATTTGGATTTCTCTAAATCTAACTCAATTAGGAATAATTATGATACTAACTATGACACACTATATAATTACAATCGTTCTTGTCTGGCATGTCAATTGATCTTCAGAACTCCCGACAAACATCCGATGAGTCTCTTGATCATATTCTAATGAACTCTCGGCATGCTCCGAGTGAGCTCTCGTTCACCTTCGATGAACTCTCACTACATTGTCCAAACCCTAGCACGATGCTCGAACTTGACTCCAGCCCAACATCAAATTGTATTGCCTTTTCACTATCGTAGTTAATCCTGTTATGATCAAGTTGGCACTAAGAGGAGGGGAGGAGGAAGGGGTGGGGGTTAATTAGTGCAAGTGCTGAAATCTTGGTTTGAAAAGTTTGCTCATAGTAAAACCGAAATCAAAAGCTTTTTTGGGAATTCGTTAAGAGCAAATAACTGAACAATTTAAAACAAAGCTGAAAGATGATGATCGTGCTTTTCTCTAAATTAACGAATGGCAACTAAATTTAATAACAAAATTAAAGAAGAGATGAAGAGAAATACTCACAAAGCTTTTATCATGGTTCAGTCAAAACCTTGGCCTACATCCACTCCCAATCCCTCTTCACTCGATGGTAACCGATGTCCACTAAAGATCTTCTTCCACGGATGAAGACCAAACTTCTTATACTTCTTTCCTTTATAGGTTCAGGAGAGGAACCTTTTACAAGTTTTTATCTCTTCCCTTAGACTCACTTAACACTTGAAGCACTTAAGGGAAGCTCTCAACTTTTACAACCTTTTAACATAATTTTCACTTCTTTTTCATACACTTTCTTGCTCTTTTTCTTGCTACTCCAAGCAAGAAAAGTTGGGGTATTTATAGACCCCAATTGGCTTCAAGAAATGAACCCTGAAAATAAGAGCGATGGTAGTACAACTACCGCCTGAGTGGTACTATCATCGCCCACTAGTGGTGCTACCACCGAGAATCCCGAAATAGCACTTTTCCCATATTGTTTTATACCTGACTAGTACCTCCTATTGACCCATTTCCAAGTCAACAAAATGAACTCAATCTGAGCTCAAATCCAACCAAAGGTGGATTTGGTTGCCTCACAATGAGTTAATTTAGATTTCATCCAAATCTAACTCAAGTAGGACTCAAAATAACCGATGCTAACTATGACACACTAAGGTACTCAAATACAATCATCCATGTTGTCTGGCATGTCAATTGAACATTCAAACTCCTGAGGAACTTCCCAGTATCCTCTCACAAACTCTCGATGATCTCTTGATCATCTTCCAACAAACTCCCGGCGTATTCCCTGCAAGCTCCCGATCGCCTTCGACGAGCTCCTAGCGAACTCCCGGTAAGCTCTCGATCACCTTCGGTGAGCTCCCGACGAACTCCCAGTAAGCCCCCGATCACCTTCGATGAGCTTTCGATGATCTCCGAGCGAGTTCCCACTACATCGTGAACCCCGATCCGATATTCGAATTTGACTCTGGCCCAACATTAGATTGTATTATCTTTTCACCATCGTAGTTAATCCTATATTAGTCATCTCTAATATACAGGTTAGATCATAAAACTCATCAATGTTGGGAAACCTCAGCGGGTGCATCACATGTGCAGTGGAAATCAAAACAAAAACTAGTTTCCCATGCAGATCAAATCATCATGCAAAAGATTGAGGTTGTGAGAACTCTTCCAGCTTCGTCTTGTTGCTTCTACTACAGCAATGTATTCTGCCTCTGTAGTCTAGTCAGCAGTAGTATCTTGCTTGGAACTCTCCAGCTTACTACTCCATTCAGGGTGAAAACATACCCTGAATTTGACTTGCTATCATCAATGTTGGACTGAAAACTTGAGTCTATGTTGCCCTCAACCTGGAGGCTACCTTCTCTATATACCAGTACAAGATCCTTAGTCATTCTCAAGTACTTAAGGATACACTTTACTGCCTTCTAGTGTTCTAAACATGGATCTGCCTAATACCTATTCGTGACACTCAAAGCATGTGCTATATCAAGCCTAGTATATAACATCGCATACATGATAGACCCTACCATTAAGGCATAAGGTATCTTATTCATGTATTGCCTTTCTTCAAGAGTCTTTGGGGATATACTCCTAGAAAGTGATATTCCATGTCTCATCGGTATGAGACGTCTCTTGGAATTTTTTATGCCAAACTTTTTTATAATGAAGTCTATATACCTAGATTGGGACAAGCCAAGCATCTTTTTGGATCTATCTCTATAGATCTGAATCCTATAGGATACTTGCCCTAAGTATTTCATGGAGAAGTTTCTAGATAGCCAAGTCTTTACTGTGGAGAGCATTCATACATTATTCCCAATGATTAGGATGTCATCCATATATAGCACCAAGAAGGTGATAGCACTTTCACTTACCTTCCTATACACACAAGGCTCATCTTTGTTCTTAATGAAGTCATAAGATCTAATCACCTCATCAAATCTTATATTCTAACTTCGAAAAGCTTGCCACAATTCATAAATGGATCTAAGCAACCTGCACACTTTATTTGGACTCTCTTTGGATACGAATCTCTCTGGTTGTATCATATACCCCTCTTCCTCGAGGTTGTCATTGAGGAATACCATTTTGACATCTATCTGTCAGATCTCATAGTCATAGTGTGCTGCAATCGCTAAAATAATTATAATGGACTTAAGCATAGCCACAGGTGAAAAGGTTTCATCATAGTCAACTCTTTGTCTTTGACGATATTCTTTAGCTACTAGCCTTGCCTTATAGGTCTCTACCTTTCCATCCACTCTGATCTTCTTCTTCAAGATCCATTTGTAGCTGATGGGTATAATACCCTCAAGTGCATCCATAAGGTTCCAAACCTTGTTAGAGTACATAGAATCCATCTCAGAATTTATGACTTCTTATCACTTCCCGGAGTCTATACTCATAATAGTCTCCTCATAGGTCTAAGGATCAACATCCTGAGAGTCATCTCCACTATATGTCCAACATATCTTTCAGGAGGGTAAGATACTCTACTAGACCTACGAAAAGTTAGAATTTATGTGTTAGGTACCTAAACAGTCTCGGGCTGGAATAGTGCTCGAGCTAGGTTCTCCAACCTTGCTCAATTCTATCTCACTCCTACTATTTCCACCAAGAATATGTTCCTTCTTAAGGAACACAGCTCTCTTGGCAACAAAGACCTTTCGGTCCTCGAGATGATAGAAATAATATCCTAAAGTCTCCTTATGGGATCCCATGAATGTGTATTGTTCCATCCTTGATTCTAACTTGTCAGGGTTGTATCTTCTAACGTGAGCAGGACAGCCCCAAATCTTAACCACCTTAAGGTTGGGCTTCTTTCCTTTCCATATCTCATATGGTATAGACACTACCGACTGTTGTGGAACTCTATTCAGAAGGTAAACTGCAGTCTCTAGGGCATACCCTCATCATAGACCGCACCATGTCTAACAATGTGTGATTCCTCCTTTCTAATATACTATTGAGATAAGGTGTATAAAGAGGTGTCCACTAGGATAGAATCATACTGTCCTTGAGGAAATGGGTGAACTTCGTACTCAAGTACTCTCCTCCTCAGTCTAATCGAAGAGTCTTAATACTCTTTCCAATTTCGTTCTCTACCTTATTCTTATATTCTCTAAATTTTTCAAAGGCCTCAGATTTATACTTCATTAAATACATGTGTCCATACCTAGAGAAATCATTAGTGAATGTAATGAAGTATAAGTAACCACCTATAGCCTGAGTCAACATGGGACCACATACATCACTATGTATGAGTTCCAATAACTCGGTGGCTCTCTCTCCAGTTCCACTAAAAGGAGAGTTGGTCATTTCCCCACGAAGGCAAGGTTCGTAAGTTACATATGACTCATAATTAAATGGATCTAAGTATCCATCTTTCAGTAACTTTTGAATCCTTTCCTCATGTATATGACCTAGCCTATAATGCCATAGGTATATATTATTCACCTCATCTCTTTTCCTCTTAGATATATTTATATTCATGATATATAGAGAAGTGTCTAACATATATAAGCCATTTATAAGGGTCCCTCTAGTGATGATCTCATCATCCATAATTATTAAACAACTATTATTCTCAAAAACTAATTTATATCCACTAATTGTCAAACAAGTGATAGAAATAATATTTTTGATAATAGAAGGAACAAAATAGCATATATCTAATGCAATAATGGCTCCATCAGGCAGATTAGGATGACCTCTTCAACAACAACTGTAGCAACTCTTGCTCCATTGCCTATCTTAAGGTGTATCTCGCCTCTAGCCAATCTTCTAAGTCTTGCCAGAACCTATAACAAATTACAGATATGATAAACACTCCCAGTATCCAATACCCATGTGTTATCATAAAAATCTAACAAGTGGAGGCTGATCATGAATATACTTGAAGCTTCTCCAAGCTTCTGTCTCACCTTCTCTGCAAGGTAGTGCTTGTAGTTCCTCTTCTAGTGTTCGTCTTAGCTATAGTGGAAGCATTGTCCTTTGTCCTTTCCCGGGTATTTTTTGGTAACCTTTGTCTTACCTGGTCTTTCTTTTCCCTTGCCCTTCATAAGGGTCTTTCTAGCCTTCCTTTTTTTTTTATCTCACCAATATAGAGAACCGGCTTCTCCTTCTTGATGGCACTCTTAGCTTCCCTCAACATATTAAAGAGCTCAGGGAGAGTCACCTCAAACTTGTTCATATTAAAGTTAATAATGAACTGTGAAAAGGAATCAGGTAGGGACTGAAGTATAAGATCAACACACAGGTTATCCTCTAGGACTATCTATATACTTCACAAAGCGAGCGATCTAATCCTTACCTATCCTTTCCTCCAACATGGGCACAATCATGTTAAGGACATATATGATTTTATCTTCTGCGAGAATAATTCTCAAAATATAGAGCTTTTGGACCAATAAGACGGTTGGCATCAAGTATGCCACGTAGGGGTTTTACAAGCGACAAACAAGATACAACATAAATTAAATAACATACAGATTTTACAGAAAATACTAATTAAGATATAGACTTCTATCTTAATGTACTCCCACTATTTTCTTAGTGAATCACATGACACCCTCGACACGAGAGACGGAAGTCTCTAGTAGACTCCTAGTGGGGATCGGGATCCAATTAGCATCTTAGTACAACCTCGAGGGACTCGACCAATTATACTAAGCCCAAAAGGTAGGCAACTCTTACCAATCACAACTCCTTATGATTCCCATCACGTTCAGCCTCCGAATCATCATGGTCTCGAGGGACTCGACCAACCATGATATTCAGTTAAGTCATCACCATTGTTATAAGATGAGTCTGATTTGATGATATGCCCTCAAGGGACTCGACCAAGCATACCATGTTCTTAGGTCACCGGTGACATCTCTATGTCATAGGCAAGAACTCGATCATGTAGATAGGTGAGTCTCGAGGGACTCGACCAACTCAACCTATGTCATGATTCAATTTCTTCCTATAACGATGGAAGGCCACGTGGGTCAATCTTATTGCCTCATGCTTATCGACTTAATATTATCGTAGGAGGGGTTTTTGTTTTGTATCGATCTCCTAATATGTCATGTCACATATATACATATTTGATATATATCTACATTGCATACATATATATATACAAATACACACACATATATCTAGTAGATGTATAACACATCACATATACAAGCTACACCGGATGATTATGAGCCGTCACCTAATATGATTAAGCCCGAGCCAATGGGCCTAATCACTCACTACAAGATCTATGTGTGCATCGTCGTATCTCCATATCCTGTGATTATTAATCTTGTCATCATTAATTCCGTCAGATCGTTGCATCACCATGCATCGTGATCTCCCGCCATGGCATTGTGGGTCCCGCTGTAACCACCACGCTCTCGCTGCGCCTCTCCATGTAATTACAAATAATCACAGGCATATAGGCTGAACAATAAACGAGAAAAAACACACAGGCTGGCAGGCCCTAATAATAATAATAATCACAGTTACACACATCACAACACATGGCTTATGATCATCTATCCACATCATACATCACATCATATATAGGATTACTAGATATTTATAATAATTAATTAAAAGTAAACTATTTAATTACTTTTTTTTCTGAAAATCAGGGCATGCTCAAAATTTTTAGAATTATCAAGGGTAATTTTATAATTTTGGATGCGAGGATAGTCCTTGAAATTTCTAGAATTGTTAAGGGTATTTTCATAATTCTGGATAAGAGGATAATCATCGAAATTTCTAGAATTATTGAGGGTATTTTTAGAATTTTATACATGAGGATAGTCCTCGAATTTCCAAAATTATTAAGGGTGTTTTCGATATTCTAGATAAGAGGATAGTACTCGAAATTTTCAAAAATATTGAGGACGTTTAAGAAATTATGTATAAAAAGGACAAAGCTAGAATTTCTCAAATTCTGAGGGGTATAACCATTTTTTTCTCAAAAGGATGCCCTAGCCCACCTTCACCCTCACTGCGCCACCACCATCGTTGCCCCTACGCAGACAACTACCCTGACCCTCACAATTGTGTGGTGCCACCACCGCTAGTGGCGGTGTGGCAAGGCAACTCAAGCTAGCCAGCCTCAAATTCTGAGGGGTATAACCATTTTTTTCTCAAAAGGATGCCCTAGCCCACCTTCACCCTCACTGCGCCACCACCATCGTTGCCCCTACGCAGGCGACAACTACCCTTTGCGGCCAGCAGCCCTCCTGCCAAGGGGCAGCCACCCTTGTGACTGGTGCCACCACCCCTGCTAGTGGCGGGGGTCATGAGCAACCCCTGCAGGTGGCGGCGCCCCCACAGTGGCCGCCTTGGGGCTCGCCCGAGGCGGTCACCCTTGTAGGGAGCTTGGTCGCGCGCCTGCAGTAGCTGGCCATGGTCGGCTACCCCTACAAGGGGCCTAACCGTGGCCAGCCACCTCTGCATGCAGACAGTATGCATGTGCCCGCCCCTCCCCCGCAGGCAGTGCCTAATTTCATTACCAATCGCTACAACAAGTGTGTAGAACAGTTCTATGTGATTCAATATCATCACACATAATTTAAAACTAATTTTTCATGTGAAAACCTTTTCTCTGATACCATTGTTGGGAAACCTCAGCGAGTGCATCACATATGCAGCGAAAATTAAAATAAAAATTAGTTTCTCACGTAGATCAAATCATCATGCAAAAGATTGGGGTCACAAGAAAAATCATAAAAATCAAAAAAACCACGATGTGTGAGAGATTAATTTTACCTAGGGAGATCTTATATCCCTATATTCCAAATCCGGATGGAGAAGATGAAGGAGGTCAAGCATCCTCCTCTCTAGCGGTATCCACACGATGAATCTCTACAGCAAAACTTCTCAAATATAATATTACAACTCTTGCTCAGAATGATGAAAGAGAATAGGAGGTGGTGGCTAAAGCTGCAGCCTATCAACCATGAGTCTCCCCTCCTATTTATATAGAGCCACCAAAACCCTAGGGCTCCTTCCTTAATGGGTATTGAATCTCCATCCAATAATCCACTAACCTTGCATTATTGGATCTCTATCAAATAATCTCCTTAGGCCTATAATTGGGCTTTAATCAAGGATCCCATCAACATAGGGTCTCATTTAATAAGAATATGGGCTAATTCGATCTTCATCTAATCCTATATTCGTTGAAGAATCCATTATATATGTGTGATCCTCTAGACCCGATACTGAGCTGGCCGTGAGTCACTCCCATTAAAACTCCTAATATAGTGAATTATTATCCCCATAATAATTCACTCGACTCATCGACTATGGATGTATTAGACCACTACGCCATAATCCTTAGACGGTATAGGGAGGATCAAATCCATCGGACCTATCTGTCCACAGTTACCGTGTATCTATAATCCCTCATCCAAATAATATCCCAGAGACCGTATATTGGACATAGTACTGTTAGGTCACATACGGAATCAGTTTGCCTTACTCTATTCTACCGGAAACTCCTCTCGAATTGAATGACCTGGGGAATTGTCTGACCAAGCACATATGAGATATTCCTCTTATGATACCGAGAGTGGATGATCCTCTATTGACACCCAATTGCCTTCGTAAGGTTGGCTACCAATCCCGATAACTAACTGTATCATATCTCAAACTTTCTAAACCTATAAGCTTAGCATCAAAGAAAGGAGTACTCATACAAGACATCCTTGGTGTCTCAAGTCTAAGGACCAGATACACAACTGGGATTATGGAATCACAGTCTAACATTAGGTATCATTAACGATATAACATTCCATAAGTGGATCAATCAGTGAACTCATTCTCTAATAAGCACATGTATTATATCCTTAGTGTCTTCACACAAGTGGCTATGAGACCAGCCACCTCCATTATATGGATGGGTATATAGTACACCGATCTATCTGGTTATCTTAATGTCCCTCTTGAGTAACCTATGACCAGGATTATTTAGGATCTGTATTTAAGGTGAATCGATCTCATTATCGTGATCTCATCACGATCCGATTCCCATTGCACAGAACTAAGGACATCACAATATATATGTAACAAATAATATAATATGAGAATATGCCAATATTAATCATAAGTAAAAAGATCACATAGCGTGTCACATGTGTCATCACTCACGTGATTGGCTTGCAGGGCACCTGTAACCAACAATCAATTGATTTCATTATCAAAATCTAAGATTCAATAATCTCCCCCTTTTTGATGATGATAATAATTGATGATGAAGTTAACCTTAACTCCTCCTATGTATATGCCATAGAACAAACTTGAATTCAAAAGAGCCCATCATTTTTTAATTCAAGCATTTGACAATATTAAATTTTCACAATTTAACCATAGATTAAAAAATTTTCAAAGATTCATATTCTTGGCATCACATAAAAAATTCAAACATTACAACATTCATTTTAAAGATCAAACATATCATTTGGCATCAATCATATCATTTGACATTTCATTTTTCTCCCTTTGTCATCAACAAAAAGGAGGGATGCTCAATTATATTTGAATATTTTTAAAAATATTTAATATTTAGCACATAAAGATAGGAAGTTAGTCTATTACTCCCCCTTAGTAGAATAAGAAGAAGATTAACAATAGAATTTACTTTATTTTTTTCCTTTTATAAATGAAGAAGGATAAAAATATATGCATCACAAATGTCACATCAAATTTCTTTTCTCTCTTTGTAAATGAGATAGAAGAAGAAGAGAGGGGTGTCAAAGATCCAAAAATCAAATATCAAGAGGGGGTATACATTTGAGAATATTCATGAAACTAAAAATCAAATAATTGAAAGAGCTCAAGAGTCTCATCAGATGAAAATTTTGAATCATATTTTTTCTTTTATAAATGTCCAAAAGAAAGACTCAAGTGAAATCCAAGAAAAAATATAAGAGCTACTCATTTTATTTAAAAGATCATCTCATGTAAATATCAAGAAGAAGAAGCTCAAGAAATTCAAATAACATGATAGTAAATCATGCATTTAGATGATCATCTTACAAAGATTTTAATAAGAAGCTCAATTTGCAAATTATGCATTTCTCATGCATTTAGAGAATATAAAATTTCTAATTTTCTTCTAAGAAAATTGTTCCTCATTTAATATTATAAGATTCATCATATATAATTTTCTTCTAACCAAATTGACAATTTTATTTTCTCATTTGGTTATCGTCAAAAAAGGAATATGATGGTATAGTTTTTCTTTTTACATCCATATTCTAATTACAACTATAAGTACAAAAGAATCATGTTATTAAAAAGGAAAGATCAAATCGTAAGTACCAAAAGACATGATTTATTTTAATAAATCTCTCTTTTTTTGTAAATAATGAAAATGAGTTTTAGGAGAGTAAATAATTTTGATTTATCCAATATAAATATTATGACATCTAATCCATTTAGATAAATCTTTTTAATAAATCTTACTAAAATTATTTAGTAAATATTTTTTTAAGATCATAAATCTCATTTTTTATTAAAAAGAAGAAATAATAGAGATTAAAAGTGATTCTCATAAAGGATAAGAAGTCAAGAAATCAAAGAAATATTTATGATAAAACAAACATTCAATTTTTAATTTATCTCAAATTTAAGAAATAATAATTTGGTGATAAGGTATATCATTTATGAGTTATAAGGAAGTCATAAATAAATCATGTCATGAAGGATATTAATATCAATTCATGAATACCAAAAGACATGATTTAATTTTGACATATCTCCCCTTAGATGACAAAAAGAATATTAGGAGATCAAATAACAAGGAGGATCTTGATTCATATAAAAATATCAAGTTATAAATATTGAAAAGTTAATATCATGATTATAATGAAAACTTTTCTTTAGAAAGTTGCAAAAAAGATATAGAAGAATAAAAGATATCAATTCATGTATAAGAGACTTCAAATTATCAATATCATAATTTAAAAAAATCAAGTTATAATTCTGAAAAAGATATATTATGATTCATATAGATAATCCCTTAAAAGGAAGGGGTCATATTGAATGATCTTGATTTATATGAAGATCTCAAATTATAATTTTCAAGATGTCAATGTCATGATTTGGATAATAACTTTTTAAGTTTAAATCATTAAATCATTTTTGAAGTTTAAAAGATTTAACAATAATAGTATCACTTTATCTTTTATTGAAGGCTTGACAGAATAAAAATATTTTCAAGAATAATTTTTCTCTTTTTTAGTTATTTTAATTATTGTGATTTTTTTTAAGAATGACTTCCAAATCCATGCATGGTCATTTGAAACTAAAAACTGAGTTATAAAAAAATCATTAAAATTATTACAATAAAATATTTTTAAATAAGTAAAACATTTTAAACTGAAAACTAAGTATAATTTCCGATGTAAATCATTAGCAATAAAGTATTTTCAAACAAAACCTTTGATTTATTTTAATTCTAATAATTTTTCTTCTTTAGACTTAGTCGAATAAGTTATAAAAAAATTAATTTTCAAAAATATTCAAAAGAGAAGCTTGATATTTTTTTAAAAAAATATTTTAATTCATTCAACAACAAACAAAATATTTCAGCATACAACCATTCAACCATTTAAATCAATCATTCAACAATAACATTTACAAGCCAACTTAGACAATACCAACATACAAGCCAATAATTTTTAACCTATCATCAAAATCCTTTTTTCGATACTTTTACATTAAAAATAGCTAAGGTCTCTTTATTTCCTAACATGCTCTAGTTTTCTATATAAAATTCTTTGATTATCGAAAAGTAATCAAGATCAATTGTATAACTATGAATAATCAAAAGATTTGTTGTCAATAATTTTAATTCAAATAATTTTTCTTATTGTTGTTGTTTAGGCTAGTGAGCTCGAAAGAAGTATTAGATATCAAGTCATTTTCCTTAAGCATCCTTTATCAAAATACCATTTTGTACTCCTAGCGTTGGTTTGGAGACAAATCTATAATAAAGAATGTTTTGATTTAGATTTGACTTTGGGTCCCTCATATAAAGTTCTACGCAATTTTACTAATGTTTTTTGGTTGTTTATGGTTCCTTTAGGAACCCAAATCAATTTATATGGACTATACTTTCTAAATTAACACTTATAGGCAAAATATCCTAATCTATCACAAAAATTATATTTGATTTTAGGTGAAGAGTTTAATGTAGATCCTTTAATGAAGATAGTTGGCTTTTGTTGGAGTTGCCCATAAAGCCAATACCTTCCTTGTGAACATGACCCTTATTAACAAGGATCACGTTTAGAGACTTATTGTCTATCTTAAACTTTTCTAAAGTTTATTGTAGTATGATATTTTCCTTTCTAATTACCTTTAATATTTCATATTTAGTGCAAGAATTATGTAATACTAATGCTTCTTATATTTTTCAAGTTTACTAACTAGTGATGCATATTCCTTCTTAAGTAGTTTATGGGTTTTGCTAATCTTTTTAAATTCATCAAAAAGTATGTGAAAAGTATCTAGTAATTCATCAAACATAAATGAGATATCGGAAGATTTACTTACCTCGTCATTGATGACCATGAGTATGAGATTCTCCAATTCTTCTTGGTTGTGCTCTTCATATCTGAAGTGTCTAGGCTTTTTATGTCCATAGCAAAAAGTTGTCTAATTTAAGTTCATCTTTATATGTTTTTGTTCATTTTCATTAATTTATTTGGTTCTTTTGTCAGAAGTTCAAATTCATTATTCTCATCACTCAAGATTTCACTCGAGGAGTCATCTGTTATTCTTAGTTTAATTTCTTTCCTATTCTTTGGAAGGTATCATTCCTGTGTTCTCGATTCAATATCTTTTCATTCTTTGGAAGGTGTTCTTGGGTTCTTAGTGTCAAATCCTTCATGTTCTTTCGAAGGTGTTCTTCTTATTCATTTTTGTAAGTCATTTCATTTATTGATTCATTTAATTTAATTGTGCTTTTATGTGTGATTTTTAATGTGTGTCATATATCAAAAGTCAAATTATAAGCAAAAACTCGATTAAATTTGTTTTTATCTAAAGCATAAAAAAAATATTCATTGCTTTAGCATTCAAGAAAAGGTCTTCTTTTCCAAATCATTCCATTCGTTTATTAGTTTGGAAGACTTTTTAAACCATTTTCAATAATGTACCGTAAATTTAAATCTATAGAAATAAAAAGATACACATTCTAGTTTTTCAATAAGTATAATTCATCCCATTAAACATTTGAGGACATACAATAGAATGTCCCTTGTTGATACTAAACGAAGCTATTTACTCTCTTAGGTATTAATCCAATTGAGTAAAACCATACTCTGATACCAATTGTAAGGATCAAATTAACACTAAGAAGGGGTGGGGGTGAATTAGTGCAAGTGCTGAAATATCGGTTTGACAAACTTTGCTCGTAGTCAAATCAAAATCAAAAGCTTTTCTAGGAATTCATTAAGAGCAAATAACGAAATGATTTAAAACAAAGCCGAAATATGATGTTCAAGCTTTTCTTCGAATTAGCTAATCGTAACTAAATTTAATAGCAAAATTAAAGAACAAATATAAGAGACATACTCACAAAGCTTTTATAATGGTTCAGTCAAAACCTTGACCTATGTCCACTCCTGATCCCTATTCACTCAAGGCCAACCGGTATCCATTAAAGATCTTCTTCCATAGGTGAAGACTACATCCCTTACTCTTCTTTTCACAGGTTCTGGAAAGGAACATTTTACAAGTTTTTCTCTTCCCTTAAACTCACTTAACACTTGAAGCACTCAAGGGAAGCTCTCAAATTTTACAACCTTTTAACAAATTTTTTGCTAATTACAGATGTCCTACAAGCCAATCATACGAGTGATGGCACTTGTAATACACTGCGTAATCTTTTTGCTTATGATTAATATTGGCATATTCTCATATTATATTATATACAGCATATATATTGTGATGTCCTTAGTTATGTGCAATGTGAATCGGATCGTGATGAGATCACGATAATGAGATCGATTCATCTTTAAACACAGATCCTAAATAATCCCGGTCATAGGTTACTCAAGAGGGACATCGAGATAACCGGACAGACCAGTGTACTATATACCCGTCCATATAATGGAGGCGGCTGGTCTCATAGCCACTTGTGTGGAGACACTAAGGATATAGTACAGGTGCTTATTGGAGAATGAGTTCAATGATTGATCCACTTATGAAATGCTATATGGTTAATAATACCTAATGTTAAACAGCGATTTCATAGTCCCAGTTGTGTATCTCGTCCTTGGACTTAAGACACCAAGGATGCCTTGAATGAGTACTCCTTTCTTTAATGTTAGACTTATAAATTTGGAAAGCTCCAGATATGGTATAGCTAGTTATGGGATTGGTAGCCAACCTTACGAAGGTAATTAAGTGTCAACAGAGGATCAGCTACTCTCGGTATCACAAGAGGAATATCCCATATGTGCTTGCTTAGACAAATCCCTGGCCAGGGTCATTTGGATTGAGAAAGAAGGAGTTATCTAGTAGAATCCGATTAGAGTAAGACAAACTGATTCCGTATGTGACGACAATACCATATCCAATATACGATCTCTAGGATATTAGTTGGATGAGGGATTATTAATACATGGTAGCTGTGGACATATAGGTCCAATGGATTTGATCTCCCTGTCGGGGACTATGCCGTAGTGGCCTAATACATCCATAGTCGATGAGTCGAGTGAATTATTATGGGGATAATAATTTACTATATCGAAGGAGTTCGATGGGAGAGACTCACGACGATCGAGCCTAGAGGGTCACACACATATGGTGGATGCTTTAGCGAATAGAGGATTGAATGGAGATCCAATTAGCCCCTATTCTTATTAGATGAGACCCTATGTTGATGGGCTCCTTGATTAAGGCCCAATTAGAAGTCTAAGGAAATTTTGGATAGAGATCCAATAATGCAAGGTTAGTGGGTTATTGGATGGAGATCCAAGACCCACTAAGGCGGAAGCCCTAGGATTTTTTGGTGGCTCTCTATAAATAGGAGGAGACTCTTATTTGATAGACGCAACTTTAGCCAACACCTCCTACGAGCAAGAGTTGTAATATCGATTGGAGTAGTTTCACTGAGATCTATCGTGTGGTATCGCTAGAGAGGACGCTTGACCTCCTTCATCTTCTCCATCCGGATCTGGAATACAAGGTTATCTCCTAGGTGAAATCAATCTCTCACACATCGTGGTTTTTCGATTTTGTATTTTTCTCGTGATCCTAATCTTTTGCGATTTGATCTGCGTGGGAAACCAATTTTGTTTTGATTTTCATTACGTATGTGATGCACCGCTATCGTTTCCCAATAATTTTAACCTCTTTTCATGTACTTTCTTACTTTTTTTCTTGCTACTCCAAGCAAGAAAACTTGGAGTATTTAGAGACTCAATTGATTTCAAGAGCTAGAATCCAAAGCTTTTCATAAAACCAAGGTATGGGCGGTATTAACATTGGTGTCGTGGTATGCACCGAAAGCACCCTAAAAACAAGGGTAGCGGCGGTTTTACTACCGCTTAGGTAGTACCACCGTCGGGAGGTACTACCATCGTCCATCAATAGTACTTTCATCGAAAATCTTGAAACAACACTTTTCCCATATTATTTCATACCCGACTCATACCTCCTATTGACCCCTTTCTAGGTCAACAAAATGAGCTTAACCTGTGCTCAAATCTAACCCAAAGTGGACCCAGTTGCCTCACATTAAGTTAGTTTTGATCTCATTCAAATCTAACCCAATTAGGACTCAAAACAATCAATGCTAACTATGACAAACTAAGGCACTCAAATACAATCATCAATGTTATCTGGCATGTCAATTGATCTTTCAAACTCCCAACGAACTTACCGACATCATCAAGCGAACTCCCGATGAGCTCTTGATCATCTTCTGAAAAACTCCCAGTGTATTCTCGATAAGCCCCCAATCACCTTCGGCAAGCTTTCGGTGAACTCCCGGCAAGCCCCCGGTCACCTTCGGTGAACTTCCGACGATCTCCCGGCGAGTTCACACTACATCGTCTGAACCCCGGCCCAATGCCCTAAGTTAACTCTAGCCCAACATTATATTGTATTGCCTTCATAGTTGTAATTAATCCTACATCACTCATCTCTAATACACAGGTTAGATAATAAAACTCATCAATTGATTTGATCATTAAAATCCAAGATTCAACAAATTCTATATTACTTTCTCTAACATACAAGTTAGATCATAAGACCCATCAATTGATTTCATCATTAAAATCCGAGATTCAACATATAGTTGATAAAACTAGGCTCGAACTCTTTTACTAATTGCCTAAAACAGAGATTGACTTAGGAAGGCAGCTTGGTAAACCATTCTTGTGCCACTCTCTTGAGGGTTATAGGGAAAGTCCATCATAGAAGAGTGTTTGTAGTCCCATAGAGGGATATATGTAAAGTAAATGCCATAATAAGTTATGAAGCATCCAACATGAAAAGTCTGAAGCCCTAAGGAATTAGTTCTCTACTTATATTTTTTATAGAAGGGGATCGTAAGTATAAGTCCACCCTCTGGCTATTTTTTTGCTTTATTTCTTTACAAATATCCTCCAACTATTGATCCATTTTATTAAGGTGGCCTTGGACTAGTTGAGAGGTCGGCCAATTGAGCAACCAACTCATTCACGAATTTTGGTTCTCTAATTTATGAGTCCTTAATTTTAGGGATTTGATATTAATCTTTATTTTTCTATTTCGTTTTTCCTAGTTATGGTAGGAGTTTTTCCTAATTATGTTAGAAGTTCTTTGATATAGCAAATTAGGAATTACTAGTTTTATTTTTATTAGAAATCCTAATCCTAATTGGTTGAGGATTAAATAACTCTATATATATGTAATGTCTTTGGCTATTTTTCTTAAACAATCAAATACAACTTAAAGTATTTCACTAACTTAGAGGTGTTGAATCTCGGATTTTGATGTTGAAATCAATTGATAAAGTTATGACCTAATCAATGTTTAAGAAAGTGATGTAAGACTATCTTCGATCATAAAAAGGTAAAATGATTTAGGAAAACTAGATGTTGGGCCGGAGTCAGAGATCAGGCATCGAGCCAAAAGAATCGGATATTGCATCAAGATCGAATGTTGCGGGACTTGACATGTCGATAAATTAAGTAATACACTTAAGGAGTGCATGATGCACCAAAAGTTCGGATCAACCAATGACGAACAACACAAGATTTACTTTTTGTAATTATTTATATCATGATCATCGTAGTTTAAGTCTTAATTGAGTTAGTTTTAGTGTAACAATGCTAACTCAATTAAGGGCCCATTGGGCCTTAATTGAGACTGATTTGGGCTCATTGGGAGGCTCATTTAGTGACCCAATGTTGAGTCAAGCGATGGCACCGCTAGAATAGGCGGTGGTACCACTCAGAAGACATAGTCTTCGAGACTGTGTCAGGAGGTGATACTGCCCAAGCTGGTGGTACTATCGCCAAAGCCTAGTCTCTAAGATTGTTAAGAGGTGATGGTACCGTGTGGGTTACAGGTGCCCTATAAGTCAATCACGTGAGTGATGGCATATGTGACATAGTGCACAATCTTTTTACATTATAATTATTGGTATATACTTATATTATATTATCTGTTGTATATATATTGTGATGTCCTTAGTTCTATGCAATAAGAAACGGATCGTGATAAGATCATGATAATGAAACTAATTCACCTTTAAACATAAGCTCTAAATAATTTTAGTCATAGGTTACTCGAGAGGGACATTGAGATAACCAAACAAATCGGTATACTATATACCTGTCCATATGATGGAGGTGATTGGACTTAAAGTCACTTATGTGGGGACACTAAGGGTACAGTACAGATGCTCATTAGAGAATGAGTCTATTAATTGATCCACTTAAGGAATATTAGATAGTTAATGATACCTCATGTCAGACAGTGATTCTAAAGTCCTAGTTGTGTCTATGGTCCTTAGATCTAAGACACCAAGGATGTCTTGTTTGAGTACTTCTTTCTTTGATGTCAGACCTACAGGTCTGAAAAGTTTTAGATCTAGTATAATCGGTTATCGGGATTGATAGCCAACTTTATGAAGGCAATTGAGTGTCAATAGAGGATCATCCACCCTCGGTATCAGGAGAGAAATATTTCATGTGTTATCGCTTGCACAAATCCTCGACCAGGATCATTCTGATTAAGCGAAAATGAGTTCTCCAGAAGAATTCGATTAGAGTGAGACTTGAACAGATTTTATTTATGGCTTGATAATATCATATCCAATATATGATCTCTGGAATATTAGATTGATGAGAGATCATAGATATATGGTAATTAAGGACAGATAGGTCAAATGGATTAGATCTCCTTTACCATCTGGGGACTATGATGTAGTGGCCTATTATGGCCATAATCGATGAGTCGAGTGAATTGTTATAAGATAACAATTTACTAAGTCAGAAATAGTTCTAATATGTGTTGGGCCAATTAGCCCCTGTTCTTATTGTATGAGACCTAACATTGACGGATCCTTTGTATAAGGTCCAATTAGAGGCCAATTAAGATTATTAGATAGAGATTCAATCATCCTAGGAATGAGGATAATTGGATAGAGATCTAATACCCATTAAGGAAGGATCTAATAGGGTTTTTTGGTGGTTTTCTATAAATAGGATGCAGAGGCAGCGTAATAGTGATAGGTAGGGGATGCACGTTTGGCCACCTCATCCTATTCTCCTCCCTCCCTTATCTTGTCAGTTGACTAGACCTTCTCTGCTATGAGAGGATAGCAAAGAAGATAAGTGATTTTCTTCCACGAATGCTATAAAAGATGCACAAGAGTTACGAGTTATTGGGCTATGATTCGGAGAGCATCGCTGTAACCATCCATCGTGTGGATACTACTAGATAGGAGGACAATTGACCTTCTTCATCCTCTCCATCTGGATCATAGAATTTCAAGGATATACGATCTCCCTAGGTAAACAATGTATTACACTTTTAGTTTTACTGGTTTTTCGCACACCAATCTTTGCATGATAACTTGATACATGTAGGAAACTAGTTTTGTTTTCTTTCTTCCACTACGCATTTGATGTGTTGATGGTTTCCTAACATACCACCCATTAATGGTGGTGGTACCACCAGCACCTTGGAAACCCCAAAAATTTAAATTTTGACTCTAAATTTTGAAACCATGTGAGGCCTATAAATGCCCCACTCATTCTTGCTTGAGGTAGCAAGAATTGAGATAAAAAAATACTTATGATTCTAAGTGTGCAAACGTTGTTTTAATCTCTTGAGAGTTCCTATGAAAAGGAGAAAGGGTTTATAGAAGGATAGTTGATCTTCACCCATTGAAGGAAGATCATTAGTGGATACCAGTGGCCTCGACAGGGGAGGAATCAGAAGTGGACATAGGTCACGATGATCGAACCACTATAAACTAAGTGTGTAATTCCTTTTATGTTCTTCGTTACTATTGCTTTCTTATTTAACTACTTATAACACTATTCAAGTCAAAGCACACTTTCGATATCGATTTTCATCAAATGAAATTTTCAAACCAAGGTTTTTACAAAAGCACTAATTCACCCCCTCCCCCCTCTTCTTAGTGTCGATTCGGTCTTGACAATTAGGATCAGAGCCATGTTCACTTAGTTGGATTAACACTCAAGTGAGTTTTAATGGCTTTTTCTAGCATTAATGAGGGTCACTCTATTACTTATCCTCCTATGTTCAATAGGAAGAACTACACTTAAAAACACATATGAGATTTTTTCTGATTTCTACGGATTTCGAGCTGTGGAACATCGTTGAAAATAACTTAAAAAAATCTTCCTATCTAATGAATGATTTGAATGATTTTGAAAAGAAAATATTTTCTTTGAATGCTAAAGCTATGTATACTTTGTTTTGTGCCTTGGATAAAAATGAATTTAATTGAGTTTCTACGTATGACACTGCATATGATATATGGCACATATTAAAAGTCACACATGAAGGTACGAGTATTATAAAAGACTCAAAATTTAATCTCTTAATACATAGTTATGAACTATTTAAAATGAAGCCAAATGAAATCATTGGTGACATGTACACTCGCTTTTCGGATGTTGTCAATGGTTTGAAATCTCTTAGTAAATGTTATACTACCTTGAACTAGTAAATAAAATTTTAAGATCTTTTCCTAAATGTTGGGACTTAAAAGTAATAAGAACTTATAGGATCATTAATGACTTATAAAATGACTTATACATCACACGATGAATAAGAGAAAAACCTTTCAAAGAATATGAAGCATATTGCACTGAGAACCTATTACCAAAATCCATCAATATTGATGATGCTATGTTATTGGTGAACTAAGATATATGTTTTTAATGTCATTGTGATCCTCTAGTTATTTTATAGAAGTTTCATTATAAACCTGCTATTGTATTTAGTGATAATGGAAGTTTGGGTGGATTATGGTCCCGTGATTTTTTCTGTATTAGATTTTTTATATTAAAAATCTGGTGTCTCACTTTATGGTTGATCTACTATTTTGTTGTGTATCATGGTTAATATTTATTTATTTAGTAATAAATTGATAATTTTAGTGAAAAATTTATTTTGATACACAGAAAAAAATATTATTTTACTTTCCATAAATTTTTCCCAACACATCCGTGTGTTGCAACTATAGAATCTGCTTGTTTCCCGCTCCATCTGTTGAATGTGTGTTGCTGCTTGCTTAAGAGAAGAGGTTGATACAAATGTCAAAGTTAGAGTTTCAGTTTCAAGATAAAGATCAGTCTCAGTTCTGTTTTTGTTCTCAAGGAGAGTGCAGGTCTATAATAAGAAGGATAATATCATAAGCCGACAGGTCTCATGCCCGCTCACGTTAGTTCAAGTCTAAAATGTCATTAACGATGAAGGTAAAAAATAGTTTCCAGTCAACAAGATAAGTAGAGAGGCAGCAAGTGGGTTGAACCGGCGAAACACAGCGAAAGCCCTAATCACTTCGAGGTCTACGACCGCAATGCCTAATTCTCCTCGGCGGCAGACGCAATGCCTAATCCTCCTCGGCGGCAACCGCGCCCACTACAAACCTGCCTCGGCAATCGCCTGAGCATCAAGGCGGGTGATCTGTCCCCTGCTACATCCTTCATCGGCCACTGTCGGTGCCATCCCCTATCGTAACACACTGCAGATCATAGGACGATCCTTTGCTCATGCCAGATCTGCTACTCCTCCTCCACGGAGCGATCGCGAACAGAGGTCCACCTCCCGATCTAATCTGCCCTTGCGAATCCGAGAGGGGAAGCCTAGTTGTTATGATCTACCTGGTGCACTTGACGATCCGATCGCTGGCGATGTAGAAAGGACGGTGACAAGCGGCGCACCTACCGTCATTGAACTTTTTGCTGCTTCCCTATTCTTGATCGAACTCTCTACTATTCTCCTCTATTCCGAAGCGATTTGGACCAGTTCTGGTGTTGTTCCAGCACCAGATCATCTCACCTACTGCCCTTCACTGCCACCAGCAGCGATCCATCATCAGGATCAACTGATGCTCACCTGTTGCCACCCACCGCTGCCGACCCTGCTTCTGCTACAGCGAGTAAGCCATGCAGGCACCGGCCACCGGCTCTTCTCCATTGCTGCAGTGAGACACAAATCTATGGCATTGAACTCTTCTCCTCCGTTACTGCAGTGAGACACAAAGCGACAGAAAAAAAAGCCCAACAGTATTCCTCTATAATGTCTTCATCAACTACCTCTCCGGTTTCTATCAGTGTTATTACAGAAAGCTCCAGCACCTCTACGAGTACGAGACCAATCTCCATCAATGCTATCATCCTCATTCCCTTCAAATTATCAAGAGGGAATTATGCTTCATGGCACATCCAGTTCACTAATCTTCTCTTTAGATATGATCTGATAGGATATGTTGATGGATCCTTCAGTTGCCCGCCAACAATGATTTATATCCCAAGCACAACAAGTCAAGCACTGAATCCATATCATAAAATATGGCTCTGATAGGACCGTCTTATTCTTCAAGCGATTCAAGCATCAGTTGCTGGTTCCATTGCACCACTTATATTTTCATGTGCTACTACTACCAAAGCTTGGTGCAAACTCCAAACTACCTTAGCAAATCGCTCGCACACCTGCATGCTCGGTCTTCTCTCGAGACTTACGAACACTAAACAAGAGGGAAGTACCATCGCTGATCACCTCCAAACTATCAAGGTAATCATCGATGACTTAGTCTTAATCGGATATTATCTCAGTGATGATGAAGTTATCGTCCACACCCTCAATGGTCTTGGGGCTGAGTACAAAGAATTAGCAACAGCAATTCGGGCACGTGACTCACCGCTATCATTTGAAGAGCTGCACGACAAACTAATTGACTACGAGACTTATCTAAAGTATGAGGATAAGGCGACAGTTCAACCTATTACTGCCCATGTAAGTTAGATATTCAAAAGGAAAAACAATCAGTACTATCAGTTTGCCAACAAGGGTCCCGAGCAAGCACCATCTTATCACAGTCCAAGTGGTAACTATGGTACCCAACCATCTTGGCATCCTGCTCCCATGTCGGGCAGTAGCAGCATCCCTCATCACTAGCCCTGGTGTCCTGCTCCAATACCTCGAGGTAGCACCTACAACTACCAACAGCCTTGGCGTCCTACTCCTATGCCTCAAAACTGAATTGTCTGCTAGCTCTATGATAAGGTTGGTCACTCCGCCAAAGTCTGTCGATCTCATCCACGACCTCTGCCCCAGGCACATCTCACTGCTGCCCCACCTTCTAATCAACACTCTTGAGTTTTGGACTCTGAAGCCTCTCATCACGTCACTATGGATCTCCAGAACTTGTTATTTTCTAACAGTTATGATGGTACTAATGACATCGTCATCAGTGATGGTAAGCGACTTCCTATTACTCATACTGGTTCCACAAAGCTTACTTCGAACTATCTTCACTTTAAACTCGGTGATGTGTTGTGCACACCTCATATCAAAAGGAATCTCATCTCTGTCTCTCAATTCTGAATAATACCTCTATTGAATTTTTTCCTGACCACTTTCTTGTCAAGGATCTGAACACGGGGGCATCGTTAGTTCAAGGCCAAAGTAAAGATAACATCTACCAGTGGCCATCCACCTCTCCGCCTAATGTCTATTCTTCTGTTGCTACTTCCACGGATGTGTGGCATCATCGTCTCGGTCACCCTTCTACCTCTACTCTACGAATGTTTCTTTCTTGTTATGTTCTTCCTTCGTTTAAAACTAGTCCTATTATTTCTCATTATAATGCATGTTTTAGTAATAAAAGTCATCGACTACCATTTGCTCATTCTTCTATTTCTTGCACACATCCATTTGAAGTTCGATATACTGATGTTTGGGGCCCTGCACCAAGTATTTATTTTGACAAATATCAATTTTATGTTATGTTTACTGATTATTTTATCAAATATACTTGGTTTTATCCTCTTCAACATAGGTCTGAGGTCTCTACCATTTTCCTTACTTTCAAAAAAATGGTAGAAAATGTCTTTCAGTCCTCTATCAAAATAATTTATTCTGACGGTGGGGGTGAATATCAAACTTTAACATCACACTTGTTAGCATATAATATTTAGCATCTCAAATCTCCTCCGTACACTCCTCTAGTTGGCTCTGCCGAACATAAACATCGGTATATAGTTGAAACCAGACTCACACTTCTACATCATGCTTTCATGCCAACTACCTTCTGGTCTGCAGCCTTTCAGACCGTCGTCTATCTGATAAATCGTATGTCTACTTCTACCTTAATAATCAATCATCGTTTGAAAAGTTATTTCATTGATCCCCAAATCTTCAAAAGCTTAGGGTCTTCGGTTAGGTCTGCTATCCTTGGCTACTCCTTTATGCATCAAATATACTAGCACCATGGTCAAAGCCTTGTACCTTCATTGGTTACTCCCTTAAACACAATGCTTACTGATGCTATGATCCTTCCACTCACAAGGTCTTTGTATCTCGTCCTTTCCCTTTCAACAACACCAATCTACCACTGTATCAACCACTCCGGTGCATATACATTGGTGGCACATGCCTTTCTCTACTGAATCACCATACGAATCACCCACTCCAACTCCTGAATGGAGCATCCCTCTAATACAACATCTCCCTTTCTGCTTCCTCTCTCCCTCTTCTACTACCACTAACATCCGATCATCGGATACTCAACATCCGGTATTTCTCTCACCTCAATCTACTACCACTACTGTTTCATAGTCCAACTCTCCCTGTTCTACTTCACCCACACTCATTCCACCATCACCTCCTAAACCACTTGGACATCCAATGACAATACACTCTAAAAGTGGCATTTTCAAGCCTCGTCAGGTCCTTAATCTCCACACGGTTGTGACTCCCTCTGTTAAGTCCTGTGAACCTATCACGATCACTCAAACCCATAAGTTCTGTGAAGCTATGTCTGATAAATATGATGCTCTACTTTATAATTCTACTTGGACACTTGTTCCATGTCATCCCGCACAAAATGTCATCGGGTGTAAGTGGGTTTTTTGATTTAAGTGGAACCCTGATGGGTCCATTTCTCGGTATAAGGCCCGTTTGGTGGCCAAAGGCTTTCATCAACGTCCTGGTGTTGCTTTTACTGAGACATTCAGTCTTATTGTTAAGTCCACAACAATCCGACTGATTCTGCGTTTAGTAGTTTCAAAAGGATGGCGACTGCGACAACTTGATGTGAACAATGCATTCTTACAAGCAATTTAACTGATGAGGTCTTTATGGAGCAACCTCCTGGTTTTATTCATTCTCAATATCTGAAACATGTCTGCAAACTCCACAAGGTCATTTATGGTCTTCGACAAGCTTTAAGAGCCTGGTACATGGAACTTTGCTCCTTTTTTATGTCCGTCGGCTTCTCTAAATCCAAGTCTGACACCTCCTTATTTCTCCGTCAACTACCCAACAGTACACTATATCTTCTGGTATATGTTGATGATATTATTGTGACAAGTAGTAATTCTATAGAGGTCACAATGTTCATCAACCAGTTGGCCGCCAGATTTTTCCTCAAGATCTCGGTCCCTTGACCTATTTTTTAGGTGTAGAAGCAATATCTACATCTTCGGGACTCTTCCTCTCTCAACGGAAGTACACTTAGGACTTATTAGTTAAGACAAACATGAAGGATGCAAATGCTATCTCAACTCCTCTCTCCACTGGTGAATCGCTTCGGTTAAATGATGGCAGTCTTGCTATAGATTCTACACAATATCGACAAGTGATTGGCTCCTTGCAGTATTTAGCCCTCACTAGCCCAGATATCTCATTTACGGTTAACAAGCTGCCCCAATACATGCATAGACCATCTATCACACACTAGTCCACTGTTAAATAAGTATTACGATATCTTAAAGGTACTCTTGACTATGACATCATTCTCAACAAAAAATGTTCACTTCAACTTCATGCTTATGGTGACGCTGATTAGGTTGAGAACCTTGAAGATAGAATATCAACATCTGGGTTTATTATATCCCTCAGAGCAAATCTAATTGGTTGGAGTTCCAAGAAACAAAAGATAATTGCTTGGTCTTCTACTGAAGCTGAGTATCGCTCCATTGCAACTGCAACTACTGAACTTAACTGGATAATGAATCTGCTCAAAGAGCTTGACATCTGCTCCTCTGCTACTCCTATAATATACTGCGATAATATCGGGGCTACCTACTTATGTGTCAATCCGATGTTTCACTCGCGTATTAAACATATAGCAATTGACTTCCACTTTGTATGAGATCAAGTGATGAATCATCAACTACGTGTCTCTCATATTCACACAGCTAATCAACTGATGGACTCCCTCATGAAGCCACTCTCCCGCAAGTTGTTCTCACTTCATCGGTCCAAGATCGGCGTCCTTGGTAGGAGCACGATCTTGCGGGGGCATAATAAATGATAGAATTGTTAGCATCTGTTGTAACAACTAGTACCAGATTAGTTAGACTAATAAGGAAAATCCTTAATGTCTAACCTCTCTATCGCTCTCTTCCCTTGTATAAATAGCCATCATTAAATAAACAAAATCGATCGACACATTATTCCACTCAACCCTATTTCTTATTTTTATTATTTTTGTGACTCTTATTCGGTTAAATCAATTGCCGCAATAAGAATGTTTATTACTAAAATCAAAGACTGCAATGCAATCCTTTGCTTCTATGCAATACTCGAATTCTTCAATTCATTCATAATAAAGTTGAGAGCCGGGATAATAAGAAGGAAGCAACTGGTACTGTACTGGTATTGTCACAATCTGCAAGCATGGGGTAATAAGCGACGTGTCATTGTGCTAACTTGACTTCACCCAGTTTTGCTTTCAATTCTCATGGTAAGTTTAGGGGTGCGGAGGCGTTGAGTCAATAAAAGCCTAAGAATAATAACGTTAAGGAGTTCTGTGAGTTGTGCTGACGCTTACTTGTAATCTAATTTAGCTTACTTTCGGGGAACAAGTAACACTTGTGCTAACATGTGTTCTTTAAATCGAATCCCTCTCGCATATTATTGAATAAGAGAATCTGAGGCTAAATCAGAATATAGATAGAGTATTAAAGGAAGCAGTAGATTCAAATCAGAAGATAGAGTATTAGAGGAAGCAGTAGATTCAAATCTAGTCTGCAAGTGAAGTAGACAAGACCAGAGGCTAAAGTCAGACAGGGATCAGGATATTACATAAATTCTTTGTTTTCCTCTGTGCTAATAGGAAAGGGAGTTATATCATATAAATAATCTATTGACGGAACAAGCAAATAAGAGAAAGGTGTTGGGTTATTGATTTCGTTAATACAAATCACTTAGATGCGATGCAATAGAGTCAATGAATTCCTAACTTCAAGAGCAAGTATCCAGTGTGCAATGGAGTCAATTAATTAAATTCTGCACGTTTCAAGAGCAAGGATCAAGTCAGGAAAGAGAAGATTCTGAAGCGTAATCATAAGCAGGAGCAGTTCAAATTAGAGTTTCATCCGTTAAGGCACAGAAGAAAGGGGTATACTTTGAATATCTTGTGTTGGGAGTTCTCGGTTGCAATAGAAATCATTTTTTACTCGTTCTTACGCTAAATCTTCTATTATTGGATAGTACTCAATTCGTTCTTCGTGCTAAGTAAGTGGCCCAGCCCAGGAAAGATTGAGTTCTTTAGAGTAAGAAAAGAATAACAATTAAGTCAGTATTTAAAGTATTAGGATAAAAATAAAATACAGGAACTTTTTCTTTCCGGTGAATGGAAGCTATGTCTTTATTAAATTCTATCATGGGTGTCTCTAAATACATAATTGAAATTTTAAATATAGAATTAGAAATTACTGAGGCTAGGTATCGGGGGGACGTAGAGAATTGTCAGTTCCAAAATCATAAGTAGTAGAATTAGAATTCAGTTCGAGGATGGTATCCAATGAAATCAGAATTAAGTTCGTGGTAACTGAGTCAACTCCCAAAAATTGAGTACTTGCTCCAAACGGTTTACATGACTGTGTCATCGGTGCTTTAGCTCTAAATGAGTAAGGAGAATTCGATTCATGTCGAAAGAAATAAAGACAATAAAATAAAGGATTGGACGCTGCTTGCTTAAGGGCAAGAAGGTTAATTTATCATTGTTTAACAGCTTGTTAACTCATCAAATGGCTAATCACTTGTAGAATAATCTTTTCGGCTATTATACTACATTTGAGCCTAATCTCATTGCTGTTTAGCTTGTGTTACGAGCCCTTTGGCCGTTGCTTGTTATCGATACAAGGTATATTAGTTATTATATTAGTCAAGAAAAATATATTGCTTCTGGTTGAGTAGACAATAAGGGTAAAGCTCCAACTACGGAACCACTTAACTGACGCAGTTGAGCCTTCCTTTACAAGACTTACACCCTAAACTATACTTGAAGAACCGGTTGTTGCCTATTGTCGTGCTCTAACTGAACTTTTAGAATAGAAATTGTAAGTCACACCCTCAACCGACTCACTAGTAACTCCAACCTCCTCTTCTTACCTCATTACTTTAAATTAAAACTCGCTAACTAGGAGTTTCAACAGCCCGATGAACAAAGGGCTTGGTTATAACTCGTCGTCTTCAATTAAATTAATTGAATCTGATGGTCATACTCTAAAACAGAGGAAACTGACACATACAAAAAATCTTACTCTTGGGCGAAAGAACAGCTGCTTCTTAAGTGGACTTTTACAACCTCAAATCCTTTTCTGGAAAATAGCTTCGGATCTTTAATTATACTTCATATCGATCTTGTGCTTAGTACTTACCCGCTTCAACGCCAATAAGTTATTATATTCCAGAACTATCCTTTCCTGCCACAGTTTACATTGTTAAAACTTATTCTACACTTTCACATTTCTGGAAATAAAATGAATAAATTATGTATATGAATAAATACTGAAGTTGTTGAATTTTTTCTCTTTAATTTTTTTATTTAATAAATTATTTATTACTTGATTCATGATGACAATATCATCTAATGTAGAGTTACTAAGGAACCAACCGTATTTTTTTACTTTTTGGTAAAAAATTTAGAAGTAATAATTAGTTATTTTTATAAAGAATAACTAATTAATAATACTCTATATTTTATTCAAATATTCAGGAATATAAATACCCCCTTTATATTTCAAGTTCATAAGTTTTATGATCAAGAAAGATTTGTTTCCAGTCGTTTTTCTTTTATAAAGACCTTCTAATTTTTTCCAAAGAGAGTAAGTAGAACTTTTAGTAGAAACATGGTGAAATACACTGTCATCAAGCCACTATCGAATGAATAAACGATCTAACCTCTTCCACTCATCATCTGTCATAGTTGTAGACTTTGCATTATCCCCTTGCAAAGGCTCATACAAGTCTTTGTAATACAAGAGACTTTCTATTCTTAGTTTTTATATCATCTAATTGTTTTCATTCAAGCTAATTATGTGAGAAACATTACCGACATCCATGTTCGAACACAGAAGATTAAATGCCACCAAAACCTGCTTTGATACCAGTTGATGAGATATAAAATAAATAAGCTTTGTATATGAATAAATACTAGCAGACCATCATACACAACGAAATCAAACAGAAATCACAATCAAATGAACACCAAGATTTATATGAAAAACCTCTCAAACTCGAAGGGTAAAAATCATAGGACAAGCCAAAGAAATCTATAGTATTCTTTCTCTCTCTCTCATGTTTTTAACCATCGCTATCCTCTTTTTCATAATCCTAACCACAAAATCTAATATATAGATTAAGATAAATAAAAATTAAAATTATACATTTTACTAAAACTCATTATGAATTGGATCTGCATCATTTGCCCATCTGCTTAACAATTTCCTCACTCAACTGAACTTGACGAACCGCACTCAACTTGCTTCTTTCGCATAGCAGCATATCCTACTGCTCGAACCGGAAAGGAAATCAATATACTTCATTCAGTACTAACCGGTTTAGAAGTACTCATACGAAGATTCATCATAAAATGTTATATGTCTGTACTTGGGGTTGATGCCACTTTTCGTGATAAAATAGATGTGACCTAAGAATCAGTAGCTCTCGAAACAGGACTTGCGCCAACACTAGGAATTTACCCATACCCTTGAAACTATTGAAATTAAACTTGTTCAAGTATCATAAAGAGGTTCATTTCATCAAAAGAGGTTCATTGCATCAAGAGAGAGATTTATTACATCAAGAAGAAAAAATGGATTAAAAGACTATAGAATGATAAGTCAAATTGGTTATTGGTTCTTGAAAGGGTTTCTTGAAAGAGAATGATTCATCTTGAATACAATTAATATAATGTATCTTTGGGGACTATATAAACCCCATATGTTGGGTCATGAGAGTAAGAGAGTTTCTGAAATTTGTAGAGTTTTTTTTTTTCTTGAGAGAAATATAGAAGATTGAACCTTGTCCTACTCTTCCTCTGTTTCATATCTCTATTCCCTCTTCCTATCAACATCAACATTTGGTATCAGAGCATAGGTTAAGCTATGACCTCTTCCTCAAGTGTCATCTAACTTCAGATCCCCAGATTAACAAAAGAAAATTATGACATATGGTGCATCCAAATGAAGGTTCTTCTAGGCTCCCAAGATGTATGGGAGTTTGTAGAAGATGGATTTGCTGAACCAACTCCAGCAGAAGAAGGAGCAATGAATGCAGAAGGAAGAAAGCAACTCAAAGAAAGAAGGAAGAAGGAGAAAAAGGCTTTGTTCATAATCTACCAAGGGCTTGATGATACAATGTTCGAGATCATCGCTCCAGCAAATACTTCAAAGGAGGCTTGAGAAATACTTCAAAAAGCATTCGGTGGTGTTGATAAGGTAAAGAAACTTCGTCTACAAGTTTTACGAGCCAAGTTTGAAAAACTACAACAAGGTACTTCTGAAATTATTTCTGATTACTTCTCAAAAATCATTTCTATTATCCATCAAATGAGACGAAATGGTCAACAAGTAAATGATCAGAGAGTAATAGAAAAAATATTGAGATCTCTAGACCCGAAATTTGATTTTATTGCTGTTGCGATTGAAGAATCTAAAGATTTGGAAAAAATATCTTTAGAAGAACTTATGGGTTCCCTTCAAGTCCATGAACAAAGAATTACAAAAAGAGGAGAAGACAAAACTATGGAGCAAGCACTACAAGCTAAGTTTGCTCTTGAAAATAAAGGAGAATCAAATTCTCAAAGAGGAAGAGGACGAGGACAAAGAAGAAGAGGAGGCAGAAATTAGACCAATCAAGAATCTCCATATAATGAAGAGGCTAGAGAAAATTCTAGCCAAAGAGGCCGAGGTTATGGTCGAGGACGTTGCCGAGGCCGTGGACGTGGCAGAAACTCTAAAAGGTCTGAAATACAGTGTTATGTTTGCAAAAGGTATGGACATTACTCTTATGAATGTTATTATAATCCTAACAATCAAAGTGATGAGGCAAATTTTGTTAAGGAAGAAAAGAAGGAAAATCAAGTTTTGCTAATGAGTTATGAAAATTTGAAAAATGATCAATCTATGACATGGTATCTAGATACAGGAGTCTCAAATCACATATGTGGCATCAAAGAGCTATTTTCAGAAATGGATACAAGTTATTCCGGGAATATTACATTTGGTGATTTGTCTCAAAGACCAGTAAGAGGCAAAGGTAAAATTCTTCTTGAACTTAATAATGGTAAGGAATTATGCATTTCAGATATTTATTATGTTCCTGATATGAAAAATAATATTTTAAGCATGGGACAATTACTTGAAAAAGGTTATAAAGTTGAGATGAAAGATATGGCTCTCTCAATTCGTGATAAGAATAAAACATTGATATCACATGTGAAAATGGTAAGGAATAGAATGTTTCCTCTACATTTGAGTATTTTTGATCAATCAAATTATTTTAAAGCTGATATTGAGGATATTTCTACACTTTGACATCTTAGATATGCTCACTTAAATTTTGAGGCTTTGAAACTTTTGGAGAAGTATAATATGGTGACAGGAATGCCAAAAATTGATCACCCAGCAAAATTATGTGAAGTATGTGTCATGGGTAAACAAGAAAGAAAACCTTTCAAAGTGAGAAGAACAAAAAGAGCATGGCATCGACTCGATCTAGTGCACTCGGATGTTTGTGGCCCTATCAATCCAGTATCACTTGGAGGAAGCATGTATTTTCTTACATTTGCTGATGATCATAGTGGCAAAACTTAGGTTTACATGTTAAAAGAAAAGAAAGAAGTTTTAAGCAAATTCAAAGAATTTAAGGATTTGGTTGAAAGATAAAGTTGTTATAAGATTAAATGTTTAAGAACAGATAGAGGTGGTGAATATATATCAAATGAATTTGAAAGTTTTTGTAGAAATAATAGAATTCTACATCAATTCACCATGCCATACACACCTCAACAAAATGGTGTCTCGGAAAGAAAAAATAGGACTATCCTTAATATGGTACGATGCATGTTAAAGGAAAGAAAAATTCTGAAAGAATTTTGGGGTGATGCTGTTACTTGTGCAGTTTATTTGCTTAACAGTTTAATTCGTAATATTACACGGAAGAAGCATGGAGCTTACAAAACCAAGAGTTGATCATTTGAGGATTTTTGGAAGTGTTGCATTTGCCAAGATACAAGAAAAGAGAACGAAATTGGAGGATAAAAGCCAAAATGCATTTTGTTAGGTTATCCAGAGAATTCCAGTGGTTACAAACTCTACAATCCTATCACAAATAAAGTTGTGATGTCAAGAGATGTTGAGTTTGATGAACAACAGATTTGGAACTGGAAAAGTGATGAGCAGCATAAGAAAGCTGTAGCTTCAGAAGAAGATGATATAATACAAGCAAACACTGAAGTGACTTTGCCAGAATCATCACCTAGATCAGCTAGGTCACATGATTCAAGAAGTCCAATTATAAGAAGGACAAGACCGATTCAGGACCTATATGATGTGACTCGAAGGGTTGATACTAATAATGATGAACTTTCTTTATTTTGTCTTTTTGTAGGATATGATCCATTAATCTTCGAAGAAGCTTATAGAGATGAAAAATGACGACAAGCTATGAATGAAGAGATTCATGCCATTAACAAAAATAATACATGGGAGCTTACTACACTTCCAGAAGACCACCAAGCTATCAGTGTTAAGTGGATCTTCAAAACAAAAAGAAATGCAAAAGGAGAGGTGGAGAAATACAAGGCTAGATTAGTTGCAAAGGGATATAAACAACAATATGAAATTGACTATGAAGAAGTATTTGCGCTAGTTGCTCGATTGGAGATAGTAAGATTACTTATCTCTCTAGCAGCTCAAATGAAATGGAAGATTTTACAAATGGATGTGAAATCAGCATTTCTTAATGGAGTTCTTGAAGAAGAGGTATACATTCAACAACCCCCTAGTTTTATTATTCAAGAACAAGAAGACAAAGTATACAAGTTAAAGAGAGCTCTTTATGGGCTTAAACAAGCCCCACGAGCATGAAATTCTCGAATAGATACTTATTTTATTCAAAATGGTTTTTCTAAATGTTCACATGAACATGCTCTGTATACAAAATCTAACTCTAATGGAGATATCTTATTTGTATGCTTGTACGTAGATGATTTAATATTTACAGACAATAGTAGCTCCATGATTAAATATTTTAAGCACTCTATGAAAAAGGAGTTTGAGATGACCGACTTGGGCTTAATGACTTATTTCCTTGGTATCGAAGTTATACAAGATAATGGAGGAATTTTTATCTCACAAGAAAATTATGCAAAGGAGGTTTTAAAGAAGTTTTCAATGGAAGATTGTCATCCTACATATACACCTATTGAATATGGCACTAAGTTGACTAAGGAAGGTGAAAGTAAATACATTAATCCAACTTATTATAAAAGTCTAGTTGGATGTTTAAGGTATTTGACATGCACTCGACCTGATATACTATTTGGAGTTGGTTTAATAAGTAGATTTATAGAAGTTCCAAAGACATCTTATTTAAATGTCGCTAAAAGAATTTTGCGATATATTAAAGGAACAATTGAGTATGGAATATTCTATTCTTCATCTAAAAAGTTGAAGCTCATTGGATATAGTGACAGTGATTGGGCCGGAAGCTACGATGATCGGAAGAGTACAACTGGATTTGTATTTTATTTTGGTGAAACTACATTCACTTAGTCTTCAAAAAAGCAACGGATCGTTGCTCTATCAAGTTGTGAAGCAGAATATATAGCAGCTTCTTCTAGTGTTTGTCATGCAATCTGGCTAAGAAGATTACTCCAAGAACTTCATATGCCACAGGAGAAGTCCACCAAGATTTATGTTGATAACAAATCAACTATTGCCTTAGCCAAGAATCCAGTCTATCATGAAAGATCGAAGCATATCGATACAATATTTCATTTCATAAGAGATCATATCAAAAATAAAGAAGTGGAGCTACATCATGTCAAGACAAGTGAACAAGTGGCTGATATACTTACAAAACCTCTTAAATTTGAAATATTTCAACAACTTCGAAAGAAACTTGGCATGCTAGATGGAATAAGTTTAAGGGGGAAAAATGTTGGAATTAAACTTGTTCAAGTATTATAAAGAGGTTCATTTCATCAAAAGAGGTTCATTGCATCAAGAGAGAGATTTATTACATCAAGAAGAAAAAATGGATTAAAAGACTATAGAAGGATAAGTCAAATTGGTTATTGGTTCTTGAAATGGTTTCTTGAAAGACAATGATTCATCTTGAATATAATTAATATAATGTATCTTTGGGGACTATATAAACCCCATATGTTGGGTCATGAGAGTAAGAGAGTTTCTGAAATTTGTAAAGAGTTTTTTTTTTTCTTGAGAGAAATATAGAAGATTGAACCTTGTCCTATTCTTCCTCTGTTTCATATCTCTATTCCCTCTTCCTATCAACATCAACAGAAACACCTTTCTTTGTTTTCTCCTCTACCAGCTCCTGCTCTACCTAATCCTGCTCCAGCTCCTAGTCTAGTAAATTCTATTTTATTACCTTCATTGGTTTAAATACTTTTCTCTTGAGAGTAAAGACACTGGTTGTGGAATTTTACCGATCCAAAGATTCAATTCAGCGTGATGTCATGGGCTTAGCTGATTTTGCCTAAGCCGTGCAGCACCCATGCGTGTCCGTCCGCAAAGGTCAGCCCTCCCCGAGATCTCCTAAAATCCCACAGACTTACAAAAAGAGAAAACGGGCCAGAAGAAGCAACTCCCACGGGATCCACAAGCAACTTCTTAAGAAAAACACTTTGTAAAGCCAAAATACAAATTACACCCAAGGACATTACAAACTCAGTGAGGTTGCACACAAAGGATAATGGTCCACTACAGACCGAAGCCCCCACAAGTGCTTATAAGACACACTTATATCTACAAGCCAAACTTGGCCAAAAAGCAAATCAAACTAGGGCTTCCAAGTCTAGTACAAGCCCGCTTCTTGTTGTACAAGATATGTATCTAAACAGAAGGATACAGACTAACACAAGCATTTCATCGAACACCTTGTTTACATTGTTGTCCGTGACATTCTCCCCCACTTATTCCTTCGACGTCCTCGTCGAAGCCACTGTAGACACTGCATCTCCTCGCATTCTGCTGAATCTTTAATCTTCTGCTTTGGCTGCAACATGCCCCTTTGGCTCCTAGCCGCTCTCCGCCGCTGTTATTGAGTGGTCGAACTCCAATCTGCCATGTGCTTCAACTCACCAATGACTGAATCTGGTGTGGGGTTGACTGAGTTGTGCTGATCCTTGTTGGTTCTCGCGGATCCCTCTGATGAAGGAAAAGACCTGCCTTATTATGTGCCAATATCGCAGTATACTCATATTGCTTGAACTGGGTAGATGCTTGTTGGAGCTTTAACGAGCATCGCCTCACAGACTTTGAAGTTTTTAAGGTCTTTTCTCCATAATGTTTGCTCATTAAACCTTCTTCCGCTGTTAGTTGTCACTTCCAAGTATGTTCGCATCACTCCCTATAATTGGGAAATGAAGTGAAAAAACTACTCTCAATAACACTGATCACCAACGGTGAGGATTTGACAACCATTGTCTTCCATAAGCTTTCTTTGAAGGGTCACTGAACTTGTGCAGAGCTCCCCTGCTTGGATAAGTAAGAGAACTGGGATACTTGACTTCACCCATTCTCTTCGTAGTTGAGAAGGTAAGGTTACTCGGCTTCGCTCACCTCCTCGAGTTAAGAGAATTGGGGTACTCAGTTTCGCCCATTCTCTTGAGTTGAGAAGGCAAAGGTTACTCAATTTCGCCTGGCAAAGGTTACTCAATTTCGCTTGGCAAAGGTTACTCGATTTCGCCTGCCTCCTCGAGTTTGTACTTCATGCATTGAGCTGGTTACTAACATTCGCCTGCTCTTTGCTCACACTTCTGAAGCACTTGAAGTGGTTGCACTCCTTGCGTTGGGTTAGCTACTGTGATTTACCTTCCCACTGCCATTGAACTTCTGGAATGCAAGAAGTTTGGCCCGAAAAGTGTAAAAAGTTTACTCCAACTTGGAGTCCCCCAACTTGGAGTAAGTCTTTGATAGGTCTGGCCGCCTTTGGGATTGTATCATCTTCTCCATCACCTTTGCCGCCTACTCCTCTTGAGTAGAAAGGTATAGTACCATGTACTGCCTACTTCATTCCCTGGTCGAGCACTCCTGCATCAACCCGAAGTCCCTTAATTTCGGCTATCTGGATGAGAAGCCCATCGACATCGGTCTTATGAAGTTTCTTGGCCTCTGCCCTTCTACCTGTCTTGGTACTTGGAGTTTACCTCTATATTCTCCACCTCCTTGGCCCCTTTTTACGACCAATGTTGTCCCTTCATGAGAGCAAGGGATCGATGACTTCACGGAAGTCCCGCATCTGCGGTACCATGGCGCTGCCAAGCCCATAGCACTACTATCCGTTACCTTGCATCTTCATCCCTTCCTTCGCGATCGGTAGATCTGCCTCTGTGGCACTGTGGAGCTCCTCCGAGTCCACCTCCTCTCTAACCGACGCTTTTCTTTTGGGTAGCTGAGCCCCGTTGGACTCGTCGTCGCTTCCTCGCCCCTTTCGACCACCTGCTTCGACACCACTGTGTCCTCCTAGCAGTTCTCCTTGGTCGATGGAGAGACAGACTGCAACTCTCATGCATGGCCTCCGCCATCTTGTTGCAGGGCTCGCGCCGATTCTGTTCTCCTTAGCTTCCTTGGTAGCAACGTTCGCTTACTCGGCCTTGTCCTCTGACTTGCCGGGCTCCCTTAAGCGAATGTACCAAGCGTCCAACTCTCCAAGCTCCGGTTAATCAAGTCCCTCCATGGGACTCACTGGTACTTGCAATCGACTACTCCCTCGGTGGTACAGCCCCATATCGACGAAGGCTTTCATCGATGCAAGCTTGATGCATACACGAAGACCGCCTCTGCAGATCGTGGCATTCACTCCTTGAATCCACCCTTCTTGTCGTTGTATGGTTCACGAAGTGGAGCTCCCAGCTCGATCATTCACATGATCATGCCCCCTCCATGGGACTCAGTACGTGCACTTGACTTCTTCCTCGGTGGTATACACTCCCATATGCTGATGACTAAGGCTTTCATCCAATGCAAGCTTTGATGCACACACGAAGACCCGCCTCTGCGGTACTACGGCATTCACTCCTTGAATCTATAGCCCTTCTTCTTGTTGTGTCGTACACCAAAGTGGAGCTCCCAGTAACTCCTGATCATACCTCCGCATGATTTTGTCTCTCGCGGGACAAGATTGCCTGTATTGCATTGCCACAAACTATTCCACCACGATCCGCTGCACCATGTCGCCTCCTGGTGACATCTCCATTGCATACAGATTCTCGTGTGATGAACTCGGACTACGGCTTCTCCATGTGTGGCCTCTGCCAACACATCGTAGGGCCTCCGCCATCTCCGATTTTTAGTTCGCTCCCTTGGCAATTCCCCTTCGTCCCCCCTACTCCTGGGTTACACCTGGACGAAGCATAGCTCTAGGACAGTCCGTCGCCTAGTAGCTCCTGAAGTCCTCCGACTTCGCTAGAGTTGGTGCACCATTGTCTGGATCTTGGGCCTCTATCCCCTACCAGCACAATCTTGCTATGCACCTCTTGTTCCTGACAACTTAAACGGCAACACTGTGGCATATTCTTCAAGAGTACCTGCATCTGCGTCCTCTTGCCCCGTACTAAGGTCTCATGATCCTAACTTTGCCTCCGCAAGTTGAATCACCTTAGTTACTCCATCAAATGCATCTTTGAGGTAGCTTGCATGTGCCTTGAAGCTCCCTTCATCTTTGGCACCATGCAAAATAAGTCTGTCCCATCAGAATAAAGAACCCATGGAACGACATGATCCCACTCTTGCCTCTACAAGAGTTCATGCCCTTGACCTCTGTCAAAGGAAAGCTCCATGCCTCCGCTCCATGTTCCATCTTCTATGTCGACTCCCTTCATACGGCTTGGATACTTCACCGAGTTCCACCCAAGTCGCTCTGCTCCTCGATTTGCACTGAGTTGATAGTGGCCCTCACGTCCACCATTTTACGGGTCAGCCCTCTGTTGAGTTCGATTTCTGCCTCGACTCTAAGTGTGCCTTCATATGATGTTGCCTTGGATTGCTCCCCCACCTGATCTCGAAATGCATCTACCAATGCATTACCTCCTTTGAGATCATACGACAACTCTTCGTCGCTCACTCGGTCCATTGAGCTTTATAGAGATATAACCTTGAGAAACTCTTCCTCAATATGTGCAGTCTGTTACACATGATTCTCCCACTAGAGAACTAGGACTTATCCCTCCTGGATATCTGTCCTGCTGGAGCAACTTTTCTCTTTACATACTTCCCACTGGAAGTTTCGGAGACCATCATCCCATTTGGATTATTCCGTCTTGCTGAACTCAAGCTTTGTTCTGTCCCCACAAATGTACTTGCTAGATTGCGACCCTTCTCCAATACAGTCTCCACTGCACCCTTCAAGGTCTAGCAACATGCAGAACTTGTTACACATTTCAGCCACCTACGGACATATCCTTTCCATGTTGAAGAGAAAGTTCTGATGCTCCATGGCGCCGAGTTCTAATCGCGCCTGGGGATGGCCACGAACACTCTGTCATCCGTGTACAAGCCCTTGCATGAGTTTGAATCCTTGAGTTAGCAATTCCCTCACCTCTGTGAGCTTTGCACAACTCTTTCGTTACACAACACCTCCCACCTTGCACGGTCTCATCTTTCGAAGCACCTGCTTTGCCTTAAGCATCCAAGTTTGGCCAACGTCGAGCTATAGCTCAAACTCAACCATCCCAATCTTTGTGTGCTACGCATTCTTCTTCACTTGCTTGTCCTCGTGGTGCCCCTCGCGCAAATGGGTTGGCTATTCCTTGAATGCCAAACCAGGATGCCCGCTCCTCTGAGCGACTCCTTTCCCTACATCTCAATGTCCGTTTCCCCCAAACGGTTGCGCATGCTGGCTGTCCTCCACATAGCCTAGCTAGGTCCCCCACATTTGTATGGCAAGTGTTTCTGCGTGTGCTTGTCCCGCTCTGATACCACAATGTCATGGGCTTAGTTGATTTTGCCTAAGCCGTGCGGCACCCATGCGTGTCCATCTGCAAAGGTCAGCCCTCCCCGAGATCTCCTAAAATCTCACAGACTTACAAAAAGAGAAAACGGGCCAGAAGAAGCAACTCCCACGGGATCCACAAGCAACTGCTCAAGAAAAATACTTTGTAAAGCCAAAATACAAATTACACCCAAGGACATTACAAACTCAGTGAGGTTGCACACAAAGGATAATGGTCCACTACAGACCGAAGCCCCCACAAGTGATTATAAGACACACTTGTATTTACAAGCCAAACTTGGCCAAAAAGCAAATCAAACTAGGGCTTCCGAGCCTACTGCAAGTCCGCTTCTTGTTGTACAAGATATGTACCTAAACAGAAGGACACTGACTAACACAAGCATTTCATCGAACACCTTGTTTATATTGTTGTCCGTGACAGTGAGATGGGGCAATCTGATAGACTACTTAAGGTAATCTTCTAGACAAACTTCGGTGCAAGAAAGATGAGATGACTGTTTGGTTTGACCCAAGACTAGTACTAAAAACTGCCTTGACAGCGCACGTAATGGCACTATAATTAAGTGGGAGCCGCCGCTTAATTCCTGTTTGCGGAAGATAAATTCCTAAGTAATAGGCGGGTGAGGTAAATGTTTCATTCTTCAATTGGACTTGACTGCTTTCATTCTTCTTCTTCTTCCATTTTTTTTTTTTTTTTTTTTTGTTTTGGCTCTAACAGAGTCTCAGTATCAGGGAGGGGGAGCTCGATAAGGAAGAAAATGAATGGAATGTTTTCCTTGGCGCAAGTCAGCAACAAACGTGAAAGGTAAGGAGTTCGGGCAATAACGAGTGCTAAAGGCAAGGGGACAGGGGTTAGTTCAATCTCAATTCTTTCTTGCGCTAATGAAACTCCATAAATAAGGAAGGGATGCTATGCTGTCTATTGTATAGAAGAAAATTCGGTAATCAGGCAATCGAGAAGAAATGGAAGCAGGATCCTTAAGCGGGAACAGGAACAGGAAAAGCATTATATGCGGGAAGGATAGATCAATTTCTTAAAGCAAAGGAAGAGCTTTGCAAGTATAGTTTTCTGCTTCTTTTCTTTGATTTGTCAGTTCTGAATTCTATTCTTCATTTCTGTGTCAGTGAAATGCAATTCTATAAGTCTAATCATAATCAGCAAGTGCAAGGTATCTGGAAAGTACAGGTGCATGAGGATCAGTCTAAGATTACTTATTAGTTTAGGAGCTGAGTTCTCCAAATCTAATTTATTTTTTTAATATATAAATAGTATTTATATGATAGAACCTCAGAAGAAGTCATATAGATTTTGATTTTTGAGGGAGATCAATCTTTGAAACGCTGTAGGGGTTCCTCCCTCCTAGATTCGGTACAAGACTGAAATAAAATTGATAATTTCTTGATTCGAGAGGGGGACGATTACATCTTTAAATAGGTATCAAAACCCTAATCTAAGGGGATGCTTGCCTAAGTAGAATTATTCCTTTACCCTTCCTATAGCCAACCTGTCTTAATAGGAATAAGAGATAACTAAGTGGCTCTATAGCTGACCTAAGCAGGGGGAAACCCTAGCTGACCAACCCAGTAAGAGGTGTGGTGGCTGCTAAGCCCTAAGGGCTAATCTAGACCCTAGCTATACTCCTTTATAAGATAGGAGTGACTTTATTATAATATAACATCATTTTTATTAACTAGTAGTAAGATGATTAGGACTCAACCCTGATAGAGTTTTATCAAGTCTGCCCTCTTTAGATCAGCCTTGTCCTTAAGGCTGAGGGTACATATATTCTAGAAACTAGATTTTCAATTCCTCATGTGACTCTCATGCTATTATTAACTGAACTTTGATCTCCTTATTAGCTGGGGTGTTAATTGAAAGGATTTGGACTGAGTCGTCTTCTTTAAATTTCCATTTGAGGTGGGATACCTGGTGGATCAACTGCAATCTTGATCTGGTGCGCGAATTTGATCTCTAGGTTAGGGCCCCAATGTGATCCTCAATTTTGCAAGGCCCAAAGAAATAGAGAGATCACTTCATTAAGGCTCGAGTTTCCTGCTAATCAGGTTGGAGGTGTAGAAAAACTTGATTTTTGATTTTTCGTCTATTCGAAAGTTTGTCGGGAGGCCATTTCTTCTTTGCATGTGCTATCATATGGTTAGTCTTTAGTGATTGCCAATCTTTCTTCTAGAATAGTGACTATCGTCTTGTATGATTTATGATGATGAGAGCCTAATCTAGCGTAAGCATGGATTGTAATTCTTCTAGTTTTACTCCTCTTTCGTGCCATGGATCATCTTACATAAGAATAGCCCTAATTCTAACTCCTGACGCATCGGCTTCAACGACAAAAGTGCGGCCAAAATTAGGCAGCACTAGGATCGACGTCATCGTCATGGCTGCATTAAGTCGTTTGAAGGCTGCAGAGGCTTTATCTGACCACAAGGAGTCTTTCTTCAGTAATGACGTGAGCGGGTCACTGATCTTGCCTTCATAAAATTTTGATAATAGCTTGTGAGTCCAAGGAAACCGCGTAGTGATTGTATGTTTGTATGTCTCAGCCATCCTTGCATTGTCTCGATCTTTGTCGAGTCCATCGCCACTCCATCCTCTGATATAATGTGCCCAAGATACTCCACTTTACGTTGTAAGAAGTCACGCTTTGACTGTTTAATATAAAGAGTATTCTCCTGAAGAGTCATTAGAATAATTCGTAAGTACTAAAAATGTATATCAAGCATACAACTATAAATGAGAATATCATCAAAGAATACTAATATGAACTTACGTAGAAAACTCCGGAAGATGTCATTCATCAGGCTTTGGAAAGTAGGAGTATTCGTAAGTCCGAAAGGCATTACTAGAAACTTGTACTGGTCATTTTGTGTGCGAAATATAATTTTCAAAATATCTTCAGTGTATACCCAAATATGATGGTATCCAGATCAGAGATCCAATTTAGTGAAGACTTGGGCTTCTTTTAATTCATCCAAGAGTTCATCATCTTTCGTACGCACTAGCAACACCGGTGAGGAATAAGGGCTGCAACTCAATCGAATCACCCTGGTGTTAAGCATCTCTTTAACAATATTCTCAATCTCGTCCTTCTGCAAGTGAGGATAGTAGTATAATCATAAATTTACTAGAGGTTTGCCTGACAAAATAGGAATATAGTGGTCATGCGACCGATTAGGGGGCAGCTCGCGTGGCTCTAAGAAAACCCGCGAATTCATTCAAGCAAAAGGCAAGTTTAGGATCTGACTTTTGTACATTCTCCCCCATAGATGGCTATTGAATATACATCAAGAATCTATCATGTACTTTGTGTAAAACTTTCTCCATTTGTTGTGATGAATTGGTAGAAATTTGGCTCTCATGCTTGCCTCAAAACGTGACCTGTCTCTCTTTGCAAAAAAAATTCATGATTAATTTAGAAAAATTCTATGAGATATCACCTAGTATTGTGAGTCATTTGATCCCGAGTATGATTTCATAATCATCGATGGGTAGGAGGAAGAAATCAGCTACCACTTCTTAGTCTTGGAGGAGTAGTTTCACCCGCGGGCACCGTTGGTTGCAATTAAAGATTCAACCGTCAGTGACCTTTACGTCGAACCAATTACAACCTTCAATTTGAAGTGCCAAATATGCAGTAAACTTGCTGTTGAGGAAGTTATTAGTACTGCTCGTATCGATGAGAATGGTGATGGGTTGCTATTTTAGAAGTCCTTCAACTTTCATCATCTGCAGGTTGGAGTAACCGGTTAATGCATGCACTGCATAGTCAGCCTGTTGGGACTCTTCCGCCATAGCTTCTTCTTTAGGTTCAAGGGCTTCTTCAAATGTTTCATTGTCTTCATCCTCTACTAGTTCAATCATGATGAGCTGGCCCTTTTTGCAGTGATGTTCGTGGCTCCACGGTTCGGTGCAATGCCAATATAACTCCTTGGCCGATCATTCGCGAAGGTCGTCTCTTGTCAACTTTTTTGGTGTAGGGGCTTGGATGGCAGTAAAGGGGATAGTAGGCCTTGGCATGGTTGGTCGGGCAGTGACCCTCGTCCTTCATACCTCGTGGTTCAATTATTTTTCCTGGATATGCATGAAGGAAATCGCCGCCATAAGAGTGTACAATTGCAATGCCTTTTACTTCTCCTCGGATCTTTACGTTTAGGGCCTCAATAAAAGTACCTAAAAGTTGTTTCTCAGATCAATTTTTAGTTTGATTAGATAAACACTCAAACTTTGTTTGGCATTCTTGTATTATAGAGGTTTGACGAATCTTTGCCAATTGTCCGTCGATGTTATCGAAATCGGTTGGTCTGAAGCGATTTAGTAGTCCTTCCTTGAATCGCTGCTAAGAGAGTCCTCCATGGGTGTGCTTAAACTAATTAAACCACTAAATAGCATCTCCCTCAAAGTGGATGGTAGCAATCTTCACCCGTGTGACATCAACGATTCGGTAGAACCGAAAATAGAGCTCCGCGTGTGAGATCCACCCGATCGGATCTCCTTCTTCCCATCTAGAGAAATCAACCTTTATGCATGGATTATTGAGATTAGAGGTGATGTGGCCATGTTCTTAAGGATCGTCTCACCGATCTGAAGTTTCTCTGTGTTGTGATTTCCTCGAGGCCAATCATCGAATTCGAAAAGGGATCACATCTTCTCTTCCATGTGATTTTCAAAGGCTTCAAGCTTTACATTGATAGCCTCCTCTGAAGCCATAGTATACGCCTCTAGATCTATAATATTGAGATCTTTTTTCTATTATCGGGTTAGTGGCATGGGAATTTTGGAGAAGGGGATAGCCGGTTGGAAGGTGAATCAGTATGAATGGAAGTAGGTTATGGTTTAGGGCAGATTTAGGGGGCTGTTTGATTTCAATTTAAGGTATGGTTTTCAAGGGGTTTTGGTGAGGATGGTAAGGTTTGTGATGAGGAAAAGGAAGTCCAAAATCACACAAAAAATAGTACTCAAATCTGATAAAATTCGATGAAAAAAAGTGTTGCGATGTGTTATGCTGCTGAACTGATTTTACGTTAGAGAAACTCTGACTTCTCGACATAAATTCCAGAGGAAGTTCAAGAAAATTATACAGAACCCCTTGGTTCAGATGTTGTTAATACCAATAAAAAGTTTGATGAAATATTGGCAACATAACAGTAGGGAAATAGAGCAAAAGATGAAAGATAGATTTCTTCATCGTAAAATTTCATAACTACGTGATAGTCAAAGATTACACAAGAAAACTAGTTCTAGAAGTAGTTTTTTTTAAAAAAAATCAAATCCAGATAAAAGCCAACTTGATCTTAAGATTTGTGTAAAAAATTTAGCCAGAAAGGAGAAGGAATAAGCCGGTTTCAAAGGCAAAAGCACAGTCAAATATTTTTGCAGTGTTCCTCTTTCATAACAACAATAACGTTTGCAACAAACAAAATTTACAGTGGATAAAATTTAAAAAAAATCTTCAATGTTTAAAGTAAGGAATCTTGCAGTATTGAAGAGGTATGGATGATAAAAAAAATATCAGATTTTTAGATCAAACGTAGGGGGCAACGGTAGACTGATTTGATATGCGGCTGGGGTGAAAGGTAGAGGCGCATGTCACAACAATTATGAGAATTACTTAGGAAGGTGGAGGCATGGATGACGACTATAAGGGTAGTAAGATCGCTGCTCTGATACCAGATGATAGAACCCCAAAAGGAGCCCTATAGATTTTGATCCTTAAGGGAGATCAACAATTGAAACGCTATAGGAGTTCCTCCCTCCTAGATTCAGAATAAGGCTGAAATAAAATTGATAATTGCTTGATTCAAGAAAGGAGGCAACTACATCTTTAAATATGGATTAAAACCCTAGCCTAAGAGGGTATTTGCCTAAGTAGAATTATCCTTTGCCCCTCCTATAGCCAACCTGCCTTAATAGGAACATGAGGCGGTTAAGTGGCTCTATAGCCGACCTAAGTAGGGGGAAACCTTAGCCGACCAACCCAGTAAGGGGTGTGGCGGCTACTAAGCCTTAAGGGTTTATCTAGACCTTAGTCATACTCATTTATAAGATAGGAATGGCTTTATTACAATCTAATAGGGTTTTTATTGACTAATACTAAAATGATTAGGACTCAGTTCTACTGGAGTTTTATCAAACTATTCTTCAAGTTACGCTACAACAAAGGGAAAATGGAGCTAATGAGGAAGCTGGATATTCTTAACTTCACCCGAAATAAAGAGTTATGACATACCTTATATCAAATATGAATTAAGTAATCCATAAATAATTCCATAACATAATATAATACACTAATCAGAGTTATTTTAAGTTATGTTTTCGGCATTAGGGGAATCGCTTTCCAGTCCTTTTTCCCTAAGACAAACAAACAGATTTCACAAGAGATTCCACTCTCCCCGATACGGCACCACAGAGTCTTATTGGACACAACTTCTATATCATCACTGTTTCCTCTCTCATTAACAACTTGAGAACTGGAACCACATTTGTATTTCCAACCTATACTTGAATTGCTGATTCTTCTGATCTAGCTTCAATCAAGTTTCTAATAAGGATTTTGCTTCTTCTCTTTAACCGCAGAGAGTAGGCAGTTAACTAATAAGGATTGAGCAAAGAGATTCTTCCTTACAAAGACTCGGCTCAGAGCTATAATAGAACACCGACGACACAAGCACCTCTCTCATAGATGTAAAGGACAACACAATCACTTCTTTCATAGATGTAAAGCCAATCTGCTTCCTTTCGTGCTGCTTCTGATAAATAGGAAGATTTTTTTTCCCTTTCTGCTTCTCTTCACTTCAATAGGATAAAAGGAACAGGCGAACAGAAAGAGCGGATCTTATAGAATCAACTAGAACAAAACCACTTAAAGATCTTACCGCCTAAGAAGCACAAAGAGACTCACTCTACTTTAAAAAAAGAATAGAGATAGAAAGCAGGTCACACCCGGATACTTCTATTGGAGACTAGGATGAAGCTAATTCCCGTTGGGCAGCTTTTCATCCTTCTCTTGAGCTTAAGTTGTTTCCTTTTCTTGAATACTGAATATTGTATTTCTTGCTTGTGCCAACACCAATTAAGTTAAGCTCGAAAGTCAGTTGTAAGTGATAAAGTGATAAAGTTATCTTCGAGTATTGCTTAGGTCATAAGATAGTACAGGATCATAAGCTGTATAAAGGTATTGTTCCAGTTTCAGGTAAAGTATAATGTGTAATACCAAGAAAAGAAGTAGAATAAAAAGAATCCATCAATGCTGGAGAAGAATTAGAAGCTGTTAGCAAGTCAACTACTATAAGAGTTTAGGTTGGGGAATACAAATAAGCATTAATGGCACTAAGAGAAAGGTTGAAAAACAGGATTTAGCAAGCGGGGCTACTAGTTCAATTAAAAAAAGAATCTATCTTTGGGTTGCACGCTAACCATACTTTTTGGAGCCTGGTGGATGGTGTTGGCTTTTCTGTAGAATTTCAGGGAGAAAGAAAAAAGAATAATAGAAGAGATCAAAAATACTTTTAATCTACAATTCACCACAAAGCTCAATATCTAATAGAGTAGGTAATGGCCCACCACAAGCCATGATTATTCCAAAGGTATGTTTTTATGACCTAATTTATTCAATTCTAGATTATATAAAAAAATCGAACACCTAAATAAAAAGAAGGACGAGCTATAATGAAATAGTCTCATTGTATTTCTCTATACTATATGTTTGCTTTAGTAATTCGGAAAAAAGATAGAGGCAAAGGAAAGTGTCGTGTTGTCATGGGCTTAGCTGATTTTGCCTAAGCGTCATGTAAGCTCAGCCCTCCCGAGATCTCCTAAAGTCCCATAGACTTACAAAAGAGCAGGCGAGAAGAAGCAATTCTCATGGGATCCACAAGCAACTGCTCAAGAAAACACTTTATAAAGCCAAAATACAAATTACACCCATGGACATTACAAACTCAGAGAGGTTGCACACAAAGGATAATGGTCCACTACAGACCGAAGTCCCTACAAGTGATTATAAGACACACTTGTATTTACAAGCCAAACTTAGCCATAAAGCAAATCAAACTAGGGCTGCTAAGCCTATTGTAAACCCACTTCTTGTTGTACAAGATATGTGCCTAAACCGAAGGACACAGGCTAACACAAGCATTTCATCGAACACCTTGTTTACATTGTTGTCTGTGACATTCTCCCCGACTAATTCCTTCGACGTCCTCGTCGAAGCCACTGTAGACGCTGCATCTCCTCGCATTCTGAATCTTTAATCTTCGCTTTGGCTGCAACACGCCTTTGGCTCCTAGCCGCTCTCCACCGCTGTTGTTAAGTAGTCGAACTCTAATCCGCCATGCTGCTTCAACTCACCAATGACTGAATCTGGTGTGGGGTTGACTGAGTTATGCTGATCCTTGTTGGTTCTCGCGGATCCCTCTGATGAAGGAAAAGACCTGCCTTATTATGTGCCAGTATCACAGTATACTCATATTGCTTGAACTGGGTAGATGCTTGTTGGAACTCTAACGAGCATCACCTCACAGACTTTGAAGTTTTTAAGGTCCTTTCTCCATAATGTTTGCCCATTGAACCTTCTTCCGTTGTTAGTTGTCACTTCCAAGTATGTTCTCATCACTCCTTCTTAGCCAATTGGGAAATGAAGTGGAAAAACTACTCTCCATAGCACTGATCACCAACGGTGAGGATTTGACAACCATTGTCTTCCATAAGCTTTCTTTGAAGGGTCACTGAACTTGTGCAGAGCTCCCCTGCTTGGATAAGTAAGAGAACTGGGATACTTGACTTCACCCATTCTCTTCGTAGTTGAGAAGGTAAGGTTACTTGGCTTCACTCACCTCCTCGAGTTAAGAGAATTGGGGTACTCGGTTTCACCCATTCTCTCGAGTTGAGAAGGCAAAGATTACTCGATTTCGCTTGCCTCCTCGAGTTTGTACTTCATGCATTGAGCTGGTTACTAACATTCGCCCGCTCTTTGCTCACACTTCTGAGGCACTTGAAGTGGTTACACTTCTTGCGTTGGGTTAGCTACTGTGATTCGCTTTCCCACTGTCGTTGAACTTCTGGAATACAAGAAGTTTTGCCCGAAAAGAGCAAAAAGTTTACCCCAACTTGGAGTCCCCCAACTTGGAGTAAGTCTTTGATAGATCTAGTTGCCTTTGGAATTGTACTGCCTTCTCCATCACCTTTGCCACATACTCCTCTTGAGTAGAAAGGTACAGTACCATGTATTGCCTACTTCGTTCCTTGGTCGAGCACTCCTGCATCAACCCGAAGTCCCTTAATTTCGGTTATCTGGATGAGAAGCCCATCGACATCGGTCTTATGAAGTTTCTTGGCCTCTGCCCTTCTACCTCATCTTGGTACTTGGAGTTTGCCTCTGCATTCTCCACCTCTTTGGCCCCTTTTACGACCAATGATGTCCCTTCATGAGATCAAGGGATCGATGACTTCACGGAAGTCTCGCATCTGCAGTACCATGGCGCTGCCAAGCCCATAGCACTACTATCTGTTACCTTGCATCTTCATCCCTTCCTTCGCGATCGGTAGATCTGCCTCTGTGGCACTTTGGAGCTCCTCCGAGTCCACCTACTCTATAACCGATGCTTTTCTTTTGGGTAGCTGAGCCCCGTTGGACTCGTCGTCGCTTCCTCGCCCCTTTCAACCACCTGCTTCAACACCACTATGTCCTCCTAGCAGTTCTCCTTGGTCGATGGAGAGACAGACTGCAACTCTCATGCATGGCCTCCGCCATCTTATTGCAGGGCTCACACCGATTCTGTTCTCCTTAGCTTCCTTGGTAGCTTGTCCTCTGACTTGCTGGGCTCCCTTAAGTGAATGTGAGCACTGAAGTAGTTCAACTCTCCAGCTACTCCGATTAATTAAGTCCCCTCCATGGGACTCACTGGTACTTGCAATCTCACTACTCTCTCGGTGGTACACAGCCCCCATATGCTGACGACCAAGGCTTTCATCTGATGTAAGCTTCGATGCATACACACGGAAGACCCGCCTCTACGGTACTGTGGCATTCACTCCTTGAATCCACAGCCCTTCTTGCCGTTGTATTGTTCACCGAAGTGGAGCTCCCAGCATCTCTTGATCATTTACATGATCATGTCCCCCTCCATGGGACTCACTGGTACGTGCACTTAGACTTCTTCCTCGGTGGTATATAGCTCCCATATGCTGATGACTAAGGCTTTCATCCAATGCAAGCTTTGTTGCACACATGAAGACCCGCCTCTGCGGTACTATGACATTCACTCCTTGAATCCATAACCCTTCTTCTTGTTGTGTTGTACACCAAAGTGGAGCTCCTAGTAACTCCTGATCATACCTCCGCATGATTTTTATCCCTCACGGGACAAGATTGTCTGTATTGCATTGCCACGAACTATTCCATCACGATCCGCTGCACCATGTCACCTCCTGGTGACATCTCCATTGCATACAGATTCTCGTGTGATGAACTCGGACTACGACTTCTCCACGTGTGGCCTCTGCCAACACATCGTAGGGCCTCCGCCATCTCCGATTTTTAGTTCGCTCCCTTGGCAATTCCCCTTCGTCCCCCCCACACTCTTGGGTTACACCTGGACGAAGCATAGCTCTAGGACAGTCCGTCACCTTGTAGCTCCTGAAGTCCTCTGACTTCGCTAGAGTTGGTGCACCATTATCTGGATCTTGGGCCTCTATCCCCTACCAACACAATCTTGTTATGCACCTCATATTCCTAACAACTCGAATGGCAACACTGTGGCATATTCTTCAAGAGTACCCGTCTCTGCGTCCTCTTATCCCGTACTAAGGTCTCATGATCCTAACTTTGCCTCCGCAAGTTGAATCACCTTAGTTACTCCATCAAATGCATCTCTGAGGTAGCTTGCATGTGCCTTGAAGCTCCCTTCATCTTTGGCACCATGCAAAATAAGTCTGTCCCATCAGAATGGAGAACCCATGGAATGACATGATCCCACTCTTGCCTCTACAAGAGTTCATACCCTTGACCTCTGTCCAAGGAAAGCTTCGTGCCTCCGCCCCATGTTCCTTCTTCTATGTCGACTCCTTTCATGCAGCTTGGATACTTCACCGAGTTCCACCCAAGTCGCTCTGCTCCTCGATTTGCACTGAGTTGATAGTAGCTGTCACGTCCACCATTCCATGGGTCAGCCCTCTGTTGAGTTTAATTTCTACATCGACTCTAAGTGTGACTTCATATAATGTTGCATTGGATTGCTCCCCCACTTGATCTCGAAATGCATCCACCAATGTATTACCTCCTTCGAGATCATGTGACAACTCTTCGTCGCTCACTCGGTCCGTTGAGCTTTAGGGAGATATAACCTTGAGAAACTCTTCCTTAATATGTGCAGTCCGTTACACATGATTCTCCCACTAGAAAACTAGGACTTATCCCTCCTGGATATCTGTCCTGCTAGAGCAATTTTTCTCTTTACATACTTCCCACTTGAAGTTTTGGAGACCATCATCCCCTATGGACTACTCCGTCTTGCTGAACTCGAGCTTTGTTCTGCCCCTGCAGATGTACTTGCTAGATTGCGACCCTTCTCCAATACAGTCTCTACTGCACCCTTCAAGGTCTAGCAACATGCTGAACTTGTTGCCCATTTCAGCCGCCTATGGACATATCCTTTCCCTGTCGAAGAGAAAGTTCTGATACTCCATGGCATCGAGTTCTAATCACGCCTTGGGATGGCCACGAACACTCCGTCATCCGTGTACAAGCTCATGCATGAGTTTAGAATCCTTCGAGTTAGCAATTCCCCTCACCTTTGTGAGCTTTGCACAACTCTTTCGGTCATTACACAACACCTCCCACCTTCCACGGTCTCATCTTTCACCAAGCACCCTGCTTTGCCTTAAGCACCGTCAAGTTTGGTTGCCAACATCGAGCTATAGCTCAAACTCAACCATCCCAATCTTTGTATGCTACGCATTCTTCTTCGCTTGCTTGTCCTCGTGGTGCCTCTCACGCAAAGGGGTTGGCTATTCCTTGAATGTCAAACCAGGATGCTCACTCCTCTGAGCGACTCCTTTCCCTACATCTCAATGTTTGTTTCCCCCAAACGGTTGCGCGTGCTGGCTGTCCTCCACACAGCCTAGCTAGGTCCCCCACATTTGTATGACAAGTGTTTCTATGTGTGCTTGTCCCGCTTTGATACCACATTGTCACGGGCTTAGCTGATTTTGCCTAAGCCGTGCGACACCCATGCGTGTTCGTCCGCAAAGGTCAGCCCTCCCCGAGATCTCCTAAAGTCCCACAGACTTACAAAAAGCGAAAATAGGCCAGAAGAAGCAATTTCTACGGGATCCATAAGCAACTGCTCAAGAAAACACTTTATAAAGCCAAAATATAAATTACACCCATGGACATTACAAACTCAGAGAGGTTGCACACAAAGGATAATGGTCCACTACAGACCGAAGTCCCCACAAGTGCTTATAAGACACACTTGTATTTACAAGCCAAACTTAGCTATAAAGCAAATCAAACTAGGGCTGCTAAGCCTACTGCAAGTCCGCTTCTTGTTGTACAAGATATGTACCTAAACCAAAGGACACAGACTAACACAAGTATTTCATCGAACACTTTGTTTACATTGTTGTCTGTGACAGTGTGGTAGGCTAAGGTGTTTTATTCGCTTTATTTATAGTAGTGAGAAGTTCATCAATAGTCCAATCTTCACTTGTATAACGTGAGAGGCCCCCTTTTATTAGATTTAGAATAATATCAAAATATGTTGATATTAGATTTGGAATAGTATCAAAAAGGTGTGAGCTCAGGGTGGAACTCTGGAAGGCCAATATTTAATGGAGTAGATAATAGGTCTGATTCTACTCTTAATATTCTATAGTAAAAATTCCCGATGATAACGAATACCATGTTAAAGGAATTGAATAAACAATAGTTGATCAGAGATTCACAACTCAAGTCATTACATAGCCAGATAGGCATATCATTGACAACTAACTGCACCGGCTACCCATAGAAAAGTCACTTTATCCCACTTTAGTGGTTTGGTTATTTTCCATAACTTCTGATTTTGTTTTATCGATCGAAAAGTTTTTCTTGTGTTAAAATAGTAAACTAGAATAAAAAGTTTAATTAAATTTATTGATTCTTCATCTATTTATATTAAAAAAAATTCTCAATTAAACTATAAATTTTTTTCATTCAGTTGTAAAAATCATATCTAGACTATATTTATTATTATATCTAAATCCTATTTGTTATCATACCCCCGTAAGATCGAGATCCTATCAAGGAGTCGATCTTGGACTGATATAATAAAAAAAGTTTGTAATGAATTTAGCAGAAGCTGGTGCGGCACAGGACAGACATAGCAGTGGGTGGAGCAGAAGCTGTCGTTGGACAATGAAAGCAAGTATGGAGGCGTCAAACTTAGAAATTAGGACCAAGAGGTCTCGACGGACGCAGCGACTGGGAGAGGCCGCGTGGTAGAAGCTACAATCATCAAGGCAAGGCCACACAGTCGCATATAGCAAGGGCACCTCACATGAGAAGGAGAGTGGCGATGGAGAAGGAGGAGCCCTCGATAGAGATAGCGTGCAGTAGAGTGGATGGGCGCTGATTAGATCGGCTCTACGTACGCGCCGACCCTGGTGACCATACGGAGGAAGAGATTAGTGGAACTTCGACGCATCGGTGAGAAGCTATCGCTGGACAGCGACGTAGAGAACTAATAGAGTAGAGGGCGCTAGCAGCGAAGGGACCTCGGAGGCAGGAAGAGGAGGTCCGACGATTGTAGTAGAAGAAGTATAGGTTGCTCTATTTCTATTGCACTGGAGAAGAAAATGCTGACGATGCCGAAGGGTCACGAGCGGTTGAGGGCAGTGACCGCCACAGTGATGGCAACGAAGGAAGATATGGGCTGTGACCATAGAGGATTGTCTTCCATGGGTCACAGAGAATCATCCTCTGGGCGCATAGGTGAGAAACTATAGTTGGATAGCGAAAAAAGAGGTAATCTTTCTTACAGAGAGAAGCTCTGATACCATGTTAAAAATAGGAAGTGAGAATAAAAAGCCCAATCAAGTTCATTCTCATCTATTTATACAGATAAATAGGTGAATTTCCCTCAACTAATCTAAAAGATTTTCTCATTCAGTTAAAGAAATCATATCTAGACCATATCTGTTATGATATCTAAATCATGTCTACTATCATCTTGATCCTATAAAATAGTAGGTCAAGCTCTTATGCAAGTAAAGTGATATGACTTCTTATCCAAATTCGTAAGGTAGCTAACAACATTAGGCCGAGCTAAACTCTACTTCGTGTAAGTAAAGCAAATCCGTCTGTACGTCCAAATTCGTAAGGTAGCTAACAACATTAGGCCGAGCTAAACTCTACTTCGTGTAAGTAAAGCAAATCCGTCTGTACGTTGCTGTAGTAAGCATGCAAATCTTAGTTGCACAATTAGCAAGTGTGCCTGCTTTCAAAAGGTTCCCTCCCGCTTGCAAATAACTTCTGCTCCCTCTCTGATTTCATCAAAGCCATGGGACTAGATCACATCTACAAGTTCGTATATTGGCGTAGAGTAGACTATGTGTGATGAGTTAAGGTTTTTTAGTTATGATTTGAACTCTGCCTCTACAAGTTACCCGATTGGTTTCTTAATAACTACTCCCTGCCTTTGAAAGTTATCGATGGGTTACTACTTTGCTGCTTTTCAAAAAGCTGTCCTTCATTTCGGAGCCGTCCACCAGCTATAGTAGGTTTATTTCAAAAATACAAAACCAATATCTAAAATCATTCTAGACCACCAGGCAAGATAAAGATAAATATATAAGATAATAAATCTACAAAGTAATACAGACTTTACTATAGAAATAATATAAGTAATACATACTGCGAATAAGTATAGACATACATTATAGAATCAACTTAAAGGGATGAGAGTCTCCAATGAGAAGGGAGTACAAAGCATGAGAGCTCGCTAGGTCTCACTCTGAGCATAGTTGTTTATGTTGGTTACAGGTGCCCTATGAGCCAATCACATGAGTGATGACACGTGTGACATGCTATGTGATCTTTTTGCTTATGATTAATATTGGTATATTCTCACATTATCTATTACATATATATTGTGATATCCTTGAAATCGATTTACCTTTAAACATATATCCTAAATAATTCCATTCATAGGTTATTCAAGAGGGACATTGAGATAACCAGACAGATTGGTGTACTATATACCCGTCCATATGATGGAGGTGGCTGGTCTCATAGCCACTTGTGTGGAGACACTAAGGATATAGTACAAGTGCTTATTGGAGAATGAGTTCACTAATTGATCTGCTTATGGAATATTGTATGGTTAATGATACCTAATGTCAGACAGTAATTCCATAGTCCTAGTTATGTATATGGTCTTTAGACTTGAGACACTAAGGATGTCTTGTATGAGTACTCGTTTTTTTGATGTCAGACTTACAAGTTTGGAAAGTTTAAGATCTGGTACAACTGGTTATTGGGATTAGTAGCCAACCTTATGAAGATAATTGAGTATCAATAGAGGATTATCCACTCTCAGTATCACTGGAGAAATATTTCATATGTGCTTGTTTAGACAAATCTCTGTCCAGGGTCATTCAGATTAAGAGAGAAGGAGTTCTCCGGTAGAATCCGATTAAAATAAGATAAACTAATTCCATATGTGGCCTGACAATACCATGTCAAATATATGATCTCTAGGATATAGTGGTGAGGTACTGACAATACCATGGCCTGACAATACTGTGGATAGACAGGTCTGATGGATTTGATCCCTCCTGTGCCGTCTGGGGACTATGGTGCAGTGGCCTAGTACGTCCATAGTCAATGAGTTGAGTGAATTATTATGGGGATAATAATTCACTATATCAGAATAAGTTCTGATGGGAGTAACTCACGGCCAACTCGGTATCGGGCCTAGAGGGTCACACACATATGGTGGATGCTTCAACGAATATAGGATTGGATGGAGATCCAATTAGTCCCTATTCTCATTAGATAAGACTCTATGCTTATGAGCTCCTTGATTAAGACTTAATTAGAGGCCTAAGGAGATTATTGGATACATATCCAATAATATAATATTAGTGGGTAATTGGATAGAAATCTAATACCCACCAAGGAAGGAGCCATAGGGTTTTTTGGTGGCTCTTTATAAATATGAGGGGAGACTCATAGTTGATAGGCTATAACTTTAGCCACCACCTCCTATTCTCCTCCCTCTCTCTGTGCAAGAGTTGCGAGATCAGATTAGAGGAGTTTCGTTGCAGAGATCCATTATTTAGATACCACTAGAGAGGAGGACGCTTGACCTCCTTCATCTTCTCCATCTGGATCTAGAATACAGAGATATATGATCTCCTTAGGTAAAATCAATCTCTCACACATTACGATTTTGTCGATTTTTACATTTTTCTCGTGACCCCAATCTTTTGCACAAGGATTTGATCTGCGTGGGAAACCAGTTTTTGTTTTGATTTCTACTTCGCATATGATGCACCCGCTGAGGTTTCCCAATAGTGGTATCAGATCCATGGTTTTCGTGTGAAAAATTAGTTTTAAACTACGTGTGATGAGATTGAATCGTGTAGAACTGTTCTACGTGCTTGTTGCAGCAATTGGTAGCGAAAGTAGGCACTACCTGTGGGGGAGGGGTGACCACATGCATGTTGTCTGCATACGGTGGTTGTACAGTCGGGCCCCTGAGGCGGCGGTCATGGCAGCTACAGCAAGTGGTGGTTGCGGGCCCTTGCAAGGATCGCCCAGCAAGGCGGCCACCGTGCACGACCGTTCTTTGCCACGAGGATGGCCACCGCGGATGGCCGCACCGCGCCACACGGCCAAGCGGCGATCGCAAGCCGGCGGCCAACCCAAGGGGCTATCGCCCGCCGGCCCTATTGCCAGCAGGCGGTCTTGCAGTGGCCGCCTTTGCAAGGTAGTTGGTCGTAAGGGCAAGCCGCCTACGAGCAGCGATGGCGACACATGAGGGTGAAGGAGGGCTAGGGCATCTTTTGAAAAAAAGATGGTTATGCCCCTCATAATTTGAGAAATTCTAACTTTGTCCCTTTTATACATAATTTCTTAAATGTCCTCAATAATTTCAAAAACTTCGAGGACTGTCCTCGTATCCAGAATTATGAAAATACCCTTGATAATTATGAAAATTTCGAGGACTATCCTCTCATCCAGAATTATGAAAATGCCCTTAATAATTCTAGAAATTCCGACATATCCTAATTTCTAGAAAAATAATTAATTAAATAGTTTAATTAATTATTATATATATTTAGTAATCCTATATATAATGTGATGTATGACATGGATGGATGATCATGAGCCATGTGTTGTGATATATGTAATTTTAATTATTATTATTATTGGGGCCTATGAGCCTCTATTTTTTTCATTTATTATCGGGCCTGTGTGCCTATGATTATTTGTAATTACATGGAGAGGCGCACCAGGAGCATGAAAGTTACAGTGGGACCCACGATGCCATGGCGGGAGATCATAACGTATGGTGATGCGATGATCCGATGGAACCGATGATGACGAGATCAACAATTACAGGGCATGGAGATGCGCCAATGCACACATAGATCCTATTGTGAATGATTAGGCCCATTGGCTCGGGCTTAATCATATTAGGTGATGACTCATGATCATTCGGTGTAGCTTGTATATGTGATGTGTTATACACCTACTAGATATATGTATATATATATTTACATGCGATATAGATATATATTAAATATGTATATGTGTGACACAACATATTAGGAGATCAATATAAAAAATCCCTTCTAAGATAATATTAAGTCGGTAAGTATGAGTCAATAAGATTGACCCACGTAGCCTTCCATCATTATATGAAGAAATTAAATCATGACATAAGTTGAGTTAGTTGAGTCCCTCGAGGCTCACCTATCTACGTGATCGAGATCTTGCCTAGACATAGAGATGTCACAAATGACCTGAGGATATGGTATGCTTGGTCGAGTCTCTCGAGGGTATATCATCAAATCAGACTCATCTTGTAACGATGGTGATGACTTAACTGAACGTCATGGTTAGTCGAGTCCCTCGAGATTATGATGATTCAGAGGCCGAACATGATGGGAATCATAAGGAGCTATGATTGACAAGAGTTGCCTACCTTTTGGGCTAGTGTAACTGGTCGAGTCCCTCGATGTTGCACTAAGATGTCAATTGGATCTCGATCCACACTAAGAGTCTGCCAGAGACTTCTGTCTCACGTGTCGAGGGTGTCATGTGATTCGCTAAGAAAATAGTGAGAGTACATTAAGATAGAAGTCCATATCTTAATCAATATTTTATATAAAATCTGTATGTTATTTAATTTACGCTATATCTTACTTGTCGCTTACAAAACCCATACGTGGCATACTTGATGCCAATCGTCTCATTAGTCCAAAAGCTCCATAATTTGAAAATTATTCTCATGGAAGATAAAATTGTATATGTCCTTAATATGATTGTGTCCACGCTGGAAGAAAGGATAAGCAAGGATGAGATCGCTCACTTTGTGAAGTATATAGATAGTCCTACAGGATAACCATTGTATTGAACTTATACTTCAGTCCTTACTAGATTCCTTTTCTCATTTCATCATAAATTTTAACATGAGCAAGTTTGAGGTGACTCTCCCTGAGCTCCTTAATATATTGAGAGAAGCTGAGAGTGTCATCCAGAAGGAGAAGCTAGTTCTCTATATTGGTGAGAGCAAAAAAAAAAGGAAGGCCAACAAGATCCTTAAGAAGGGCAAGGGCAAAGAAAAACTAGGTAAGGCAAAGGTTGCCAAGAGAGATCCAGCAAAGGACAAAGGATAGTGCTTCCACTACGGCCAAGATGAGCACTGAAAGAGGAACTGTAAGGACTATCTTGTAGATAAGGTGAAACAGAAGCTTAGAGAAGCTTCAGGTATATTTACAATCAGTCTTCACTTGTCAAATTTTTATGATAACATATGGGTATTAGATACTGGGAGTGTTTATCACATCTGCAATTCATTGCAAGTTCTAGCAAGATCTTTGAGACTGACCAGAGGCAAGATGGACCTCAAGATGGCAATAGAGCAAGAGTTGCTGTAGTTGCCATTAGGGAGGTCACCCTACATCTGTCTGGTGGAGCTATTATTGCATTGGATACATGCTATTTTGTTATCTCCATTATCAAAAACATTATATCCATCTCTTGTTTACAATAAGTGAATATAAATTAGTTGTTGAGAATAATAGTTGTTCAATAATTATGGATGATGAGATCATCACTAGAAGGACCCTTGTAAATGGCTTATATATGTTAGACACTTCTCTACACATTATGAATATAAACATGTCTAAGAGGAAAAGAGATAAGGTGAATAATACAAACCTATGACATTTTAGGCTAGGTCATATATATGAGGGAAAGATTAAAAAGTTACTAATAGATGAATATTTAGATCGATTTGACTATGAGACATATACAACTTGCGAACCTTACCTTCGTAGGAAGATGACCAACTCTCCTTTTAGTGGAACTGGAGAGAGAGTCATCGAGTTATTGGAACTTATAAATAGTGATGTATGTGATCCCATGTCGACTCAGGCTATAGGTGGTGACTCATACTTCATTACATTCACTGATGATTTCTCTAGGTATGGACATATGTAATTAATGAAGTATATCTAAGGCCTTCAAGAAATCAGGAATATAAGAATAAGGTAGAGAACCAAATTGGAAAGAGTATTAAGACTCTTGATCAAATCGATGAGGAGAGTACTTAAGTATGGAGTTCACCCATTTCCTCGGGGACAATGAGATTTTATCCCAATGGACACCTCCTTATACTCCTCAGCTCAATGGTGTATCGAAAGGAGAAATCGCATGTTATTAGACATGGTGTGGTCCATGATGAGTTTGGCTGACCTACCCATCTCATTATGGGGTACGCCATAGAGACTGCAGCTTACTTTCTGAACATAGTTCCATCAAAGTCGGTAGTGTCTATACCATATGAGATATAGAAAGGAAAGAAACTCAATCTTAAGATTGTTGAGATTTGGGGCTGTCCTACCCACGTTAGAAGACACAACCCCAATAAGTTGGAATTAAGGATAAAATGACGCACATTCGTGGGATGCCCAAAGGAAACTTGTGGGTATTATTTCTATCATCTCGAGGATCGAAAGGTCTTTATTTCCAAAAGAGTTGTGTTCCTTCTCAAAAGTGGGAGTGAGATAAAATTAAGCGAGGTTGGAGAACCTAGCTCAAGCACCATTCCAGAGCCCAAGTCTATTCAGGTACTTAACACACAAATTCTAATTTTTCATAGGTCTAGTAGAGTATATCACCTTCTTGAAAGATATGTACGACATATCAGTGGAGATGACTCTCAGGATGTTGATTCTTAGACCTACGATGAGGCTCTTATGAGTATAGACTTCGGGAAGTGACAAGAAGCCATAAATTATGAGATGGATTCCGTGTACTCTAACAAGGTTTGGAACCTTGTGGATGCACCTGAGGGTATTGTACCCATCAGTTGCAAATGGATCTTCAAGAAGAATATTGGAGTGGATGGAAAGATAAAGACCGATAAAGTAAGGCTGGCAACTAAAGGATATTTTCAAAGACAAGGAGTTGACTATGACGAAACTTTTTCACCTATAGCCATGCTTAAGTCCATTAGAATTATTTTGACCATTACAACATACTATGACTTTGAGATCTGGAAAATGGATGTCAAAACGACATTCCTCAATGACAATCTCAAGAAAGAGGTGTATATGATACAGCCAGAGGGATTCGTATCTAAAGAGAATTCAGATAAAGTGTGTAAGTTGCTTAGATCCATTTATAAATTAAAACAGACTTCCTGAAGTTAGAACATAAGATTTGATGAGGTGATTAGATCTTATGATTTTGTTAAAAACAAAAATGAGCCTTGTATGTATAGGAAGGTAAGTGAAAGCGCTATCACCTTCATTGTGCTATATGTGGATAACATCCTAATCATTAGGAATGATATAGGAATGCTCTTTATAGTAAAGGCTTAGCTATCTAGAAATTTATCCATGAAAGACTTAGGGGAAGCATCCTATATTTTGGAGATCTAGATCTATAGAGATAGATCCAAAAAAATGCTTGGCTTGTCCTAGTCTGGGTACATAGGCTCCATTGTCAAAAGGTTTGGCATGGAGAATTCCAAGAGAGGTCTCATACCGATGAGACATAGAATATCACTTTATAGGAGTATGTCCCTAAAGACTCATGAAGAAAGGGTAGACATGGATAAGATACCTTATGCCTCAGCGAAAGGGTCTATCATATATGCGATGCTATGTACTAATTTTGATATAACATATGTTCTAAGTGTCACAAGTAGGTATCAGGCAGATCCAGGTTTAGAACACTGGAAGGTAGTAAAGTTTATCCTTAAGTACTAGAGAAGCACTAAAGATCTTTTACTGATATATGGAGAAGGTAGCCTTCAGGTTGAGGGCTACATGGACTCAAGTTTTTAGTCCGATATTGATGATAGCAAATCGAATTCAGGGTTTATTTTTACTCTGAATAGAGGACCAGTAAGCTGGAAGAGTTCCATGTAAGATACTACTGCTGATTTGACCATAGAGGCAGAATACATTGCTGCAGTAAAGGAAGGGGTTTGGATGAAGAAGTTCATCAAAGATTTGGGAGTCATACCAAGCAACGTGGAGTTGACTCCTATATATTATGACAATGACAGGGAGATAACACTAACAAAGGAACTCAGGTCTCAACAGAATTGTTCTGAGGAGGTTTCATCAGATTAGAGCGATCATGACCCGAAAAGATATATCAATGAAAATAGTTCCATCCGACAATAACATTGTAGATCCACTGATGAAACCGTTGGCTCAGATTATATTTGAGCGTCACAGGGGTCTGATAGGGATCAGACATATAGGTGATTGGCTTTTAGTTAAGTGGGAGATTGTTGGTTACAGGTGCCTTGTAAGCTAATCATGTGAGTGGTGGCACGTGTGACATACTATATGATCTTTTTGCTTATGATTAATATTGACATATTCTCATATTATCTGTTATATATATATTGTGATATCTTTGGTTCTATGCAATGGGAATTAGATTGTGATAAGATCATGATAATGGGATCAATTCACTTTTAAACACAGATCCTAAATAATCTTGGTCATAGGTTATTCAAGAGAGACATTGAGATAACCAGATAGATTGATGTACTATATACCTGTCCATATGACAAAGGCAGCTGATCTCATAGCCATTTGTGTGAAGACACTAAGGATATAGTACAAGTGCTCATTGGAGAATGAGTTCACTGATTGATTTGCTTATGAAATGTTATATGGTTAATGATACATAATGTCAGATAGCAATTCCATAGTCCAAATTATGTATCTGGTCCTTAGACTTAAGACACCAAGGATGCCTTGTATGAGTACTCATTTCTTTGACCGAGACTTATAGGTTTAGAAAGTTCCAGATCTAGTACAGTTGGTTATCGGGATTGGTAGCTACCCTTACGAAGGTAATTAAGTGTCAATAGAGGATCATCCACTCTCAGTATCATGAGAGGAATATCCCATATGTGCTTGCTTAGACAAATCCCTGGCCAGGGTCATTCAGATTGAGAGAGGAGTTCTCTGGTAGAATCTGATTAGAGCAAGACAAACTGATTCCGTATATGACCTGACAATACCATATCCAATATACGGTCTCTAGGATATTATTTGGATGAGGGATTACAGATAGACAGTAACTATTGACAAATAGGTCCGATGGAATTGATCTCCCCTGTCCTATGGCGTAGTGGTCTAGTACGTCCATAGTCGATAAGACGAGTGAATTATTATAGTGATAATAATTCACTATATCATAAGGAGTTATGATGGGAGTGACTCACGGCTAGCTCGATATCGGGCCTAGAGGTCATACACATATGGTAGATGCTTCATCGAATAGAGGATTGGATGAAGATCCAATTAGCCCCTATTCTCATTAGATGAGACTCTATGCTTATGGGTTCCTTGATTAAGGCCTAATTAGAGGCCTAAGAAGATTAGTAGATAGAGATCCAATAATGCAATGCTAGTGGGTAATTGAATGGAGATCCAATACCCACTAAGGAAGGAGCCCTAGGGTTTTTTGGTGGCTCTTTATAAATAGGAGGGGAGACTCATAGTTAATAGGTTGCAACTTTAGCCACCACCTCCTATTCTCCTCCCTCCATCTGTGCAAGAGTTGCGAGATCAGATTAGAAGAGTTTCGCTGCAGATATCCATTGTGTGGATACCGGTAGAAAGGAGGATGCTTGACCTTCTTCATCTTCTCCATCCGGATCTGGAATACAGGGATATACAATCTCCCTAGGTAAAATCAATCTCTCACACATCATGATTTTATCGATTTTTATGTTTTTCTCACAACCCCAATCTTTTACATGAGGATTTGATCTACGTGGGAAACTAGTTTTTGATTTGATTTTCACTACGTATGTTATGCACACGCTGAGGTTTCCCAACAGTTCAGGCCATCATCATACATAGGGCGTCCAATAGGAGCTAATTGTTTTTCATTTTGACTATACTATCCTGATTTTTATGGGAATCTATTGAGTAATAATTTGGAGCCTTATTTTTTTGTTGAGTAATAATTTGGAGCCTTATTTTTATTTTGACTCGATCCTTTCTAGATCTCATTACAACACTGAACAAATGGGTTTACCTTCTTGATTGAGAATGACCTCATGATAAAAAGAAAGTACTTATAGTTAGTAGTTACCTGATAGAAAGAGAAAGTACTTATTGTTTGTAGTTAGTAGTCAAGAACTTATATTAGTTAGTAGTCAACTAAAGTAGTAGTTAGTATTATAGTCAATAACTTTTCACCATTGGGACGGTGATAAGGATTGATTATGAAATAAAGTCAGCGTTAACTAACCACACTGGCCCTATTGAGTTTCTACAGAATCAAGAAGGTATGACTTGCTTAACCAAATAGATGAGGATTGGATTAGTCGAATGATCAAAGCAGAAGAGAAGGCAGAATTATTAGCTTAAAACAAAATAGGGCTACCACTGATATAGCATAAAGTGGGGCTAGTGCTGATTGCTCCTCATTGATTTCCTTACTTGCTGCCTAACCTTCTGATCAAAAACTCTGGGAAGGAAATGATTACAGATATGGAAATCATGGGGCTTTACTTAACTTCTTCAATGAGTGCTCACTTCAGTCTCTCTTCCATTCTTTCCAATATAGTACCGCATGCTGCATAGCCTATTCTAAAAAGAGAATATTGGTAGAAGGCCTATAACACATATTTGTTGGTAGAGACTATAAACAACATATAATATCTATGTGCACTATAATAAGATGAACAAATATCTCTTTATTAGCTGAGAAGATAAGCAAATATCTCTTAGTTAATTATGTTATGTTAATTATATGGGTAGTTAATTATGTTATGTTAATTACACGGGGCTTGACTCGATTCATAGAATTCACCTCCTACTATATGAGTGAGTCTCTCTTGATTAAATGTTTCACGGACTCACGAACGGGCTTCTCAATCAACCTTATTAGTGCAGTGTGCCTCCCTTGCTTTCTGAAGGTTGCTTTTGGGTTTACAATTTTTTTGCCTTTCTTATTCCAGAGGGCTTCTAATCTCCCTTCTCTTCTCGTCAAACTTGAATGGAAATTGACTTTAGCGACTTCAATGAATAGAATTGTAAACTCAAGCGCTCTCTCGCTACACCTTTTCTCTTCTTATTAGCTTATTTTTACTTTTCTCTTCTTTACTTATTAGCTTACTTTTACTTAAGGCTGGTAAGGCTACCTTTATTAAATAGGACACTTATGATCTACTTCTTTAGAGTTTCTTACTCACTTACCAAGCCCTAAGCAATAGGTCGCATACTATTATTAACTATAACAACTAACTGGGACTCATGCAGGACTAAATATTTGTTAGCTGCAAGTACAAATATAGAGAGTTTGTTAAGTACCCCAGTATACAAAAAGAGAAAATGCGAATAGCAACTTGGCTTGACTTTAGCTGCAGGACGGTCGACCTAATAGCCAATAAACTAGAGGATCTTCTATTCCCCATGTACTTAACCATATCTTTTAAAGTTTATTTCCAGAACTCTACAAGATTCTACTAGAGAAATAGATAAAGAGAGATAAACGATCATTTTGAGGGATCGAGTCTCTTATATTACTTTGAGGGGATCTATCTCCTTGATCTTTATAGGAGATCCGTCCTCCTGAAGTTTTTACATATTGGTTAAAACTCATACTTCTTCATTTATTTTCTCATGAAAGAGTTTACATAATTATTTATAGGGTGCTACCAAGAGCCCTCTGAGCTTGGACTCGGAGTCCCACTAAACTTAGACTCTTAATTTAAAATAATAACTGACTCCATCCTAATCAAAGATAAAAATAAAATCCAACTAACTTATAACTAACTCGATTGGGCTCACCCGACTCATAACTAACTCCGACTGAACAGACTAACATGACTCAGCTTGAAATAATTATGAATAGATGAACCAGACTTAGCTAGAGTTATAACAGACTCGCCCACTTCAAATCAGCCTTATCCTCAAAGCTAAGCAGTATGTTAGAATCATTGCAGATTCTAATCTTGGGGCTTATCTATATAGGGGATCGACCTCCTGAAATTCTATAGGGGTTACCTCCTCTAAGGTATTCAACTATATGAGCTGAAGAAGGATTGTTCTATTTAGAAGAAAAGAGTGGTGGCCACATGAGTTTATATAGGGACTCAAAACCCTAACTTCTAATAAAACTCCTACTCTTGGAAGACTTCCTCTCATAACCAACTCTTAACCCCAACCAACTCCTAGCTATGATATGGCCAGAGGCTATAGGGGTCTCCAACTCCTAATTTTATTCTTATTCAACCCTAAAGAAAGTTCTAGTTAAATGGATCTCTTATCTCCTAACCCTACCCAGTCTCTTCTTGGAGGAGGGAGGCGGCTAGAAGACCCCTCTCTTCATGAGGACTCTTCCTTAACCCTAGCCGACCACTTCTTCAATAGGAGTGGTGGCTAGTTCAAGTTTATTTATATGCATGACTCAATAAACTTATGACCCAACATAACTAGGCTCCTAATAGACCCATCCTCTTTAAATTAATCTTATCCTCGAGGTTGAAGCTTCATGATCTTTAATTCCAAATCTGTAGCTTATCAGGAGACTTCCTTGTTGCATTTGAGGTAGGCACATCATGATCCCATAGTTCAACTTGTATCTCTTCATCGGTGGTAGTGTTTAGATGGTGATGTATCATGATCTTATAATGTCATGCAATCTCTAGTTAGAACTGAGCCTCCTTATTAGTCGAAATATCAGGTGGGTGGACCTGGGCTGAGTCATCCTCTCTAAATTTTCATTTGCGGTGAGATACATGGAGGATCAATTGTATTTTTGAATTGGTCCACTAATCCAATCCAGAAGTCATGGCACCATTATGATCTCCAATTTTACAAGGGCTAAAGTAGCAGGGGGACCACTACGTTGAGGCTCGAATTTCCTACTAGTAGGGCAAGAGATGAAGGGAAACTTGATCTTCAATAATAAACTTTCTTCTGTTCTAGTATTTTTTGGGAGCTATTTCTTTCTTGCATAAGTTGCCACTTGGTTATTCTTTAGTAGTATCCGAGCCTTCTTTTAGAGTGATGGTTATCCTTTGATAAGATCCTTGGTGGTGTGAGCCCCTTCTAAGTCTAAGGGGGTAGGAGCTGTAATTTTATCTGGCCTATTTTTTTCTCTCCTTCGTGCTGTTGATTTGTATTATGCCAGACTTCAAATTTAGTAGCAATTAGTATCTCTTTATAGATCAAAAGTCTCGTGTGAAGTGTAGGGAGAGCCTCAATGTGGAATAGGGATTGGTCATCTTGCATGAGGATGGCATCGATCCTAACTTTCGATGCATCCGCTTCAATAATAAAAGTCTTATCGAAGTTCGGTAGTGCTAGCATGGGTGTAGACATCATGGCTTCCTTGAGAGCGTTGAAGGTAACAAAGGCTTTGTCCAACTACTAAAAAGCATCTTTTTTCAGTAAGGATGTAAGGGGTTATCTTTCCATAATCTTTGACGAACTTGCAGTAGTAGCCCATTAAACCAAGAAAACCGCGTAGTGATTTTACGTTCTTAGGTGTCAGCCAGTTTTGTATTGCCTTAATTTTGGAAGGGTCTGCCACCACACCTTCCTCTGATATGATGTACCTAAGATACTCCATCTTTTGTTGAAGAAAGTTGCACTTTGATTGTTTGACAAAAAGAACATGCTCTCGAAGAATTGTCAAAACAAGTCATAAGTACCAAAAATGACTTTCAAGTGAAGGACTATAAATAAGGATATCGTCGAAGAAACCAACATGAACTTATGAAGATAACTCCAAAAAATATCATTCATAAGCCTCTGGAAGATAGATGGAGCATTGGTGAGATCAAAGTGTACGAAAAATTTGTAGTGGTCATTATGCGTCTGAAAGGTGATTTTTGGTATGTCATCTTCGCGCACCTGAATTTGATGATATTTGGATCGAAGGTCCAGTTTTGTGAAGACACATGCTCCCCTTAATTCATTAAGTAATTCATCCACCACTAGAATAGGGTACTTGTCTTTGATGGTTATATCATTAAGAGCTCGGTAGTCGATGTATATTCGCTACATTCTATCTTTCTTTTGTACGAGAAGCATCGACAGAAGAGTAGGGGCTGCAACTTGACCAAATGATCTCTGTTTCAAGCATTTCCTTTACAATCCTCTCTAGTTCATCTTTATGGAGGTGTGAGTACCGATATAGCTGAGTATTTGCTGGTAGTTTTCTAAGAAAAATCGAAATTCAATGATCATGCCGTCGGGGAGGAGGTAGGTTGTGGGGTTCGGCGAAGAGATATGAAAATTCAACAAGCAATTGGAGAAGGTTTGGGTCTTCAATTTTTGTTTGCTTCCTTGTAGATTGCTGCTAGAGTTGCATCAGGAAGTCATTGTTCACCTTGTGCTAAACTTTCTTCATTCACTGCATAAAAACTATCATTACATCGCTCCTGCATTTCCCACATAGGATCACCTATTTCTCTTTGCTATAAAATTTCATAATTAATTTTAAAAAATTCAGGAAACATTACCTAACATAGTCAACCATTCGATACTAAACACAACCTCATAATCATTAAGTGGGAGGAGGAAGAAATTAACAATTATCTCCTAGACCTACAACAATAATTTCACCCACGAGCATCTTTGGTGGCACTTCAAATTTCGCCTATCGGCGACATTAACATCAAATCTGTTGTAATCCTCAATATATAGGGCTATCCATACAGCAACTTACTATTCATGAAGTTATTAGTGCTCCGGGTATCGATAAGGATGGTGATTAGTTGCTGTTAAGGAGTGCCAAAGCTATCATAAAAAAACTCTTAGAAGATAGAGTAGAAAATTAATGGCAGCAAGATCAAAACAGCACAGTAGTATATAGTTGAATTCTACAACGTAATGTTCATCATAAAGCTGGCAACTTTGTGACGATCAGTTTATGCAACAAAATAGGAACACTTTTTTTTTATTTTTTGGGTTAAAGATAACTAAATTATAGCAGTAGGAAGGTGAAACACAAGAACCTGATGCACTTTGCAGTGAGATTGAAGGGGTGATATATGACAGTGGTGATGATGACGGAGTCAGTGATGATCATTGCAATTTTAGGAATTCCTTGGGAGATGGATGAAGATGATGGGCGGTTGGAGAAAGGTGATGGGCAGCTGAGAAAGGGCAGCAAGATGCCAAGAATGCTGTTATGATACCAAGTGTTAGAACCCTTACAAATTCTAAGCTTGCAGTTTGATCTCTATAGGGGATCAACCACTTGGAACTCTATAGGATTTCCCTCCTCCAAAGTATTCGACTACATGAGCTGAAGAAAGATTAATCTATTCATAAGAAAAGAGTGGTGACTACATGAGTCTATATAGGGACTCAAAACCTTAAATCCTAATAGAACTCCTACTCTTGGAAGACTCCCTCTCCTACCCAACTTCTAACCCCTAGCCAACTCCTAACCATGATGTGGCTAACAACTATAGGGGTCTTTAACTCCTAATTTTATTCTTACTCAACCCTAGAAAGAGTCATAGTTAAATGGATCTCTCCTCTCCTAGCCTTAGTCAGCCTCACCTTGGAGGATGGAGGCAGCTAGAAGACCCCCTCTTGAGGACTCTTTCCTTAATCCTAGCTAACCACTTCTTCAATAGGGATAGTGGCTAGTTTAGGGTTTATTACATGCATGACTTAATAAACTTATGACCCAACATAGCTAGGGTCCTAACACAGTTTCATATTTCAGGAGCACTTCAATATTTGCCATGCATCATAACTCTTTGATTGATTAAGTTGGGTCACAACACTTTGTGTAAACAATAGTTTGGTCTTCTCATGCAATTGTTATTGTAGTCTTTCGAAGAATCCTTTTTATCTGATGGCTAATGGTAGTATCATATCTTCCTTTGAGGATCGCCACTTCAAAGTCTTCCTGAGGCATAAAAAAGAAATCGACAAGTAGTTATTTTACCTTTGAGCATTTATTATCACAAATTAAGATTTGCCCATTAGCAATCTTGTCTTCGAATTTGGCACAGCCTTCATAATCGGACTCCATATTGTTAATTTTTTATTCCTCCTTAGTTGGTTCAATCATTAGAAGTTTATCACAGCCTTCATGATTAGACTCCATACTGTTAGTTTTTTATTCCTTTTTAGTTGGCTTGATCGTCAAAAGTTGCTCTTGTTTGTAATCATCTATGTTGATCACTTTGATGTCCTCCTTTGTTGATTTTTTTTATCAAGAGAAGCTTTTATTTTGGTGAGTGTCCCTATTAATTTTTCCTTCATGCACGTTGGCGAATGATATGGCTGCAATCATGGTGCGGGGATAACAAGCTTTAACATCACACGGAATTTCTGGATTAAGTCCCTTAATAAATATTCTCACTAATTGTATCTTGAACCAATCTCGAGTTTGGTTCGATAGGTGCTTAAATCTACTATGGTACTCTTATACTATGGAAGTCTGATGGATTTTGACAAGTTGTCTATTAATATTCTTATACACCGATAGTCCAAAATGAATCAGGAGGTCTCTCTTGAACTATCCCCATGAAGAGACTCCATGATAGGTCTCATATAAATCATACTACTGGATCGCATCACCTTTGAGTTGAGTGGAAACTATCTCCACCATGGATTCTTCTGGAGTCCTATAAAAATAAAAAAACTTTTTAGCATGAGAGATCTAACCAATTGGGTCTTCATCTTCCCATTTGGGAAACTCCTCCCTCTTGCATTGGTATCCTATGTCTTGCCCATGATCATACATTTTAGATCGACTTCTTCTAAATTCACGGAGGAGTTTTTGCATTCTGTATTCTATGCGAGCCTCAGAGGCTTTAAACATTGCGTCTACTGTATCATCCATAACCATCACATCAGTAACATCATATTTAATGTGGTTGCAAAGGAAGTGGGTGCCTATAGGAGTGAGAGATGGCTGAAAAGGAATATGGTGGCAGCGGTAAAAGTGGCTGTGGAATCGCAGGGGGAAGCAGCGTGATGGGAAAGGAAAGGAACAGTGGTGGTTGGCGGCTACATGGCTGTAGGAGGCAACATCGACAACCGTGGCTGGTAGAGGAAGAAGAGGGCATTAGTGGGGTGATGTGGGAGGGTGATCTCAGTGGCAGAGGAAGGAAAGGCAGCGACTGCTGCAGAGGGTAATGGCATGATTGGGAGCGACTGCGATAGCAAGTGGGTGAGGTAGCAGTGAGGGCCGGCAGCAATGGTGGCGGCGACAGTGAAGGTTGCAGCGATTGAGGAAGGCGCGATAACATGGGTTGCAACAATGACAGAAGCTGAAGGAGAGGGTAGTGGCGATGTGAAGCAGTAGATTGGTGGTTGTGCACGGGTGGAGTAGCGGCCAAGGAGGGACAGTGACAGCCAGCGAGGTAGCCTTCTATGATGTGACTGAGGATGGTGGCTGGGCAGCAAGGTCCGGCGAGAAAGAGGAAGCAGGGGGGTAGCGGGGATCGGTGGGGTTCAACGAGGAAGAGGCTGGAGAGGGAGCAATGTCATTGCTAGTATGGGTGAGACGCAGCAGGAAGCAAAGGGCAGCAGCCGACGACAGTAGTGGAGGAGGGAGCAGTTGGGAAATTACAATGAACGAGGTGCTGACGATGGCGGCATCAACAACAGAATCTTCGGCGATGAAGAGATTGAGGGTAGTGGCAGGGAGGAAGATTCGGATGGGCTATGGTAGTGGGAAATAATGGCGGCTAGGCAGCGGCTATGGTAGGGGAGGAAGAGAGGTGGTTGGCAGTAGTCCTTTTGGGCATGATGATGCTGTAGGCTTCAATCTAATCTTTTTTCTTCTCTCCTCTTTTTTTTATTTGATGATTCCTACAGCGAAGATGACTACAGCAAGGTGGTAGGTGCAACAGTGCCGACGATGATGACGATGATGTTAATGAAGATGGTCATAGTAAAAGTACGTATGAATGCTGCTTTGATACTAATTGATAGAATCCCATGAAATTCTATAGATGATTTGATACCGATTGATAGAACCCCACAATATTCTATCGCGGATGGAGATGGAAAAGAAGGGATAAATGATCACTTCAAGGGGATCGGGCCTCCTTGATCACTTCGAAGGGATCTGCCTCCTTAATCTCTATTGGAGATGGCTAAAATATTACTTCTTTATTGATTTTCTCAAGAAAGAGTTTATACCTTCCATTATTTATATAGTGCTACCAAGAGCCCTTCTAAGGTTAAACTCAGAGTCCCACTAAATTTGGACTCTTAACTAAGTGATAGACTCTTAACTAAAAATAATAACTGACTCCATCCTAACGGAAGATAAAAACCAACTCATAACTGATCCGATTGGGCTCACCCCACCTATAACTGATTCCGACTAAAAAAATTAACATAATTCAACTCAAATTAATTATGAATAGATAAACCTATGTTAATTAGGATCCTAACAGATGATAATTTCATTTACTTATACATTAGACTTTCTTTAAATAAAAATTAGGATTGTGAATGAAAACAATTGTCAGCTACCCGATAGCCAGGCACTCAAGAAGAACCCACTCTTTCATAAGGTACGTGAGCACAATCCTTCGTAATAAATCTACATCATATATAGAATTTTGAAATAAACTATTCCGAAAGTTTTATAGACAATGCATTAATGAAAGGAGTAAACTAACCAACTCACTGATCATGCAGAGAGAGAAGCTAATCTAATGACAAAAAGAGAAGGATGTTTCTGACGAAGAGATTCCATTATACTAATTTAGGTTTATAGGAAGGATCAGTGCGTGATTGATTGTGCACAGTGCATAATGAGAGTACTAGCATACAAGGCGTCGACTATATTCATAACTGCAGCTTAAGAAAGAAGAGCTCTCGGGTCATCTTTATTTGTTACAGCTTGTCATCTACTGATATAGTATTTAGTATAATTTGAACTTCCCAAATAGATCCCTGATTGCTTTCACGGGAGTGGTCTTCGAAGCATTGCTTAGTTTAACCATCTTCATATGCCTTCACTTGCCTACTCTCTTTTCATTCTTTACCCGTGCTCCCATCTTTAAATTTTTGGCCTCTGACAATTTAAATCTTTAATTTTCTTTGTTAGTCTTTCCTTGACCAGTACATTATGAGTTGAGGATATAAAGAAAAAAATGATAATGATTAAGTTTGCTATGTATTGTCCTGTATTTATGATGAGTTGAAGACATAAAGACAGGGAGTCAAGTCTACTATTACGATTATTGTGTTGTACCTAGCGTTGTATTCTTATTTAAATGCATTGGAGGAGGGGAAGTTTAGCACTTGGCTCCTTCCAGCCAGGTAATCCCATCGATCTCCCATGGTCATAGTCCGTTCAACCTACCACTACCAGTCCTACTACTTTCTTTATGGCCTTAGATTGCTTGATTTATGGGTCTGTCTAGCCTCCACATGCCTATTTACTGTCTTCATAAATAGAGTAGGAGCATAGAATTACTATGAATGGGGACCTTTTCATCTCTTGATTTCATCATAGTAGAGTATCTCGTGACTACTTACTGTTGTATGGGAAGCGTGGACTTTCTTGATTGAATGAGATTGCATGGATTCTTTTCTTAAGGAGATTGTGCAGCTCTTTGTTGAATAATCCCCTACTTCAATTGAGTGACTAACTTGATTCACCGGTTAGCTAGTCCTTTTTTCTGGACCGGATGGAGTCGCCACAGCAATGGTGGTTTCATATTTGCATATTATTTCCCCGTAGAGGAGTGTAGTATATTATAAGATTATTCCTAGCTATATCAAATGAAACAAGCTAACAGTAACAAGACGTTAGTCTTCAGTGTTGGGAAAAACTATTAATGTTTGTCTATCAGTTTCTCATCAAATTATTAATTTATTATCAAAAATAAATAATAGCTAAAGTAAGATACATAATAGAATAATAAATCAATCATAAAGTGATACATCAAATTTTTAATATGAAAAATTCAATACGAGAAAAATCACGTGACTAGAGTCTATTCAAACCTCCACTATCACGAATAATGATAATAGGTTTACAATAAAACTTCTCCAAAATAATTAGAAGATCACAATAACATCAAAAACATAGATCTTGGTTCACCAACGATATGCCATCATCAATATAGATGGATCTTAAAAAATAAAAAGATATAAACTCACTAAATGGATATATCAAAAAACTATCATATAGAGGATAAATTATAGATCAGTAATATTAGGATTTTAGAGCTTATTGCAAGGATATTTCGCATAAAATTTAGGTTAAAACTAACTAAGTTTTATCATTCGATTTTATTACAAAAGCTTAATTTCTCTCTCTTCCTCCTCTCTTTTTTTTTAAATGTGCTGTTACTGTTTGCCCCTTTGTTGTTTCCGTCTCTCTTAAAACTCTATCGCCTCACTTAGGTTTTTTTTCCCTTTTTTTTTAATGATATATCATATTTAGGCTAAATGCCTAAATGTCTTGTCTAAGACCACCTATGGGTTGGACCCAATAATTTTCCCCCTCCAACTCATGTGGTAAGCTGTACCAAGCTCGCTCTCCATCTACAACTTTCAAACTTGTCTTTAGGCAAAAACTTTGTTAACATATCTAATCCATTCGTATTGGCATGCACCTTTTCTAAGTATAATTCTTTCATCTCAAGCACATCAGGAATCTAATGATATCTTATATTAATATACTTGGATTTGAACAGTATGTTGAATTCTTGGAGAGGTGAATGACACTCTGACTATCACAGTAAACATAATATCCTTCTATTTCAAACTCAATTCTTGCATCAATAAAGTTTCCATACAAGTTTAGTAATTGCAATGTATTTTGCTTCTATGGTCGATATAGCAACACAATTTTGTAACTTAGACTACCAAGAGATTGCTCCCTCTACAAAAGTCATCAAGAACCTTGAAGTGGATTTCCTAGAATCAGTATCACCTGCCATGTTTGCATCTGTGTAACCCTCTTGCACAGGTTTACTAATACCAATACATAAACACAATCTGGTAGTACCTCACAGATATCTTAATATTTAGTTTACTACTGTCCATTATTCCTTACTAGGATTAGAGAGAAATTGACTAACAGCCCTAACTACATGAGATATATCTGGTCTTGTGCAAACCATAGCATACATCAAACTGCCTACTGCAGATGAGTAAGCCACTCTAGATATTTCTTCTTTTTCTTTCTCACTTGTAGAAAATTATTTCGAACTAAGCCTGAAATGACCTACAAGTGGAGAACAAACTGCTTTGGCTTTATTTATATTAAATCTTTCAAGAACCTTTTCAATGTAGGCCTCCTGAGATAACCAAATCTTTTTATTCTTTCTATCATGCAGAATCTTCATGCCAAGTATTTGTTTCACCGATCCAAGTCTTTCATAGCTAGTAACTTCATGCCAAGTCTTTTATGGCTCATAACTTCATGCCAAAAATCTTCATGCCAAGTACTTGTTTAGCCAACCCAACTTAAGAGGATAATGAAATCATCATCTAAAAATTTTTTTATAAAAACATAGTGATCATATATGGTTTTATCGTATCCTTCGCTCATTATAAAGGAATCAAACTTCTTGTACTACTGTCTAAGTGCCTATTTGAGTCAATATAAGCTATTCATAAGCTTACACACGAGATTTTTTTTTCCCTTGAGTTTTAAACCTTTTGGTTGCTTCATATAAATTTCTTCTCCTAAGTCACCATGTAAAAATATAGTTTTTACATCAAGTTGCTCAATTTCTAAATTCAAGCAGGTAGTCAAACCAAGAACAACTCAGATAGAGGACATTTTCACCATAGGAGAAAATATTTCTTTAAAGTCAATACCTTTTTTATGATTGAATCCTTTCACAACTAATTATGCCTTATATCTTTGCTGTGAGCTATTATTTTTAATCTTCAATTTATAAACTCATTTATTCTTGAGAGTTTTCTTCCTTATAGGTAACTTTATCAAGTCATAGGTGTGGTTCTCAAGCAAGGATCTCATGTCTTCTTGCATGGCTTTAACACACTCATTCTTATGCTTATATACAATAGCTTCTTGGAAAGTTTCAGGCTCTCCCTCGTTAGTTAGCATAACATACTCTTGTGGAGGGTATCTTGTAGATAGTTGTCGCTTTTTTATGGATCTTCTCAATAGAATCTCATCTAGTGGTGGAGGTACTTACTCAGTTTATTCAGTTGGTTCAACTTCATCAACTTTAGGAGTATCATCACTAACATTCTCATCGCTATCTTTTTGTTCATCTCCCCCATGATCATCATGAATTATAGGTGGAGGTTCTAGGCCTAAACTAAAAGGAATATAAACAGAGATATCATGCTTCTCAACATTATCACCATCTTCAAATAATTGATCTTAAAGAAACATTACATCTCTACTTCTAATAATCTTCTTATTCACTGAATCTCATAATCTATATCTAAACTCTTCATGATCATATCCTTAGAAAATACATGCTTTTATCTTATTATTAAGCTTGGGCTTCTCATCTTTAGGAATATAAACAAATGCTTTACACCCAAAGACTCTCAAGTGATCATAAGATACATCTTTCCCTTTCTAAATCTCTCTAGAACATCATCATTCTGAGGAATTGATAAAGAAATCTTTATAAAATGAACTATAGTTATCATAGCCTCCCCTCAAAATGACTTAAGTAACTTAACATGGGAAAGTATACATTTAATCCTTTCTTTAATGGTTCTGTTTATCCTTTATGCCACACCATTTTGCTGAGAAGTTTTAGGAACTATCTTCTTAAGCCTGATATCATGAAACTTGCAATAATTCTCAAAAGGACTCCGGTACTCACTACCATTATCTGCTCAAATACACTTTAATTTTCTTCCTATTTCTCTTTCAACACTAGTATAAATACTTTAAAAACTTCGAGTACCTGGTCTTCAGATTTCAAAGCAAAAATCTAAACTTTTCTAGAATAATCATGAACAAAAGTAACAAAATAAAAAGCACCTCTAAGAATTCTAGATTGCGTAGTGAAAACATCAATATAAACCAAGTCAACAACATTTAATCTTCTAGATGATAGATAAGTATGAAAGGTAACTCTATATTTTTTCAGCTAAGCAATGATCACAAGATTTAATAGATGTACCTTGCAACTTTGATAAGAACTGATTTCTAGCAAAAGTTTGAAGTCCCTTCTCGCAGATATGACCAAGCCTTTTATGCTAAAGATCTATACTTTAATCTTTTTGAATTGCATTAATCTCTCCTTTGTGTAGCTTAGCCTCCATGACATAGAAAGAATTCTACTTCTTTCCTCTCACCACAACAGAACCTTTGGTGAGCTTTCATTTGGTTTCACTAAAATAGTGCATAAATCCCTTATAATCAAGTTTCACTATAGATGTCAAGTTAAGATAAATATATAAAACATGTCTTATATCTTTGAGTATCAATTTGCTTCAAATACTAATCTTCAAGCAAATCTCTAATACCCACAATCTTAGATATATCACTGTTTTCAATTTTGACATTGTCGAAATCACCAGTAATATAAGATCAGAAGAAATCACCATGAGAAGTAATATGAAAAGAAGCACCAGAGTCAATTACCCAGTTATGGTACTAAGCTGCAAGATTGACATATCCATCATCATAAATAATAACAATATCACATTTAGCAACAACTATATTAGTCTCTTTCTTATTTTTCTTTCTTTCATTTTTTTTGCTCTTTCAGAACTTACATTCTTTCTTCATATGACCTGGCCTATTGCAGTGAAAATACTTGATATCTCTTTTAGATTTGGATCTTCATCTATAACCATATGGGTTTTTGCTATAACTTCTTCTACATCTTTCTTATTTTTTAATAGCAAGTACATTAGAAAAAGATTCTCCTTGTTATTTCCTTTTGGCATCTTCATTTAGCAAATTGTCTTTAACCATGTTTATAGTTAGAGTCCCCTTTGTCGTGGAGTTAGAAATTATCACCACATATGTTTCTCAACTTTCTGATAACGAGCTGAGGAGTAACAATCCTTGTATCTCAACATCTCTATTCATTTTCATAGTAACCAGCTTATTAGCAATACTCTGAAATAGGCTTATATGCTTAATAATATTATCACCATCTTTATGCCTTAAATTTACAAGCCTTACGAGGAGAGAAATTTTATTTTCTACCATCTTCTTTACAAATAGATTTACTAACCTCTGTCAAACAACATTAGCTTTAGTTTAATCAGAAATATGCTCATACAAATTTATATCCATCCATCTAATATAGGCAACAACTTTTCTATGGTGTACCTCCCATTTCTCATCATCCATAGTAGAAGGTTTTACTTTAACGTTGATGGGCTTATACAAACTTTTGCAATAGGATAAATTTTTCGTCATATACCTTTAAGTGAAATAATTTTATGAGTTTAATTTAATCATACCATTTGACTCTTTCATTTCAATCACACAAGAAAAAATTACACTAAACAACCTGTGCTCTAATATCACTAATTGGAAAAAATTATTAAAGTAGAATAATTTTTTTCCCTCTTTGTGTATCTTATTCTGGTTAATATTTATTTTTAATAATAAATTAATAATTTGATACATAGAAAAAAATAATTATTTTGATTAAGGAGGCAGATCCCCTCCTTGATCACTTCGAGGGGATCTACCTCCTTAATCTCTATTGAGAATCGATCATATTGGCTAAAACATAACTTCTTCATTGATTTTCTCAAGAAAGAGTTTATACCATCCATTATTTATATGGTGCTACCAAGAGGCCTTGTAAGGTTAGACTCAGAGTTTCACTAAATTTGGACTCTTAACTAAGTGATAGACTCTTAATTAAAAATAATAACTGACTCCATCTTAACTGAAGATAAAAATCAACTCTAATTAACTCATAACTGATTTGATTGGACTCATCCGATCCATAACTGATTCTGACTAGAAAAATTAACATGACTCAGCTCAAATTAATTATGAATAGACAAACCTAACTTAATTAGGGTCGTAACATATGACAATTTTATTTACTTATATATTAGACTTTCTTAAAATAGAAATTAGGATTGTGAATGAAAACAGTTGTCAGCTACCCGACAGCCAGGCACGTAGGAAGAACCCACTCTTTTATAAGGTACGTGAGCATAATCCTTCGTAATAAATTTGTATCACACATAGGATTTTGAAATAAACTATTCCGGAAGTTTTATAGATAAGGCATTAACATTATGTCTGACAGGAAGACTCACCAAACAAACAAAGGAGTAAACCAACCAACCCACCGATCATGCCAAATGCAATGAAGAGAGAGAAGCTAATCTAATGATAAAAAGAAAAGGATGATTCTCACAAAGAGATTCCATTATACTAATTTAGGTTTATAGGAGGGATCGGTGCGTGATTTACTCTGCACAGTCAATAATGAGAGTACTAGCTTATGGGACGTCGATTGTATCCATAAGCTCTCAGGTCATCTTTATTCATTACAACTTGTCGTCTACTGATTTAGTATTTAGTATAATTTGAACTTACCAACTAGATCCCTGATTGTCTTCGTGGGAGTAGTCTTCCAAGCATTGCCCGTACTCTCTTCTTTGAATTTTTTGACTTTAACAATTTGGGTCTTAGCTTTTCTTTGTTGGTCTTTACTTTATTAGTACATTATGAGTTAAGGATATAAAGAAAAAAATGATAAGAAGTAAGTCTACTATGTATTGTCTTGTACTTACGATGAGTTCAAGACATAAAGACATAGAGTCAAGTCTACTATTTCGATTATTACATTGTACCTAAAGTTGTATTCTTATTTAATGCATTGGAGGAGGGGCAGCATAGAAGTTTAGCACTTGGCTCCTTCCAGCTAGGTAATCCCATCGATCTCCCATGGCCATAGTCCGTTCAGCCTATTACTATCAGTCCTGCTACTTTCTTTATGACCTTAGATCGCTTGATTTATGGGTCTGTCTAGCCTCTACGTACCTATTTACTGTCTTCGTAAATAGAGTAGGAGCATAGAATTACTATGAATGGGGACCTTTTCATCTCTTGATTTCATCGTAGTGGATTATCTCGTGACTATTTACTGTTTGGGAAGCGTGGACTTTCTTGATTGAGTGAGATTGCATGGATTCTTTTATTAAGGAGATTGTGCAGCTCTTTGTTGAATAATCCCCTACTTCAATTAAGTGACTAACTTGGTTCATCGGTTAGCTAGTCCTTTTTTCTGGACCGGATGGAGTCGCCACAGCAATGGTGGTTTCAAATTTGCATATTATTTCCCCGTGGAGGAGTGTTATATTATATGATTATTCCTAGCTATATCAAATGAAACAAGTTAACAGTAACAAGACGTTATTCTTCAGTGTTGGGAAAAACTATTGAGGTTTGTATATCAAAATAAATTTATCATTAAATTATTAATATATTATCAAAAATAAATATTAATTAAAATAAGATACACAATAGAATAATAAATTAATCATAAAGTGATATACCAGATTTTTAACGTGAAAAATTTAATACGAAAAAAACCACGGGACTATAGTCTATTCAAATCTTCACTATCACCAATAATGATGATAAATTTACAATAATACTTCTCCAGAATAATTAAAAGATCATAATAACATCAAAAATATAGATCTTAGTTCACCAATGACATGTCATCATCAATATAGATGGATCTCATAAAAGAAAAAGATATAAACTTACTAAATGGATATATCAGAAAACTATCATAGAAAGGATAAACCATAGATCAGTACTACTAGGATTGTATAACTTGTGGCAAAGATTTTTCACATAAAATTTATGTTAAAACTAACTAAGTTTTATCATTCCATTTTCTTACAAAAACTTACTTTCTTTTTCTTCTTTCTCTTTCTTTCTTTTACTGTATTGTTACTGTTTGCCCCTGCGTTGTTTCTATCTACCTCAAAACTCACTTAGGTTTTCTTCCCTTTTTTTTTCTTTCTTTTTCTAATGATATATCAGATTTAGGCTAAATGCTTGAATGTCTTGTCCAAGCTCACCTATGGGCTGGACCCAATAATTTTCCCCCTCCAACTCATATGGTAAGTTGTACTAAGCTCGCTCTCCATCTAGATCTTTCAAACTTCTCTTTAGGCAAATACTTTATCAACATATCTAATCCATTCTCATTGGTATGCACCTTTTCTAAGTAGAATTCTTTCATCTCAAGCACATCACGAATCTAATGATACCTTATATTAATATGTTTTGATCTAGAATGGTATGTTGAATTCTTGGAGAGATGAATGACACTCTGACTATCACAGAAAACATAATATCTTTTTATTTCAAACCTAATTCTTGCATAAATAAAGTTTCCATACAATTTTTAGTAATTGCATTGTATTTTGCTTATATGGTCGATATAACAACACAATTCTATAACTTAGACTACTAAGAGACTGCTCCCACCTACAAAAGTCATCAAGAACCCCGAAAATGGATTTCCTAGAATCAATATCACCTATCATGTTTGCATCTATATAACCCTCTAGCACATGTTTACTAATACTAAAACATAAACACAGCCTGGTGGTACCTCTCAGATATCTTAATATCTATTTTACTACTTTCCATTATTCCTTACCAGGATTAGAGAGCAATTTACTGACAACCCTAACTACATAAAATATATCTAGCCTAGTTAAACCATAATATACATCAAACTGCCTACTGCAGATGAGTAAGGCACTCTAGACATTTATTCTTTTTCTTTCTCACTTATAGGATATTATTTCAAACTAAGCCTGAAATGACCTGCAAGTGGAGAATAAACTGCTTTGGCTTTATTTATATTGAATCTTTCAAGAACCTTTTTAATGTAAGCCTCCTGAGATAACCAAATCTTTCTAAAGAATCTTCATGCCAAGTATTTGTCTCGTCGATCCAAGTCTTTCATGGCAAAAGACTTATTTAGTTCCCTCTTAAACTTCTCAATTTTTACCAGCATCATGGCCAACAATCAACATATCATCAATATATAGTAGGAGAATAATGAAAATATCATATGAAAACTTCTTTATAAAAACACAATGATCATATGTGGTTTTATTGTACTCTTGGCTTATCATAAAGGAATCAAAATTCTTGTACTACTGTCTAAATGCCTGTTTGAATCCATATAAGCTTTTCGTAAGCCTACACACTAGATTTTTTTTTCCTTTGATGTTGAAACCTTTTGGTTGTTTCATATAAATTTCTTCTCCTACATCACCATGTAAAAATATAATTTTTACATCAAGTTGCTCAATTTCTAAATTCAAGCGAGCAACCAAACCAAAAATAACTCAGATAAAGGATATTTTTATCACAGGAGAAAATATTTCTTTAAAGTCAATACCTTTTTTATGACTGAATCCTTTCACAACTAATTATATCTTATATATTTGTTGTGAGCTATTATTTTCAGTCTTCAATTTATAAACTCATTTATTCTTGAGAGTTTTCTTCCTTGTAGGTAACTTTATCAAATCATAGGTGTGGTTCTCAAGCAAGGATCTCATCTCTTCTTGTATGGCTTTAACACACTCATTCTTATGCTTATGTACAATAGCTTCTTGGTAAGTTTCTGGCTCTCCCTCATTAGTTAGCATAACATACTCTTGTGGAGGGTATCTTGTAGATAGTCATCGCTTTCTTGTGGATCTTCTCAATAGAATCTCATATAGTGGTGGAGGTACTTACTCAATTTATTCAGTTGGTTCAACTTCATCAACTCTAGGAGTATCATCACTAACATTTTCACTACTATCTTTTTGTTCATCTCCCCCATAATCATTATGAATTATAAGTAGAGATTCTGGGCCTAAACTCTAGGGAATATAAATAGAGGTATTTTGCTTCTCAACATTATCACCATCTTCAAATAATTAGTATTCAAGAAACATGATATCTCTGCTTCTAATAATTTTTTTGTTCACTGAATCTTATAATCTGTATCCAAACTCTTTATAACCATATCCTTAGAAAATGCATGCTTTTACTTTATTATCAAGCTTGGACCTCTCATCTTTAGGAATATAAACAAATGCTTTACACCCAAAGACTCTCAGGTGATCATAAGATACATCTTTCCCTTGCTAAACCTCTCTAGAACATCATAGTTCAGAGGAATTGATAAATAAATATTTATCAAATCAATTGTAGTTATCATAGCCTCCCCTCAAAATGACTTAGGTAACTTAGTAAGGGAAAGCATACATTTAATCCTTTCCTCAATGGTTGTGTTTATCCTTTATGCCACACTATTTTACCGAGGAGTTTTAGGAACTATCTTCTCAAGCCTGATATTATGAAACCTACAATAATTCTCAAAAGGACTCTTGTACTCACCACCATTATCTGCTTAAAGACACTTTAATTTTCTTCCTATTTCTCTTTCAACATTAGCATGAAACATTTTGAAAATATCGAGTACCTAGTCTTTAGATTTCAAAGCAAAAGCCTAAACTTTTCTAGAATGTTCATGAATAAAAGTAACAAAATAAAGAGCACCTCCAAGAGTTCTAGATTGCGTATTGCAGACATCAATATAAACCAAGCCAATAACATTTAATCTTCTAGATGATAGATAAGTATGAAAGGCAACTCTAGCAATGATCACAAGATTTAATAGATATACCTTGCAACTTTGATAAGAACTGCTTCCTAGAAAAAGTTTGAAGTCCCTTCTCGCAGATATGACTAAGTCTTTTATGCTAAAGATCTATATTTTTATCTTTTTGAATTGTATTAATCTCTCCTTTGTGTAGCTTAGCCTCCATGACATAAAAAGAATTCTGCTTCTTTCCTCTCGCCACAACAGAACCTTTGATGAGCTTTTATTTGCTTTCACTAAAATAGTGCATAAATCTCTTATAATCAAGTTTCACTATAGATGTCAAGTTAAGACAAATATATGAAACATGTCTTATATCTTTGAGTATCAATTTGCTCCAATACGAGTCTTCAAGCAAATCTCCAATACCCACAATCTTAGATGTATCACTGTTTCTAATTTTGACATTACCAAAATCACTAGTAGTATAATATCAAAAGAAATCACCATGAGAAGTAACATGAAAAGAAGCATCAGAGTCAATTGCCCAGTTATTATCCTGAGCTACAAGATTGAAATATCCATCATCACAAATAATAACAATGTCACATTCAACAACAACTATATTAGTCTCTTTCTTATTTTTTGTTCTTTCATTTTTTTTGCTCTTTCAGAACCTACATTATTTCTTCATATGACCTGGCCTATTACTGTGGAAATATTTGATATCTCTTCTAGATTTGGGTATTCCTCTATAACCATGTGGGTTTTTGCTATGACTTCTTTTACATCTTTCTTATTTTTCAATAGTAAGTACATTAGGAGAAGATTCTCCTTGTTCTTTCCTTCTAGCATCTTCATTTAGCAAACTGTTTTTAATCATGTCTATAGTTAGAGTCCCCTCTATCGTGGAGTTAGAAGTTATCACCACATATATTTTCCAACTTTCTGGTATAGAGCTTAGGAGTAACAATCCTTTCATCTCATCATCTATATTCATTTTCATAGTAACTAGCTTATTAACAAGACTCTGAAATAGGCTTATGTGCTTAATAATATTACCACCATCTTTATGCTTTAAATTGATAAGCCTTCCGAGGAGAGAAATTCTATTTTTCATTATATTGTTTACAAATAGATTTTCTAACCTCTGCCAAACAACATCAGCTATGGTTTAATCAGAAATATACTCATGCAAATTTATATCCATCCATCTTCTAATATAAGCAATAGTTTTTTTATGGTGTACCTACCATTTCTCATCATCCATAGTAGAAGGTTTTACTTTTAACTTTGATGGGCTTATACAAATTTTTGCAATAGAGCAAATCTTTTATCATATGTCTTTAAGTGAAATAATTTGATGAGTTCAATTTAATCATACCATTCGACTCTTCCATTTAAATCACAAAAGAAAAAATTACACCAAACAACTTGTGCTCTAATATCACTAGTTGGAAAAAAAATATTAAAGTAGAATATTTTTTTCCCTCTTTATGTATCTTATTATGGTTAATATTTATTTTTAATAATAAATTAATAATTTGATACATTGAAAAAATAATTATTTCGATTAAGGAGGCAGATCCCCTCCTTGATCACTTCGAGGGGATCTGCCTCCTTAATCTCTATTGAGAATCGATCCTATTAGCTAAAACATAACTTCTTGATTAATTTTCTCAAGAAAGAGTTTATTTCTAAGGATATACTCAGAGTCCTACTAAATTTAAACTCTTAACTAAGTGATAGACTTTTAACTAAAAATAATAACTGACTCCATCCTAAGTGAAGATAAAAACCAACTCCAACCAACTTATAACTGATTCGATTGGACTCACCCGACCCATAACTGATTCCGACTAAAAAAATTAATATGGCTCAACTCAAATTAATTATGAATAGATAAACCTAACTAGGTCCTAAGATAACAATTTCATTTACTTATACATTAGAATTTCTTCAAATACAAATTAGGATTAAGAATGAAAACAGTTGTCAGCTGCCCGATGGCCAGGTACCTAGGAAGAACCCGCTCTTTCATCAGGTACGTGAGCACAATCCTTCATAATAAATCTGTATCACATATAGGATTATGAAATAAACTATTTCGGAAGTTTTATAGATAAGACATAATGTCTGACAGGAAGACTCACCAAACAAAGAAACGAGTAAACCAACCAACCCACTAATCATGCCAAATGCAACGAAGAGAGAGAAGCTAATCTAATGACAAAAAAAGAAGGATGATTCTGAGAAAGAGATTCCATTATACTAATTTAGGTTTATGGGAAGGATCGCTGCGTGATTGACTATGTATACAGTACATAATGAGAGTACTAGCTTACGGGGCATCGATTGTATCCATAACTACAGCTTTAGAAAGAAGAGCTCTCAGGTCATCTTTATTTGTTATAGCTTGTCGTCTACTGATTTAGTATTTAGTATAATTTAAACTTACCGAATAGATCCCTGATTGCCTTCATGCGAGTGGTCTTCGGAGCATTGCTTAGTTTAGCCATCCTCATATGTTTCACTTGCCTACTCTCTTTTCATTCTTTACCCGTGCTTTTTTCTTTGAATTGTTTGCCTCTGATAATTTGAATCTTTGCTTTCCTTTGTTAGTCTTTTCTTGACCAGTACATTATGAGTTAAGGATATAAAGAAACAAAAATGATAAGAATTAAGTCTACTATGTATTGTCTTGTACTTAAGATGAGTTGAAGACATAAAGACAGGGAGTCAAGTCTACTATTACTATTACTGTATTGTACCTAGCATTGTATTCTTATTTAAATGCATTGGAGGAGGGGCAGCATAGAAGTTTAGCACTTGGCTCCATCCAGCCAGGTAATCCCATCGATCTCCCATGGCCATAGTTCGTTCAACCTGCCAGTACCAGTCCTACTACTTTCTTTATGACCTTAGATTGCTTGATTTATGGGTCTGTCTAACCTCTATGTGCCTATTTACTGTCTTCATAAATAGAGTAGGAGCATAGAATTACTATGAATGGGACCTTTTTATCTCTTGATTTTATCATAGTAGAGTATCTCGTGACTACTTACTATTGTATGGGAAGCGTGGACTTTCTTGATTGAGTGAGATTGCATGGATTCTTTTCTTAAGAAGATTGTGCAGCTCTTTGTTGAATAATCCCTTACTTCAATTGAGTGACTAACTTGATTAATTGGTTAGCTTGTCCTTTTTTCTTGGACCGGATGGAGTCGCCACAGTAGTGGTGGTTTCATATTTGCATATTATTTTCCCGTGGAGGAGTGTAGTATATTATAAGTTTATTCCTAGCTATATCAAATGAAACAAGTTAACAGTAACAAGACGTTATTCTTCAGTGTTTGGAAAAATTATTTAGGTTTGTCTATCAAAATAAGTTTTTCATCAAATTATTAATTTATTATCAAAAATAAATATTGACTAAAATAAGATACACAATAGAATAATAAATCATTCATAAAGTGATACACCATATTTTTAATGTGAAAACTCAATACGAGAAAAAATACGGGAGTATAGTCTATTCAAATCTTCACTATCATCAATAACGATAATAGGTTTACAATACAACTTCTCCAGAATAACTAGATGATCACAATAACATCAAGAACATAGATCTTGATTCACCAAAGACGTGTCATCATCAATATAGATGGATTTCATAAAAGAAAAAAATCTAAACTTACTAAATGGATATATCAGAAAACTATCATAGAAAGGATAAACCATAGATCAATACTATTAGGATTATAGAGGTTAGTGCAAGAATTTTTCACATAAAATTTAGGTTAAAACTAAGTTTTATCATTCAATTTTCTTACAAAAGTTTGCTTTTTTTTTTCTTTTTTCTCTTTCTCTTTTTTACTGTGCTATTACTGTTTGCCCCTACGTTGTTTTTGTCTGCCTAAAAACTACTGTGCTATTATTCAATTTTCTTACAAAAGCTTTCTTCTATTTTTTTTCTTCCTTTTTTTTAATGATATATCAGATTTAGGCTAAATGCCCAAATGTCTTGTAGGTGGGCTGGACCCAACGATTTTCCCCCTTCAACTCATGTGGTAAGCTATACTAAGCTCACTCTCCATCTACATCTTTCAAACTTCTATTTAGGCAAAGACTTTATCAATATATCTAATCCATTCTCATTGGTATGCACCTTTTCTAAGTATAATTCTTTCATCTCAGGCACATCACGAATCTAATGATGCTTAGATCTAGAATGGTATATTGAATTCCTGGAGAGGTGCATGACACTCTGATTATCACAGTAAACATAATATCCTTCTGTTTCAAACCTAATTCTTGCATCAATAAAGTTTCCTTACAAGTTTTAGTAATTGTAATGTATTTTACTTCTATGGTCGATATAGAAATATAGTTCTGTAACTTAAATTACCAATAGACTGCTCCCCCCTACAAAAGTCATCAAGAACCCCGAAGTGGATTTTCTAGAATCAGTATCACCTGCCATGTTTGTATCTGTGTAACCCTCTAGCATAGGTTTACCAATACCAAAACATAAACACAACCTGGTAGTACCTCTCAGATATCTTAATATATATTTTACTACTGTCCATTATTCCTTACCAAGATTAGAGAAAAATTGACTGACAACCCTAAACACATGAGATACATATGGCCTAGTGCAAACCATAGCATACATCAAACTGCCTACTACAGATGAGTAAGGCACTTTGGACATTTTTTCTTTTTCTTTCTCACTTGTAGGATATTATTTCGAACTAAGCCTGAAATGACCTACAAGTGGAGAATAAACTGCTTTGGCTAAATTTATATTGAATCTTTCAAGAACCTTTTCGATGTAGGTCTCCTGAGATAACCAAATCTTTTTATTCTTTCTATCACGAAGAATCTTCATGCTAGGTATTTGTCTCGCCGATCCAAGTCTTTCATGGCAAATATATTAATCTCTTTCTCATTTTTCTTTCTTTTATTTTGTTCGTACCAGAGTTAATTGCCCAGTTATTGTCTTGAGCTGCAATATTGACATATTCATCATCACAAATAATAACAATATCACATTCAGCAACAACTATATTAATCTCTTTCTCATTTTTCTTTCATTCATTTTATTCGCTCTTTTAGAACATACATTCTTTCTTTATATGACCTGACTTATTGCAGTGGAAATACTTGATATCTCTTCTAGACTTGGATCTTCCTTTATAACCATGTGAGTTTTTGCTATGACTTCTTCTACATCTTTCTTATTTTTCAATAGCAAGTGCACTAGAAGAAGAATCTCCTTGTTCGTTCCCTCTGGTATCTTCATTTAGCAAATTGTCTTTAATCATGTCTAAAGTTAGAGTCCCGTCTGTCGTTGAGTTTGAAGTTGTCACCACATATGTTTCCCAACTTTCTGGTAAAAAACTAAGGAGTAACAATCCTTACATCTCATTATCTATATTCATTTTCATAGTGACCAGCTTATTAGCAAGACTATAAAATAGGCTTATGTGCTCAATAATATTACCATCATCTTTATGATTTAAATTGACAAGCCTTCTGATGAGAGAAATTTTATTTTCCACTATCTTATTTACAAATAGATTTTCTAACCTCTGCCAAACAACATCAGCTATGGTTTAATCAGAAATATGCTCATGCAAATTTATATCTGTTCATCTTCTAATATAGGCAATAACTTATCTATGATGTACCTCTCATTTCTCATCACCCATAGTGGAAGGTTTTACTTTAATTTTGATAAGCTTATACAAATTTTTGCAATAAAGCAAATCTTTCAATATATGACTTTAAGTGAAATAATTTGATGAGTTCAATTTAATCATATCATCTGGCTCTTTTATTTCAATCACAAGAAAAATTATATCAAACAACCTGTGCTCTAATATCACTAGTTAGAAAAAATTATTAAAGTAGAATAATTTTTTTCTCTCTTTATGTATCTTATTCTGATTAATATTTATTTTTAATAATAAATTAATAATTTGATACACAGAGAAAAATAATTATTCCAATTTAATAATCCACGTATAATAAATGCGCAATTGAAGAAGCTTTCTATTCTTTTAGGAGCGGTATCAAATATGATGTTCAACGGAAAAGGCCCAATATATCTATTCCTCTTCAGGAACGCAGCTTGTTGGAACTGGCAGAACTCGTGCGCTGCTTCTTATTATTTAGCTAGGCACCCAATCTGCTTGCTCCGCTCCCGCTGCTTGTTCTTTTCGCCACGTACCCACCAACCCAATGGCCGCTGCTTGCTTTAAAATTAGTTAGTTATATGGAGTTTATAAGATGTGTGGCCTGCCCTGCCCTGCCCTACTAGAAACTTTTTATTAAAATAGAATCCTTGTGCCCCACTTTAAACGTGCCCTACTTACTTTAAAATGGGATTACACTAGAACAGAAAGAGATAGACTCCACTCAAGCAGCAAAGATAGAGACGGTTACACTCGAACATCAAAATAGAGACAAAACTCAAGCAGCTAGAAGACACCGTCACGTGCATTTATTTAGTATTGAGTTAGGCCACAACTCGGTGTTGGTTGGCTGTTCTTCCCTCCTCTTTATCTAATCACGTTGTTTAGAAGCAATGTGAGTGAAACTAAGATTAGGGAGCACAAGTAACAGAACACTCAGAACTAATAATGTTAGCACTCGCTCAAGCAAGCAGCAAGTAAGCAACGGGACAAACAAGTTTTTGATTACCAACTTGAAACCTTACTCTAATAACCTGTGCAGGAGCAAGCAAGCCAAGTTAAGAGAAGAGCCGAACAGCTATCTTTCCAAGTGAAAAGAAGAGCCGGGCAGCTATCTTTGTGTCTAGGCAATGCATTATTCGGACAATTTCCAAGTATCAATTGTCAATTGGTGTGAAGTCACTTTCTTACTTATAGAAGTAGAAGATGTTCACTTATTTCTTATTTATTTATAGTCAACATCAGGAGTAATAGGTAGAATATAAGAGTCAGCATCAGCAGAGCAGTAATGAAATTATATTTTAGTGCTACTTTAATCCCTTGTTTGATCTACCAGATAAGAAGCTTTATCAGGTAAAGGAAAAAAAAAAAAAGGATAAGAATCACAGCAGTCGGAGAATTATAGGATCTGACGCAGAACTCCCTAACGCCGAAGATCTTTATTCTATTCACGCCTTAGCGGATACTAAAACAGGCACTCCACCTTCATCTCGAAAACAAGGCTTGCAAGCACGTTTATATAGAATTCAGTAAAAACTAAAACTCTATTCCCTCAAGTAAAAAACACGAACTAACAAATCCCTTGGATTTTGCCGAATAATACTTTCAGACTAGAACTTTCATTTCATCTCACTCGCTACAGTGTAATAAAGTTAGAATTGAATTGCTGCTTTACCTTACGTGTGCCTTAAACGCTGTGTGTCGTGGTGGGGTAGTTTAGAGTCGATTCGGCTTCTTACTTAATAGATGCGATAAAAGTCAAAACTCAATTGGAGACTTCACCTCTCAATCCTATCGGGAAGTGGTTTACAGTGATATTGATTTATGCGCTAATGGAGTCTCAAATTCAAATAAATGAGTTGTTGTCCCTATATTAGAGTCGATCCAATCCACTCTTACTAAACTATTCCAACTAGAATAAGTGTGCCACACCATGGGGGGGGGGAGAGAAGCCCTAGAGAGACAAAAGTTCACTAACCATGCTCTCCCCCACCACAAAATAAAAGAATGCAATTATAAATAAATAAATTCAGCACCTGATAATAAAATATAAATAGTAGAATGCAATTATAAAATAAATAAATTCAACAACTTGATAAATACAGATTCCTGCAAATCCCAATAAGATCATTGAATACCACCACTTACAGTTGGTCTAGTGCATTGACACCTAGAAACATAGACCTTAGAGTCAGGTCGTCGTACTTCATCTTCTTTATTTCTCCTACTTACAGGACTTTATACCCTTGCTGTTGTTGATCTATCAGTTGTTGTAGCTTCACCCTCTGCCTCCGACTCTACCTCTGCCTCCGCAAGTGCTTAGTCTTCTTTTGATCCAGCTTACACCTTATATCTTGCCGATGGTGTTTCTTCTGATCCAACCTATTATCCTTCTCCTGTATCTTAAACTAGAAACTATACTTGATTTGCATCTGATCTTAGAACAACAACTGGTCATTCATAAGCCAATAAAGTATCTCGGAACAGTAGCCGAAGAAGACCCAGACTTAGTAACAAGTAAGGATCAGGGTATTTGGATTAAGTAGTCGTAAGGATGCAGTTCAAAAAGTAAAAGAAATAGCAAATCATTCTTTTTCTTATGTTTAAACTATAATTCCATTGCGCTAATAAACTTAAAGTATTATATAGATTAAGTTAACTAACCATGTTCTTTAACCACTACTCTTTCTCGCCTACCTAGTTTATAGTTCTCTTAATTATTTAATTGAATGTTAGAAGGATTAAATAGTAGTACATCAAACTCTCAATATGGGTTTAGATAGACCCAACCCTGATCGACCTATCTTTGAATTGCACTTTCGCCAACACCTTTATTTTCCGTTTCGCTTACTGCTTTCTTTTTCACTGCTTATTTCATTACTTATGAATTAATTGAAGAATTGAATACCACAGAGCGCCTATAGGAGGAAGTGGTACATCATATGACCTTGTTCACTGGACTTGCTCTTGCACATGGAGCATAGAATGAAATAACAACCCCGAACACTGGACTTGCTCCTACGTCTACAAGTGTATCGAGTGTATAAGTGTATAAATTTATAGCCTTTCTTTCTGCGAGAGCAAAGGCTGAAGTGTAAGCAGGAAAAGAAGGATTAGAATGATACTAAGGATCATAAGCAATGCAATGAAAGTCGACACCGGAGATAGAAGTTCGGTGCTTAACTTAAATTGTATATTGAATTAGAGGTGTAAGGACGCTCCAATGCAAAGTAAGCACATTGAGGTGTTGTTGAGTTCGAGTATTGTCTCCGATAGAGGAGAGGTTCTAATCGAGGAAAGTAGTTTTGTGGAGTTCCATAGATCCCAAAAATAGAACTTGCTTATGACTTGTACTTAGTTATCTTAGTATAGAAAGAAAGCCTATGATAATCAATTACTATAGAAATAAAGCATATGGTAACCAAGGAATAGACGCAAGTCAGATCATCTGCAATATATGAGTCCACTAGAAAAGGAAGAGAATAATAAAACACTAGAAGTATTTTCAATCTATAATACTTAGTGTATAGTATGCAGTGTCGTGTAATTATCCAAAAATATCTATTGATCAAAAAATAGAATATAGATTTTTAAATATTAAAAAATTTATCATTCTCATCTAAACTAATCCCATTCTCATCTAAATTAGATTTAGATTTAGACTTAAATTAATCTTAACTACTTGAATTATTTTCAACACCCCCTTAATTCAAGTAGTTATAATTTAAAATTATTTTTAAAAAAATATTTTTTTAATCAAAATTTTGTGAAGATATCGGCAAGCTGATCTTCAGTGTTGTAGCAGTTGTCTTATGCTTCTGGTTAGGTCTATAACTTGATCTTTTCACCTTTGATATCCATCTCTGTTGACCTAGTTGATGCTTTGTATTTGTAGGATCAAATCCCTTTGAACGCGGAAGATTTCTCTTCCTTTTCTTTCTCTTAGCTTTCTTCACATCATCAGAAATTTTACCAACTTTATATCTGTACTTTCATTATTGTCCCTAGAGTTTATAGCTTCACCCCTTTTCTCTACATGTGTATCATCAATATTATGATCTTCACCATTTGAGATAGTTTGTATAGATCCACACAAATTTAGATGATCATAACTTTTTTACCATAATGTTGATTCATCAGTAGGAGTAGCAAAATCCAAAAATAATAAGGAAAACACTTTGTTTTTTTATCATCCTTGCCGTTGTTATCAATTTTTCAATTTTTTATCATAAATCAAGTATTTTTCGTCATAAAAAATAACATAATGTCCTTTTTCTTATTAGTTGTTATATACTAATGAGATTTTATTTTAAATTAGAAATAAATACTATATTAACTCTTTTACTAGATTTGGTCAACAACTGTTCTTTTTCCTTTCACTTGAACTTTGTTGCTATTTTCTATCTGTACAGTAGATCTGACTGAATCATCAAGCTTTTGGAATAGACTTTTATCTCCTATTATATGATTATTGTATCTATTGTCCAAAAACCAAACAGATCTAGAATATTATTTGTCAGATGCTATAAAGAAAATATTTTCTTCATCACTATTTTCCTCATGATAGGTTGTTTGATTTTTGTTCCAATAGTCTTTTTCAAGATAGCTATATTTTTTACAGTAAGAGCAAAGAAGAACATTTGGAGTTTCCTTTTTATCTTCGTTTAATCGGTCACGTCCTCTGCCATTTTGATCTCTCCCTTAGAATTGATTTCTAAATTTTTCTTCTGTTCCTTTTTCTAATCTATTTTCATTTGGAAAGCATGTTTTGAAACCTCATCTGAAGATCTGTTCACTTTTTGTTCATGAACTAAAAGAGAGCTCATTAATTCATCAATAATTTAGTTTATGAACAAAATTTGAAGCCTTAAAATTTTGTCTTTTCTGTGCCTCCAAACACACTTTTGAAGGACTCTTGTATTTTTTTATATATTTTTTCATCTGATTTTTTTGATCTTTAATAATACTAGGATCTTGTAAATAATACAAGGAACATTTACTCTAATGCCTACCATTTTTTTTTTCCTTTTTTTGAATTTACTAGTCTTCCCTTCTTTTTGACTGATATATTCCTTTTGATTCTTGAACCAGGCTCTAATTGGAATGATCCGAGCACATATTTATATTGATTAAAAGATAGAATACATATTTTTAAAATATTAAAAAGTCTATCTCATCTTAATAAATCTCATCCTTATCTAAACTAATCTCATTCTTATTTAAACAAGATTTAAATTTAAATCTTTATCTAATCTTAACTACTTAAATTTATCTTAACTACTTGAATTATTTCCAACACTAAACAATGAAGCAGGATTCGTATTCAGTTAATTCTTAAAACAGTCTAGGTCAAGGACAACAAGTGACCGCGAGTAAGCAGTAGAAAATAAAGGATCAAGATCATCAACAATAGAATCGGTAGTAGATAATGAAATATAAAAGGATAAAAACTTTTGTATAGGAACAAATATTAGCAGGCCGTCACACACAGCAGAATCAAACATAATTTACAATCAAATGAACACCAAGATTTACATAAAAATCTCTTCAATTCGAAGGATAAAAACCATGGGGCAAGCAAGAGAAAATCTACTATAAAAATAATGAAAGTACAAATCTTAAAACTTCCTACCCAAGCCCAAGAAACAATCACAAGAGAATAACAGAGATATAATGACTATATTACTATGCACAATATCGAAGACCTCCTCAAGTGATCACAGTAAGAATCCACTACATATATGATCTAACCTAAGATGAGAATATTATTTGGATGATTGAGAATAGTCTTCCTATGTCCTTGTCTTCTTCCCTTTCTTGGATCTCTTGTTTATAGCCCTATATTGCTAATCTGTTGCTTCTTTTGTCTCTTCCACGTTTGCAACCATCACTACTCACTTTTCCTCAACCCTAGCCACCAAAACTAAGGTATAGGTTGAGAGAAATGAATATTAGGTCTGTGGGCTTTACTAAAAGCCTATTATGGGCTGAATATAGATCATTTGCCCAACAATCTCCCTCTTCAGCCCATAAGGGAGGTTGTCTCATGACTCCTCAATGTGAAACCCTACCGACCAACTGTCGATATATATCCTGTCTTTCTTTTGATAAATTCTTGGACAATATGTCTGTCCCATTATCATATGTATAAATTTTCTAAAGTTGTAACTGTTTCTCATCAAGTACATTTCTGATTCACTGATATCTAACATCTATATACTTTGACTTGGAAATAAATGTTAGGTTTATACACAAATGGATAGCACTTTGGCTATCACAATACACCATTTTTTTTTGTTTCAGTCCTAATTCATGTAAGAATTATTTTATCCATGACATTTCTATGTAAACCTCTATAGCAGCAATATATTTTGCCTTTGTGGTGGAGAGAGCAAAACACTTTTGCAATCTAGATTGCCATAACACAGCTCCTCCTATAAAAGTAAATACAAAACCTGATGTGGACTTCCTTGTATCAATATCTCTTACCATATCTTTATCTGTGAAACCTATCAATATAGGTGGTCCACCTTAAAACCTTAAACAAAGTTTAGTGCTCCCTTTCGGATATCTAAAAATCTACTTCACTACTACCTAATGCTCTTTGCCTGGATCTACAAGAAATTTGCTAGCAACACCCACTACATATGTGATGTCCGGCCTCATATATACAATTACATATATTAAACTTCCAACTATTGAAGCATAAGAAACTTTTTGCATTTTATCCTTCTCCTCGTCACTTGACAGACTCTCATGTGTGGCCTCTGTCATCTTATTACAAGGCGCGTACTGATTCTGTTCTCCTTAGCTTCCTTGGTAGTAACTTTCGCTTACTTAGCCTTATCCTTTGACTTATCGGGCTCCCTTAAGCGAATGTGAGTACTGAAGTAGTCCACCTCTCCAGCTACTTCGATTATACCTTTGTATGATCAAGTCCGCTCCATGGGACTCATTAGTACTTGCAATCTAACTTCACCCTCGGTGGTACACAGCCCCTATATGCTGATGACCAAGGCTTTTATCTGATACAAGCTTCGATGCGCACACACGGAAGACCCGCCTCTGCGATACCATGACATTTACTCCTTAAATCCATAGCCCTTCTTGTCGTTGCATTTTTCACTGAAGTGGAGCTCCCATTAGCTCTTGATCATTCATATGATCACGTCCCCCTCCATGGGACTCACTAGTACTTACACTTGGACTTCTTCTTCGTTAGTATATAACCCCCATATGCTGATGACTAAAGCTTTCATTCAATGCAAGCTTCGATGCACACACGAAGACCCGCCTCTACAGTACCATGACATTCACTCCTCGAATCCATAGCCCTTCTTCTTGTTGTGTCATACACCAAAGTAGAGCTCCCAGTAACTCCTGATCATACCTCCGCATGATCTTGTCCCGTACGGGACATGATCGCCTATGTTGCATTGCCACGAACTATTCCACAATGATCCGCCGCACCATGTCACCTCCTGGTAACATCTCCATTGCAAATAGATTCTCGGGTGATAAATTTAGACTACGACTTCTCCATGTCTGGCCTCTGCCAACACCTCGTAGGGCCTTCACCATCTCCGATTTTTAGTTCGCTCTTTGGCAATTCACCTTCATCCACCCACTCTTGGGTCACACCTAGATGAAACATAACTCTAGGATAGTCCATCACATAGTAGCTCATGAAGTCCCCCTGACTTCACTAGAATTGGTGCACTATTGTTTGGATCTTGGGCCTTTATCCCCTACCAACACAATCTCCACTATGCACCACTTATTCCTAACAACTCGAATGGCAACACTATGGCATATTCTTTAAGAGTACCTGCCTCTGCATCCTCTTGCCCTATGATAAGGTCTCTTGATCTCAACTTTGCCTCTGCAAGTTGAATCACCTTAGTTACTTCGTCAAATACATCTCAAAGGTAAGGTGCATATGCTTTAAAGCTCCCTTCATCTTTGGCACTATACAAGATAAGTCTGCCTCATCAGAATAAAGAACCCATGGAATGACATGATCCCACTCTTGCATCTACAGGAGTTCATGCCCTTGACCTCCGTCCAAGGAAAGCTGTGTGCCTCCGCTCCATGTTCCATCTTCTATGTCGACTCCCTTCATGCGGCTTAGATATTTCACTAAGTTCCACTGAAATCGCTCCCCTCCTCAATTTGCATTGAGTTGATAGTGGCACTCGCGTCCACCATTCCATGGGTCAGCCCTTTGTTGAGTTCGATTTCTGCATCGACTCTAAGTGTGCCTTCATATGATATCGCCTTGGATTGCTCCCCCACTTGATCTCGAAATGCATCCACCAATGCATTACCTCATTCAAGATCATGCGATGATTTTATGTCACTCACTCGGTCCGTTGAGCTTTATGGAGATATTACCTTGAGAAACTCTTCCTCAATATGTGCGATCCGTTGCACACGATTCTCCCTCTGGAGAACTAGGACTTATCCCTCCTGGATATTTGTCCTGTTTGAGCAACTTTCCTCTTTACATACCTCCCACTAAAATTTTCGGAGACCACCATCCCTTTTGGATTACTTCATCTTGCTGAGCAACTTGTGTCTTATTCTGCCCCCACAAATGCACTTGCTAGATTGCGACCCTTCACCAATACAGTCTCCATTGCACCATTCAAGGTCTAGCAATGTGCTGAACTTATTGCACATTTCAGCTGCCTATGGACGTATCCTTTTCATATCGAAGAGAAAGTTTTGATGCTCCATGGCGTCGAGTTCCAATCGCGCCTTGGGATGGCCATGAACACTCCGTCGTCCGTGTACAAGCCCTTACATGAGTATCGAATCCTTCAAGTTAGTAATTTCCCTCACCTTTGTGAGTTTTGCACAACTCTTTTGGTCATTGCGCAACACCTCCCGCTTTGCATGGTCTCATCTCTCACCAAGCACCCCGCTTTGCCTTAAGCACCGTCAAGTTTGGTTGCCAACGTCAAGCTATAGCTCAAACTCAGCCGTTCCAATCTTTGTGTGCTACACATTCTTCTTTTTTTGCTTGTCCTCGTGGTGCCTCTCGCGTAAAGGGTTGGTCATTCCTCTGAATACCAAATTTAGATATCCGCTCCTCTGAGCGTAGTGTGGGTGTTGTTCCCTCCCGCGTCAAGAGTCCTTGTTAACACCATCACCTTAGCCATGAGTTCCGCCACAACTTCATGTAGATGTCGTACGGAATCTTTGGTGTCCTCTGTCAGTTGATCAATCAGGGATTCAACTTTATTGATCCAAGATTCAGCTTCTTCTAGCGAGCTCTCTACCCTAAGTTGCTCGCATAGAAGACGTTGTGAATTCTGAACCATGCTGGCAGTTGCAACTTGTAAGAGACATTGCCTACTCTGCTGATGATTGGGAAAGGCCCTTCATACTTGCGTACCAATCATTTGTGCACTTTGTGTCTAAAGACCTGGAGTGATGTTGGTTGGAGCTTCACCAACACCATGTCACCAACTTTAAATTCTTGTGGTCGCCTTCCCAAGTCTGCCCACTTCTTCATCTTTTTGGTCGCCTTCTCCAAGTAAGCCCGCGCAATATCTGCATTGCGATGCCATTCCTTTACGAAGTGATAGGCTGATGGGCTACTCTCTGTATAGCCAATAACTAGGGTGTGAGGAGTTGATGGCTATTGTCCCGTAATAATCTCAAATGGGCTCTTGTTGGATACAGAGCTCCGCTGCAAGTTATAGGAGAATTGGGCTATGTCCAATAGCATCACCCAATCTCATTGGTTGGCACTCACGTAGTGCCAAAGATATTGCTCCAAGAGCGAGTTAATTCTCTCTGTTTGGCCATCCATTTGAGGGTGGAGGCTTGTGGAGAAGTATAATTTAGACCCCAATAACTTAAACAACTCGGTCCATAATCGTCCCAAGAACCGAGAATCCCGATCACTAATGATGTTGTGTGGGACTCCCTAATACTTAACCATATTCTTCATCATAACTTAGCCACCTTCTCCGCCGAGCAATGTAGGGGTGCCGCAATGAATGTTGCATACTTCAAAAATCGATCAACTACCACGAGTATTGATTCAAGTCCCCCTACTGCGGGCAAGCTTGATATGAAGTCCAAAGAAATGCTCTCCCATGACCTTTCTGGTACGGGCAGCTGCTCCAAAAGTCCCACTGGCTTCTGCTGCTCCATCTTGTCCTATTGACAAGTAAGGTATGTTCGAACATATTCCTCCACATCTGTCTCCATCTTCGACCAATAGAAGGCCCTCTCCACGAGAGCCATTATTCGGTGGATACCCGGATGTCCAGCCCAAAGGGAATCGTGACACTCTTTCAAGAGTTCACGCCTCAAGTTGTCCACTCGTGGGACATAAACTCTGTTCCCCTTGGTGTAGATGAGTCCCTCCTTGACCCAAAATCATCGTGTCTTGCCCTCTTTGATGAGTTGAATCAGAGTCCCTACTTGAGGATCTCGGTACAGTCCATCCCTAATCCTAGAAAGAAAGTTGGAGCGCAATTGGCTTGCTTGGCCTCCGCCCTCCAACTGTATAGCATTCGCTAGCTCCACTTTTCGACTCAATGCATCCGTCACGACATTTGCTTTTTCGAGTTTGTACTCCATCACCATGTCGAACTCAGCCAAGAAGTCCTGTCATCGTGCTTGCTTTGGGGAGAGTTTCTTTTGAGTTTGGAAGTAACTCAATACGACATTGTCTGTCCTTAGCACAAATGGTGCTCCCAGAAGGTAGTGTCGCCACACTCGTAGATAGTGGACCACCGCTGTCATCTCCTTCTCATGCACATGATATCGCCACTCGGTCTCGTTGAGCTTGCGACTCTCATAGGCCACTGGATGATCCTCCTGCATAAGAACTCCTCCAATAGCAAAGTCAGAAGCATCGGTATGGACTTCAAAACACTTTCCATAGTCCGGTAATCTACGTACAGGTTCTTCTAATACAGCAATCTTCAAGTCTTGAAATGCTGCCTCACATTTGTCCGACCATCTTCAGGACTGATCCTTTTTTAGCAACTCCATCAATGGAGCTGCGCGCTTTAAATATCCAGCTATGAAGCACCGATAATAGTTGATGAACCCAAGGAAGGATCTCAACTCTAGCACGTTCTTTGGTGTTCCCCAGTCCACCACAGCTTGCACCTTAGCCTTGTCCATTCGAATGGACCCATTCCCAATTCGATGCCCCAAGAATAAAATCTCTGTTTGGGCAAAGTAGCACTTTTCCCTCTTCATGAACAAGGTGTTCTCCTTGAGAACTTTAAAAATTGTTCGGAGGTGTCTAACATGCTCCTCAAGTGTTTGGCTATAGACGACGATATCGTCTAAGTAGACGATCATAAACTTATCCAGATACTCCTTGAATAGCTAGTTCATGAGAGTGCAGAATGTGGCTGGAGCGTTGGTTAAGCCGAAAGGTATCACCAAGAACTCGAATGTACTATACCTGGTCACACAGGTAGTCTTCACCTCATCGTCTTCTGCAATGCGCACCTGCCAATACCCTGACCGAAGGTCGAGTTTGTAGAAGTACTTTGCCTTGCCCAATTGATCGAACAAGTCCACGATGAGCGGGATAGGTTACTTATTCTTCATCGTCATCTTGTTGAGGGCTCGATAATCAATGCATAATCGGAGGCTCCCATCTTATTTCTTTTGAAAGAGGACTGGAGCTCTGAAAGGTGCTTTGGAACTGTGGATGAGACCACGCTAGCTTCATCTAACTTCCTCGCCCGCCAACTCTGGAGGGGGCCATGCGGTATGGTGGTCTCGCTGGAGGCTTAACTCCCGGCTCCAGCTCAATCCGATGATCCAAGCCTCTGCGTGGTGGTAGAGTTCTCGACAACTCTGTTGGCATCACATCTGAGAACTCCTTCAGGATGTTCGCCACAATAGTAGGTTCCTGAATGGCCTCCCCGTCAAGTGTCTCTAGCTTCATAGCAGCTACAAAGGTTAATTCACCTTTTCGTACCTCTTTCTTCAATTGTAAAGCCGATATTTGTTGTAGGTCCTTGGTTCCTCCTTGATAAACTAGAACCATGCAGGGATCATCGCCTCCTATTAGACACAAGAAGTTCAGGAACAGTATTGGCACCAACTTTGCTGCGTGCATAAACTCCATTTCGAGAATCACTTAGAAGTCATCCAATGGCACCGCCATCAAGTCTGTGCTCCCGCTCCATGTCCCGATCTTGATGGGGACCCCCTTTGCTTGTCCGGAGATCTGCTTGGCCTCTGAGTTCACCACCTTCATACGACTTGGGCTCTTCTCCAAGATTAATCTCAGTCGCTTAGCTTCACGATTGATAATAAAATTGTGGGTCACACTTGTGTCCATCATTACACGGGTTGTTTGGCCATTAAGTTTGATGTCCACAAACATCAACTCGCTGCTTCCTGCCTTCGGTGGCTTTGCCTTTGTATTCTCCCCCACTTGACCCCGCAACGCATTTAACAAGCGTATTGCTCCCATCCTAGGTCCTTGCGACGCCACACTGTTGCTACTGGAGTCAGAACTGCTCGAATTAAGGGCGATGGCTTTGCCCTTGTCTGACTTACGGGGTAGAATCGATGCCCTCAAAGCATTGCGTGCCTGTTTTTATGGGCACTCCCTCACCTTGTGCGGTCCTCCTCACAAGAAGCATCCAACAGGCTTTGGGACTCTACCTCTTGAGCCCGGTCACTTGTGGAAATTCTACTTCTTTTGCTCGCCCCTAGACTCCTTCGCTCAAGAGTATTTAGATGGGCGATTTCCCGGAGATTGTTTCTTCTTTCTCAAATCCTCCGAAGAAACAAAGTCAGTTAGCCTTTTCGCGGTTGCAATTACCCCGACTACGTCGGTGACATTCCTTCGATGTAGTTCTTGTTGTGCCCATGGCTTCAAGCCATCGAGGAATCTGAATAGCTTGTCTTTCTCAGACATGTCCCGTATATCCAGCATCAGTGCTGAAAATTATTTCACATAGTCTCGGATTGTTGTACTTTGGCAGAGTTGTCTTAGTTTCCTTCTTGCGACAAACTCTGTGTTCTCGGGAAAGAACTGAGTTCTCAACTCTTGCTTCAAGTCTCCCCATGTATCCACTTGACATCGGACTTACTGGATCTCTTCCCAACGGGTTTGCCACCAAAGTTTTGCATCCCCATTCAGATACATTGTTGCTATAGCAACTTTGGTTTCTTCAGAATCAAGCCTTGTAGCAGGAAAAGACTATTCCATATTGAACAAGAAAATTTCAAGCACTTTGGCATCCCTAGCACCTCCGTAGCACTGCGGCTCTAGTGCCTTGAAGTTTTGTGGTGGCGCAGTGCGGGTGTTGTTCCCTCCCGCGTCAAGAGTCCTTGTTAACACCATCACCTTAGCCGTGAGTTCTGCCACAACTTCATGTAGATGTCGTACAGAATCTTTGGTGTCCTCTATCAGTTGATTAATTAGGGATTCAACTTTCTCGATCTGAGATTTAGCTTCTTCTAGTGAGCTCTCTGCCCTAAGTAGCCTTCGCTGACCTTGGTAGAGTTCCTCCATGCTCGCTTCAAGAACCTCAAGGCGGGTCTCCGCCATTATAATTCTCTCCTTGTGGCTCTTTTTCTCGGTTGGCGCTCCAGATGGTGACTCCTCCCCTCGTGGAGAATACCCAACTTCACGCTCTTGTTCATTGTAGAGCTCCTCATGAGTGGCTCCCACAGTTTATGAGCGAGTTTGCACTTGCAGGCCACCTGCGACTGCTTGGAGCAAGGGTCCGACTTGCCCCATCTTGCTTGATTCACCATGATGTTTCACCACGGTAAGATTATGAATCTTCTTCGTTATTCATATGAATTGCTTGCCTGCTCTGATACCACACTGTCATGGACTTAGCTGAATTTGCCTAAGCCGTACGACACCGTCGTGGCACTCCCAAAGACTTAGCTGAAATTGCCTAAGTCGTGGAGCAATCTTGCCCACTATTCCGGACTTAGCTGGGATTGCCTAAGTCATGAAACGCCAATGCGTTATCTGTCCCCAAAGGGTTAGCCCTCTTACAACCTCTTAAGGTCCCATAGGACCTGCAAAGAAGAAGTTGATTAGCTTAGAGGCGAGCGACAAACACATCCCCGCGTCTCGCAAAGCAGAAAGTTATACAAGCAATTTGTTGAACACCTTGAGTGCAGCAAAGAAAAGAGCGAAAGAGAGCGAAATAGGACTTTGGAGTGTTGTAGGAATAGTCACAAGTCCACAAATGATGGTTCCCAAGGTAGCGGACGCAAGACAAGTTCAATTGCTGATGAATGCCTACACCCGACATATACCCGGAACCCCATCCAGCCCGGTGCCACCCAGGGGGGTTCCAAGGTGCTGAAATGGCTGACATTTTGCACCCTCCGAAAGGTTTCCGCAATACACGAAAAAGACCCAAAAACAGGACAATTTTGGGCTGTTTTGGCTCCGCGCAGCGAGCGATTGTTCTGCAGCCTTCTACACTACTTTCACTCACATTTCTTAGGTAAAAAATACATAAACTCAAGGAAAAACAAGCTGCCAAACATATGTACAAGCAAGAAAAAGTGACGAACAGTTCAAGGAGCAAAGGCATTACAGTTGAGTGACGACCATTCGTGACATTAAGCATCGTTAAGTTTGGTTGCCAACGTCGAGCTATAGCTCAAACTCAACCGTTCCAATCTTTGTGCGCTACACATTCTTCTTTTCTTGTTTGTCCTCGTGGTGCCTTTCGTGTAAAGGGTTAGCCATTCTTCTGAATACCAAGTCTAGATATCTGCTCCTCTGAGCGACTCATTCCCTACATCTCAATGTCCATTTTCCCCCAAATGGTTACGCGTGTTGGCTATTCTCCACATAGCCCAACTAGGTCCCCTACGTTTGTATGGCGAGTGTTTCTGCGTATGCTTGTCCCACTCTGATACCACATTGTCACGAGCTTAGCTAATTTTGCCTAAGTCGTGTGGCACCGATGCGTGTCCGTCCGCAAAGGTCAGCCTTCCCCGAGATCTCTTAGAGTCTCTTAGCCTTACAAAAGAGAAAACGGGCCAGAGGAAGCAATTCTAATGGGATCCACAAGCAACTGCTCAAGCAAACACTTTATAAAGCTAGATACAAATTACACCCATAGACATTATAAACTCATAGAGGTTATACACAAAAGATAATAGTCCATTACAGACCGAAGCCCTCTCAAGTGCTTACAAGATACACTCATATTTACAAGCCAAAATTGGCCACAAAACAAACCAAACTAGGGCTGCTAAGCCTACTACAAGCCCGCTACTTGTTGTACAAAGTATGTACACAAACTGAAGGATACATATAAACATGAGCATTTCATCGAACACTTTGTTTACATTGTTGTTGTGGCATGCATTACCTCTTGCATATGCCGCTACTTGACGTGGTTGCGATCGGGCCGGACGCATCGGCGCCGCTTGATGCGACTACGCACGACCAACCCGGCGTCTTGTCCGGGTCATCGACAGCGTGACCACCGTCGTCTCTGCCCTGTGTGCATACACTACTAAGTGCAGCGTTGCCATAGGCAGATTCGGCCAAAACGCAGCAAGATTGCTGTGTCTTTTCTACGAACCATCAAGAATCGTTCGCAAGCAAACGATTAAAATTAACGGATAGGAAAATAGATCAATAAGATATTCAGATCAATGCATCATAAACAAAAATAATAGATCTAATATTTTTGATCTCAAAACCTAGGCTCTGATATCAATTATTAGCATAAAAACTATAATTATGCAAACTATTATGCGAAAAACTATTATGCCAGGATTTGAAATCAAATAATACGAGATCTGTTTACGATGCGTACCTTTAGATATCATCTAATTGAGATCCAATTAGATCTTCAAGATTCCGTCTGTCGGATCTAAATAACACCGAATATCGATCTACAAGGAGAACTAGAATAGATCTAGACCCTTTCACCTCTCTTCCTATCTTTTCACAGGACCCCTATAATTGATGATTTTGGGGAGATAGAGAGAATAAACATAATCTCTCTAACTCTATTCCCTATTATCGTTCTATGCCTTTCGTGTATTAGGTTTATAGTAGGTCATGTCTATTTATAGGCGAGAGCAGAGGGTCTAGGGTAAGTTATTAGGAGAGTTTCTTCCATCAATGGCATCCCCTAAAATATCCTAATATAATATAAACTTTATTTAATATTGACTAATATCTTTTATCAGAATCTAAATAATTCATAATATATCTTATTTAATTAATAAAGGACCACATAATCTTACAGTAAGACCTTGATGGTTATACATTCTCATCTCCATGCTTAAAACTTTAAATTTCTTTTGCCCCAAACTGTTATTCCTTGCTTGAAAGCTACCGCTCCTATCCCTGTTATATTCTTGTATTAATAGAAGAACCATCCACTCATTAACTCTTGCTTTGACACCCATTATTCTCTTACTTAGCTTTGAAATAAATTATTAATTATAATTATTCTATTACTTTATTACTTAGTTGTTTGTCAGTTGCTTATCTGTATGCTGCTTGTCTCTGAAATATCTTATTCCATTTACTTATATTAAACTAGAGAATAAGCAACGATACCACTAGAGAATAAGCAGCGATACCACCAGAGAGTCCTTGTTGATAATGACGTAGTCCCATGTGCATCTACCTGTGATGCAGGCACATGCAACCTTGTCGGGCACCTGGCCGAGGAGGTATGAAAAGTAACTGGTCGAGGGTTCCGGCAAATAGCCTCGAATAAAGAAATGAAGAAAGCTATTTTTTGCTTAAAAAAGATAATAAAGACTAATGGTTTTGAGCCTGGTTTCACTAATAAACCATTAAGAAATCTTATATGCGAAAACATATTCTAAATATAAGTAAATAACACTAAGCAAAGAATAATAGACAGGATAGACTAAGTCAAAGAATAAGAGATGGGATAGTAAGCTTTAGAGTTAGTAGCAGACTACTTAAACTGGGTCTTGAAGGCATGAGCGAAACACCCCTATAATAGCTAACTAACATAGGCATAGCAGTAGGGAGCCTAAGAAGGTAGGGGAGCGAGCAAGGCTTGGGCTACTAAGTAGAATTCTGTAAGCCAGGGTTTCTTCTGGTATTCCCCATTTTCGACACTAGAATTGCAGGAGCAGGTCAAAGAATAGGTTAAGGGAAAGACAGACTAAATCATGAGCATAGGTCCTATAGATTGCTTGGTGGCTCTAAGTATATAAATGAGAGCAGTAGGGGAAGGTTTGGTTTGTGGGGTCAGTATCATCAATAGTAATTTGATTCTTGTTATCACTAGTTCAATTCTTAGAAGCAATAGTTCTAAAAGCCTGATAGTAGTGGTTTCCATACTGATAGTTAGTAGCTAGGAGTCTACTACTCGTTTCTCTTATGGGCTAATGAGTAATCGCCTACTCCCTCCCTAATCTCATACAACTTAGTTCAATTGCTATGCCCCGGTATCCTTACCCAAGAGCGAATCTATGCTCCTACTAGTTGGTTCTTCTACTTGTTTTATTCTTTTGCTATTGAGTTTGATTCCTCTTATTCCAAGTTTTCGGATTCAATACTCATTCATTATATCGATCCAGTGTATTGAGGGATAATTCTTCCTGAGGGGTAATTCTCCCAGCTCACCTAGTGATATTAATTGGAGCCTAAGAGTTAAAGGCAAGAGAGGCAGGCTACGAAATAGGATAGTAATTATAAGATAAAGGAGTGGCCTAGAGACGGGAAAGGCATACTTAGGAGTAAGCCCTAGAATTAGCGGTTATATTGTGAATTGTCAGTTTCATTCTGTATGTCAATGTTTCAAGTCTGATAGTTAGTAATGGAATTCCAATAGTAATAGTTCTAATCTAATAGTAGCAGTAACAGACTAAAGGTAAGAGAGGTAGGCTCAAACTAAGAAGCAAGAAAGCAAGTCAATAGTTTTGGTTTTAAAAAGTAAGGGCTTTAACTTGCTACTGCTAGTTACAGGTGCCCTGCAAGCCAATCACGTGAGTGATGGCATGTATGATACGCTGTGTAATCTTTTTACTAATAATTAATATTGGTATATTTTTGTATTATATTATCTGTTGCATATATATTGTGATGTCCTTAGTTTTGTGCAATAAGAATTGGATCATGATGAGATCATGATAATGAGATTGATTCACCTTTAAATACAGATCCTAAATAATCCCAGTCATAGGTTACTAGAGAGGAATATCGAGATAACCGAATAGACTAGTATACTATATACCCATCTATATGATAGAGGTGGTTGGTCTCATAGCCACTTGTGTGGAGACACTAAGGATATAGCATAGGTGCTCATTAGAGAATGAGTTCACTGATTGATCCACTTATGAAATATTATATAGTTAATGATACATAATGTTAGACAATGATTTCATAGTCCCAGTTGTGTATCTGGTCCTTAGACTTGAGACACCAAGGATGTTTTGTATAAGTACTCTTTTCTTTGACACCAGACTTATAGGTTTGGAAAGTTTTAAATATTGTATAGTTAGTTATTAGGATTAGTAGTCAATCTTATGAAGACAATTGAGTATCAATAGAGGATTATCCAATCTCGGTATCATGAGAGGAATATCTCATATGTGCTCGCTCAAATAAATCCCTAACTAGGGTCGTTCAGATCGAGAGAGAGTTCTCCGGGAGAATCCGATTAGAGCGAGACTATGACAGATTCTGTATGTGGCCTGATAGTACCATGTCCAACATACGATCTCTGGGTTATTAGTTGAATGAGGGATTATAGATACATAGTAACTAAGGACAGACAGGTTCGATGGATTCGAACTTATCTGTCCTAGTGGCCTAGTGTACCATTTGGGAACTATGGCATAGTGGCCTAGTACATCTATAGTCGATGGGTCGATTGAATTATTATGGAGATAATAATTCACTATATCAGAAGGAGTTCTGATGGAAGTGACTCATGACCAGCTCGGTATCGGGTCTAGAGAGTCACACACATATGGTAGATGCTTCAGCGAATAGAGGATTGAATGAAAATTCAATTAGCCCAATTCTCATTAGATGAGACCTTATGCTAATGAGCTCCTTAATTAAGGCTCAGTTAGAGAGAGGCCTAAGGAGATTATTGGATAGAGATCCAATAATGCAAGGTTAGTGGGTAATTGGATGAAGATCCAATACTCACTAAGGCAGGAGCCCTGTGGTTTTGGGTGGCTCTCTATAAATAGGAGGGGAGACTCATGGTTGATAGGTTGCAGCTTTAGCCACCATCTTTTATTCTCCTCCCTCCCTCTGCATAAGAGTTGCAAGATCAGATTGGAGGAGTTTCACTGTAGAGATCCTTCGTGTGGATACTGCTAGAGAGGAGGACGTTTGACCTCCTTCATCTTCTCTATCCGGATCTGGAATACAGGGATATACGATCTCCCTAGGTAAAATCAATCTTTCACACATCGTGTTTTTCCAGTTTTTATGATTTTTCTCATGACCCCAATCTTTTGTATAATGATTTGATCTACGTTGGAAATCAATTTTTATTTTGATTTCTGCTGCACATGTGATACTCTCGCTGAGGTTTCCCAATAGCTATCACTAAAGACAACATAAGTAATAACTTATATTAAATATATTTATTATTGTTTTGCCTTGCAGTTGTATTTATAGTTGTTACTTGGTGCTTCAAGGTCAGTAAGAGAAGAGTAAGATTCAGGTGCAAGTCTTGTTGGTAGTAGTTCGAGTAGCAGCAGTGGTAGGTTCCTAGTTAACGTATTAGAAGCACCGACTCAACTCTTTATTCCCTATTTTGATTATGAGAAGTAGTAGTTTGATCTCCAATTTTGAGTTAAAGTATGAGAAGCAGTAGTTCGATCCCTATTATAGGTTAGCGCATTCCCAGTTGCTAGTTTAGTTCTGTAGTTAATAGTTGAATTCCCGGTTTTGAGTTAAGGTCCTTGTTTCGAGTTAAGGTATGTTTGCTAGTAGTTCCATTCTTTTATGCATTGGTTTCATTCTCTCGCTTATGAGTTGGCTTACGAGTCAGTAGTTCGAGCCTTGCTATTACTTGTTTGATCCCCTATTTCCAGTTGGATTCCCGAGTTCCTTATCCGATGTGTTGGTCTTTAAGTCTTACTCACCTAGTTGAGAGCCTAGTTCTGAGTTGTATTCCCTATTTTGAGTTGAACTCTTCTTGTTGGCATAGCATTCCCATTCTATTACTTCTGGAGTTCTGATACTAATTAGTAAAATTATGTCTCTTTTGTGGTCCCTCTCATTCTATTACTAATAAGTTCAATTCTTATGCTTGCCCTTGGAGGTTCCCATTCTTGTGAGCTACTACTGAGTTGTTGTCTTCTAGGCATTATTCCAAGTTTCTAGTTCGATTCCCCCGACCCTAGTTCAATTCTTTTACTTGCTCTATTCTTACTATCGAGTTAGATTCCTAGGCCAAAGTATACATCTGAGTAGTACTGGTTCAATTCTTATAAGTCTTACTTATAAGTAGAGGTAGGGTTAGCAAGGGGGAGGTCAATTCTTACTTTTATAGAACTAGTTGTGTTGGCAAGAGAGGTGATTATAGGTCAATCCAATTCTTACTTTAATGTTGAGCTAGTTAGTAAGTTAGTATAGGGCTTCACATGTCACACTAGGAATAGGCATACTCCAACATGGAATCGATATAAGGAAATTTATATTGAATCTGGACACTGGGAATAAAAGAGGAAAGAATCAGAGCTACCCTACTTACTGACTCTGGGCGTACTGCTTATGTTATGGCTTTGATGCTAGGTGCCCATATGTACCTCCTCGACTAAGTGCCACACCCCATTTTAAGATAAGAGGAAAGAGACTTAACACTCGCACAACCATAGAAAAAGAAATGAGAATAACAATTGTACTTTTTAGATCAAAACCATAATAACAAACTCTTGAATATTATATAAAATAACTAAATAATGAATGCAAGAAAGTAGTGGGCAAGATAGAAAGCTGGGTAGAGAGCTAAGCTCGATATCTAGTAAAGTAAGACTAAAAAGTAAAAGTGATAGGTTGAGACTGAGATAAAGGAAAGCTAGAGGAGGTCCGCAGTAGTGAAGATTTTAGTTTAGAGCGTAAGTCTTGTTAGTCAGTGGTTCCATTTTTGTTTTCACTTGTTAGTCAGTGGTTCCATTTTTGTTTTCACTAGGTTTATTTTTATTATCACTAGCTCAATTATGATATTTACTACTCAATGGCTTGTAGCTCATATTTACTACTCAATAGCTTATAGCTCATGTACAAAGACAAGGTATACTTATATACAAACAAAGGTATACTTGCTCACTTCATTCTTTGTTGGCACTTTCGTTCTTGGAATTAGTCCTTGCATTCCGTATTTCCTTGCTTTCCATTACCAAACTCCCTTTATTGCTTTCCATTATTAGTATTAGTATAGTAGGCCCAGCCCGATACCCTCACTTTAGAGTTTGATTCCCAAGGAAGGACTTCATTCTTCTACTTATAAGTTGAAATATTCAATTCTTTTTCATTCCACTAAGTCACTAGTAGTTGTCGAGTTTTTGTCTTACTTTTACCATAGTTAGATTGGTCGGTTGGTGTACTAGTTCTTTTTGGATAGTTGGGTTTATTTATTTATATTATTAATTTGATTTTCGAGTTTCGACTTCCATTCTTATATTATAGTAGTTGATTTCTTACTTACTAGTTTGATTCCGACTTAAGGGATTACTTCTTCTATTAAGTGGCTTGCCTCTGTATGGTGTATACTCCTAGTTTCGAGCTAAGGTCTTGTTAGCCCTAGTGCAATTATTTCATTACTTATTCTAATTCCTATGTTAGAGTTTAGATTCCGTGATGCACCTACTCATTCTTAGTCATAGGAAGCTATATTCTAATTAGTATTTTGACTTTTTTCTTTCATTCTTATTTGGTAATATCAAAACTATATCTTTACGATACATTTTTATGCTCCACACATAGGTTATACTATACTATAATGGAATTATGATTTGTCATTGAAAATCTCTAACTTTCCTCTACCTTTCATTGAGTAATACACCCGTATTGATTGAAACCCTAGGCTAGGTATGGTATACAATACACCCTAGTGTTGGATCGCCCCCCGCCCCTTTAGTGCAAGCACAGGCACACACGTTGCTTGTTCGAAGAAACATTGGAACAAACAGATAAGAGAAAAGATTGGACATCACATCGAAACTCTAACATAAGAATCAAGGGAAGTTTACTTAACACCCGAGCAATAGATCTTTTGTTCAAGAGCAAAACAACTACTAGTTTTGGACCCAATTACTAGAAACAAACTAAGCTTTTTCACCCAATTACTAGAAGCAAACTACTAATAAATCTTATATACATGAAAATAAGAATCAATCAATATGAGATGATGGAATGCCGGTTGAGGATCTAGTTTAAAGTCAAGGAATACAGGATGCCAGGAAGGGGTATAAGAATCGAAAAGGGGAAGGGGATACTCAAACAAGCAAGTAAGGGTCCTATGTCAGTGTTCAAGAATAAAAGCCAGTAGATAAGCTTGGGATGCAATAAAGTAAGGTTTGGTTCCAGTAGTGAAAGCCGCCTAAGTTCCTAGTTGAGTTCTTGCTAGCAGTGGTTCAATTCCTAGTTTCTTATTTCAATCTTACTTTTGCTAGTTGAATTTTTTCTTCCCTATTTTCTTGTTAGCAGCAGAAATTGAGTAGTGATTCTTGTCAGCATAGTTTATAAATCAGTTAAGGAAGGATAGGTATTAATTCTTGGATTCATTCTTTTGATACACGCCCGTTACTTGCCGAGTTCAGTTCCTTGGCTTACTAGCTTGGTTCTGCCTTTAGAACTAGCTTGGTTCTGGCTTTAGAGTTGAAGTCCTCTGGTTCAATTCTTCCATTACGTATCCTAATTCCTACGTTTGAGTTTTTATCTGAGTACCTGATACATAGTACCCGACGTGGGACACAGCCATTCTCTACATCCCCAATTGCATTCTCGCCTGCCTACCCTGACGTTATCCTTCAACATTCTTAGTATCCTGGCTATTGAGTAGGATTCTACCTTTCTTGATTAAGTCCTTGTAGTGCTAGTTCAAGTCTGCTACTACTAAGTTTCTTAATTCTGTACAAGTTCCCCCCATGACCCATTCTGTTACATATGTTAGGAAATCCTACTTCTATGTTGAACTGGCAGATTCCACTTGACTCTTCTTCTAATTAGGTTAATTAAATCTGATGTTCCTTTTTGATTCTTGTGCTAATGAGGAGGTTTCCTAATGAGCGATACTCTAACTCTAAGTAGCGATACTCCAACTCTAACTAAGTAGAATACTTACTCATTCTTGTATACTGCCCTACCCTAGATCAGACAGACTCCTATGTAGGACTCTTATTCTATTACTAACCTCTTTATAAGCCTTGAATTCTTCTTTGTAACATCAAACCTATATATTGACTCCAACCTTCTCTGTGTAACACATAGGTTATACTACTAATCTGATACTCCTCCCCACTTGACAGTTTGATTCCCTGGTAGACCATTTCATACTCGGATTTGTGAGTTGCGCAGTCTGATAGGTCCCAAATACTTCTTGCATTCTCTATTCTGTGTTTTATATTTCCATTTTTACTTCCTCCTTTGCTGGTCTAACTCTTCCTTAGTTCTCTATCCCCTTTCCTTGCTCGCACAGGTTCTTCTCTTCTTACTGAACTCTACCTTGAATTCTTATTTCTGGATTTGTTTGTTTGTTCATTCACTTATAATTATACAATAATGAATTCGCTTATAAAAATACAATTAATAATACAATAATTCGTTCACTTATAATTAATTAACTTAATATTTGCATGTGTTTTGGTCTACCTATCTTTTCTTTATTACATACATTATTCCTTTTCTTTATTACAGACATCATTCACAGAACAAGCGTTTGCCTTTGCTCGCTTAGACACGCGGTGGAGGAAGATGATCGATCCGATACTAGGGTATGTTGTGTGTCAGTATTCGTCCGATGCTGGGGTATATTATGTCGATACTGGTGTATGTTATGTGTCGGTGTTCGCTAAGTAGAAATTATCATTCGTATTAATGTGGCCAGTATGGTTCGCATCAAAGTAGGGGTCGGGCAACTGGGCAAGGGGTCGAGGGCCATTAGACATGCATCGAAGTGACATCGGTTATGCATAGAAGGTCCTACCCAATGCATTGGGCGAAACAACAAGGGCCAAGCCAAAGCTACATGCATCGGGTGGTCGGTCAGTCATGCACACACTCATTATGTAAGCGACCATGTACCCACTCGTTCTATAAGCGACCGGCAACTCCATCAACATGGGTCATTGGACATGCATCAGGTAGTATCTCTCATTCACATTGGGTAGTATCTCTCATTCATTGAGGTGCGAGCAATAATAAATAAAGGTAGGGTCACTTGGCCTTAAAGTAACATAGCTTAATATAAAGGTACCATCAATAAGTCTTTGGCTAGTTGGTTCGAGTGTCATCGGCCCAATAATAGAAGACACCTCGCATCAACACATATAAATAATAGAAAAAGAACTAGAAATACAAAAAGAACTACTACTTTTGAGCCTAATTTATCTAATAAACTACTCTAAAATGTTATATAAAATAAATTGAAATACAATCATTGGTTAAGTAAAAGAATCATTGGTTCTTCAAAGTAAAAGAATCATTGATAAGTAATAGAATGGTTGGTTAAGTAAGATAATCATTGTCATTAATTCCAAAGAGAGTAGGTAGGGTCATTTTTCTATTGATATAAGTAATATATGTTTTTCTATTGATACAAGCAATATAGTATGATAGGTAGTAGGGCAATATGTTGATGAGGTTGGTTGATCTGAACCCCGCCCCACTGCTCATTCCTATGGAAGGAGTGCTCATTCTCTATGTCAAGCTGGATCCTATCTCCTCGAGTTAAATTCAGTGAACCACACTACATTATTAGACTCATGAATTCGATTCTGGTGTTCGAGTGCTATCTCCTTCAATCTGGTGTCCATGTAATGTAAGGGCTCCTCGAGCTATGATGTAGAGAGAAGTCGGGCAAGCTTACGGACGAGGTCTGGCTTATAGACTAAAATCAATCCCTGTGGTTGTTACTGTTCATTAGTGGTGTCACGCGTTCTTACTTGTTAGTAGGATCCCTATGCTCTGCTTTGCTTCCTATTTCTTAGCTCAATTCTTTATGTCATACACTCGGAAACCACGCATTAATTAGTGTGCTATGATGGGTCCCGCATTGATTACTATTCTATGATGGGCTAAGCTTTCATTCTTTAGTGTGGGAGTTATTCTCTCTTCCGTGTCCGATGCTTCCAATGGAATTCTTACTTTCCAGCATCGTTCTTAGCAATCTACCTTTTACTCTCAAAAACAACACTTGCAATAACTATAAATAATTGCTTAATTGTTACCGCCCAACTACTAATTCACTGTCGCGTAATGTTAGTAGTTTCTTGGCCCATTACTTGGCACTTCCTCGCATGCCCATTCTTTTATCTAAAATTAACATTCCTATCATTACTTTTTACTTTTCTGCTTCATCTCCTTTCTTGAAGGATACCGCCCATTAGATGCATTCCGGCACCCATGTTTATCATTTTCGTAGTTACAATACATAATTCAACTTAGTAGTACAGGTCTAATTGACTAGCAGCCAAGTCTTACTCGTTCCTTTCACTCCCGCTACCTTATCCCAATCTATCGCTAATGCCCTAAAGCCTGTTGCTCCTTTAGCGAAGTCCACCATTCCCTTATCTTACTATACCTTTGCTGTCTTTATTTATGTATTAATTCCCTTGGGCTTGCATTCTGTATTGATACCTTTAGTATGCCATTATAGGGAACTACGATAGGATGTCAACTACTGCCTTAAAGTATACTATGTGCGTTAACCTGGCATTCTCTTGTTTAAGCCTTTATCTGGTGTCTTTTACTCTTAAAGCCAATAAGGAGCTCGAAACTTATGTATTTGAGTATGACACCCCGAAGGCATAATATGAATTACCTTGCTAGAGAGCTCACCCTACTTTGCCTCGCTACAAGCCTTGTGTGCTCTTCAACCTGACACTATCCTACCTTATGTAATTTTTTGGCCCCTCTATCTCAGGTTTACTTTCTTTGGTTTTAAACTATCACTTTGATTTCTCGAGCTTACTTTTCTATCTACGAGCCTGCCCTAGCTTGCTTTAAGGATCGAACTACTGACTTTAAAGCTAGTTCATCTGCTTATAAGAATTGAATCACTGCCAACAAGCCTTACTTCATTAGTATGATAAGAATACTAGAAGGAGCTTTATAGATTTTGATCCTTGAGGAGGATCAACCCTTGGAACGCTTTAGGGGTTCCTCCCTCCTAGACTCAGTACAAGGCTAAAATAAAATTAATAATTGCTTACTTAAAAGAGGGGAGGCGACTACATCTTAAATAGGGATCAAAGTCCTGACCTAATGGGGCACTTGTCTAAGTGAAATTATCCTTTTGCCCCTCCTATAGCCATCCTGCCTTAATAGAAACAAGGGACGGCTAGGGTGGCTCTATAGCCAACCTAAGAAGGGGGAAACCCTAGCCGACTTGCCCAGTAAAGGGGGCGACGACTACTAAGCCCTAGTCACGGACAATAATGTAAACAAGGTGTTCGATGAAATGCTTGTGTTAGTCCGTGTACTTTGATTTAGGTACATATGTTGTACAACAAGAAGCGAGCTTGCAGTAGGCTTTGCAGCCCTAGTTTGATTTGCTTTATGGCTAAGTTTAGCTTGTAAATATAAGTGTCTTATAAGCACTTGTGGAGACTTCGGTCTGTAATGGACCATTATCCTTTGTGTGCAACCTCTCTGAGTTTGTAATGTCCATGGGTGTAATTTGTCTTTGGGTTTGTAAAGTGTTTACTTGAGCAGTTGCTTGTGGATCCTGTGGGAATTGAGGTAAACTTTTTACTCTTTTCGGGCAAAACTTCTTGCATTCTAGAAGTTCAATGGCAGTGGGAAGGCGAATCACAGTAGCTAACCTAATGCAAGGAGTGTAACCACTTCAGGTGCTTCAGAAGTGTGAGCAAAGTGCGGGCGAATATTAGTAACCAGCTCAATGCATGAAGTATAAACTCGAGGACGCAAGCGAAATCGAGTAACCTTTGCCTTCTCAACTCGAGAGAATGGGCGAAACCGAGTACTCCAATTCTCTTAACTCGAGGAGGTGAGCAAAGCCAAATAACCTTACCTTTTCAACTACGAAGAGAATGGGTGAAGTCAAGTATCCCAGTTCTCTTACTTATCCAAGCAGGGGAGCTCTGCACAAGTTCAGTGACCCTTCAAAGAAAGCTTATGGAAGACAATGGTTGTCAAATCCTCACCGTTGGTGATCAGTACTACTGAGAGTAGATTTTCCACTTTATTTTCTAATTAACTAATCGAAAGAGGGAGTAATACGAACATACTTGGAAGTGACAACTAATAGTGGAAGAAGGTTCAATGGACAAACATTATGAAGAAAGGACTTTAAAAACTTCAAAGTCTGCGAGGCGATGCTCGTTAAAGCTCCAACAAGCATCTACCCAGTTCAAGCAATATGAATATACTGCGATACTAGCACATAATAAGGCAGGTCTTTTCCTTCATCAGAGGGATCCACGAGAACCAACAAGGATCAGCACAACTCAGCCAACCCCATACCAGATTCAGTCATTGGTGAGTTGAAGCAGCATGGTGGATCAGAGTTCGACTACTCAACAACAACGGCGAAGAGCGGTTGGGAGCCAAAGGGGCGTATTGCAGCAAAAGTAGAAGATTGAAGATTCAGCAAAATGTGAGGAGATGCAACGTCTACAGTGGCTTCGACGAGGACGTCAAAGGAATAAGTGGGGGAGAATGTCACGGACAACAATGTAAATAATGTGTTCAATGAAATGCTTGTGTTAGTCCGTGTCATTCGGTTTAGGTACATATTTTATACAACAAGAAGCGGACTTGCAGTAGGCTTAGCAGCCCTAGTTTGATTTGCTTTATGGCCATGTTTGGCTTGTAAATACAAGTGTGTCTTATAAGCATTTATGGGGACTTCGGTCTGTAATGGACCATTATTCTTTGTATGCAACCTCTCTGAGTTTATAATATCCATGGGTGTAATTTGTCTTTGGCTTTGTAAAGTGTTTGCTTGAGCAGTTGCTTGTGGATCCTGTGGGAATTACTTCTTCTGGCCCGTTTTCTCTTTTGTAAGTCTAAGGGACTCTATGAGATCTCGGGGAGGGCTGACCTTTGCGAACAGACACGCATGGGTGCCGCACAACTTAGGCAAAATTAGCTAAGCCCGTGACACTGAGCAGGGGGAAACCCTAGCCGACGTACCCAGTAAAGGGGGTGACAACTATTAAGCCCTAAGGGCTAATCCAAACCCTGGTCATACTCCTTTATAAGATAAGAAAGACCTTATTACAATCTAGTAGAGTTTTTATTGACTTCTACTGAAATGATTAGGACTCAACCCTACCGGAGTCCTATCAAGTCCGCCCTCTCAGAATCAACCTTGTCCTCAAGGCTGAGGATCCATAAACTCTAAGAATCGATCTTCAGCTCTTCGTGTGACTCCCATGTTGCATCTTTAGATGGTAAGTTATTCCACTTCACAAGTACTTTGGTGGAGGGGCTTTGTCGGCACATCATAATTCTTCGATCGAGTATAGCTTCAGGTTGGGCTTGGACTTCACCTTTGTAGTGTTCGATAGCTGAGTCTAAGCCAGTTCATATTCACCTAATTTCGGCTTCAGTAGAGATACGTGGAAGACGAGATGAATTTTGGCATCATCTAGAAGTTTAAGTTGGTATGCCATGACCTTAATGCGTTCCAAAATCTGATATGGTTCATAAAATCGTGGAGATAGTTTTATCGATGCTCTGGTGTTGATGGATAGCTGCTTGTATTGTTATAGGCAGAGGTAAACCCAATCTCCTATTGAAAATTCTTGCTCACTCCGGTGATTGTCTGCTTATTGCTTCATACGGGCTTGAGCGGCAGTTAGGTTGTCCTTCAGCATCTGTAGCACTTTATCCCTATCAATTAGGTCTTGGTCGACCTGATCCACTTTAGCCAAACCAAGTACATATCTGGAAATTACAAGGGGCAATCGGCCATACAGTGCCTTGTAAGGGGTACATTTAGTCGACGAATGAAAAGTAATGTTGTACTACCATTCGGCCCAGGGAAGCCACATTGTCCACTCTTTGGGTCGATCGCTGGTAAAGCATCATAAGTCTCGAGGCATCTGTTCACCACTTCTATTTAGCCGTTTGTTTATAGATGATAGGCTGTGCTCATCTTCAATTGGGTGCCTTGTAGATGGAAGAGCTTGGTCCAAAATTTACTTATAAATACTCTGTCACGGTCACTTACTATTGACCTTGGCATCCCATGTAATTTCATAATATTTTTCACAAAAATCTGGGCAATAGTGGCAATAGTATAGGGATGTCTCATAGCATAAAAATGAGCATACTTAGTTAGGCGATCTACCACCACAAAGATCATGCTTTTACCTTGAGATAGTGGTAGTCCTTCGATGAAATCTATGGAGATGTCCGTCCAAGTTGAATCTGGTATAGGTAGAAGTTGTAGTTTACCAAGACTTGCCATTGTTTCCCCTTTATGCTGCTGACATACATCACATTTGGATACATAGTCATAAATTAATTTTTTTATGCCCTTCCAAAAGAAGTTTTGCTTCACCCTTTTATAAGTCCTTAGAAATCCAGAGTGCCCTGCCGAAGGTGAAGAGTACATTTCATGTAAAATAACTTGGATGTGAGGAGAAGAAGGAATAACAACAATTCGGTCTTTATAGTGTAAGTCCTACGAGTCCCACGTGTAGTGCCCTATGGAATCCAGATCCTTCTCCAATTTTTGTATGATGTTTCAAATTTTTGGATCATTCTTCCACTCCTCCCTAATGTGTTCGAGGAAGTCGGTGGTGGGAAGGGAGATGGCTAAAATTTCTGTTTGTCCCAAGAGCCGAGATAGAGCATTTGCAACAACATTCTCGTTTTCTTTTTGATAAGTAATTTCATAATCAAAACCGAGAAGTTTAGTTACCCAACGTTGCTACTCCGAGAAAGATATTTTCTGCTCCAAGAAATACTTAAGACTTCAGTGGTCAGTCTTAATCTAGAAACGCCGGCCGATCAGGTAGGGTCTCCACTTTGTGATGGCGTGTACAATAGCAAACATTTCTTTATCATATACCAACATTTTCAAGTGTGAGGGAGACAAAGCCTTGTTGGTGTAGGTAAGAGATTGACCATCTTGCATTAGAACAGCTCCAATCCTAACTTCAGACGCATCGGCCTTAATCACGAAGGTGTGGCTGAAATCAGACAATGCTAGGACCGGTGTCATTGTCATGGCAGCCTTGAGTCATTCAAAGGCTGTAGAAGCTTGTTCCGACAATAAGAAGGAGTCTTTCTTTAGTAGGGATGTGAGTGGGGCACTGATCTTGCCATAATCTTTCATGAATTTTTGATAGTAGCCTGTGAGTCTAAGGAAGCCACGCAGCAATTTTACGTTTGTAGGTTTCAGCCATCCTTACATTACCTTGATATTTATTGGGTCTACCACCACTCCATCCTCTGATATAATGTGCCCAAGATACTCCACTTTATGCTGTAAGAAACTGCACTTTGACTATTTCACAAAAAGAGTATTCTCCCGAAGAATTGTTAGAATAGCTCGTAAGTGTTAAAAATGTATATCAAGTGTAGGGCTATAAATGAGAATATCATCAAAGAACACTAATACAGACTTGCATAGAAAACTCCAGAAGATGTCATTCATCAGGCTTTGGAAAGTAGAAGGAGCATTCGTAAGTCTGAAAGACATTACAAGAAATTTGTAGTGGTCGTTATGCGTGTAAAATATAGTTTTAGGAATATCTTCAATGCATAACTGAATCTGGTGATAACCGGAATGGAGATCCAGTTTAGTGAAGACTTGGGTGGGCTAATTTTAATTCATCCAAGAGCTCATCTACGATGGGTATAGGATATTTGTTATTGACGGCGATAGCGTTAAAGGCCCGATAATCAATGCACATCCGTCATGTACCGTCCTTCTTGCGCACTAGCAACACTAATGAAGAATAAGGGTTGCAACTAGGTCGAATTACCCCGGTGTCAAGCATCTCTTTAACGATGTTCTTGATCTCAACCTTCTGTAAGTGATGGTAGTGATATGGATGCAAATTTGCTGGAGGTTTGCCTGACAGAATAGGAATATAGTGGTCATGTTGCCGGTTAGGGGGCAGCCCGCGCGACTCCACGAAAATGTCCGTGAATTCATCTAGCAAGAGGGCAAGCTTAGGATTTGAAATTTGTATATTCTCCCTCCTAGATAGCTACTAGATATGTATCAAAAATCTCCCATGTGCTTTGTGCAAAACTTTCTCCATCCGTTGTGTCGAAACGGTGGAGATATGGCTCCCGCGCTTGCCTCGTAATGTGACATGTATCTCTTTGCAATAGAATTTCATAATTAATTTAGAAAAATTCTAGGAGATGTCACCTAGAATTGTGAGCCATTCAATCCCAAGCATGGCTTCATTATTATCAATGGGTAGGAGGAAGAAATCGGCTACCACTTCTTGGTCTTGGAGGAGTAGCTTCACCCGCGGGCATCGTTAGTCACAATTGAGGATTCAGCCGTCGGTGACCTTTACGTCAAACTTCTTGCAACCTTCGATTTGAATTGCTAAACATGCATCAACCTTACTATTGAGGAAGTTATTTGTGCTACCTGTCTCGATGAGAATGGTGATGGGTTGCTGCTTTAGAAGTCCTCCAACTTTCATCGTCTGTGGATTGGAGTAGTTGGCCAATGTATGTACTGCATAGTTAGCCGGTTGGGGCTCTTCCTTTATAGCTTCCTCCTTGGGTTCAAGGCCTTCTTCAGATGGTTCATTGTCCTCATCCTCCACTAGTTCAATCATGAGAAGTCGGCCCTTCTTGCAGCGATGTTCGCAGCTCCACGGTTCGTCGCAATGCCAACACGATCCTTTAGCCGATTGTTCACAAAGCTCGTCTCTTATCAATTTTGTTGGTGCGGGGGCCTGGATGGCAGCAGAGGGGATAGTAGGCCTCGGCATGGTTGGTCGGGGAGTGACTCTTGTCCTTCATGCCTCATGGTTCAATCGTTCTTCCTCGATATGCACGAAGGAAATTATCGTCATAAGGGTGTACGGTTGTCGTGCTTTGACTTCTCCTCGGATTTCCGGCTTTAGGCCCTCAATGTAAGTATCTAAAAGTTGTTTCTTAGACCAATCTTTAGTTTGATTACATAGATGCTTAAATCTCATTTGGTAATCTTGTATTGTAGAAGTTTGATGAATCTTTGCTAATTGTCCATCGATGTTGTCAAAATCGGTCGGATCGAAGCAGTTTAAAAGCCTTTCCTTGAACCACTACCAAGAGAGTCCTCTATGGGTGTGTTCAAACCAATTGAACCACTGAATAATATCTCCCTCGAGGTGTATGGCAGTGATCTCCACCCATGTGGCATCAGCGTTTCGGTAGAACCAAAAATAGCTCTCCGCATGCGAGATCCATCCGATCGGGTCTCCTTCTTCCCGTCTTGGGAAGTCAACCTTTATGCGTGGATTGTTGGGATCAGAGATGATGTTCCATACTCTTGAGGATCATCTTTCTATTCTAAAGTCTCTCCGTGGTGTGACTTCCTCGGGCTTGATGGTCAGCCTATGTTGAATTCGATGAATAATGATCACATCTTCTCTTCCATATGGTTTTCAAAGACTTCAAGCTTTGCATTGATAGCCTCCTTCAATGCCATAGTATACACCTCAAGATCTATAATATTGAGATCTTTTTTCTGTTGTTGGGTTAATGGCATGAGAATTTTGGAGAACGGGTTGGCCAGTTGGAAGGTGGATTGGTTTGGGTAAAAGTAGGTTACGGTTTAGGGCAGATTTGGGGCTACGATTTTGTGGAGTTGAGGCTACGAATTGGTATGGTTTTAGGGTTATGATAGCCGTAGATGAAGGTTAGGAAAATAGGTGTTAGATCTGAGATAGATGGCAGCAAAGGTAGGTGTCTCGGTAAGAAAAGTTTTCTAAAAAGGTAAGTGGATCGATAAGGAAGTAGGCTGATTTGGGTGGCTGGTTTGGGGGCTGTTTGGATTCAGTTTAGGGTAATATTTGGAAAGATTTTTATTGAGGATGGTAGGGTTTGGTGATGAGGAAAGAAGAGTTTGAAATCCCATAAAAAAACAACACTCAAATCTGATAGAATTCGGTGAAAAAAACTGATGCGATGTGCTATCCTACTGAACCGATTTTTACATTAGGGAAACACTAATTTCTCAACATAAATTTCAGGGGAAAGTTTAAGAAAATTACGCAGAAACTCTTGGTTTAGATGTTGTTAATACTAGTAGGAATTTTAACGAAATTTTGGCAACATAACGGTAGGAAAATAGGGTAAAAGATGTAAGGCCGATTCCTTCGTCGTAAAATTCCAGAACCATATGATGGTCAAAGATCGTACAAGAAAACTAGTTTCAGAAGGATTTTTTTCATGAAATCAATTTCAGTTGAACTATACTTGATCTTGAGAATTGTGTAAAAATTTCAGTCATAAACAATGAACAAAAGTTTGGTTTCAAGTAGCAACAACCGGCTAAAAATTTTCTATAGTGTTTCGCCTTCACAATGATGATAACGTTTACAATGGTAAAAAATTGCAGCAAAAAAACTTTAAAAAATTTCTCCCACATATAATATAAAGGATCTTGTAGTATTGAAGAGGCGTGAGTTATAAAAATGCAGGGGGCAACAACAGACTAATTTGATCTGCTACTAGGGTGGAAGGTAGAGGCACGTGTCGTAGCAATTATGAGAATTACTTGGAAAGGTGGAGGCGACTGAGATAGCTACAGGATAGCAAAAATGTGGCTCTGATACTAGAAGATAAGAATCTCAGAAGGAGGTCTATAGATTTTGATCCTTGAGGGGGATCAGCCCTTGGAACACTATAGGGGTTTCTCCCTCCTAGACTCGACACAAGGCTGAAATAAAATTGATAATTGCTTTTTAAAAGAGGGAAGGCAGCTATATCTTAAATAGGGATCAAAGTCCCAGCATAAGAGGGCACATGTCTAAGTGGAATTATCTTTTTACCCCTCCTATAGCCATCCTACCTTAATAGGAACAAGGGGCGGCTAAGTTGGCTCTATCACTGACCTAAGCATGGGGAAACCCTGGCTGACTTGCCCAGTAAGGTAGGCGACGATTATTAAGCCCTAAGGGCTAATCCAAATCCTAGCCATACTCCTTTATAAGATAGAAGAGACCTTATTATAATCTAGCAGAGTTTTTATTGACTTATACTGAAATGATTATGACTCAACCCTACTGGAGTACTATAATCAAGCTTTACTTATCCTTTAAAGAAGGAAACCAATGCACAAACACAACTGCAAGAATAAAAACAAATAAGAGTTTTGTTTTGTGTATTACTACTGACGCCTTTGTGAATCAAATACATAAGTAAGCCTAGCACTCTTTACCCAACCCCATATCTGTATTAGTAGATTCAGTAGGCTCCTCTATGCTTAGATTCAGTAGGCCCCTCTGCGCTTAGACTTTGATTTATGAGTTTGAATCTCTCTTTCATCTCCCAAGCTTGCTTTCTTGACTTTTATTCTTTAACTGTTGATTCAGATCCTATGCTTTTGGTTGTTAGCATGCGACTACTACCTTTAGGATTGAAACCAATGCTAATCAGGCTTAAGCACTGATATACCAAATTCACTAGTACCTAATCAGACTTAATCAATATCAATGATACTTTAACTCAAAACTGGGAATCTAGCTCAAAAGTCAAAATCAAACTATACACTGGCATTCCAAACTCTCCTCTCAAGGATTCAACTATAGCACTAGCACTCAACAGCTATAGTTAGAATCAAACTAAGTAGCCAGGATACATAGGATAGGAATGCAAGAGCCAGCTACTGATCTGAGAAAACACCCCAACAAAGAGGAATTCAACTAGTACTAATTAGAATGAAACCACGGATAACAACAATAAAACAAGTAAGTCAAAGATGGAAACAAGAAACTAGGGATTGAGGGCAGTAAATGAAGAATACATCTACCACTGATATTGATGGAACTACTGCATTTATTCTAAATATTCTGGGTATCAGCCCAAATCTCTTTTAACAATAATTGAACCATTGCTAACAAGCCTGCCTCTTCTGTCTCATTCTTTAGCTTGAAACTAAAAATCCACACACCGATAACAAGAATACCCTTCTTGGCTTTGATTCTCTTATTGCTTTCCGACATCTTTACTTTTTAGTTAAAAATTCCAAACACGGCTAATATGGCTTGAAATAATAAATAAGAGAACAACTATAAACTAGGACTTTCCCTACGGACTTCAAAGCTGCCTACCTTTACTTTGATTCTTACTTTACTTTTATTCTTTAACTAATCACTTCGAATCTTACTTCATTGCCTCTTGTCTTTTGCTTATTATTTAAATTATTTAACTACATGTTAGGCATATGATAGAACCCCAAAAGAAGCTATAGACTTTGATCTTTGAGGGGGATCAACCCTTGGAACACTAGGGGTTTCTCCCTTATAATAGTCAACCATATAACTAAATTATAGTTTGATCTTGCTTAATGAAAAGAGATGGAGATTACAAGCTTATATAGGGCTCAAAACCTAAGGGGGTACTTCCTAAGTGAATTTTTTCTTTTGCCCTCCTATAGCTGTTATGCCTAAATAAAGGGGGTGGCGGCCTAAGTGGCTACACAAGCCATGCCCCTCTGCTAGAAACCCTAGCCGACCAACCCAGTAAAGGGGGTAGCGGCTAAGAAGCCCTAAGGCCCCAAAATAAACCCTAACCACACTTTTTTATAGGATAGAAGTGACTAGTTGAGGTTTTATTATAATCTCATAGGATTCTTATTAATTACTTCTAGGGTGATTAGGACTCAACTCTACTAGAGTCCTATCAAGCCCGTCTTCTTTGAATCGACCACATCCTTGATGTTGGGGATCCATCAACTTAAGGAATCAGGTCTTCAGCTCCTAATATGATTCTCATGCTATCATCAACTTAAGGAATCAGGCCTCCTCATCAGCTTGGTGTTAGTTGAAAGAATTTGGACTAAGTCGTCTTCTTTACATTTCCATTTGAGGTGGGATACCCAGACGATCAACTGTAATCTTGATCTGGTGCGTGAATCTGATCTCCAGGTTAGGGCCCCAATGTGATCCCCAATTTTGTAAGGCCCAAAGAAATAGGGAGACTATTTTCTTAAGGCTTGGGTTTCTTATTGATCGGGCTAGAGGTGTAGGAAAACTTGATCTTCAATTTATCGTCCATTCTGTAGTTTATCGGGAGGTCATTTCTTTTTGCATGTGCTACCATATGATTAGTCTTAATAATAGCCAATCTTTCTTCTGGAATGGTGATTGTCCTTTGATATGGTTCAAGATGATGAGAGCCTAATCTGGCGTGAGCATAGATTGTAATTCTTCTGGGCTTACTGATCTTTCGTGCTATGAACCTATATCCAGTCAAATTTTAAATTTGGTAGCAATGAGTATTCCCTTAAAAATCTCATGTGGAGTATGAGGGAAGCCTTGGTGTGAATTAGGAGTTGACCATCTTGCATAAGGGTGTTATCGATCCCAACTCTGGATATGATTGCTCTAATCATAAACATTTGGCCACGACTTGGTGGAGACAACATCATGGTTATAAGAGCTATAGTTTCATTCAGCCAAGGTGATGCATCTTTCTTCATAGTAAGAGGGATAGTGTTTTATTGAGATCTGTAAATGATCCTTCTCTTATTCTGATTTCGCTACTGGAGGGGCTTAATATTTTTACAATCTTGGGCCATATATTGGAGGTCATCATCAATGAGGTCTTTAAGCATTATGGCCCGATCTTGGGGAAAGTCGTGGAAGTCACCTGAGATCTGAAAGTGTTGCATTAGCAACCATGGTGAGTTCAACGGGATGTAACACTTCAGAAGTAACTTATCCCTAGTGAAAAGAATGTAGGGATGTGTCGTAGCAGGAAATAAGCACGACCGAACAATCTGTGTCTCTATCATCTTTTGGGCAACCCTCGTATCTTTGATCTTCTGTGGGTAGCAATCTAGCCGAGTATGAAATAGTGGTAATTTTGGCCAGTTCAACATAGGGGAATCAGACATCTTAACAAGAGGTAGTAAGCTCGATTTGGTGAAGACTCCCAAAATTTTAGCAAGCTATGGGGGAGGGTTCTAATTGTCATACCCCCAAATATTATTATATTTGAAAGGAGTGAAACTATCGTAAATAAAAAATATATTATAATTCAGCAACAGTCCGAACCCAGGATCCAAACTAACATTGAAGAGACTGATTAAACATTTTCAAATGATCATTCACATCCATTTCTAAAACCTGTGTAGTTTATAAATCTTACACCATATCACTCGATAATACAAAAAACTCAAAATTAACTTAACCAAAAATATTAACCACACTTATAAAACCATCAGACTCAAAAATCTATGCAAATGTAAAACCAACCATTTTTAACCACTTCATATGATTGTAAAACATAACATTCAAAGATATCATACTGAGAGGTATTCTAACTATTTTATAAGATACATCAGTTTATATTTATCTATAATATTTCATTACATATAAAATATTCTTATACAATATTTCCCTACAAGACTTGTCCAAAATCTACATAGCTTTCTACTATCTCAGCCTAGTTCTAACTTTTACTGTAAGTGACAAGCTAACCTGTAAAATTTATATAGCAACAGAGTGAGCATATAGAGCTCAGCAAGTGACTATCATATCCAAGATAAAGAATGATAGTTTTCAAAACAAACTTGATATCAGATAGCAAGGCAAAGGTATAAGAATCCAATAGATAGCATCTCGTAAGATATATAATCACAAATCATTTCATTAGAAACATACTTTAATCATAACAGTAGAGGAAGAGTAATTAGAATATATCATTAGTGTGAAATATCTCAAAACATATCAATGCCATATGAAACAACTCGATGCATATCAATGGAATGTGAAATGATTCAGAACATATCAAAAGCGTAAGACTGTTAAGTATCATATCAATGACAAACAAAATATTTCTAAGTATATCAATGAGAATATAAGACATTTTGGAGCATCTCGAAGATGTATAAAGTGTTTCAAAATATATCAATGAAATGTAAAATTATTTGAAGCGTATCAAAGGCGTAAGAATGTAAAACAACATATCAATGACAAACAAAATATTTTTGAGCATATCAATGAGAATGCGAAACATTTTGGAGTATATCAAAGATGTATAAAGTGTTTTGAAAATATATCAAAGGTATAAAAAATATTTCAGAGCTTATCAAGATGTATAGGTCATATTTCAAAACATATCAATGGTGTATGAATAATCTCAAAGCTTATCAAATGAACAATTAAGGAACAGAAGCTCAAATATCATATCGGACATAATATTCATTTCATTCTTATTCAAAGCGCATAAACAAACTCATAAGCAATGCTTTGGATATTATATCAAAGACATAAAGTGTGAAGTGAGATCATACAGAATATGATACATCCATTTCTAGATAACCAACAGATAGATGTCTCCCATATCTGGGAGCTCCATCCAGCCACGTATAGGTGAAGTCAATGGGGGCCGACAGAGCATCGCGGGATCTAAGCATAATACCCTTTACCATTTTTGGCAAACGTCAATAATATCCTATAAACACTAGAATACAAAAGGATATGAGCAATAAAAGTGGCATATATCATAAGCACACGCGAAATAATAAAATATACATATGCCAATATGAAGCAATATGATTTCAACTTAAACATTCATAATTTATATTCAAATAGGTAAAGAATAAAGAATATAAGTGCATAAGAATTTGAAGCAATAATATAAGGCTCAATTCAAGAAAGAGCTTTAATTGAATCATAGATAAAATATAATCCGATAATATAAATATAGATGGTGAAGTGGGATCACAAACATAATATAGTCCATCAATTTCTGGATAACCACCAAATATAGTAGAGTATCACAGGCTCCAAGCATAACATATCCTTTACTATTTTTGACAAAGGTCCAAAATATCCTATAAACACCAGAGTACAAAAGGATATGAGCAATAAAATTGGTATATATCGGAAGCACATATGGAATCATAAATCATATATGCACCTAAACAAAATAATATGATGTAACTTTAATTAATACATAATATATTCAGATATGTAAAGAAACCAAAGACAAGAGCATCAGAGAATTCAGTTATGAAATGGATAAAGCAAGAATAGGTGAAACTAATACAATAACTATTCTGGTAGAATTCAGAAGGCACATCTTAAAGTTATTTTGAATAATCAAATATGCTCTAAATTATTCAAAAAGATATATTTAAAAATCTAAATCAATCTAAAATAAAATAAGTTTTATACAATTGGAAGTCTCTATAAAAAGTTATAGATGATTTGGAAGCCAAAGGTCAGGAATTATGATCCCCATTTTACAGAATCTATAATGTTTAACAAAATAAAAATTGTGATGGTCATTTGGACTCTAAATTTTTCAATCCTAATATCAAATAAAAGATCTATGAGCTTATTTTCTAATAAATTAAGTTTTATATGAATCAGAGATTCCAACAGAGAGATATAAGTAATCAAATAATGAAATGTCAGAAGCTATAGATTCTGTTTTACATATTTCATATGCTCAATTAAAATAAATGTTTGGGATAGCAAATAAACTCTAAATTCTTCATCAACCTCAAAAGAAAGATCATTGAATCTATTTTTGAAGAAACTAAGATTTGTCTAGAACAGATGTCTGTATAGAAAGCTATGACTTGAACAAGGCAAATAAGTCATAGTCTCAAAATATTCTAGATTCCAACTTTTGCAGCTAACAAAGGAGAATTCATATTGCAATTCTGTATTTGTTTCGCATTTTTCTCATAATCAAGGAAAGAATAAAAATAAATTTTAATAGAGAAAGGATAGAAAATATTATGTACGATGAGGTAAGAACGCTTGCCTTGATTTTGATCCAAAATGTGGATTTAATTCAAAATATCAAAACCCCCAAATCTTTTCTTCTCATCTTCCTTCTCTTTTTCTTCTTCTTCTTCTACTTCTTCTTCTTCTTCTTCTTCTTCTTCTTCTTCTTCTTCTTCTCAAGTTTACATTGCAGCCAAATCTTTTTCTTCTCTAATTATTAATTGTTTAAGCTAACTTCTAGGTTGCTATGTGGTAAGCATATATGTATGGTGATTATATGTCACCTTTGCTATTGGGAAACCTCAACGGGTGCATCACATGCATAGTGGAACTCAAAATAAAATACTGGTTTCCCACGCAAATCAAATCATTGTGCAAAAGATTGGGGTCATGAGAAAAACGTAAAAACTGATAAAACCACAATGTGTGAGAGATTGATTTTATCTAAGGAGATCATATATCCCTGTATTCCAAATCCGGATGGAGAAGATGAAGGAGGTTAAGCATCCTACTCTCTAGCGGTATCTACACGATGGATCTCTACAGCAAAACTCCTCCAATATGATCTTGCAACTCTTGCTCAGAGGGAGGGAGAAGAATAGGAGGTGGTGGCTAAAGCTATAGCCTATCAACCATGAGTCTCCCCTCCTATTTATAGAGAGCCACAAAAAAACCCTAGGACTTCTGTCTTATTGGGTATTGGATCTCCATCTAATAACTCACTAACCTTGCATTATTAGATCTATATCCAATAATCTCCTTAGGCCTCTGATTGGGCCTTAAGCAAGGAGCCTATCAGGATAGGGTCTCATCTAATGAGAATAGGGGCTAATTGGATTATCATCCAATCTTTTATTTGCTGAAGCATCCAACATATGTGTGTGACTCTCTAGGCCCGATATCGAGTGGGCCATGAGTCATTCCCATCAGAACTTCTTCTGATATAATGAATTATTTTTCTCATAATAATTCACTTAATTCATCGACTATGGATGTACTAGGCCACTACGCCATAGTCCCTAGACGGTACAGGGGATCGAATCCATCGGACCTATCTGTCCATAGTTACCTTATATCTATAATCCCTCATCCAAATAATATCCTGGAGACTGTATATTAGACATGGTACTATCAGGTCATATACGAAATCAGTTTGACTTACTCTAATCAGATTCTACCAGAGAATTCTTTCTCTCTCAATCTGAATTACCCTGGCCAGGGATTTGTCTCAGCAAACACATATGAGATATTCCTCTCGTAACATCGAGAGTGGATAATCCTCTATTGACACTTAATTACCTTCGTAAAGTTGGCTACCAATCCTGATAACTAGTTGTACCAGATTTAGAGCTTTCCAAACCTGTAAGTCTGGTGTCAAAGAAAAGAGTACTCATAATAGCCTCCTCGTAAGTCTGAGGATCAATATCCTAAGAGTCATCTCCACTAATATGTCCCATATATCTTTCAGGAGGGTGAGATACTCTACTAGACCTATGCAAAGTTAGAACTTATATGTTAGGTACCTGAACAGACTTGGGCTCTAGAATAGTGCTTGAGCTAGGTTCTCCAACCTCGCTCAATTCTATCTCACTCCCACTATTTCTACCAAGAATGTGTTCCTTCTCAAGGAAGACCTTTTAGTCCTCGGGATGATAGAAATAATACCCATAAGTTTTCTTTGGGGTATCCCATGAATGTGCACCATTCTGTTCTTGATTCCAACTTATCAGGGTTGTGTCTTCTAACATGGGCAGGACAGTCCCAAATCTTAACAATCTTAAGATCAAGCTTCTTTCCTTTCCATATCTCATATGGTGTAGATCCTATCGACTTTGATAGAACTCTGTTTATAAGGTAAGTTGCAGTCTTTAGGGCGTACCCCTAGAATGAGATGGGTAGGTCAGTGAAACTCATCATGGATCGCACCATGTCTAACAGCACGCGATTCCTCCTTTCTGATACACCATTGAGCTGAGGTATATAAGGAGTTGTCCACTGAGATAAAATCCCATTGTCCTTGAGGAAATGGGTGAACTCTGTACTCAAATGCTCTCCTCCTTGATCTGATCGAAGAGTCTTAATACTCTTTCCAATTTGGTTCTCTACCTTATTCATATATTCCCTGAATTTCTCGAAGGTCTCAAATTTATACTTCATTAAGTATACGTATCTATACCTAGAGAAATCATCAGTGAATGTAATGAAGTATGAGTAACCACCTATAACCTGAGTCAACATGGGACCATATACATTACTATATGTGAGTTTTAATAACTGGGTAGCTCTCTCTCTCCAGTTCCACTAAAAGGAGAGTTGCTCATCTTCCCACGAAGGTAAGGTTTGCAAGTTACATATGTCTTATAATCAAATTGATCTAAGTATCCATCTTTCAGTAACTTTTGAATCGTTCCCTCATGTATATAACCTAGCCTACAATGCCATAGGTATGCATTATTCACCTCATCTCTTTTCATCTTAGACATATTTATATTCATGATATGTGGAGAAGTGTCTAACACATAAAAGCCATTTATAAGGGTCCCTCTAGTGATGATCTCATCATCTATGATTATTGAACAACTATTATTCTAAAAAACTAATTTATATCCACTAATTATCAGACAAGAGATAGAAATAATATTGTTGATAATAGAGGGAACAAAATAACATGCATCTAATGCAATAATAGCTCCACCAAGCAGATGTAGGGCAACCTCCCCAACGACAACTGCAGCAACTCTTGCTCCATTGCCCATCTTGAGGTCCATCTTGCCGTTGGCCAGTCTCTTAAGTCTTGCCAGAACTTATAATGAATTACAGATATAATAAACACTCCTAGTATCTAATACCCATGTGTTATTATAAAAATCTAACAAGTAAAGTCTGATCATGAATATACCTGAAGCTTCTCTAAGCTTCTATTTTGCCTTAACTTGAAGGTAGTCCTTATAATTCCTCTTTCAATGCCCGTCTTGGCGGTATTGGAAGCACTATCCTTTGTCCTTTGCTGGGTCTCTCTTGGCAACCTTTGCCTTACCTGGTCTTTTTTTTGTCCTTGCCCTTCTTAAGGATCTTGTTGGCCTTTCTTTTCTTTTTGGTCTCACCAATATAGAGAACTGACTTTTCCTTCTTGATGACACTCTTAGCTTCTCTCAACATATTGAGGAGCTCAGGGAGAGTCACCTCAAACTTGTTCATATAAAGTTAATAATGAACTGTAAAAAGAAATCCGGTAGGGACTGAAGTATAAGATCAATACACAAGTTATTCTCTAGGACTATCCATATACTTCACAAAGTGAGCAATCTCATCCTCGCTTATACTTTCCTCCAGTGTGGGCACAATCATATTAATAACATATACAATTTTCTCTTCCGTGAGAACAATCCTCAAATTACAGAGCTTTTGGACCAATAAGGTGGTTGGCATCTAGTATGTCACGTAGGGGTTTTGCAAGCGACAAGCAAGATATAGTGTAAATTAAATAACATACAGATTTTACAGAAAATACTAATTAACATATAGACTTCTATCTTAATGTACTCCCACTATTTTCTTGGTGAATCATGCAACACCCTTGACATATGAGACAGAAGTCTCCAGTAGACTCCTAGTGGGGATCGGGATCCAATTGGCATCTTAGTGTAACCTCGAGGGACTCAACCAATTATACTAAGCTCAAAAGTTAAGCAACTTTTGTCAATCATAACTCCTTATGATTCCCATTATGTTCGGCCTCCGAATAATCATGGTCTCGAGAGACTCAAGCAACCATGATGTAATTAAGTCATCACCATCATTACAAGATGAGTCTGATTTAATGATATGCCCTCAAGGGACTCGACCAAACAGATCATGTCCTCAGATCACTATTGACATCTCTATGTTGTAGGTAAGATCTCGATCACGTAGACAGGTAAGCCTTGAGGGACTCGACCAACTCAACCTATATCGTGATTCGATTTCTTCATATAACGATGGAAGGCCACGTGGATCAATCTTATTGCCTCATGCTTACTGACTTAATATTATCGTAGGAGGGTTTTTTTATCCGTCTCCTAATATGTCATATCACACACATACAAATTTAATATATATCTATATCGCATGCAAATATATATATATATATATATATATAGTAGGTGTATAACATATCACATATGCAAGCCACACCGGATGATCATGAGCCGTCACCTAATATGATTAAGCCCGAGCCAATGGGCCTAATCACTCATAATGAGATCTATGTGTGCATTAGCGCATCTCCATGCCCTATGATTGTTGATCTCATTATCATCGGTTTCATTAGATCGTCGCATCACCATACATCGTGATCTCCAGCCACGACATCATGGGTCCCGCTATAACCTCCACGCTTTCGCTGCACCTCTCCAAGTAATTACAAATAATCACAGGCACGCAGGCTCAACAATACATGAGATAGACGTAGGCTCGCAGGCCCCAATAATAATAATAATCACAATTACACACATCACAACACATGGCTCATGATCATCCATCCACATCGTATATCACATGTGGATCACATCATATGTAGGATTACTAGATATATATAATAATTAATTAAAATATTTAATTAATTATTTTTTGAAAAATCAAGACTTGCTCAAAATTTTCAAAATGTCGAGGGTTTGGAATATCTAGAATTATCAAGGGTATTTTCATAATTCTGGATCAAAATTTTTAGAATTATTGAGGGTATTTTAGAATTATGTACATGAGGACAGTCCTCCGAATTTTTAGAATTATTGAGGGCATTTTTAGAATTCTGTACATGAGGACAATCCTTGAAATTTTTAAAATTATTAAGGGTATTTAAGGAATTCTATATAAAAGGGATAGAGTTAGAATTTCTCAAATTTTGAGGGGCATAACTATCTTTTTTCAAAAAGATGCCCTAGCCCTCCTTCACCCTCATGCATCGCCGCCGCTGCTACCACTACACAGGCGGCGACTACCCTTTGTGGCTGGCAGCCGCCCTGCCAAAGTGTCACGGACTTAGCTAATTTTGCCTAAGCCATACGACACCCATGTGTGTCCGTCCGTAAATGTTTGCCTTCTCCACGATCTCTTAGAGTCCCTTAGACTTACAAGAGAGAAAACGGGCCAGAAGAAGCAATTCTAATAGGATCCACAAACAACTGCTCAAGCAAACACTTTATAAAGCCAGATACAAATTATACCCATGGACATTACAAACTCAAAGAGCTTGCACACAAAGGATAATGGTCCATTACAGACCGAAGTTCCTACAAGTACTTACAAGACACACTCATATTTATAAGCCAAAATTGGCCACAAAGCAAACTAAACTAGGGCTGCTAAGCCTGCTACAAGCCCGCTTCTTGCTGTACAAGGTATGCACCCAAACTATAAGACACAAACAAACACAAGCATTTCATCAAACACCTTATTTACATTGTTGTCTATGACATTCTCCCCCACTTATTCCTTCGACGTCCTCGTCGAAGCCACTGTAAATGCTGCATCTCCTCATATTTTGCTGAATCTTCAATCTTTTGCTTTGGCTGCAACATGCCCCTTTGGCTCCCAACTGCTCTCTATCGTTATTGTTGAATAGTCAAATTATGATTCGCCATGTTGCTTCAACTCACCAATGACTGAATCTGGTGTGGGGTTGGCTGAGTTGTGTAAATCCTTGTTGGTTCTCACAAATCCTTTTGATGAAGGAAAAGATCTACCTTATTATGCGCCAGTATCGTAGTATACTCATGTTACTTGAATTGGATGGATGCTTGTTTGAACTTTAACAAAAATCACCTTGCAGACTTTGAAGTTTTTAAGGTTCTTCCTCTATAATGTTTGCTCATTAAGCCTTCTTCCACTTTTACTTTTCACTTCCAAGTAGGTTTGCATCACTCCTGCTTTCGATTGGTATTCAATTGAGAAATGAAGCAAGCAATCTACTCTCAGTAGTATTGATCACCAATGGTGAGGATTTGATAACTATTATCTTCCATAAGCTTTCTTTGAGGGGTCACTAAACTTATGCAGAGCTCCTCTGCTGGATAAGTAAGAGAACTAGGATACTCGACTTCACCTATTCTCTTAGTAGTTGAGAAGGTAAGGTTACTTGGCTTCACCTCCTTGAGTTAAGAGAATTAGTGTACTCAGTTTCGCCCATTCTCTTAAGTTGAGAAGATAAAGGTTACTTGATTTCGCTTGCCTCCTCAAGTTTGTACTTCATGCGTTGAGCTGGTTAGTAACATTCACTCGCTCTTTGCTCATACTTCTGAAGCACTAGAAGTGTTTGTACTCCTTATGTTGAGTTAGCTACTGTGATTCGCCTTTCCACTACCATTGAACTTCTTGAATGCAAGAAGTTTCGCTCGAAAAGAGCAAAAAGTTCACTTTAACTTGGAGTCCCCGAACTTGAAGTAAGTCTTTGATAGTTCTGGTCGTCTTTCGGATTGTACCATCTTCTCTATCACATTTGCTGCCTACTCCTCTGAGTAGAAAAGGTACAATACCATGTACTGCCTACTTCGTTCCTTGGTCAAGCACTTTTGCATCAACCCGAAGTCCCTCGCTTTAGTTATCTTGATGAGAAGCCCATCGACACTGGTTTTATAAAGTTCCTTGGCCTCTGTCCTTCCACCTTGTCTTGGTACCTAGAGTTTGCCTTTGCATTCTCTACCTCCTCGGCACCTTTTACGACCAATGCTCTCTCTCCATGAGAGCAAGGGATCGATAACTCCACGAAAGTCCCGCCTTTGTGTACCATGGTGCTGCCAAGCCCATGACCCTACTATCTATTATCTTATATCTGCATCCCTTCCTTCTAACCGACGCTTTGATTTTTGGGTAGCTAAGCCCCACTGGACTCATTGTCGTTACCAAACCTCTTTTGACCACTTACTTCAACACCACTGTGTCCTCCTAGTAGTTCTCCTTAGTCGATGGAAAGATAGACTACAACTCTCATGTATGGCCTCCACCATCTTGTTGTAGGGCTCGCACTGATTTTGTTCTCCTTAGCTTCCTTGGTAACAACGTTTGCTTACTCGGCTTTGTCCTTTGACTTACCGGGATCCCTTAAGCGAATATAAGCATTGAAGCAGTCTAACTCTCCAGCTGCACCAACCATACCTTTGTATAATCAAGTCCCCTCTATAGGACTCACTGGTACTTACAATCTGACTTCTCCCTCGATGGTACACAGCCCCCATATGCTGACGACCAAGGCTTTTATATGATGTAAGCTTCGATGCGTACACACGGAAGACCCGCTTCTGTGGTATCATGGCATTCACCCCTTGAATACACAGCCCTTCCTGCCATTACATTGTTCACCAAAGTGGAGCTCTCAACAGCTCCTAATCATTTACATGATCATATCCCCCTCTATGGGACTCACTGGTACTTACACTTGGACTTCTTCCTCGGTGGTATACAGCCCCCATATGCTGATGACTAACGCTTTCATCTAATGCAAGCTTTGATGCACACACGAACACTCGCCTCTGTGGAACTATGACATTCATTCCTTGAATCCATAGCTCTTCTTCTTGTTATATCATATACCAAAGTGGAGCTCTCAGTAACTCCTGATCATACCTTCACATGATCCTGTCCCTCACCGGACACGATCGCCTGTGTTGCATTGCCACGAACTATTCTACCATGATCCGCTATACCATGTCGCCTCCTGGTGACATCTCCGTTGCATACAGATTCTCATGTGATAAACTCGGACTACAAATTCTCCATATGCGGCCTCTGCCAACATCTCGTAGGGCCTCCGTCATCTCCGATTTTTGGTTCGCTCCCTTGACAATTCACCTTCGTCCACCCACTCTTGGGTCACACCTAGATGAAGCATAGCTCTAGGACAGTCCGTCACCTAGTAGCTTATGAAGTCCACCTGACTTCACTAGAATTGGTGCATCATTATCTGGATCCTAGGCCTCTATCCCCCTACCAACATAATCTCTGCTATGCACCACTTGTTCCTGACAACTCGAATAGCAACACTATGACATATTCTTCAAGAGTACCCGCCTCTGTATCCTCTTGTCCTATCCTAAGGTATCCTGATCCCAACTTCGCCTTCACAAGTTTAATCACCTTAGTTACTCCATCAAATGCATCTTGAAGGTAACTTACATATGCCTCGAAGCTCCCATTATCTTTGGCACCATACAAGATAAGTCCGTCCCATCAGAATGAAGAACCTATAGAACGACATGATCCCACTCTTGCTTCTATGAGAGTTCATACCCTTGACCTCTGTCTAAGGAAAGCTCCGTGCCTCCGCTCCATATTCTATCTTCTATGTCGACTCCCTTTATGCGGCTTGGATACTTCACTGAGTTTTACCCAAGTCACTCTGCTTCTCGATTTGCATTGAGTTGATGGTGGCCCTCACATCCACCATTCCATGGGTCAGCCCTCTGTTGAGTTCGATTTCCATATCGACTCTAAGTGTGCCTTCATAAGATGTTACGTTAAATTGCTCCCCCACTTGATCTCGAATTGCATCCACCAGTACACTACCTCATTCGAGATCATGCGACAACTCCTCATCACTCATTTGGTCCGTTGAACATTGTGAAGATATTGCCTTAAGGAACTCTTCCTTAATATGTGTGATCTGTTGTATATGATTCTTCCTCTGGAGAATTAGGACTTATCTCTTTTGGATATCTGTAATGTTGGAGCAACTTTCCTCTTTGCATTCTTCCCACTAGAAATTTCAGAGACCACCATCCCCTTTGGACTACTCCGTCTTGCTAAACAACTTGTGCCTTGTTCTGCCCCTGGAAATGCACTTGCTAGATTGCGACCTTTCGCCAATATAGTCTCCACTGCAACCTTCAAGGTCTAGCAATATACTCAACTTATTACACATTTTAGCTGTCTACGGATATATCCTTTCCATGTCGAATAGAAAGTTCTGATGCTCCACAGCATCGAGTTCGATCGCCCCTTAGGATGGTCACGAACACTTCGTCGTCTATGTACAAGCCTTTGCATGAGTACCGAATCCTTCGAGTTAATAATTCCCCTCACCTCTGTGAGCTTTACACAACTCTTTCAGTCGTTACGCAACACTTCCCACTATACATGGTATCATCTTTCACCAAGCACCCCTCTTGTCTTGAGCACCATCAAATTTGGTTGCCAACGCTGAGCCGTAGCTTAAACTCAACCATCCCAATCTTTATGTGCTACGTATTCTTCTTCGCTTGCTTGTCCTCGTGGTGCCTCTCGTACAAAGGGTTGGTCATTCTTCTAAGTGCCAAGCCTAGATGCCCACTCCTCTGAGCGACTCCTTTCACTACATCTCAATGTCCGTTTCCCCCAAATGATTACACGTGCTGGCTGTCCTCCACACAACCCAGCTAGGTCCCCCACGTTTGTATGACGAGTATTTCTGTGTGTGCTTATCCCACTCTGATACCACACTTGTCATAGACTTAGCTACTTTTGCCTAAGTCGTGCGGCACATATACATGTCCGTCCACAAAGGTTAGTCTTTCCCGAGATCTCCTAGAGTCCCTTAGACTTACAAGAGAGAAAACAGGTTAGAATAAGCAATTCTAAAGGAATCCATAAACAACTGCTCAAGCAAACACTTTATAAAGCTAGATATAAATTACACTCATGGATATTACAAACTCAGAGAGGTTGCATATAAAGGATAATGGTCTATTACAGACCAAAGTCCCCACAAGTACTTATAAGATACACTCGTATTTACAAGCCAAAATTGGCCACAAAGCAAAACAAACTAGGGCTACTAAGTCTACTGCTAGCCCGCTTCTTACTGTACAATGTATGTACACAAACCGAAGGACACAGACAAAAACAAGCATTTCATCGAACATCTTGTTTACATTATTATCCATGATAAAGGGGCGGCCACCCCTACGGCCGGTGGCACCGCCCCTGCTGGCGGTAGGGCTAGCCACTATCGGTTGGCCTCTGTCGATCGCCCCTTGCGACCTAGCCACGGGCGGCAGCCCCTTTGGGCGCGTCGTGCCGGGCTAATTGCCACTACGAGTGGTGGCCCTTGCGGGGGCACCACCGCCTGATAGGTGGCTGCCACCCCTCTGTGGGTTGGCCGTGACAAGCCCCCTTTGCAAATGACCTAGCCATGCCTGGCTACCCCTTCTCCTCGCTGCCTTTGCTGTGAAAACGTAGCAAGAAGGTGTAGAACGATTCTATGCGATTTAATCTCATCACATGTAATTTAAAATCAATCTTTCGCATGAAAATCTTGGCTCTGATACCACTATTGGGAAAGATTGGGGTCGTGCAAAAGATTGAGGTCGCGTAGTGGAAATTAAAACAAAATATCAGTTTCCAACACAGATCAAATCGTCGTGCAAAAGATTGGGGTCATGAGAAAAATATAAAAATCGATAAAATCGCGATGTGTGAGAGATTGATTTTACCTAGGGAGATCATATATTCCTGTATTTCAGATCCGAATGGAGAAGATGAAGGAGGTCAAACGTCCTCTCTAGCGGTATCCACACGATGGATCTCTGCAGCGAAACTCCTCAAATCTGATCTTGCAACTCTTGCTCAGAGGGAGGGAAGAGAATATAAGGTGGTGGCTAAAGCTATAGCCTATCAACCATGAGACTCCCCTCCTATTTATAGAGAGCCACCAAAAAACCCTAGGGCTCCTGCCTTAGTGGCTATTGGATCTCCATCCAATAACCCACTAACCTTGCATTATTGGATCTCTATCTAATAATCTTCTTAGGCCTCTAATTGGGTCTTAAGCAAGGAGCCTATCAGCATAGGGTCTCATCTAATGAGAATAAAGGCTAATTGGATCTTCATCTAATCCTCTATTCGCTGAAGCATCCACCATATGTGTGTGACCCTCTAGGCACGATACCGAGCTGGCCGTAAGTCACTCCCATCAAAACTCCTTCTGGTATAGTAAATTATTATCATCATTATAATTTACTCAACTCATCGACTATGGACGTACTAGGCCACTACGCCATAGTCCCCACACGGTACAGGAGGATTAAATTCGTCGGACCTATCTATCCGCAGTTACCATGTATCTATAATCCCTCATCCAAATAATATCCCAGAGATTGTATATTGTATATGCTACTGTCAGGTCACATACGAAACCAGTTTGTCTTGCTCTAATTAGATTCTACCGGAGAACTCCTTCTTTCTCAATCCGAATGACCCTGGCTAGGGATTTGTCTAAGCAAGCACATATGAGATATTTCTCTCGTGATACCGAGAGTGGATGATCCTTTATTGACACTCAATTGCCTTCGTAAGATTGGCTAGTAATCCCGATAATCAACTATACCAGATTTGGGGCTTTCCAAACCTGTAAGTCTAACATAAAAAAAAAGAGTACTCATATAAGACATCCTTGGTGTCTCAAGTCTAAGGACCAGATACACAACTGGGACTATGGAATCACTATCTGATATTAGGTATCATTAACCATACAGCATTCCATAAGCAAATCAATTAGTGAACTCATTCTCCAATGAGCACCTGTATTATATCCTTAATGTCTCCACACAAGTGGCTATGAGACCAACCGCCTCCATCATATAGATGGGTATATAGTACACCGATAAATTCAGTTATCTCAATATCCCTCATGAGTAACCTATGACCGAAATTATTTAGGATCTGTGTTTAAAGGTGAATCGATCTCATTATCATGATATCATCACGATTCAATTCTCATTGCACAGAACTAAGGACATCACAATATATATGTAATAGATAATATGAGAATATGTCAATATTAATCATAAGCAAAAACATCACACAGTGTGTCACACGTGCCATCACTCACGTGATTGGCTTGCAGGGTACTTATAACTAGCATATGCAACATACATAAGTGGCACTACTTTAAACTAGATAATGACACATGTCATCATCCTTTTTTTTATAACTTAATTTGAATCTTACCTATTTCATATTAAACTTTTAAGTTTTACATTTAGGTCTCTAGCAATAAGCTTTTAAACAAATTATCATATTTACAAATAGGTCCTTACAAACAATCTATTATTAAATAAATTAATATTAATAATTTAAAATAGATCATTATAAATATTTTAAAAATAAGAGATATTACACTTATCTTCAATATCCTTTGGCTTCACCTCATGAAACTCTTGAATTTGGATTGAGTAGTTACTGGATTGTTCTTTTGGTAACCCATCTAAGTGTTGTGTTATGGTTGTAGTCGCTGAGCTCCCTCGTAGGACCACCTATTTTTCTTTGCTGAAATATTTCATGGTTAGCTTCGAAAAATTTTAGAAAATATCTCCAATCGTGGATAATCAATCAATGTCGAGCACTATATCGAAACATCGAGAGGGAGGAGGAAAAAATTAGCAACTACGTCTTGCTCTTGTAGGATTAGTTTTACCGGCGGGCACTTCTAGTTACACTTTAGAATTTGGCCATTAGCTACCTTGGCTTCAAACCTACTATAATCTTCTTTTTGAAGCATTAAGTAGGTAGTAACCTTACTGCTCATGAAGTTGTGGGTGCTCCCGGTGTCGATGAGGATGATGATGGACTGCTGCTTGAGAAACCCTTCGACTTTTAATTTTTGTAGGTTGATGTAGCTGGCTAAGGTAGGGACCGTGTGGGTAGCTAGTTGTGGTGTATCCTTCTCCTTAGGCTCAAGATTTGTATCTTCAAGTTTGGGTTCTTCAATATGTGTAATCATCAGTGGTGTCTCCTTTTTATATTTGTATTCTAGGCTCCATAATTTATCACAATACTCACATAGGCCCTTTGTCGATCCGTCATGAAGGTCTCTCTTATTAATTTCTTCAGCTGAAGGGGTCAGCCGAGAGTAGAATGAGGTGAAAGCTTTGGTGTCATTGATTGAGGAGCGACCGTTGTCCTCCGAGCTTCATGGTTCAATTGTTTCTCTTGATGTCGCGCGAAGGAGATGGCTACCTTAAGTGTGTACGACTGTCGTGCATTAAATTCTTCTTAAATCTTCAACTTCAAGCCCTCAATATTTATTTTTCAGACTAATCATCAGTTTGATTATATAATCTTTCAAACCTGGTTTGGTACTCTTGGATGGTGGAGGTTTGATGAATTATTGCTCGTTTTTCGTAAAGGTTCTTGTAATTGATTGGTACTAAAGGTTTATATACTTTTGGTTGAGATGTGGCTCTCATGCTCTGGGTATCTTAATTGAGGTGCCTTTCTTGAAGTTGTGTGAAGGAGATCGATGTCGTCGAGGTGTAGGGCTGTCGTGTCTTATCCTCGCTTCTTATCTCTAATGGGTTCTTTTTATAATCTGAATTTGCACCATGCTGTGATCTTATTGGGTTTGGTGATTAGTCAAGTCTAAACTTCTCAAAGAGAGCGCATAATTTAGCATCCATACATATCTCGAAAGCCTCCAATTTAACTTCAACATCTCCAACCTGTCAAATAAATCGATTGAAGAGTGTAGCTGCAATCTTTAGGTTAAAGATCACAATGGCAACCGGGAATCTAGCTACTACTAACAAGAATGAAGAGTGTCGCACTTCTCAGACTTAACTAGTGCCCGACAAGACCCTAAAAAGCAATTGGGAATCAAACTACTACTAACAAGAATGAAACTAGCAATAAAATGACTTTAACCCGACACTTGGAATGGAACCACTCCCAACAAGAAAGGAGCTACTACTGCTCAGCCTTACTTCACTGTGCACCTTAGTTGACTTACCTTACCACCAGCAAACTAACTCTACTTGTTTTCAAACTATACCTAGTGCTTTTCATGCTTTAACTAGAAATCAGGCTAATAGGAATAGAATAAAGCTCTAAACTGATAATTCAACTAACAAGTAGGATCAAACTCTATTACTGATAGCAACAACTAATAGGAACTGATAATAGGAGCAATTCCTCTAGAATCTGCCTACTACTAATAGGAACTCAACTACTGAGAAAAAGAATTGAATAGTTCACTCTCGTACTAAAACAAAGAAACAGGAATTCAAACTCATGCTAACAATACTTACCTCACCAACTGGGAATCCGAGTTACTATCTCCAATACTAAAATTGGGATTACAGGCTTACTCCGCTATTTCTAATACTTGAACTAGAACATAAGAATTCAAGAATTCAGCTTGCTACTATGATGCTAACTAGAATATAAAAAGTGCTAACTGGAATTGAACTAGTGTCTATTATATATACTTTATCTTATAATAATGAATTGAACTAATAGTAACAGGAATTCAAGAATTAGCTATTGCACTAAAGGCTGGGTTAGTGACTAGAAAACTATAGCTATTGAGGTAAAATCAAATACTATGCCACCTAACGATAAACATAAAAATAGAACTATACCCGGAATTCTCCCTGCCTCGACCCCGAAACTTGCTTTACTATCTCCTATTCTTTGATGATGCACTCTAGCTCTAAGACTAATAGTGATGTACTTGGGGCCAATGCCTATGTTCTAGTTTCAACTTATACTTCTTACCTCAAATCTGCATTCCCCACCTTCCGTTCTTTAGTTCTCAAGGTTTAGTCTTGTAATGCTTATTTTCATGCCTATGTGCACTAGAGTTAGCCCGAAACTCCTTCCTTACAAACTTACAACCCAACTGCTCAACTATATATTTTCCTTCTTTGATTCTTACTTTACTTATTACTAGACTTGAGTTTGACTCCGCTACTCCTACTTTTCAAACTGAAACAACTGCCTAAAGAGTCTTACTTCTGTTAGGTTGAGTCTGCCTACTTTCATTCTTTGACTCATTACTTGCATACCATATATATTCCTTTAGTATGACTATTTACTCTGCTACTCCTTGTTTTAAGTATGCTTTTCCTTACTATCATTCTTCCCACCTGACCATATGCATCGGACTTCCCAACCAACCACTTCTTTATATAAGTATTTAGATTGTGAGCTTAGAACTGGAGATACTATAGAAATAAGTCTTTATTTTAACTATTAGCCTACCATCCCTTTCTTTTAGTTTTACTTTACTGTTTCATGGGCTTACTACCTTAACAACAACTCTAACTTTACTTTACGCTACTGCATCTTAGACTTACTTTACTTTTTCTTAGACTAAAACTGGTGCTTATAAGAGTTGAGCTACTAATGATTAGGCTTTCACGATTGACTTCAAAACTTGCTTTACCGGCTTATCAGTCGATATACCCTGCCTTTTATTCTTTAAATTGGGGAAAGTAACCCTGGCTTGCTAGCTTCCAACTACTACTAATAGACTTATACCAATGCTAATCATAATAGAATTAATGTCAATAAGGCTATAGCTCTAAACAAAGAATGCAACACTACCTATTGAATCAAACCAATAACAACAAGAATTGAACTACTACTAATAAGCGGTACAGTTCGAAATTGAGAATCAAACCCATGAGTAAAAGAATCCATCCTGAAAGTAAGAACAAACCAAGTAAGTCTTAGAGGACTTCCCCCGACCAAAGGAATCAAATGGTAACCAAGAAATCCAACTACTACCTATAAGAATGGAACTGGGCATATGAGAATGAAAATCACTAATAACAAGAATCAAACTCAAAAGAAAAATCCCGACCACTGCTTCTAGGAAAAACCCTAGGAATAAAGAAATGAATTAGTGCTTGCAAGGTTTGAACCAATGTCAACAGGACTTAAACTAAAAATAGGTAATCCAACTACTGCTGCTTATAGGATTTACTTCGCTCACGAGGAATTCAACTAGTAACTCTTGGAATGAAACTAGTGCTTCTCGGACCTTAACTTATAAGAGGGAATTGAACTATTAACTAAAGAACTAAGAGGGAATTGAACTTAGTAGCTGGAGCAGTGGCATTAAGTACAAGCTGGAATCGTGGGGCAGTAATCAAGAATGAACTAGTGCACGAAACACTTGAAATAGAAACTTGAAAATTCAACTCATTAGTATCGATATAAGAATGAAGAAGCTCCCCCACCGGACAACACTCTCAAGTAGTCGATAAAGAATCAAACACATAAGGAATAGAATCACACTCGAACAAAGGAATCAACATGAAGAAAAGAATTCCAACACCAGAATGAGCTCCCCTATCACCTAGAATGCTAAGAGAAGGAGAATGGAAGGTGGGAAAGAATGAAAGTGTGGTCAGCAGAATGAAACTAGCCAGTATAAGACCAATAAAATGATAGGTTAAGAGTGGTAAGCCAAAGAATGTCATTATTATAAGAATGAATGGATCCCCTGGTCGGTCAGAGTAGGCAATTAATACACTAACTGGGAATTAAACCAAACCCAATAAGTAAATGAATATAGGTGGTATGATCTGTAGCGCATCTTCAGTATAAGAAGAGACACAAGCAATATGGAATGAAACACAGTCATATAAGAATGAGAAGCACCCAACCTCCCAAGAGTTAAACTCATAAGTAGCAGATATAAGCCCAGTAGCTCATGAATGGAATTGAACTCTAGGAAAACTAAGAGATCAACTACTCTACTGCTAAGACAACAACTCCAAACGAAGAATGAAAGAAAACAGTACAAGACAAAAACTCCTACTTATAAGGCGGAGACATGGAACTAAAATTAATTAGTCCCTATAAACAACTAAAACCACACCTACAACAAGAATAGACTTGAACTCGACATGGGGATCCTTGCTTTGAAACTTGAACCACCTATGATGAGAATGAAATCACTATTAATGAGAATTAACTGATAGTAGCCCAAGCTTTACTTGTTACTTTCGCTCCCATTGCCTTATATAAGTCTGCCTTTCCTTGCCTTTAAACTAGCACTCCTACCAGCCAATATCTCTTTGCTTTCAAACCACCAAGTCCTCAAACACAACTGTAATACAAAATACATAATAAAACTAATATGAATTATTACTGCTGATGTCTTCGCGTGATGTGGTGGCGAGTCCAACACCCCTCGCTTTCTTTCTTTAACCAATGCCTTTCATTCTGCAACTCCTCCTTGGCTTCCTTTAGCTACTGATTTGAATCCTCTAATCAATGCCAACAGGACTTCAACTAGTGCTACCGATACTTTATCTTATAATAATGAATCAAACTAGCTATAACAAGAATGTAGGCCCTAACGAGGAATCCAACTAGTACTTCTCAATCTCTAACTCAAAAGATAGAATGGAACAACAACTTCTCATAACCAACCTCCAAACATGGAATTGAGCACTACATAACAGAACAGAACTGGGGCATCTAGCTCTGATTCCTCTGCCAATAAGAATGGAACTAGCGCCTCTCATCAGGGAAAAGGGACTCGAACTGCTGCTAATAGGGCTATAGCTAGAAACTAGAAATCCAACTATTGGCAAATAGACTTCAACTGCTATTGATGAGAATTGATACTATACTGATAAGGATTCCTTGCCCCTAGTTCCTTTAGCTAGAATGCCTCCCTTCTCTTTTAGTCTATAACCAGTGCTCCTCATACTTTATCATGTAATAAGGAATGAACTCCGGGTACCAATACCTTAACTCACAACTAGGACTGTTGCTACTGCTTCTACTACTTTAATTGGGAACTTGGCCTTTAACTACTACTAATAAGGCATAAACTTCCTAAATTCCGACGTTCAACTCTGAGTCTACTCTTCCTTGCTTGCAAACTGTAGCTAGTGCTTCTCCGACCTAAACGAAGAATAAGGAAGTTAACTCAGTAGCTAGGGTATAGCTGTATTAGAATGCAACTACTACTGGAAAGAATTAAACTAGTGCAAACAGGACTGAAACAAGGAAATATGGAATTGAACACACCATAACAAGACTCGAGCTACTGCCAATAAGAACTGAACTGGTACTGGTAAGGCCGAAACCACTGCCAACAAGGATGCCTCCTTGCCATCAAACTTGCACCCCCTTCTTTTAAACTGAAACTGCTGCCGGACATTCCTATGCTCTATCTCTATCTAGTCTAAGTATTACTTTCTTGCTTAAAGTATGGTTTGTTAGTTTTGTATGTCTACTGCTTTTTTGCTTCTTAGATTGAGTATACCCCTCCTTGCTTACATCTTTAAACTCTGGGTATAATGTAGCGCATCTACTAATAGGAATAGATCTAAGAGCAATAGCAACAAGAATAAGTAGTAGGAAAAACTATTAGGAAATAGAACCAAACTTAGGAGTAGAAGAATTAGGGTATAATGTAGCACATCTAGGAATAGACTTAACTAGCCGATAATTGAAATTAAACAGTGCCCCAGCAACCCAACGACTATTTCAAGAACTCAACTACTACAGATAAGACTTTAGCTACTAACTATCAGATCAAATTATAAGAATCTAACTAGTGATTTTAAGACTTAAAGTCACTCAACTAGAATCCAACTACTAATACACTAAGAATCGAACACTGCCTAACATACTATAGCTACTATCGAAAAGACTTGAACTTGATACCTGAATCCTATATTCTATTATGAGCCTGTTGCTCCGACATCTAAATGTGTATTTCACCTTTTATAGCCCCTTGCTTTAACTATTATTACCCACTAGCTCAGTTTGGCACTCTTTCTTTGAGGCTATATTACATGTCTTTGATTCTTACTATCCTTGGTTTTAGCCTATCACTACTGCCTTTAATTCCACTGTTTTATCTAAGGTTTGCTTTCCATTCTTACCACCCGACACATCAAAATACGAATTTTCGCTCTCAGGGCCTGTACTTGTTCTTGGCATTACTTTCTTTAAGTCTGACTTCGTCTTTACTGCTTATTAGTCTTATTATAAGAATAAAACTAAGTAGTTAGAGTAGATTAGAATCAAACTACTGTAGACCACCATAGGAACCCAACTCATAGTATAGAATTGAACTTCCCAAGCTAAGTGAATCCTCTCATAACTAGGAATTGAACCGCTGTTAATAGGACTAAAACAAGAAAAAGGGAATCCACTAGTACCTAATAGATTGAACTAATAAGGATACATCAGTACCCTCTCTTACTCTTAATTGAAAGTCAGAATCTCACAACTACTAGAAAGAATCAAATAAAGAACTAAGACTTACTACTTTAACACCTAAACCATACTAATGTGTTCACACTGCTTAATTTCTTGCTTCTGGGCTTCAAACTGACATCACTGGCTTCGCTTCAAACTGCACTGGCTTTATTCACATAGCCACTACTAATTGTTAGCCTGCCCTTACTTGTAACATCCCTCATCTCTGAATTTAAAAAAATACTTATTTGTAAGGTAAGAAATATATTTTGAGTGTTTATAAGACTTTGTTATAAAATTTGAGGATTTGTTTGTAAAACCAAATGACCTAATCATAAATATTAAAAATATAAGGATTAAAGTGCAAAATACATAAAACAACAAATCCCACCACCTCTACCTCTCTTCCTTCTCCTTTTAAGTAACCTGGGTCAGTGGATAAGAGTGGAAGAAAAAAGAAAAGAAAAGAAAAAGAAGGAGAAGAAGAAGAAGAGAAGGAAAAGGAGAAGAGAAGATTAGGGGATTTAGATATTTTGATCAAACTAACATATTTGAGGTTAAAATCTTGAAAGACAAGTATTCTATCTTTCTTCTACTAAAATTTAGCTTTGTTTTTTGCCTTGATTATGTGAAAAATTTGGAACAAATCCAAAATCTCTTTTGTTACCTGCCAAAGTGTGAATCTAAAATATTTTTTTTAGAATATGACCTACCTAACTTGTTCAAGTTGTAACTTTCAATATAGACCTTTGAATTCGACAAAATATTTTTTTCAAATATAGATTCATAGATCTTTATTTTGAAACTAAGTTTGAAGAATTTGGAGTTCATTTGCAAACCCAAACGTTTATTTCAATTGAGTATATAAAATCTGTAAAACAGAGTTTATAGCTTCTGACCTTTTATCACTAAATTGCCTTTATCTCATTATTGGATTCTCCGATTTATATAAAACCTAATTCATTAGAAATTAGACTCATAGATTTCCTTTGATACTATGATTGAAAGATTTAAAGTCCAAATGATTATCATAATATAGACCTTACAAATTATGCAAAATAGGGACCAAAATTTTTGACCTTTCGATACTAAACTACTTATAGCTTCCTGTTGGGAACTCTGATTTAAGCAAAAAATATTTTATTGTAAACTAGACACCAATATCTTTCTTTGGATACCTAGATTGATAAATTTAGAATATAAATGCTTACCTAGTCATCTATTGATTTTGATCCTATGGATGCTACAAAACATTGATTTTGTTATCTGACCTTTGGTTACCGAATCATTTGTAACTCTTTGTTAGAAATTTCAATTTATATGAAAATTATTTTATCTAAAAGTGAATTGATTTAGCTTTCTAATGATATCTTTTTGAGTAATTAGAGCATTTTTTATTATTCAAATAAATTTATGCAATGTGCCTTCTGAATTCTGTCATAATAGAGCTCTTGCCAATTTTGTTTATTCTTGCTTCATCCATTTGAAAATTAAATTTATTCTAGAGTTCTTTCTTTAATTAAACCTTATATAATTATTTTAAATTCTTTTATACCCTTATTCTTAATTTTTTTTATATTTGAACATATTTTTTGTTAGTCAATGTTGCATCATTTATTTCGTATAGGTGCATGCATAATTCATCGTTTCACATGTGCTTTCGATGTGTACCAATTTCATTATTCATATATCCTTTTGTACTCTGTATTTGTGGGATACTATGGACCTTTACCAAAAATGGTAAAGGGTGTTATGCTTAGAGCCCATGATACTCTACTATGTTAGGTGGTTATTTAGAAATGGATGAACCATAATATGTTTGTGATCCTACTTCACCATCTATATATATGATATTAGATTATATTCTATCTATGAACCAACTAAAGTTCTTTCTTTAATTAAGCTTTACATTATTTCTTTTAATTCTTGTGTACTCTTGTTCTTTATTCCTAACCTATATGAATGCATATTATGAATGTTTTTGTATTCATCCTATTGTTACATATTTGGCATATGTATATTTTATTATTTTATATATGCTTCCGATATATACCACTTTTATTACTTATATCCTTTTGTACTTTGATGTTTATGGAATAATATAAACCTTTGCTAGAAATGGTAAAGGAAGTTATGTTTAGAGCTTGTGATGCTCTGTCGGCCCCCTATGACTTCACTCAGACGTGGGTGGATGGAGCTTCCAAACATGGGAGACTTATGTTTGGTGGTCATTCACCAATAGATGAACCATATTATGTTTGTGATTCCACTTCACCCTTTATATTTTTTATATGATATCCAAAGCATTACTTTTCAGTTATATATACGCTTTGGATAAAAATGAAATGAATGTGACTTTAATATGATATTTGAGATTCCATTCCTTATTTGTTCATTTGATAAGCTTTGAGATTATTCACCATTAATGTACTTCGAAATATATTTACGTCTTTGACATGCTCCAAAATGTTCCTTATGTCATTGTTATGTTTCGAAATATTTCACTTGCTATTGATATGTCTGAAACATTTCACACACCATTGATATATTCCAAAATGTTTTATTTGTTATTGATATATTCTAAAACATTTCACACTCCATTAATATATTCTGAAATATTTCATTTGCTATTGATATATTTTGAAATGTCTTATGTGCTTTTAATATCCTCTTAAGTACCTCTTACGTTATTGATATGCTCCAATTACTCTATATTCTGTTTGTTATAAACTAAATATGTTTTAAATCAATGACATTTGAAATTCTGTATCTAATGAGTTGATATCCATGAATTCTTGTATATCTACTTTTTATCTTAATCCCAGGCTTATTTGAAGCCATCCGCTCTTGTCTTAGAATTTTAAATGCTTGTTGAGCTTTGTAGCTCACTCCCTAATTATCAAACTTTTTTAGGTTAGCTTGATACTAATTAAATGTTAAGATTTGGGCTGAGGTAGTGGAGAGCAATTCAAATTTTGGACAAGTTTTTGTTGGTCGATATTATTGTAGTTTTTTTATAAGTATATTTGTTTGTAATGAAATGTTGTTAATGAATTTGATTAATATATCATTAAAAGTTTTAAATGACCTGTCATATTTGGGGTTAATTTAGAATATTAAGTTTAGTTTATGATGAAGTGAATTTGTGGTAAATGGTTGGTTTTAGGATTATATAGGTTCTTTTGTTGATGAATTATAGTTATAGTTAATATTTGTTAAGTTAGCATTGGGTTTTATAAATATTTGAGTGATGTGATATATGATTATAAACTGTGCATGATTTTATATATGTGAATTTTGAAGTTTGAATGTTTCTTAATTTCCTTAAATATTAGTTTGGATCCTGGATTGGTATGTGATGAATTACAATATTCTCGATTTATGATAGGGTCACCCCTCTTGAATCTGATAATTTAGGGGGTATGACAGAAGTGGTATCAAAGCATGATTTGAGGATTATTGATATTTGATATGTTGATATGTAAAATATATTAAGGTTTAGTAAATTTTATAGTGATCGGAGAAAATTCTTTTGGTGTCTTTTAGGAATCTAGGATGATGAGAATATATAGTCCTCTTGCTTCATCTTTTTCAAAGTAATTGAGTGGGGTAAATGGGTTGATCGGGGATATCAAGTCAGAATAGACTGGGAATTGAATAACTTAAGGAGTTTAGTTTTTTTTCTTATTCCGATGGTGAACCTAATATAATGGTGACAGAACAATGAATGATGTGAATGAAGAAAATCTGTAATGTCATAAATTGCCCTGATATTCAAAAGATTTCTTTTGCCACATTTATGTTACAAAGAGAAGCTTTGCACTAATGGAAAACAATATAGAGAATCTCTGGAGATCAAGGGTAGGAATAGTAAAGACAAGTTTAACAATAAGAATAAGAGAAGAAATAGATCAAAAAATAATGACAAGAAAGTCAATACATCTAGATTTGGGAAAGAAAAGCCACCACTAAGAATTCAGTCATGTAATATATGAATTAAATTATGAAACAAGTAAGTATTTTCGGATGACTAGAGCCTATTTTATTTGTAAGAAATTAAATCATAAAGTAAAAGATTGCCCATTACATAAAGAAGGTAAGAGCCACTACCTCCTAGATCATCGGTCCATGTTGGAGTGTAAGTTATCACTGAAAAAGATTTTAGAGCTTGTAAATCAGTGGTCAAAGGTATCATTATTGTTCCTAATTGAAATGTAAAAGTTTTGTTTGACTTTGGTACTAATTAATCTTCTATTGATACTATTTTGATTATCATTTATGCATTGACCTAGATCACTTGGTTATATGGTATGTATGACTATGCCTATTAGGGATTTTTTAATAACAAATTTAATCTGGTCATGATTCTCTCAGATATCCGAGGTTTTGATATTATAATTGGCATGGATTGACTATATTCCTATCATGCTAGTATAGATTGTTATACAAATATGATCACTTTCTGTATATTAGATTAGCCCATCTTTTATTTTGAGATTATTCGATATGATTTACCTCCTTAATTAATATCGATATTTTAGACTGATTACCTTATATAAAAAGATTATTTTTGCTATCTTACATATGTAAAGGAGCACTCAGATCAAGAAACTAATCTAAATAAAATTCTTATGATTAGAGAATTCCTTGATGTGTTCCTAGATGATTTGCCCATAGGATCTCCAGATAGAGAGGGTGATATTGTTATTGATTTAGTCCTTAAAATAACCTAAATATTTAAGCCTCCCTATCGAATGACACCACTCGAGTTAGTGGAATTAAAGAGCAACTATAAGAAATATTTGATAAGGTTTTCATTCGACCCAACATCTCACCATGGGATGCTCTAGTATCATTATTTAAGAAAAATATTGAGACTTTGTATTAATTATATATAGTTGAATCAGGTGACTAAAAAAAAAAAGAAAAGTATCCTTTACTAGAATTGAATAATTATTTAAACTATAAGTTATTATCAATTATTAATTAAAGATTTGATCTGAGGTTGATTTATTATTAATTAAAGATCAAGCAGGAGGACAATGATGAGATCCCCATTTAGATTACTTGGGGAATAAAGTTATAAAAAAAAAAGGATTGAAGTCAAATTTTTGAGTTTCAAAGGATGGTTTATTGATTATTTGGGGAATAAAGTATGCATCCCTAAAGATCCAAATATTGAGAAATGAATCTTAGAGAAAAGAAACTCTATACAAAGTTTAGCAAATGTGAGTTTTGATAAATGAAGTTATAGCATTGGGCCATGTGATTTTAGGGAAATGCATCTCTATTGATCTAAAGAGAGTGGAAGCGATAGTTAAGTGAGGAGTACTAACAAGAAATATATATCAGATCCCTCTCATATCATTCTGTACAAGCTGATTGTAATCGATGAGGACTTATCTTATGTAAAAGAACCCATATAAATTATTGATAAGAAAGAAAAAATCCTAAGAAATCAGGTCATTCCTCTAGTTAAAGTGACTTAGAGGTATCATTCTATTGATGAAACAATCAGGAAGCTAAGGAGGAAAAGAAGAAAACTTATATGTATATTTATTGAGATATAATAAATTTAGAATATTAAATTTTTATTTAAAGGGGGGAGAGTGTAACAACCCTCATTTCTGAATTAAAAAAAGAAGAGTTATTTGTAAGGTAAGAAATCTGTTTTGAATGTTTATAAGTCATTGTAAAACCAAAGGACTTAATTATAAATATTAAAAATACAAGGGCTAGAGTCTAAAATATACAAAACAACATATCCCGCCGCCTCTACCTCTCTTGCTTCTCCTTTTAAGGAACCTAAGTTGGTGGATAAGAGTGGAAGAAAAAAAAAGAAAAGAAAAAGGAGAAAAAGAAGAAGAGAAGGAAACGGAGAAGAGAAGATTCGGGAATTTGGAGATTTTGATCAAACCCACATATTTGAGGTTAAAATCTTGAAAGGTAAGTATTCTATCTTTCTTCTACTGAAATTTATCTTTATTTTTTACCTTGATTATGTGAAAAATTTGGACCAAATCCAAAATCTCTTTTGTTGGCTACCAAAATGTGAATCAGTAATATTTTTTGAGAATATAACCTATCTACATTGTTCAAGTTAACTTTCTGTACAGACCTCTTATTTAGACAAAACTAGTTTTATCAAAAATAGATTCATAGATCTTTCTTTTGAAATTGAGTTTGAAGAATTTGAAGTTTATTTGCTAGCACAAACATTTATTTCAATTGAGCATATAAAATTTGTAAAATAGAGTTTGTAGCTCCTGACCTTTCATCAATAAATTGCCTATATCACCATATTAGAGTCTCTGATTTATGCAAAACTTGATTCATTAGAAATTACTCATAGATCTTTTTTTTTATACTAAGATTGAAAAATTTAAAGTTCAAATGACTATCAAAATTTCTATTATTATTGACCTTATAGATTATGCAAAATAGGGACCGAAATTTCTAACCTTTCGATACTAAACTGGTTATAACTTACTATTGAGAAATCTGATTTAAGCAAAACATATTTGGTTGGAAATTAGACACTTATTTGAACTCTTTATTAGAAACTTTAATTTATATAAAACTTATTTTATCTGAAAGTGAATTGATTTAGTTTTCTAATGATATTCTTTTTGAGTAATTTAGAGTATATTTGATTATTCAAATAATTTATACAATATGCCTCTTGAATTCTGCTGGAATAGAGCTCTCTTCAATTTTGTCTATTCTTGCTTTATCCATTTAAAAATTGAATTTATTCTAGAGTTTTTTCTTTAATTGAGCCTTATATAATTTCTTTTAATTCTTTTATGCTCTTATCCTTAATTTCTTTCATATCTAAACATATTTTTTGTTAGTCGATATTGCGTCATTTATTTCGTATAGGCGTATGCATGATTCATTATTTTGTATGTGTTTTTGATGTGTACCAATTTTATTGTTCACATATCCTTTTATACTTTAGATTTTATGGGATATTATGGACTTTTGCCAGAAATAGTAAAGGGTTTTATGCTTAGAGCCCGCGATACTCTACTATGTTCAATGGTTATCCAGAAATGGATGGACAAAATTATGTTTGTGATCTCACTTCACCATATATGTTTTTGATATGATATTGGATTATATTCTATCTATTATCCAGCTAAAGTCATTTTTTTAATTAAGTTTTACATTATTATTTTGAATTCTTGTGTACTCTTGTTCTTTATTACTTACCTATCAGAATGCATATTATGAATATTTTTGTATTCATTCTATTGTTATATATTTGGCATATGTATATTTTATTGTTCCATATGTGCTTCCGATATATGCTATTTTTATTGCTCATGTCCTTTTGTACTCTGGTGTATGTGGGATAATATGAACCTTTACCCAAAATGGTAAAGAGAGTTATGCTTAGAGCCCGCGATGCTTTGCCGACCCCCTATGACTTCACTCAGACATGATTAGATGGAGCTCCTAGTTGTGGGAGACTTATATTTGGTGGTCATTCAGCAATAAATGAACTATATTATGTTTGTGATCCCACTTCACCCTCTATATTTTTTATATAATATCCAAAGTATTTCTTTTGAGTTATATATGTACTTTGGATAAAAATGAAATGAATGTGACTTCAATATAATATTTGAGCTTTTATTCCTTATTTGTTCATTTGATAAGCTTTGAGATTATTCATTTCACTATTAATGTGCTTCGAAATACGTTTACATCTTTGACATGCTCCGAAATATTCCTTATGCCATTATTATATTTCGAAATATTTCATTTGCTATTGATATGTTCTGAAACATTTCATACGTCATTAATAAGTTCTGAAATGTTTCGTTTACTATTGATATGTTCTGAAACATTTCACACTCTATTGATATGTTTTAAAATATTTTATTTACTATTGATATATTTTGAAATGTACTATGTGCCTTTGATATGCTTCGAAATACCTCTTACATCATTGATATGCTTCAATTACTCTATATTCTGTTTATTATGAACTAAATATATTTTGAATGAATAACATTTGAAATTCTGTATCTAATGAGTTGATATCCATGAATTCTTGTATCTCTGTTTTGTATCTTAATACCAGGCTTATTTGAAGCCATATGCTCTTGTCATGGATATCTTAAACACTTGCTGAGCTTTGTAGCTCACTCCCTTGTTACCAAACTTTTTCAGGTTAGCTTGATACTCATCGAATGTTGAGATTTAGGCCGAGGCAGTGGAGAGCAATTCAGATTTGAGATAAGTTTTTGTTGGTTGATATCGTTGTAGTTTTTATATAAGTATATTTCTTTGTAGTGAAATATTATCGATGAATCTGATTGATGTATCATATAAAAGTTTTAAATGACCTCTCATGTTTGGAGTTATTTTGGAATGTTAAGTTTAGTGTACGATGAAGTGAATTTGTAGTAAATGATTGGTTTTATAATGTATAGATTCTTTTGCTGATGAATTATAAGTATGGTTAATATTTGTTAACTTGGCTTTAGGTTTCATAAATGTTTGAGTGATGTGATATATGATTATAAACTGCACATGATTATATATATATAAATTTGGAAGTTTTTCTCAATTTTCTCAAATATTAGTTTGGATCCTGAATTGGTATATGATGAAATGCAATATTCTCGATTTATGATAGTGTCATCCTCTCGAATCCGATAATTCAAAGGGCATAACATTACTACCATCGAACCTTGCACCTATTGCCCTCGAGCCTTGTTTTGCTTCTCCTAGCCTATATCTCCTCACTTTCAAAGTCAAGTAGGTACCGCTCTTTCTTTAACCAATGATCTAGATCCCTTAACCAATGCCACAGGATTTGAGTTCAAAACAAGAAACTCACTAGTACCTGATAGACTAAAACAAGGAATTAGGAGATTCAAATAAGGAATAGGGAATTCCACTGGACAGAAGAAAGATTGAAATCCCTGCTAACAAGACGAGCCTGGAATTAGGACTTTATCTACTATCTATGAGCCTACCACTAATGCCTCTAAAACTGCCCCTCATAACTCTCATTTCTTATGTTCCTTGCTTTCATACTCTCATTTCTTGTGTTCGTTGCTTTCATACTCTCATTTCTTATGTTCCTTGCTTTCATTCTATAATTCGAGTTTGACTCTTTAGTCTACTTCCTTGTTGTCTGCTACTCCGAACTCCCAAGCTTATTTGTCATTTAAAAATTCTACCTCGAATCTAGCTTTCACTCTAGCACTATTTGTATTCTTTAACTATGGATTTAGATTCTTACTGCCTCTCCCGAGAGCTAACTCTTAAAATGCTAACTATTAGCCTTTAACGGGTGTTGCCGAGGCTGAAACTGTTATTAGTTGGGATCAAACTTATAATGCTAAGGCTTAAATAAGGGAATAAGGAATTGAATAGCACCTCGATGAATTGAACTAGTACTAGTAGGAATTGAATTCGAAACAGGGAATTGAGTTACTAATAATAAGAACTTATACAAGAATAAAGAATCGAACTACTATCCGAATCCTTAACTCGAAACCAGGAAATCAACTAATGCCTTAGAAGAAGCAAACCTGGATAATGACACAAGCAAGAGAACTAACTCAATTAATGTTGAAGAATAGAACTGGCACCTATTATTGGGCAGATGGTCCAGATTCAGTCTATAATGGGCTTTAGTGAAGTTCATAGCCCAAAACCTTATTTATATTAATCTAAACCCTAGATTAGATTAAAAAGGGTTGAGATTAAGAGAGCAGCGGTGGCTGAAAATGTGGGTGTGAGAAAACAGACTGCAGATTGATAATAGAAGCCAGAAAATAAGAGATCCAGAAAAGGAAAAAAAACAAGGACAGGAAAAGATTATTATCAATCATTCATATCTCAGGTTAGATCAGTTTGCAGTGGATTTTCACAGTGATCTCTTGAGAAGGTTTTGGATATTGTGCTTAGTATTATAGTCCTTATATCCCTGTGATTCTCTTGTGGCTATTGCTTTGGGCTTGGGCAAGAAGTCTTGAGATCTGTATATTCATTATTTTGATAGTGGATTTTCTCTGGCTTGTCCCGTGGTTTTTACCCTTCGACTTGAGGGGGTTTTCTACGTAAATCTTGGTGTTCATGTGATTATAATTTATATTTGATTCCACTGTGTGTAATGGTCTGCTAGTATTTGTTCATATATAAAGTTTATTCCTGTTTTATTCCCATCAACTGGTATCAGAGCAGGTTTTGATGACATTTAATCTTTTATATTTGAACATGGAGCCCAATAATATTTCTCACATTATTAGTTTAAATGGAAATAATTGGATGATATGAAAATCAAGAATGGAAGATCTCTTATATTGCAAAGATTTGTATGGACCTTTGTAAGGGGATAGTGCAAAGCCTACAACTATGACGGATGATGAGTGAAAGAGGTTAGATCGAAAAACTATTGGCTTTATTCGTTAGTGGCTTGATAATAGTGTCTTTCACCATGTTTCTATTGAATGTTATACTTACCCTCTTTGGAAAAAGTTAGAAGGTTTTTATAAAAGAAAAATGACTGGCAACAAAGCTTTTCTGATTAGAAAACTTATGAACTTGAAATATAAAGAGGGTACTTCTATTCCTGAGCATTTGAATGAAATGCAGAGTATTACTAACTAGTTATTCTCTATGAAAATGTCTCTTGATAATGAGTTACAAGCATTATTATTTCTCAGTTCTTTGCTAGAAAGTTGGGAGACACTGGTGGTTTCCCTCAGTAATTCGACGCCAGATGGTATTGTCACCATGAGTCAAGTAACAAGCAGTTCATTGAATGAGGAGTTAAGGAGAAAGAATTCAACTACTTCTCAGATTGATTCGCAGGCACTTGTCTCAGAGAATAGAGGAATGTCAAAGTCAAAGAATTGAAGTGGTTCATGCATAGTTAGAAGCAAGTCAAGATCAAGGAAAGATATTATTTGCTACAATTATAGTGAGAAAGGAAATTACAAGAATCAGTGTAAGCAACCTAAGAAGAACAAGAAAAAGGGAAAAGTAGTGGAGCATATAGAGTCAAAAGAGAATATCATAGCTACAATGCAAGGTAGTGATTATTTGATTTTATCTACTTCTGATGATATTTTTTCTTGTGTGTGCCAGGATCTTGAGTGTATAATTGACACAAGTGCTTCTTATCATGCTACACCACGGAGGAAGTTCTTTGCTACTTATAGGTTTGACAATTATGGTATTGTCAAGATGGGCAACTATGACACATTAAACATCATTAGTATGAGAGATATCCATATAAAGACCAACCTTGGCTACAGTTGGTGCTTAATGATGTGAGGCATGTGGTTGACTTAAGACTGAATTTAATTTCAGTTGGAAGACTAGATGATGAAGACTTTGATATCAGATTTCACAAAGGGCAATGGAAACTTAGTGAGGGTTCTCTTATTGTAGCTAATGGGAAGAAATATCATACATTGTATAGATTGCAGGCTAAAGCTTATGGTGAGTAGTTGAATGCTACAGAGAAAGACTTCAGCATGGAGTTGTGGTATAGGTGACTGGGACACATGAGCGAGAAGGGGCTGTAAGAACTTTCCAAGAGACCTCAGAGGTATACATTTGAACCCTTGTATTGATTATTTGGCTAGTAAATAACATAGAAAAATGCATGCCTTGGGTCGTGTCTATATAGATATGTGTGGTCCTTTGAGGACAAAAACTCTTGATAGATCTGTTAATGTTCCTAGTATCAGTGGTGCACTTTATTTTGTTACTTTTATAGATGACTTTTCCAGGAAAGTTTGGGCCTGTACTTTGAAGGCCAAAGATCAGGTTATTAATGTCTTCAGGAGTTTCATGCCAGAGTTGAAAGAGAGACAGAAAGACAATTGAAATGCATAAGATTAGATAATGGTGGTGAGTACACAGGATTATTTAATAATTATTGTAAATCATATGGCATCCAACATGAGACAGTTCCTGGTACGCCTCAACATAATACAATTGCAGAGAGGATGAACCATACTATCATGGAAAAGATCAGACGTATGCTTTCACAGGCCAAGCTACCAAAAAGGTTTTGGGAAGAGGCTTTGAGGACTGCAGTTGATGTAATCAACTTATCAACATATATAGCTCTAAATAGTGATGTTGCAGAGCATGTATGGTCAGGGAAAGATGTCTCCTATAGGCATTTAAGAGTGTTTGGTTATCATGCATTTGCATATGTTCTAAACAACGAGAGGTCCAAGCTGGATGGTAAGACAAAAGAATATATTTTTCTTAGTTACTCACATGATTAGTTTGGTTACAGGTTTTAGGATCCAGAAAAGCAGAAGGTGTTTAGAAGCAAATATGTTGTCTTCTTTGAGGATCAAACTATTAAGGATTTGAAGAAGGAGGCACCAGCTAAGACTTCTGTAGAGGGATTTATAGACTGTGATCCAGTTATTCCTCCAGTATATCAGGGTGATGGGGGAGATGTGTAGGAAGATGGTGTAGAGCCAAATGTTAATCTACCTACTGGGCATATTGAGCAGGAAGAAGAAAGAGAGCAAGTTCCCATAGAATCTCAGTTAAGAAGATCTTCTAGACCACGTCAACCTTCCAGAAGATACTCTACAGATGAGTATGTGATGCTTACTGATGTAGGTGAAGTAGTTGAAAGTGAGCAGAAAAAGAAATGGTTTATTGCTATGCAGGAAGAGATGGATTCTCTATAGAAGAACCATACATATGATTTAGTGCAACTATCAGAGGGAAATAAGGCCTTAAAGAACAAGTGAGTTTTCAGGTTGAAGACTCAATAATATTATTCTCAACCAAAGTACAAAGCTAGATTGGTTGTGAAAGGCTTTGATCAAAAGAAAGGTATTGACTTTGAAGAAATTTTTTCTCTTGTTGTTAAAATATCTTCTATCCATATTGCTCTTGGTATTGTTGCTAACCTAGACTTGGAGATTGAGTAGTTCGATGTGACAACAACTTTCCTTCATGGTGATTTAGAGGAGGAAATTTATATCGAGCAACTAGAAGGCTTCAAAGTCAAAGGTAAATAAAATCTTATCTGCAAGTTGAAGAAGAGCTTGTATGGGCTGAAGCAAGCTCCTAGACAGTGGTATAAAAAGTTTGATTCATTTATGATTAAAAATAAATATAAAATAACAACTTCAGATTATTGTGTGTACATCAAAAGGTTTGATGAGCATTTTATTATTCTCTTACTTTATGTTTATGACATGCTTATCCTTGGGAAAGATATGTCTATGATTGACAGGTTGAAGAAGGAACTGAGTGAGTCTTTTGCAATGAAGTACGTGGGGCCAATAAAGCAAATACTGGGCATGCAGATTTCTTGTGATGGAAGAAAGAAAAAGATTTGGTTGTCACAAGAGAAATACATTGAGAAGGTATTAGATAGGTTAAGTATGAATAATGTAAAGCTAGTTGGTTCTCCTCTTGTAGGTCACTTCAAGTTGTGCTCATATCAGAGTCCGTCAAGTAATGAGGAGAAGGAGAAAATGCAAAAGGTTCCTTATGCTTCAGTAGTCGGAAGTTTAATGTACACAATGATATGTACGAGGCTGGACATCGCATATGCAGTAGGTGTTGCTAGCATATTTCTTGCAAATCCAGATAAAGAGTATTGGCAGCAGTGAAGTGGATTTTTAGATATCTCAGCGGAAGTTCTAAAGTTTGTTTAAGCTTTGGAGGTGGACCACCTGTATTAATAGGTTATACAGATACAGATATAGCAAGAGATATTGACACAAAGAAATCCACATCAGGTTTTATACTTACTTTTACAATGAGAGATGTGTCATGACAATCTAGATTGCAAAGGTATATTGCTCTCTACACCACAGAGGTAGAATATATTGCTGCTACAGAGGTTTACAAAGAAATGTTATGGATGAAAGGATTCTTACAAGAATTGGAGCTGAAACAGAAAAACTATGAGGTATATTGTGATAGCCAGAGTGTCATGTATTTGTGCAAAAACCCAACATTTCATTCCAAGTCAAAGCATATAGATGTTAGATATCACTGGATCAGAAATGTACTTGAAGAGAAACAGTTACAGCTTCAGAAAATTCACACAGATGATAATGAGGCAGACATGTTGATAAAGGTTTTATCGAAAGAGAGATAGGAGATATGTCGATAGCTAGTCGGCATGGCTTCACATTGAGGAGTCATGAAACAACCTCCCTTATGGGCTGAACGGGGAGGTTATTGGGCAGATGGCCTAGATTTAGCCCATAATGGGCTTTAGTGAAGCCCACAGCCCAGAACCTCATTTATATTAACCTAAACTCTAGATTAGGTTAAAAAGGGTTGAGATTAAGAGAACAGCGACGGCTGAAAACATGGGTGTGAGAAAATAGGCTACAGATTGACAGTAGAGATAAGAAAATAAGAGATCTAGGAAAGAGAAGAAAGCAAGGATAGGAAAAGATTATTCTTAATCATTCATATCTCAGGTTAGATCAATTTGTAGTGGATTTTCATTGTGATCTCTTAAGAAGGTTTTGGATATTGTATTTAGAATTATAGTCCTTGTATCCCTGTGATTCTCTTGTGGCTATTGCTTTAGGCTTGGTCAAGAAGCCTTGAGATCTGTGTATTCATTATTTTGATAATGAATTTTCTCTAGCTTGTCCCATGGTTTTTACCCTTCGAGTTGAGGGGGTTTTTCATGTAAATCTTGGTGTTCATCTGATTATGATTTATGTTTGATTCCGCTGTGTGTGACGGTCTGCTAGTATTTATTTATATATAAAGTTTATTCCTGTTTTATTCTCATTACTTATATGAATTGAACCACTGGACAACTGCTAAGACAACAACTCCTAAGGAAGAATTCACTAGTACCTAATAAGACTATAGCTATTAAGGAGAAAGAAACTATCAATACATATTTGAACCACTATCCAATAGTGAAACTCTATTCTTTCTTTATTTCTTATTTGCCCCTACCACACGCATAGATTACTTTCTAAAAGTCTTGTCCACTTATATACATAGGTAGTCTGGCACTTCTTACTTTCAACCTAAAACACTGACCCAAATATCTTTCCTTTTGGTTGGCACGCTTAGCCTTACTTTCGTATCTCCTAGCCTTCTATTGTTTACTTGCATTCTTTAGTATGCCTCCTCTTGTTTAAGTCAGTAACTGCTAGGGTGGGATTGAGAATTAACTGACAGTAGCCAAGCCTTAGTTGCTAGGTAGTCAATCTTATTTGATAGGTAGTCCAACCTTGATAACTAAACTACAACTCCTCTTTGTCATTCTTCTATTTGTGGGCTTCATTGTTACTTTCAAGTTTGGGTTGAAGTCTCTCTTGTTAGGATACCCCGCCACGATAGGACAGAGTCAAACTATACTACTAACAAGAAAGGAAATGGGAATAAGGAATTACTCTTTGATGTATCTGACTTAAACGAGAGCATAGGAATCCGACCTCAGTAGTAGAAGAATCGAGTAGCAAACTTAGAGTTCAACTCATTAGTATAAGACAACAACTCAATTAGGAATTAAGCTATTAACTACAGAATGAAACAAACAAGTCAGGATACCATCTCAAGGGGAGTATTCAGGATACCTGGTTGTGGAATGAAACATCATGTCGGAATCTCACTACTATTAGAAAGAAACCAGAATCATAAGACTAACTGTGAGGGGAACTAATTTAAACTCAGTGAACGCGGACTCAAACCAATAAGTAGAAGACTTAAAGATAAAAATAAGAATTCAAGATTGGGGGTGAGCCGTCATAATCAAGTTATAAATCAAAAATTCCAGAATTAATGTTGTTTGGGCAAGTCTTATCTTAAGAATGCAACTTATAAGCCAGAATCAAACTAAGTAGTATAAAAGAACAACTCCAACAGTGAATGAAACAAAGTAGTAAGAATCAAAGAAAGTAATTGAAGAATCAAACTTAGTAGTCAAAATCAAAGTATTAAATTAAGAATTCAACTAAGAAGTAACAGAGTGAGGATGCTGTATAGGGATCAACCTAGCAATACCAAGTAGTAAATGCAGAATGAAAGGTGCACCAAGTAACTACTAGACAAGCAACTACTAACGGCTAAGTCACTACTACTGTTGCACGGAGGGGAGTTCATACCGTGCCCATCCATTGCTTATTCTTTGACTACTTAGTGTCATTCCTTATTACATCTTAAAATCTTCTATTGCAGACAATTATTTATTTACCACCCGAAGTCCTAGAATGCCCTAGCTCAAACCCCTTCTTCACCGCTTACTACCTTTCTTATGTTTTCATTCCATTACCTTACTTATATTATTCTTTATTTCCAATTTCACTCACCAAGCAATTAACTAGCTATAAGTCTAAAACTACTTGCTTTCCATTTCCATGCCTATGTTTGAGGCTAACTGGCATTTCTTTCTTTAACCATTGCTTATTGCTCTGTAGCTCCTTTCAACGTAACTTGTAATAGCTTTGTAATAATCTATGTCTAATAGTTGCTCCTTGCATCATTGAACTAAGTGATAGCAAACACTAACTCGAAACTAAGAGAATCGAACCAATGTCTCTAAGCACCCTCACTTGTAGCTGGGAATTCCACTACGACTAATAAGAATAAAAAGCAAAAGCCCAAGCCTAACTCACTAATAGCCCGAGCCTATTCACTAGTAGCCAAGCCCTATCTATGCCCTAGCAGACCAAGCCTTACTTACTGCCCTGAAGCTAGTAACTCAAAGTATACCTCCCCTTGATATCAAACCACGTCCCCTTGATATCAAACCGAAACCAATGTCTCTCATTCTATATCTACTAACTCGGGGTCTTCCACTACCTCATCTAAAAATGCCGCTACTGGTTCTTAACCCTATACTCCTTTGATTCTCTTATGCTCGAGTTGGTGTCACCAAGCCTTACTTCCTTCCATCTGACATCGCTTTCCAAGCCTTACTCCGGTGTTCGCTACCCAAGCCTTACTCGTTAACTGCACTCTTTCACTCTACCTCTCTTTGCTTAGAGCCTTGCTTTCGGGATTAGTCTTCTTATGCGCATAGAGGGCCAAGGCCAATACTGACAAACTAAATATCTATGCAATAGGTTCAAGCTTATACTACTAAGAGGAATCGAACTAGAAATCGGGAATCTAATCCATTAAGTAAGAATGCAAAATGATATCTCCAAGACTGAACTAGTGCCCAACAAGAACGAAACCAATACTACTAGAACTTATACTCTAAATTCAGACTTATACTATGAACTCAGACTTCACCTACTGCTTTCAAGCCTGCCCTTGCAGTCTTTTCGTGTATATTAGCCTTCGTCTAGTGGGCGCTCTTTTATTCTTGTTGTGGCCCAGTTATTCCTTGCTTTGAATCTATAGTTAGAACTTCGGCCCTCCACTTCTGATCTAAAATCTGAATTGCCCCTTACATTCGGCCTTCTGCTCCATTCAACATAGCTTGTATTAACCCTTAATAACACTTCAATGTCTTTTGCTTGTCCCTGTCATTCTAATATTTTCTTCCTTAAATTCCTATCAACTAGTTGAAGTCAGCTAATTGCTTATTTCATTCTTGAATTGTAACTTCAAACTGCCTCTCCTATTTGTTTGGGTATAGGTCTGCCTCTCCTTTTGCTTAGTATGGGACCTCACCGCTATTCTTATTCTTTGCCCACCGTTACCTAGCCTCTTGCTCTCACCTTTCATTCTTCTACTCCCTAGTTGAGTTCTTGCTTTTCATTTAGCCTGCCTCTCCTATCTCTTAGCCTGACATTCCCCCTCTAATTCCTGTAGTCCACCTTTAAGCCTTCCTTTCCTAGCTCAAATTCCTATTATGTAAGGTAAGTGTGAATTCTTACTTGATAGTTATATGTCTATCAGGTACTAGCTCAATCCCTACTTATTAGTGAAAGTATTGTTAAGCACTAGTGAAGTCCCACTCCCGAGTTAACATACTAGTTATGTACTTCCATATTATCAGGTAGTAGTCAACCTAGACTGACAACGAAGATAGCACGTAGTAATAACTACAAAAAGAGTGTAGTGGCTCTGCCACCATAAACACAACTGCAAGTTCTAATTCTTTATAACTATCTTATTTGTTACTGTTGCCCAACGACATAGCCGTTGCTTGTCTAGTAGTTGCTTGACTATTTTTTCTTTCAGCTGTGTTTGTAGTATTGACTTGTCTGTTATCACTAGTTTTTGTCTTGCATTGAAGGCCTGAGTCGACGCCTTAGGAAGGGCAAATGTAGGTAATAAGAAAGATAAGAATCCAATACTCATAAAGGAATATTGTTAGGTTAAGCGTATATTGACATACTAGTTTTGTTTATACGTTGCTTGTCTCTGTAATTCCTTATTCAGTTTACTTATTATAATTATAATGCAAACCATTAATTCTCATATATTAGAAAGTGTGTTTTCATATAGTAATTCCAGTATTTTATTAGCATAATTGGGTTAAAAAGCTGTTATTTCTATACTGTTTTTGGTCACAAAAGGGCAATTTCTTTTCTCTTGAACGGTAGATCAATTGTTTGGGTGTTAAGTATTGCTTTTGCCTGATTTCATTCTTTATTTACTACTGTACAAGGTACCTGCTATTACTAGGCGTTGCACCCCATTCTCCCAGTGCATGTTGTTTCGATCAAGACCCTGTTGTCTGTTGTTTCGCCCAATAAATGAGGTATTTAATCATTGGTTAAGAGAATCATTGGTGAAAAAGCTAAGTAGTATAATAATTGTCATTGGTTTCAAAGCTAAGTAATTGAAACTCTCTTTTCTTATAAGAATGGAATTGGCACTGAGAAAACTATCTTATATTAATAGCATTGGCGCTGAGGAAACTCTATTCCTTTTCTGCTTATAGGGCACCAAACTCTTCCTCGTAGGGTATCGAACACTTCTCTGTAGTAGTTGCTTGTTGTTTATGACATAATCTATTTCCCATAAAACAAAGTTATATTTTAGTGCATTTGATACTAAGCTATGTATAAGGAAAGAATAGCTATGTTTGGAGCGATAGATCAGAACTAGACTAGTTGCTTGGCCCAGTTATAATAAAAGTCTTAGTTCTATTTTTCAGTCCTTTTATAATTGATTTGATTCTGATATTAGTAGTAGAGTTTGGTTTCAAATAATAGGGGTGTTTTATGTAATTCTAAGATAGAGATTTGGAATGACAAATCAGAATGAAAGTCTTATAAAGAGTTTCTTAATAGAATAAGAGCCTATGGACCATAGGAGTCTGGCCTAGGGGATTCTACGACTTAGAGTAATAAATACAGGATAAACCTAAGCAGTAAAAGAATGCAAAGTGGAAATACAGAATACTCAATAAATATAGTATAAAAGAATGAACTAGTGCCCAACAGTATAAAAGAATGGAACAGTGCCTCAGACGAGTGAAACAAGAAAATGTTAACTGCTACCTCCTCTAAGTGTTAACCTCGGAACTAGGAATTCCACTTAGTAATGAAAGGCTTCAACTCGATATGTAGAATGAAACTGGCGTCGTTGCTTGGCTATAGTAGTTGCTTGGCTGTTGGTGATGAGTCTATTTCTGTTCTAGTTGGTGACGAAAGAGATGGATTCCATCCTGACTTGAGAGTTGAGGGGTGTCGTGCGTGCACCTTGGTTAGTTTAGCAGTAAGGAGTAAGGAAGCATGAAGCAAAGACTGAAGTAGAGTATAAAATCCTTATTTCGAGGCGAAAAGAAAAGTAATTGTATAAAGAATAAATAGTGCAAGTTTTCTTTATTTAACTTTTTGGTAATTAAGAACTAGAGAGTTCGGGCAAGACTAAGTGGAGAGTTCGGTAATTTACTTTATTTAATTTTTGGTAATTAAGAAGAAGAGGAGGTTAAGCCGTAAGCAGCACAAACTAAGCTGCGAAGCTGTTGAAAGAGGAAAGAAAGAAGGGGGAATTTGGAATTACTGGCTTTGAGTGCGGAAATTAAAAGTGATGTGATTACGTGAGAATCATAAATTACTATGGATTTGAAGCAGAAGCTGTATAAAGATAAGAATCATGGGAAGAAAGTAGTATTGCGGTTATCAAAGGATAGATCAAGGAATAATCAAATCACAAGTAGACTGTAAGTAATAAGTAAGCTTACGTGCTAAGATATTTTACTGATTCTGCTTGTTATTTAACCCTTGCCTTCGACTTTGACTATAGCCCAACAAAATTGACTTTGACGCTGAAGCGCTAAGTACTGAGTACGAGTATTTTTCTGTTATAGTTGAATCCGATAAGTCGACTTTAATAGAATGGTCTGTTCTAGTTGAATACGGAGTGAAAGAGTAGGGATAAGAATTGAATGAGTATACAAGGGTTAGGGTATATGGAATGTAGTCAGAAATTAAGAATAAAGTTAAGAGGAGAGAAGCGAGGTCGAGACAGAGACAAGCAACTACTACAAAATGCGAAACTGGATCTGGAACTGGAAAAGAAGCAATTACTGGCACTAGTGCCCGAAAGATTACCGTTTGTTTTCCTTGACTTGACTTTAGCTTTAAATCTAGTGTGAAGGTCTTATTTGCCCTTACTTATTAAGCTGAAACAAGATCAGGAGAAGAAGCAACAAATGAAGCAGTGTGAGCTAAGTATCCTATGGAATCAACATGATTACAATAAAGGTCAAGAGCTAGTGTAGTAGCGAGTAGTTCTTAACGTTGAGTGAAAGTTCTTGTCTTTGTTTACGAGATAGGTTCCGTTTCGGTGCTAGTTTCATCAGATTAAGAAGCAGCGCCACCAACCAAGAGAAGGAGTTTTAATTTGTTTTTTAATAAGATCAGTAGCAGGATATGAAGGAGATCAATAGTAGGATTTGAAGGAGATCAATCAAGCTGGATATGAAGGAGATCAATAGCAGGATTGGAAGCTAGGAATCAGTATCTGACTCAGTGGCGTAGGGGAAGAGTGTGAACATTCTTGCAAGAGGAGCTGCTTTATGATATTATGGACTTATACAACAATAGGTCGGCAAAAGAACCATCAATGGAAACAAGCAATGACAGACTAATAAGGGTTAGCTAAAGAGTCAACTTCGGGGAGCCTCGTTAAGCTAACACTGCCGAGCAAAACATTAAGGCAGGAGTCACGCGTATGTGCTGGCGCATACTCTAGTTCTTCTGCTACTTAGTTTGGTTATATGCTCTACTATTTATATCCAGTATGTCTTAGTTCAATTATTGTTAGCATCGGTTTTATCTGTGTCCCTCCAAGTAAAGTATAGGTAGCACTTGATTCTAATCGTTTGTATGCTCATAGAGACCCATACTGTTTACTCCTTTTTGATTCGGAGAAGCATATATTCAATTCTATTTATTAGTCGTTCTAGTCTATAGTTAGTAGTTCTATTTTGATATTGACTATTCCATGTTTTAACTTGCCTTTACTCTTACTCTCGTTGCTTGTCTGTATTTATAATAGAATCCTGCAAGTTTCTATTGTTGCTCTCATACCAATTGATAGAATCTCATAGGATTCTATCATGAATGAAGATAGAAAAAGGGGATAAACGATCACTTCGAGGGGATCTGCCTCCTTGATCTCTATAGGAGATCAGCCCTCTTGAGGTTTTTGCCTATTGGCTTAAACTCATACTTCTTTAGTAATTTACTAATGAAAAAGTTTACACCATTATTTATAGGGTGTTACTAAAAGCTCCTCTAAGTTTGGACTTAGAGTCCCACTAAACTTGGACTCCTAACTAAGTGATAGACTCTTAACCAAAAATAATAACTGACTTCATCATAATTGAAAATAATAACAAACTCATAACTGACTTGATTAGGCTCACTCGATAAATAACTGATTTGATTGGGCCCACTCAACCCATAACTGACTTGGTTGGGCTCACCCGACTCATAACTAACTCTGACTAAACATACTAACATGATTCAACTCAAATTAATTATGAATAGATGGACCGGACGGACTTAGCTAGGGTCCTAACAGACCTGCCCACTTCAAATCAGCCTTGTCCTCAAGGCTGAGCAGTATCAGATTTTGGGAACATTTTAATATTTGCTATACATACAACTCTTTGATCGATTAAGTAGGGTCTCCACTTGGTATAAGCAATAGTTTGGTCTTCTCATGTAGTTGTCATTGTAGTCTTTTGGAACTATTTTCATTTGATGGCCAGTGTTAATTTCATGTCTTCTTTTGAGGATCATCACTTTGAAGTCTTCATGGGGTATCAAAAGCAAATCCACAAGTAGTTGTTTGCCTTATATAATTAGTTTTACCTAAGAACACTTGTCACAACAAGTTAGGATTCGTCCATCAGCAATCTTGACTTTGAATTTGGCACAACTTTCGTGATCGAAATCCATATTGTCAATTTTTTATTTCTCATTGGTTAGCTTAATCGTTAGAAGTTTGTCACAGCATTCATAATCGGGCTCCACGTCATCAGTTTTTGTCTCCTCTTTAGTTGGCTCAATCGTCAGAAGAAGCTGCTCTTGTTTATGATTGGCTATTGATAGAACCCGAAAAAGGAGCTCTATAGAACTTGATCTTTGAGGGGGATTAACTCTTGGAACGCTATAGGGTTTCCTTCATCCTAGGGTCATCCAACAAGGCTGAAATAGAATAGATCTTGCTTAATTAAAAGAGAAGGAGGCTACAAGCTTATATAGGGCTCAAAACCCTAACCCTAGGAGGTGTTGTCTAAGTGAAATTATCCCCTTGCCCCTCCTATAGCCAACATACTGTCACGAACGGTCGTCGCTCAACCGTAATTCCTTTGTTCCTTGAACCGTTCGTCACTTTTTCTTGCTTGTACATATGTTTGGCAGCTTGTTTTGCCTTGAGTTTATGTGTTTTTACCTAAGAAATGTGAGCGAAAGTAGTGTAGAAGGCTGCAGAACGATCGCTCACTGCGTGGAGCCAAAATAGCCCAAAACAGCCCTGTTTTTGGGTCTTTTTCATGTGCCGCGATAACCTTTCTGAGAGGTATGAAATGTCAGCCATTTCAGCACCTTGGAACCCCTCGGGTGGCACCGGGCTGGATGGGGTTCCGAGTATATGTCGGGCGTAGGCATTCATCAGCAATTGAACTTATCTTACGTCCGATACCTTGGGAACCATCGTTTGAGGACTTGCGACCATTCCTACAACCCTCCAAAGTCCTATTTCGCTCTCTTTATCTCTTTTCCTTGCTGCACTCAAGGTGTTCGATAAATTGCTTGTACAGCTTTCCGCTTTGCGAGACGTCGGGACGTGTCCGTCGCTCGCTTCTGAATTAATCAACTTCTTCTTTGTAGGTCCTACGGGACCTTAAGAGGTTGTAAGAGGGCTGACCCTTTGCGGACAGAAAATGCGTTGGGCGTTTCATGACTTAGGCAATCCCAGCTAAGTCCGGAATAGTGAGCAAGGTTGCTCTACGACTTAGGCAATTTCAGCTAAGTCTTCGGGAGTGCCGCGAGGGTGCCGCACGGCTTAGGCAAACTTTAGCTAAGCCCGTGACAATGTGGTATCAGAGCAGGCAAGCAATTCATACGAACAGCGAAGAAGATTCGCAATCTCGTCATGATGAAACATCATGGTGAATCGAGCAAGATGGGGCAAGCCGGACCCTTGCTCCAAGCAGTCGCAGGTGAGCTACAAGTGTAAACTCGCTCGCAAACTATGAGAGTCACTCATGAGGAGCTCTACAGTGAACAAGACGAGCGTGAAGTTGGGTATTCTCCACGAGGGGAGGAGGCGCCATCTGGAGCGCCAACCGAGAAAAAGAGTCACAAGGAGAGAATTATAGCGGCAGAGACCCGCCTTGATGTTCTTGAAGCAAGCATGGAGGAACTCTACCAAGGCCAGCGAGGGCTACTTAGGGTAGAGAGCTCGCTAGAAGAAGCTGAATCTCGGATCGAAAAAGTTAAATCTATGATGGATCAACTAATAGAGGACACCAAAGATTCCGTACGACACCTACATGAAATTGTGGCGGAACTCACGGCTAAGGTGATGGTGTTAACAAGGACTCTTGATACGGGAGGGAACAACGCCCGCGCTGCGCCACCACAAAACTTCAGGGCACCAGAGCCGCAGTGCTACGGAGGTGTTAGAGATGCCAAAGAGCTTGAAAATTTCTTGTTCGACATGGAACAATATTTCCGTGCTACAAGGCTTGATTCTGAAGAAACCAAAGTTGCTATAGCAACAATGTATCTGAATGGGGATGTAAAACTTTGGTGGCGAACCCGTTGGGAAGAGATCCAATAAGGCCGATGTCAAGTGGATACATGGGGAGACTTGAAGCGAGAGTTGAGAACTCAGTTCTTACCAGAGAACATAGAGTTTGTCGCAAGAAGGAAATTGAGACAACTCCGCCAAAGTACAACAATCCGAGACTATGTGTAACAATTTTCAGCACTGATGCTGGATATACGGGACATGTCTGAGAAAGACAAACTATTCAGCTTCCTCGATGGCTTGAAACCATGGGTACAACAAGAACTACATCGAAGGAATGTCACTGATGTAGTCGAGGCAATTGCAGCTGCAGAAAGGCTAACTGACTTTGTTTCTTTGGAGGATTTGAGAAAGAAGAAACAATCTTCGGGAAATCGCCCATCTAAATACTCTCAAGCGAAGGAGTCTGTGGGTGAGCAAAAGAAGAAGAATTTTCACAAGGGACTGGGCTTAAGAGGTAGAGTCCCAAAGCCTACTGGATGCTTCTTGTGTGGAGGACCGCACATGGTGAGGGAGTGCCCACAAAAACAGGCACTTAATGCTTTGACGACATCGATTCTACCCCGTAAGTCAGATAAGGGCAAAGCAATCGCCCTTAGTTCGAGTAGTTCTGACTCCAGTAGTGACAATGAGGCGTCGCAAGGACCCAGGATGGGAGCAATGCGTTTGTTGAATGCATTGCAGGGTCAAGTGGGGGAGAATACAAAGGTGAAGCCACCGAAGGCAGGAAGCAGCGAGTTGATTTATGTGGACATCAAGCTCAATGGCCGAACAACCCGTGCAATGGTGGACACGGGCGTGACCCATAATTTTATTGCCGATCGCGAAGCTAAGTGACTGGGACTAATCTTCGAGAAGAGCCCAAGTCGTATGAAGGCGGTGAACTCGGAGGCCAAGCGGATCTCCGGACAAGCAAAGGGGGTCCCCATCAAGATCGGGACATGGAGCGAGAGCACAAACTTGATGGCGGTGCCATTGGACGACTTCTAAGTGATTCTCGGAATGGAGTTTATGCACGCAGCAAAGTTGGTGCCAATACCGTTCCTGAACTCCTTGTGTCTAATGGGAGGCGATGATCCCTGCATGGTTCCAGTTTCTCGAGTAGGAACCAAGGACCTACAACAAATATCGGCTTTACAATTGAAGAAAGGGGTGCGAAAAGGTGAAGTAACCTTTTTAGCTACTATGAAGCTAGAGACACTTGACGGGGAGGCCATTCAGGAACCTACTATTGTGGCGAACATCTTGAAGGAGTTCTCAGATGTGATGCCAACAGAGTTGTCGAGAACTCTACCACCACGCAGAGGCGTGGATCATCAGATTGAGTTGGAGCCGGGAGTTAAGCCTCCAGCGGGACCACCATACCACATGGCCCCTCCAGAGTTGGCAGAACTGAGGAAGCAGTTAGATGAACTGCTAAGCGGTGGTCTCATCCATAGTTCCAAAGCACCTTTCGGAGCTCCAGTCCTCTTTCAGAAGAAACAAGATGGGAGCCTCCAAATATGCATTGATTATCGAGCCCTCAACAAGATGACGGTGAAGAACAAGTACCCTATCCCGCTCATCGCGGACTTATTCGATCAATTGGGCAAGGCAAAGTACTTCTCCAAACTCGACCTTCAGTCAGGGTATTGGTAGTTGCGCATCGCAGAAGGTGATGAGGCGAAGACTACCTGTGTGACCAGGTATGGAGCATTCGAGTTCTTGGTGATGCCTTTCGGCTTAACCAACGCTCCGACCACATTTTGCACTCTCATGAATCAGCTGTTCAAAGAATATCTGGATAAGTTTGTGGTCATCTACTTAGACGACATTGTCGTCTATAGCCAAACACTTGAGGAGTATGTTAGACACCTCCGAACAATTCTCAAAGTTCTCAGGGAGAACACCTTATTCGTGAAGAGGGAAAAGTGCTACTTCGCCCAAACAAAGATTTTATTCTTGGGGCATCGAATTGGGAATGGGTCCATTCGAATGGACAAGGCTAAGGTGCAAGCTGTGGTGGACTGGCGAACACCAAAGAAGGTGCCAGAGTTGAGATCCTTCCTTGGGTTTGTCAACTATTATCGGTGCTTCATAGCTGGATATTCGAAGCCTTGACGGAGTTGCTAAAAAGGAGCAGTCCTGGAGATGGTCGAACAAATTTGAGGCGGCATTTCAAGACCTGAAGACTGCTGTGTTAGAAGAACCTGTACTCAGATTGTCGGACTATGGAAAGTCTTTTGAAGTCCATACCGATGCTTCTGACTTTGCTATTGGAGGAGTTCTTATGCAGGAGGGTCATCCAGTGGCCTCGAGTCGCAAGCTCAACGAGACCGAGCGACGATATCCTGTACATGAGAAGGAGATGACAGCGGTGGTCCATTGTCTACGAGTGTGGCGACACTACATTCTGGGAGCACCATTTGTGCTAGGGACCGACAATGTCGCATTGAGTTACTTTCAAACTCAAAAGAAACTCTCCCCAAAGCAAGTACGATGGTAGGACTTCTTGGCTGAGTTCGACATGGTGATGGAGTACAAACCCGGAAAAGCAAATGTCGTGGCCGATGCATTGAGTCGGAAAGTGGAGCTAGTGAATGCTATACAGTTGGAGGGCGGAGGCCAAGCAAGTCAATTTCGCTCTAACTTTCTTTCCAGGATCAGGGATGGACTGTACCGAGATCCTCAAGTCGTGACTCTGATTCAACTCATCAAAGAGGGCAAGGCACGATGATTTAGGGTCCAGGAGGGACTCATCTACACCAAGGGGAACAGAGTTTATGTCCCACGAGCGGATAACTTGAGGCGTGAACTCTTGAAAGAGTGTCACGATTCCCGTTGGGCCGGACATCCGGGTATCCACCGAACAATGGCTCTCGTGGAGAGGGCCTTCCATTGGCCGAAGATGGGGACAGATGCGGAGGAATATGTTCGAACATGCCTTACTTGTCAACAGGACAAGATAGAGCAGCAGAAGCCAGTGAGACTTTTGGAACCGCTGCCCGTACCAGAAAGGCCATGGGAGAGTATTTCTTTGGACTTCATATCAAGCTTGCCCGAAGTAGGGGGACTTGGATCGATACTCGTGGTAGTTGATCGATTTGAAGTATGCAACATTCGTTGCTGCACCCCTATATTGGTCAGCGGAGGAGGCGGCTAAGTTGATGATGAAGAATGTGGTTAAGTATTGGGGAGTCCCACACAACATCATTAGTGATCGGGATTCTCGGTTCTTGGGATGATTCTGGACTGAGTTGTTTAAGTTGTTGGGGTCTAAATTATACTTCTCCACAAGCCTCCACCCTCAAACGGATGGCCAAATAGAGAGAATTAACTCACTCTTGGAGCAATATCTTTGGCACTACGTGAGTGCCAACCAACGAGATTGGGTGAAGCTGTTGGACATAGCCCAATTCTCCTATAACTTGCAGCGGAGCTCTGCATCCAACAAGAGCCCATTTGAGATTATTACGGGATAACAGCCATTAACTCCTCATACCCTGGTTATTGGTGATACAGGGAGTAGCCCATCAGCCTATCACTTCGTAAAGGAATGGCATCGCAATGAAGATATTGCGCGGGCTTACTTGGAGAAGGCGGCCAAAAAGATGAAGAAGTGGGCAGACTTGGGAAGGCGACCACAAGAATTTAAAGTTGGTGACATGGTGTTGGTGAAGCTCCAACCAGCATCACTCTAATTCTTTAGACACAAAGTTCACAAAGGATTGGTACGCAAGTATGAAGGGTCTTTCCTAATCATCAGTAGAGTAGGCAATGTCTCATACAATTTGCAACTGCCAGCATGGTTCAGAATTTACAATGTCTTCTATGTGAGCAACTTGAAAGCCTACCACTCAGATCCGCGAGATGATTCTCGAAATGTTCCAACTCGACTACCCCCCACCAGAGCCTCTTACGAGAAGCGAGTTAAGACTATTCTAGCAGATCGTAAGATAAAGCTACCCAATGGAGCGTAGCAAATAGAGTACTTAGTGAAGCGGCAAAAGCTTTCTCAAATAGAAGCCAGTTGGAAACCAGAAGACATCCTGCGACACGAAGAAGCTCGCGTCAAAGCCTACCAACAAGCATCGACGAGGGCGTCGACCGTTTAAGTGGGGGAGAATGTCACGAACGGTCGTTGCTCAACCGCAATGCCTTTGCTCCTTGAACCGTTCGTCACTTTTTCTTGCTTGTACATATGTTTGGCAGCTTGTTTTTCCTTGAGTTTATGTGTTTTTACCTAAGAAATATGAGCGAAAGTAGTGTAGAAGGCTGCAGAACGATCGCTCGCTGCGCGGAGCCAAAACAGCCCTGTTTTTGGGTATTTTTCATGGCCGCAGCAACCTTTCTGAGCGGTGTGAAATGTCGGCCATTTCAACACCTTGGAACCCCCCAGGTGGCACCAGGCTGGATGGGGTTTCGGGTATATGTCGGGCGTAGGCATTCATCAGTAATTGAACTTATCTTGCGTCCGATACCTTGGGAACCATCGTTTGTGGACTTGCGACCGGTCCTACAACCCTCCAAAGTCCTATTTCGCTCTCTTTCTCTCTTTTCTTTGCTGCACTCAAGGTGTTCGACAAATTGCTTGTATAGCTTTCCACTTTGCGAGACGCCGGGACGTGTCCGCCGCCGCGAATTAATCAACTTCTTCTTTGCAGGTCCTACGGGACCTTAAGAGGTTGTAAGAGGGCTGACCCTTTACGGACAGATAATGCGTTGGGCGTTTCATGACTTAGGCAATCCCAGCTAAGTCCGAAATAGTGAGCAAGGTTGCTCTACGACTTAGGCAATTTCAGCTAAGTCTTCGGGAGTGCCGCGAGGGTGCCGCACGGCTTAGGCAAATTCAGCTAAGTCCGTGACACTATGTTGATGGGCTCCTTGATTAAGACCTAATTAGAGGCCTAAGAAGATTATTGGATAGAGATCCAATAATGCAAGGTTAGTGGGTTATTGGATGGAGATACAATACCTGCTAAGGAAGAAGCCCTAGGGTTTTGGTGGTTCTCTATAAATAGGAGGGGAAACTCATGGTTGATAGGTTGTAGCTTTAGCCACCACCTCCTATTCTTCTCCCTCCCTCTGCGCAAGAGTTGCGAGATCATATTGGAGGTGTTTCGCTATAGAGATCCATCGTGTGGATACCGTTAGAGAGGATGACGCTTAACCTCCTTTATCTTCTCTATCCGTATCTGGAATATAAGGATATACGATCTCCCTAGGTAAAATCAATCTCGCACACATCATGGTTTTATCAATTTTTATATTTTTCTCGTGACCCCAATCTTTTGCACAACGATTTGATCTACGTGAGAAACTAATTTTTATTTTGATTTCCACTGAGCATGTAATGCACCCGTTGAGGTTTCCCAATAGCCACCATTTCAGAAGAAAGACTGGCTACTACTAAAGACCAACCATATGGCAGCTGATGCAAAGAATAAATGACCTCCTTATAAACTTCAGAGTAGAAGAAAATTTAAAGATCGAGCTTTCCTATACTTCCATCCCTGCCAGCAGGAAATTCGAACCACAAGGAATTGGTCTCCCTATTACTTTGGACCTTATAAAATTAGGGATCACATAAGAAATATGGCCTATGGATCAGACCTATACACTAATTCAAAATTACAACTAATCTGATAGGACCCCAGTAAGGTTTGGTCTTGCTCAACCAAATAGCAATCAACAAAACCCTACAAGATCGTAATAAAACCCTACCTAGTCACCTCTATCTTGTAAAGAAGTGTAGCTAGGGTTTTATTTGGGGCCTTAGGTCATCTAGTCGTTGCCCCCTTTATCGGGTTGGTCGGCTAGGGTTTCTAGCAGAGAGGCATGGCTTGTGCAGCCACTTAGGCTACCGCCCCCTTTATTTAGGCAAGGCGACTATACGAGGGGCAAAAGGGATAATTCACTTAGGAAGCATTCCTCCTAGGGCTAGGGTTTTGAGCCCTATATAAGCTTATAGCCTCCACTTCTTTTCGTCAAGCAAGATATCTTTATTTTTAGCCTTATTAGCTGACTCTAGGAGGGAGGAATCCCTATAATGTTCCAAGGGTTGATCCCCGTCAAAGATCAAATCCTATAGAGTTCCTTTTGGGGTTCTATCATCTAGTATCAGAGCCACATTCCTGCTGCCCCTGTTGCCATCTCTGCCGCCTCCACCCATCCATGCAATTCTCATAATCACTGCAAGATGTGCCTCCATCTTCGACCCCAAGCCACAGACCAATTAGTCTTCCGCTACCCTCCTGCGTTTGAATTGAAGTTGGTATAATTCCACCACCCACACCTTATTACTACTACAAATCCTTACTTTTACACATCTAAGAAGCTTTTCCATCTTTTCCTCATCGTAAATTTCTACCTTTATAATCATGATCATCATTACGAAGGGAAAACGCTGTAAAAATTTTCAACCACTTGTTTGCTTCTTGAAATTGATTTATTGCTAATCTATTGTGGACAAAATGTTTACACAATCTCATAGATCAACTTAGCTTTAATCTAAGATTGATCTCTAGAAAAAATTCTTTCTAAAATTGATCTTATTATGTTGTAATTCATCGTTATGTATTGGTAGATTTTTACCATGAAGTATCTGCCTTCTATCTTTGCATCAATTTGCCTACCGTTATGTTGTCAAAATTTTATTGATCTAAATTATTGCTAATGCTCTCATCTGAATCGAGGTTTTACCATTAAAATTATGCATGATTTTGTTAGGATTCTAGCTAGGGAAGCCCTAATTTAATTTTATTAAAGAGGCAAACATATAAATCCTAAGAGCATTCATGTAAATCTTATCTAGCCGACTCCTATTAAGAAGTGAGGAGGCCGACTAGGTTAGGATTAGTTTGGAGGAAGATATTTTGAGAGAAGAATAAGATACATGTCACCCTAATTAATCACCCCTTATCCTAGTTAAAGAGGGTTTGGTTGAGGAGGGGTTAAGTTAGAATAGGACTATGATTAATTTGGAGGTTGCTACTTAAGAGTTGTACTGGAAGTTGTTAGGAGCAGGAGTCTTAAATAGGTATCATATTAGGAGTTGGGGTTTAGAAGCCTTTTAAATAGCCTTATATTCTCTTCTCTTTCATTATCAATAGATCAATTATATTTCAGCTATAGTGTAGAAAAACCAAGGAGGGAGGAATCCCTATAGAGTTCCAAGGAGGCCGATCCCCTATAGAGATCAACTCAAGCTTAGAATCTAAAGGGTTCTAACACTTGGTATTAGAACATCATTCTTGGCATCTTGCTGCCCTTCCACAGCCATCCATCAGTCCCCGAGAGCCGTCCAAAGTAATTCCCACAATTATTTCAAGATCATCACTAAATTCCACCATTATCTCCACTACTGCAGATCATCCTTTAATCTCCTCATGAATTACAATAGGTTCTAGTTTGCTACCTTATTGCTGCTGCTATTAGTTATCCTTATTTGAAAAATCCAAAAAAATTTATTCCTATTTGCTGCATAAACTTTTCGTTGCAAAGTTTCATGTTTACAATAAAAGTTACGCTACAGAGTTCCAACTGCACACCCTTGACTATTTGATTTTTTGCTACTTTTTCACTAATCCAATCTCTTTCAAATTTTTATGATGACTTTAGAACTTCCTATGTTCAGATCTCCCTTTATTTTCATTGAAAAATTATCAATATAACCTACTGATCTTTTACGTCCAATCTATTGCACTTAAGGCATAAAAATCTACTACAGTACCTTTCCATAATCTTTGATTTAGCCGAACTTTTTGCTATTGTTTCCTTCCATGAAATCTTTGTCGGCATCATCTTTCCCTTACCAGTAGATTCTCTTTGAGTTTTGCTTAAATCCTTATTTTAAACTGCTAGAAAAAATTTTATCTATACTGCTGAAGTCTTTCGATGAAAAAAAATTCTACTACAGCACCTTCTTACAATCTTATATCTTGACAAATCTTTTATTGCCAATTTCTTCCACGAATTTTTTGAGAGCATTATCTTTCCCTTGCTAATAGATTTTCATTGAGTCTTACTTGATTCCTTATTACAAACTACTGCAAAAAATTTCAACTATACTACTGAAATCTTTTACTAAAAAAATTTTTTGTAGCAACACCTTCTTGCAATTTTTTATTTTGCCAAAAATTTAGCTATTGTTTCTTTCCATGAAATTTTTGATGATATTATCTCTCCCTAGCCAGTAGATTCCCCTTGAGTTTCACTTGAATTTTAATTAAGAATTTTTGGAAAAAATTGTCTTCACTGCTGGAATTTTTTTGATGAAAAATCTGGTGCTACACCTTTGTCTTTCTTCTTCTTCTTAACCCATCGAAACCCAACCATCTTGCTGCCACCACCCAAGATGTCTTTAGGGCATCCCTTAGCCTTAAAATGCAACCATCATAACCTATTTTTATAACCCAAACAACACCTAAAACTGAAGCCTAGAACAATGACCTGTCGTAACCCATCGACGCATAATTCTGCAGCACTACCTTTCGGTTTTTTTATTGCACCTATATCTAATCCTTACCAAAATTGTTACTACCACCCACGCCATCTTTAGGGCCCCCCTTAGCCTTAAGATGTAGCTATCATAACCTATTTCTAGAATCTACAGCCAACTCAAACCGTATCCTAAACAACAATCTTCCGTAGCCACCGAACCTTCCACTGATCCTTACTTTCCGCAGCCACCAATCTTATAAAATTGATTGCTACCATCAACAACAACCCTAAGCCATCTCTCTAACCCTAAAACTCTATCACTAAACCTTCCTTACAGCCCCTACAGTAGTCCTAAATCATAGCCCTAACAGCACCCAAAAAATTAGCAACTTGTCAGCCCCAAACCATAGCCATCTACCTATGATCCACCATCCAACCGTTCCATACCATTGACCCAATAGTAGGAGAGGGACATTGGCATCTCAAATCTAGAGGCACATGCAATGGCATCTCAAGATTCAATCGATGCCAAGTTCGAGGTATTGAATCACGCATAGAGGACAGAGTGCGCGCCTTATTCGCTAAATTTGGATTGAGCCAATCTCTGAGCTCATTAAAATTCCAAAAATGTCAAAGTTTAGAGAGGCCTCTTAAAAAGAAAGAATGAGCCACTGATATGAGGTAGCCACACATGAGGGTGGACTTTCCTTGATGGGAAGAATGAGACCCGATGGGATGGATTTCGCGCATCGAACGTTACTTCCATCATCACCAAACACCTGAGGATTCCATGGTGAACACTATTATCATCCATCTTAAACGAGATGATATATGATGGTACAATTAGCTTGATTACAACTATGAGGCTTCGACATGGATACAATTCAAGTGTGTGCCGCTGAACCGCTTTGGGCCGACCAAGTACGAGAATATCAATGAACAACTTGATAAGATCCAACAAACCTCCACGATCCAAGAATACTAGACTAAGTTTGAGGAATTATCTTACCTTGCTCATGATTGGTCTAACAAATAATTATTAGGGACATTCATTGCAGGACTCAAGCCGAAAATTAAAGAGAGGTTAAAGCATGGTAGCCGCATACCGTGAAGGCCACAATCATTTTCGCCCGAATCCAAGAAGAATGACTCAACCAAGATGGTCAGAGGATGAGAACCACTCCTAGACCCATGGCATATAAACCTCCTTTTACTTTTAAGCATCCTTTACTACCAAAAAAATTGACAAGAGAAGAACTACGCGACCGATCGACAAAGGGTCTATGTTAGCATTATGACGAACCATGGGGCCACGATCATCACTACAAAAAAGGCCACCTCCTACTAATTGAACCTCTTGAAGATATGGAGGAGGAGATCTAGAAGCATGAAGAAGAGGTCACGGATGAAGAACAGTAGTCGATTGATTTTATGATGCATACTCTTGCCGGCTATGCGAACCTGCAAACGATGAAAGTGGGAGGACTTCTGAAGCAACAACCGATCACCATTCTTATTGACACCATGAGCACCAACAACTTTATGAATAGCAAGATTGCTGCCCAATTAATACTTCAAAATAAAGATTGTAGCAGGTTAGATGTTGAGGTCACCGATGGCCAAATTTTGAAATGCGACAAAAGATGTCCATGGGTGAAATTATTGTGTTAAGACGAAGAAATACTTGCTGATTTCTTCCACTATCCTCTTGATGATTATGAGGCTGAGCTTAACATCAAATAGCTTACTACATTAGGTGATGTTCTTTGAAATTTTTCTAAATTTATTATGCAATTTTTTAGCAATGAAACATATGAGATCCTACGCAAGAAACACGGTAGCGACATAACGACGACTTGCACGTAGCAAACGGAGAAAGTTCTGAATAAAGAAAATAATGGCTTCTTAATGCAACTTCAGTAGCACTCTATGGGGGAGCCAACAAAATTTAAAGACTCAAATATACTCTAATTGTTTGCTGAATTTTCAGATATTTTCGCCGAACCGTGCAGCTTACTTTGTAACTGTCGGCATGACTACTGAATTTTGATTCTCCTAGACAAACAAGTAGCAAACTCTCAGCCATATTATTATCCTCACCTCTAGAAAACTGAAATAGAGAGGACTGAAGATGAGATGCTTAAAATAAATATATTCAACTAAGTTGCAGCCCCTACTCTTCGTCGGTGCTAGCTTTACTTGACTTCGACAAAGTGTTTATTATTGATGCATTAGGAGCTAGAAATTATATTATCCACATACAAGATGGCTGACCCCTAGCCTACATCAACAAAGCCCTCACTCCAAATCACCTGAAGCTACTAATCAATGATGTGTGTTGAATTTGTGGCTTGGTATAATACAGGACAACAACATGAAGAGGAGGTGAAAGTAAAATTGTAGCTTCTACTCTCTCCAAACTCAAATCGAGCTCACCTTACCATGAAGGTTACTAGAATGCAGCTACCATCAGAGAGGAAGGCCTGGCTATCATTAAAGAACAACCACATACCAGCCCACATAAGAAAGAAACAACCACCTAATAAATGCTAGAGTATAAAGAAGTTTGTTATTAAAGATCCAGTCTTTCTCTACATCCATCCCTACCAGCAGGAATTTATGAAGACTCAAGCCTTATAGAAGTGGTCTTCCAGTTTCTTTGGACGCTACAAAATTAGAGATCATATTGGAGCCGTAAATTATGGATTGGACTTGTGCACTAATTCAAAATTATAACTCATCCTTCAGGAATCTCATTGTAAATGAAAGTTTATAGAGGAGGCCCAGGTTCAACTGATGATTGTATGAGATTATGGGATCGCGAAACATCACCGTCCTATCACTACTATTAATGCTGGACCCCAGGAGTAGGATGTACCTACTATAGGGCCACAAGGGACCCTCGTGAGGAATTACATATCACAAACAAGAGATATGGAGCTCAGCCTTAAGGACAAGGCTGATTTGAAGAGGGCGGGTCTATTAGGACTCTAGCTAGGGGAGTCCTAATTTAGTTTCACTAAAGAGGACAAACATGTAAATCCTAAGGGCATTCATGTAAATCTTATCTAGCCGACCACTATTAAAGAGGTGAGACAACCAGCTATATTAGGATTAGTTTGGAGGAAGATATTTTGAGGAAAGAATAAGATACATGTCACCCAAATTAATCACCCCTTATCCTAGTTAAAGAGGGGTTGGTTGAGGAGGGGTTAAGTTAGAATAGGATTATGATTAGTTTGGAGGTTGCTACTTAGAGTCACATTAGTAGTTGTTAGGAGTAGAAGTCTTAAGTATGAATCTTATTAGGAGTTGGGATTTAGAAGCCCTATAACTAACCTTGTATTCTCTCCTCTTTCATCATCAATAGATCAATTATGTTTCAGCCATAGTGCAGAAAAACCAGGGAGCGAGGAACCCCTATAGAGTTCCAAAGAGGCTAATTCCCTATAGAGATCAACTCAAACTTCAAATCTGCAAGGGTTCTAACAATTTTCCTCGAATTTCTTTAGGAATTTATGTCGACAATTCATTATTTCTCTGATGCAAATTCTATTCGGTAGGACAGCACGTACATAGCATCTTTCTATTGAATTCCGTATGATTTTGCTACTATCTTTTTTGGGTTTTTGAATTACCTCTTTCTCATCTTCAACCCTTACCTTCAAAACCCCAAATCACTCAGTTTTTCACTAAAATAGTTATTGAGAAACTATTGTTTCTTTGATGATAATTTTGCTTCTATAAGGTAGTATATGCTGCATCAAACTTCATCGAATTCTATCAGACCTTCACTGCCATCTGTTCTAGATCTGAAACCATCTTTCCCTAACCTTCACCCTCTACCATCATAGCCCCAAAAGCCTACCAAACCATAGCCAAAACCAAACTCAAATCAGTCACAAAATAGCCTAAAATCGTAGCCTCCTACAACCAGCACCTATTCGCAGCATACTCCCACTGATCCCTATCAAACCTTTGCTGCCATCTACCCCAAATCCAAAACCCTTTTCTTAATGTTTATCTACTTCCATCATAGCCCTAAAATTCCACCAAATCATATGCCAAACTACACATAAAACAAGCCCTAAATACCACACACTACAACTATCGGTCCACCAACTTTTTAGCCACTAAATCTCCCTTTATCCCTTCAACCGCAACACGCACCTCTTGCTGCACAACGCTACTATCTACCTTGGTCACCACCAATAGTGACTTGTTCACAACCAACAACTATCTCTCGCTGCACAACGCTACTAGCAGTGACCTTGATAGAACCCCAGAAAGAGCTCTATAGATTTTGACCCTTGAGGGGGATTAACCCTTAGAACGTTGTAGGGGTTCCTCCCTCCTAGACTCGACACAAGGCTAAATAAAAGTTGATAATTACTTGATGAAAGAGAGAGGGCAACTATATTAGTATATAAGGTTCTAAACCCTAGCCCATGGGGTGCTTGCCTAAGTAAAATTGCCCCTTGGCCCCTTCTATAGTCGACCTGCCTAAGTAGGAATAGTTGGCGGCTAGGTAGCCAACCTAAGCAGGGGAAACCCTAGCTAACCATCCCAGTAAAGGGGGCCATGGCCACTAAATCCTAAGGCCCCAATCTAAATCCTAACCACACTTCTTTATAGGATAGAAGTGGCTAGGTGGGGTTTTCTTACAATCTCACAAGATTTTATTGACTACTTCTAGGTAGATTAGGACTCAACCCTACTGGAGTCCTATCAAGCCTGCCCTCTTAGAATCAGCCTTGAGAACAAGGCTGAGGGTCCATAAACTTTGGGAACTGAGTCTTTATCTCCTCATATGACTCCCATGTTGCATCTTTAGATAGTAAGTTATTTCACTTCATAAGTATTTTAGTTGAAGGGCATCGTTAGCGCATCACAATTCTTTGATCAAGTATAGCTTCAGGTTGGGCTTGGATTTCACCATCAGTTGTAGTGTTCAACAGTTGAGTCTCGTCAACTCTCGTTCTCCCAATTTCGGCTTTAGCAAGGATACATAGAAAACGGGATGGATCTTAGCATCATCTGGAAGCTTTACTTTGTATGCCACAGTCCCAATATGCTCCAAAATCTGATATGGTTCATAGAATCATAGAGATAGCTTCATTAATGCTCTGGTGTTGATTGACAACTACTTATACGGTTATAGGTGATAGTAGACCTAATCTCCTACTGAGAATTCTTGCTTGCTCTGCTAAGTATCTACTTGTTGCTTCATGCGGGCTTGAGTGGCAGTTAGGTTATCCTTCAGCAGCTGTAGAAGCTTGTCCCTGTTAATTAAATTTTCGTCGACCTGATCTACTTTGTTCGTAGTTACATGGGATAGGCGACCATATAATGCCTCATAAAGGATACATTTGGTTGATGAATGATAAGTTGTGTTATACCACCATTCGGCCCAAGGAAGCCACCTTGTCCACTCTTTGGGTCGGTCACTAGTGAAGCACCGTAAGTCTCAAGGCATCTATTCACCACTTCTGTTTGGCTACCCGTCTGTGGATGATAGGCTATGCTAATCTTCAGTTGGGTGCCTTGTAGTTGGAAGAGCCTGGTCCAAAATTTACTTATAAACACCTTATCATGGTTGCTCATAATCGACCTCGGCATCCCATATAGTTTTATAATATTTTCCATACAAAGTTGAGTAATGCTGGCAACAGTATAAGGATGTCTCACTGCACAAAAATGAGCATATTTAGTTAGATGATCTACCACCACAAAAATCATGCTTTTACCTTGAGATGATGGCAGCCATTCAATAAAATCTAAAGAGATGTAAGTCCATGCTAGGTCCGGTATAGGTAGTGGTTGTAGTTTGCTCGGATTTACCACCGTTTCACCTTTTTGCTGTTGGCATACATCATATTTGGTTACATAGTCATAAATTGATTTTTTCATGCCCTTTCAAAAGAAGTTTTGTTTCACCCTCTTATAAGTTCTCAGAAATCCAGAGTGCCCTACCGAAGGTGAAGAGTGCATCTCATGCAAAATAACTTTAATGTAATAGGAAGAAGGAATGATAATAATTTGATCTTTGTAACGTAAGTCCTTCGAATCCCACGTGTAGTGATCTATGGAACCCGGATCCTTCTCCAATTTTTCTATGATGTCTCAAGTCTCTAAGTCATTCTTCCATTCCTCCCTAATGTCTTTAAGGAAGTCGGTGTAAGGAAGGGAGATGGCTGAAATTTTGACTTATCCCGATAGCCATGATAGAGCATCTGCAACAATATTCTCTTTCCCCTTTCGATAAGTAATTTCATAATCATAGCTAAGAAGTTTAGTTATCCAACGTTGCTGCTCTGGGGAAGATATTTTCTATTCCAAAAGATATTTAAGGCTTCAGTGGTCGATCTTAATCTAGAAGCATCGACCGATCAAGTAGGGTCTCCACTTCATGATGGCGTGTCCGATGGCAAACATTTCTTTATCATACATGGACATTTTAAGATATAAAGCTTTATTGGTGTAAGCAAGGGGTTGGCCATCTTGCATTTGAATAGCTTGATAGGACTCCAACAGGGTTGAGTCCTAATCATCTTAGTACTAGTCAATAAAAACTTTATTAGATTATAATAAAGCCACTCCTATCTTATAAAGGAGTATGGCCAGGGTCTAGATTAGCCCTTAGGGCTTAGTAGCCGCCACATTACTGGGTTGGTCGGCTAGGGTTTCCCCCTGCTTAGGTTGACTATTGAGCCACTTAGTCGCCTCTTGTTCCTATTAAGGCAGGATGGCTATAGGAGGGGCAAAGAGATAATTCTACTTAGGCAAGCACCCCCTTAGGCAAGGGTTTTGATCCTTATTCAAGCAATTATCAATTTTATTTCAACCTTGTGCCGAATCTAGGAGGGAGGAACCCCTATAACGTTCTAAGGATTGATCCCCCTTAAGGATCAAAATCTATAGAGCTCATTCTAGGGTTCTATCATAGCTCCAATTCTAACTTCTGATGCTTCGGCCTCAATGACGAAAGTGTAGTTGAAATTGGGTAGTGCTAGGACCAGCATCGTCGTCATGGTTGCCTTGAGTCATTCGAAGGCTATAGAGGCTTTATCTGACCAAAAGAAGAAGTCTTTCTTCAGTAGGGACATGAGTAGGGCATTGATCTTGTCATAATCTTTCACGAATTTTCAGTAGTAGCCCGTGAGTCCAAGGAAGCTGCACAGCAATTTTATGTTGATAGATCTCGACCATCCTTGCATTGCCTCGATCTTCGTCGGGTCTACCACCACTCCATCCTCTGATATAATATGCCCTAGATACTTCATTTTACACTATAAAAATCTATATTTTGACAGTTTAACATAAAGGGTGTTCTCCCAAAGAATCGTTAGAACAGTTCATAAGTGCTGAAAATGCATATCAAGCGTAGGGCTATAAATGAGAATATCATCAAAAAATACCAATACAAACTTTCATAAAAAACTTTGGAAGATATTATTCATCAAGCTTTGAAAAGTGGAAGGAGCATTCGTAAGTTCGAAAGGCATTACTAGAAACTCGTAGTGGTCATTATGTATGCGGAATGCAATTTTCGGGACATCTTCAGTGCATACCCGAATCTGGTAATAACAGGAATGGAGATATAATGTTGTGAAGACTCGGGCTCCTTTTAATTCATCAAAGAGCTCATCTATGACTAGTATAGGATATTTATCTTTGACGGTGATGGCATTCAATGCCCAGTAATCAACGCATATCTGCCACATACCATCCTTCTTGTGCACTAGCAACACCGACAATGAGTAAGGGTTGTAGCTTGGTCGAATTACTCCGTTATTGAGCATCTCCTTGACGATGTTCTCAATCTCATCCTTTTGTAAGTAAGGGTAGTGGTATGGTCTCAAATTTAATGGAGGTGTGCCTGGCAGAATAGGTATGCGATGGTCATGCAACTAGTTAGTGGGCATCCATCGCAGCTCCATGAAAATATCCGTGAATTTGTCCAGTAAGAGGGCAAGCTTAGGATCTGAATTTTACATGTTCTCCTCCTTGGATGGCTACTAGATATGCATAAAAAATCTTTCATATGTTTTGTGCAAAATTTTCCCAATCTATTAGGTCGAAATAGTGGAAATATGGCTCCCGCGCTTGCCTCATAATGTGACCTGTCTCCCTTTGCAATAAAACTTCATAATTAGTTTAGAAAAATTTTAGGAGATATCACCTACTGCTATGAGCTATTCAATCCCGAGCATAGCTCCATAATCATCGATGGGTAGGAGGAAGAAATTGACTACCACTTCTTGGTCCTGGAGGAGCAGTTTCACCCGTGGGCACCGTTGGTCGCAATTGAGGATTCGGTCGTCAGTGACCTTCACATTGAACTTATTGCAACTCTTAATTTGAAATGTCATACATGCAACAACCTTACTATTGAGAAAGTTATTTGTGTTGCCTGTATCAATGAGAATGGTGATGGGTTGCTATCTGCGAGTTAGAGTAGCCGGCCAATGCGTGCACTGTATAGTCAGCCGGTTGTGGCTCTTCCTTCATGGCTTCCTCTTTAGGTTTGAAGCCTTCTTCAGATAGTTTGCTATCCTCATCCTCTATTAGTTCAATCATGAGGAGCCAACCCTTTTTGCAGTGATGTTCTCAGCTCCATGGTTCATCATAGTGTCAACACAACCCCTTAGCCAAACATTCATGAAGCTAGTCTCTTGTTAATTTCTTGGGTGCGAGGGCTCAGATGGCAGCATAGGGGGCTGTAGCCCTTGGCATGGCCAGTCAGGGAGCGACCCGTGTCCTTCATACCTCGTGGTTCAATCATTCTTCTTGGATATGCGTGAAGGAAATCGTCGTCATAAGAGTGTACAGTGGTCGCACCTTTACTTCTCCTTGAATCTCTGGCATGAGGCCCTCAATGAAAGTCCCTAAAAGTTATTTCTTAAATTAATATATAGTTTAGTTAGATAAATATTCAAACCTTAATTGGTATTCTTGTATTGTGGAAGTTTGACAAATCTTTGCCAATTGTCTATCAATGTTGTTGAAATTGGTTCATCTGAAATGGTTTAGTAGTCCTTCCTTGAATCACTGCCAAGAGAGTCCTCAATGGATGTGCTCAAACCAATTGAACCACTAAATAGCATCTCCTTTGAGGTGGATGGCAACATTCTCCACCCATGTAGCATCAATGGTTTGATAGAATCGAAAATAGCACTCCGCGCACGAGATCCATCCGATCAGGCCTCCTTCTTCCCATTTTGGGAAGTCCACCATCATGCATGGATTATTCTAATCAAGGATCATATGTCTATGCTCTTGAGGATCATCTCACTGATTTGAAGTCTCTCCATATTGTGACTTCCTCGGACTTGATGGTCGGCTTATGCTAAATTCGACGAAAATGGATCATATATTCGGAATGCCAAATTGGAGACTTTCGAGATGCGTATGGAGGCTAGACTACATGCTCTCTACAAGGCATTTAGATTGAGTTGATTATCGAGCCCAAAAAGATCACAACATGTGGTAAAATTAGATTGTAAAAAGAACCCACCAGAGATCAAAGTGAAGTTAAGACATGATAGCCCTACACCTTGATAACATCGATCTCCTTCGCATAACTTCAAGATGGGCACCTCAATCAAGATGCTCAAAGAATGAGAACCACATCCCCATCAATGGCATATAAAACCCCAACACCAATCGATTATGAGAACGTTGACGAACAACAAGCAAAGATCTATTAAACCCCTACCATCCCATAATACCAAACTTGGTTTGAAAGGTTAACTAATTAAACTCGTGATTGATCTGAAATATAGTTATTATGGACTTTCATTGAAGGCTTGAAATCAAAGATTCGAGAAGAAGCTAAAGCACGATAGCCATACACACTTATGGCAGTCATCTCTTTCGCGCGACATCAAGAGGAGCGATTAAACTATAAACCCCGGAGGACTAGGGTCGCTTCATGACTATAAGAACCAAATCCTTCAACCCCTCCTACTATCAGCTGACCCCATTATATCACAGACTTAGCTGAATTTGCCTAAGCCATGCGGCACCCTCGCGGCACTCCCGAAGACTTAGCTGAAATTGCCTAAGTCGTGGAGCAACCTTGCCCACTATTCCGGACTTAGCTGGGTTTGCCTAAGTCATGAAAGGCCCAACGCGTTATCTGTCCGCAAAGGGTCAGCCCTCTTACAACCTCTTAAGGTCCCGTAGGACCTGCAAAGAAGAAGTTGATTATCTTAGAAGCGAGCGACGAACACGTCACGACGTCGCATAAAGCGGAAAGCTATACAAGCAATTTGTTGAACACCTTGAGTGCAGCAAAGAAAAGAGAGAAAGAGAGCGAAATAGGACTTTGGAGGGTTGTAGGAACGATCGCAAGTCCATAAACGACGGTTCCCAAGGTATCGGACGCAAGATAAGTTCAATTGTTGATGAACGCCTACGCCTGACATATACCCGGAACCCCATCCAGCTCGGTGCCACTCGGGGGGTTCCAAGGTGTTGAAATGGTTGACATTTTGCACCATTCAGAAAGGTTGCCGCAGCACATGAAAAAGACCCAAAAATAGGGCTATTTTGGGCTGTTTTGGCTCCGCGCAGCGAGCAATCATTCTGTAGCCTTCTACACTACTTTCACTCACATTTCTTAGGTAAAAACACATAAACTCAAGGCAAAACAAGCTGCCAAACATACGTACAAGCAGGAAAAAGTGATGAACGGTTCAAGGAGCAAAGGCATTGTGGTTGAGCGATGACCATTCGTGACATTCTCCCCCACTTAAACTGTCGACGCCCTCGTCGATGCTTGTTGGTAGGCTTTGATGCGAGCTTCTTCGTGTCGCAGGGCGTCTTCTGGCTCCCAACTGGCTTTTGTTTGAGGAAGCTTTTGCCACTTCACCAAGTACTCTATTTGCTGCGCTCCATTGGGTAGCTTTATCTTACGATCCGCTAGAATAGTTTCAACTCGCTTCTCGTAAGAGGCGCTGGTGGGGGGTAGTCGAGTTGAAACATTTTGAGAATCATCTTACGGATCTGAGTGGTAGGCTTTCAAGTTACTCGCATGGAAGACATTGTGAATTCTAAACCATGCTGGCAGTTGCAACTTGTATGAGACATTGCCTACTCTACTGATAATTGGAAAAGGCCCTTCATACTTACGTACCAATCCTTTGTGCACTTTGTGTCTAAAGAACTGGAGTGATGCTGGTTGGAGCTTCACCAACTTTAAATTCCTGTGGTCGCCTTCCCAAGTCTGCCCACTTCTTCATCTTTTTGGCCGCCTTCTCCAAGTAAGCCTGCGTAATATCTACATTGCGATGCCATTCCTTTGCAACGTGATAGACAGATGGGCTACTCCCTGTATAACCAATAACCAGGGTGTGAGGAGTTGATGGTTGTTGTCCCGTAATAATCTCAAATAGGCTCTTGTTGGATGCAGAGCTCCACTGTAAGTTATAGGAGAATTGGGCTATGTCCAACAACTTCACCCAATCTCATTGGTTGGCACTCACGTAGTGCCGAAGATATTACTCCAAGAGCAAGTTAATTCTCTCTGTTTGGCCATCCGTTTAAGGGTGGAGGCTGGTGGAGAAGTATAATTTAGACCGCAATAATTTGAACAACTCGATCCAGAATCGTCCCAAGAACCGAGAATATCAATCACTAATAATGTTGTGTGGGACTCCCCAATACTTAACCACATTCTTCATCATCAACTTAGCTGCCTCCTCCGCTAAGCAATGTAGGGGTGCAGCAATGAATGTTGCATACTTCGAAAACTGATCAACTACCACAAGTATCGACCCAAGTTCCCCTACTGCGGGCAAGCTTGATATGAAGTCCAAGGAAATGCTCTCCCATGGCTTTTCTGGTACGGGCAGCAGCTCCAAAAGTCCCACTGGCTTTTGCTGCTCTATCTTGTCCTATTGACAAGTAAGGCATGTTCGAACATATTCCTCCACATTTGTCCCCATCTTTGGCCAATAGAAGACCCTCTCCACGAGAGTCATTGTTCGGTGGATACCCGGATGTCTAGCCCAAAGGGAATCGTGACACTCTTTCAAGAGTTCACGCCTCATGTTATCCGCTCGCGGGACATAAACTCTATTCCCCTTGGTATAAATGAGCCCCTTCTGGACCCAAAATTGTCATGTCGTGCCCTCTTTGATGAGTTGAATCAGAGTCACTGCTTGAGGATCTCGGTACAATCCATCCCTGATCCTGGAAAGAAAGTTGGAGCGCAATTGACTTGCTTGGCCTCCGCCCTCCAACTATATAACATTCACTAGCTCCACTTTCTGACTAAATGCATCGGCCACGAGATTTACTTTTTCGGGCTTGTACTCCATCACCATGTCGAACTTTGCTAAGAAGTCCTGCCATCGTACTTGCTTTGGGGATAGTTTCTTTTGAGTTTAGAAGTAACTCAATGTGATATTGTCTGTCCTTAGCACAAATGGTGCTCCCAGAAGGTAGTGTCGCCACACTCGTAGATAGTCACTGTTGTCATTTCCTTCTCATGCACAGGATATTTCCACTCTGTCTCGTTGAGGTTGTGTCTCTCGTTGGCCACTAGATGACCCTCCTGCATAAGAACTCCTCGAATAGCAAAGTCAGAAGCATCTGTATGGACTTCAAAAGACATTCTATAGTCTGGCAATCTGAGAACAGGTTCTTCTAACACAACAGTCTTCAGGTCTTAAAATGCCGCCTCATATTTGTCTGACCATCTCCAGACTACTCCTTCTTTAGCAACTCCGTCAATGGAGTTGCGCGCTTCGAATATCCAGATATGAAGCGTCGATAATCGTTGACGAACCCAAGGAAGGATCTTAACTTTGGCACCTTCTTTGGTGTTTGCCAGTTCGCCATAGCTTGCACCTTAGCCTTGTCCATTTGAATGGAACCATTCCCAATTCGATGCCCCAAGAATAAAATCTCCGTTGGCTGAAGTAGCACTTTTCCCTCTTCATGAACAAGGTGTTCTCCCTGAGAACTTTAAAAATTATTCGAAGGTGTCTAACATGCTCCTCAAGTGTTTGATTGTAGACGACAATATCGTCTAAAGAGACGATCACAAACTTGTCCAGATACTCGAACAGTAGGTTCATGAGAGTGCAGAATGTGGCTGGAGCGTTGGTTAAGCTGAAAGGCATCACCAAGAACTCGAATGCTCCATGCCTGGTCACACAGGTAATCTTCGCCTCATCACCTTCTGCAATGCGCACTTGCCAATACCCTGACTGAAGGTCGAGTTTGGAGAAGTACTTTGCCTTGCCCAATTGATCGAACAAGTCCACGATGAGCGGGATAGGGTACTTTTTCTTCATCGTCATCTTGTTGAGGGCTCGATAATCAATGCATAATCGAGGCTCCTATCTTGTTTCTTCTGAAAGAGGAGCTCAAAGCTGCGGATGAGACCACCGCGGTTCATCTAACGCTTCCTCGATTCGCCAACTCTGGAGGGGCCATGCGGTATGGTGGCCTCGCTGGAGGCTTAACTCCTGGCTCTAGCTCAATCCGATGATCCACGCCTCTGCGTGGTGGTAGAGTTCTCGGCAACTCTGTTGGCATCACATCTGAGAACTCCTTCAGGATGTTCGCCACAACAGCAGATTCCTGAATGGCCTCCCCGTCAAGTGTCTCTAGCTTCATAGCAGCTACAAAGGTTAATTCACCTTTTCGCACCCCTTTCTTCAATTGTAGAGCTGATATTTGTTGTAGGTCCTTGGTTCCACCTTGAGAAAATGGAACCATATAGGGATCATCGCCTCACATTAGACACAGGAAGTTCAGGAATGGTACTGGCACCAACTTCACTACCTGCATAAACTCCATTCTGAGAATCACTTGGAAGTCGTCCAATGGCACCGCCATCAAGTCTGTGCTCCCGCTCCATGTCCCGATCTTAATAGGGACCCTCTTTGCTTGTCCGGAGATCCGCTTGGCCTCCGAGTTCACCACCTTCATACGACTTGGGCTCTTTTCCAAGATTAATCCTAGTCGCTTAGTTTCGCGATCGGCAATAAAATTGTGGGTCGCGCCTGTGTCCACCATTGCACGGGTTGTCCGGCCATTAAGCTTGATGTCCATACATCAACTCGTTGTTTCTTTTGGTGGCTTTGCCTTTGTGTTCTCCCCCACTTGACCCCGTAACGCATTCAACAAATGCATTGCTCCCATCCCGGGTCCTTGCGATGCTTCACTGTCGCTACTGGAGTCAGAACTGCTCGAATTAAGGGCAATAGCTTTGCCCTTGTCTGACTTATAGGGTAGAATCGATGTCGTTAAAGAATTGAGTGCCTGTTTTGTGGGCACTCCCTCACCATGTGTGGTCTTCCACACAAGAAGCATCCAGTAGGCATTGGGGCTCTACCTCTTGAGCCCGGTCCCTTGTGAAAATTCTTCTTCTTTTGCTCGCCCCCAGACTCTTTCGCTCGAGAGTATTTAGATGGGCGATTTCCCGAAGATTGTTTCTTCTTTCTCAAATCCTCCGAAGAAACAAAGTCAGTTAGCCTTTCCACGGCTGCAATTGTCCTGACTACGTCGGTGACATTCCTCCGATGTAGTTCTTATTGTGCCCATGGCTTCAAGCCATCGAGGAAGTTGAATAACTTATCTTTCTTAGACATGTCTCGTATATCCAACATCAGTGCTGAAAATTATTTCACATAGTCTCGGATTGTTGTACTTTGGTGGAGTTGTCTCAATTTCTTTCTTACGACAAACTTTGTGTTTTCAAGCAAGAACTGAGTTCTCAACTCTTGCTTCAAGTCTCCCCATGTATCCACTTGACATCGGCCTTGGTGGATCTCTTCCCAACGGGTTGGCCACCAAAGTTTTGCATCCCTATTCAGATACATTGTTGCTATAGCAACTTTGGTTTCTTCAGAATCGAGCCTTGTAGCACGGAAATACTATTTCATGTTTAAACAAGAAATTTTCAAGCTCTTTGACATCCCTAGCACCTCCGTAGCACTGCGGCTCTGGTGCCCTGAAGTTTTATGGTGGCACAGTGTGGCCGTTATTCCCTCCCGCATCAAGAGTCCTTGTTAACACCATCACCTTAGCCGTGAGTTCTGCCACAACTTCATGTAGATGTGGTACGGAATCTTTGGTGTCCTCTGTCAGTTGATCAATCAGGGATTCAACTTTCTCGATCTGAGATTCAGCTTCTTCTAGTGAGCTCTCTACCCTAAGTAGCCTTCGTTGGCCTTGGTAGAGTTCCTCCACGCTTGCGTCAAAAACATCAAGGCGGGTCTCCGCCGTTATAATTCTCTCCTTGTGGCTCTTTTTCCCGGTTGGCGCTCTAGATGGCGCCTCCTCCCCTCGTAGAGAATACCCAACTTCACGCTCTTCTTGTTCACTATACAGCTCCTCATGAGCGGCTCCCACAGTTTGCGAGCGAGTTTGCACTTGCAGCTCACCTGCGACTGCTTGGAGCAGGGTCCGGCTTGCCCCATCTTGCTCGATTCACCATGATGTTTCACCATGACAAGATTGTGAATCTTCTTCTCTATTCATATGAATTGCTTGCCTGCTCTGATACCACATTGTCACGGACTTAGCTAAATTTTCCTAAGCTGTGCGGCACCCTCGCGGCACTCCCGAAGACTTAGCTGAAATTGCCTAAGTCGTGAAGCAACCTTGCCCACTATTCTGGACTTAGCTGGGTTTGCCTAAGTCATGAAACACCCAACGCGTTATCTGTTCGCAAAGGGTCAGCCTTCTTATAACCTCTTAAGGTCCCGTAGGACCTGCAAAGAAAAAGTTAATTAGCTTAGAAGCGAGCGATAGACACGTCACGACGTCTCGCAAAGCAAAAAAGCTATACAAGCAATTTGTTGAACACCTTAAGTGCAGCAAAGAAAAGAGAGAAAGAGAGCGAAATAGGACTTTGGAGGGTTGTAGGAACGGTCGCAAGTCCACAAACGATGGTTCCCAAGGTGTCGGACGCAAGATAAGTTCAATTGCTGATGAACGCCTACGCCCGACATATACTCGGAACCCTATCCAGCCCGGCGCCACCCGGGGGATTCCAAGGTGCTGAAATGGCTAACATTTCACACCACTCAGAAAGGTTACCGCAGCACATGAAAAAGACTCAAAAATAGGGCTGTTTTGGGCTGTTCTGGCTCTGCACAGCGAGCGATCATTCTACAGCCTTCTACACTACTTTCGCTCACATTTCTTAGGTAAGAACACATAAACTCAAGGCAAAATAAGCTGCTAAACAGATGTACAAGCAAGAAAAGTGACGAACGGTTCAAGGAGCAAAGGCATTGTGGTTGAGCGATGACCGTTCGTGACAATTAGACGAAGAAATTAACAAGAGAAGAGCTTCATGACAGATTAGCAATGGGCCTATGTGGGCATTGTGATAAACTGTGGAGCCTAAAACACCATTGTAAAAAGGAGCAACCTATAATGACTGTACCTACTGAAGAACCCAAACTAGAAGATACGACTTTCGAGCCCAAGGAGAAGGATACACCATAATTAGCCACCCACATGGTCCCTACTTCGGCCGCTATACCAACTCGTAGAAATTAAAGATCAAAGGGATTCTCAAGTAGCAGCCCGTCATCATCCTCATTGACACAGTGAGCACACACAACTTCATGGCCATCAAGGTTGCTGCCCGTTTGATGCTCCAAAAAGAAGGTTATAGCGGGTTTGAAGTCAAGGTGGCTAACGGCCAAATTCTTAAGTGCAACCAGAAGTGCCCACGGGTGAAACTGATTTTACAGGGTCAAGACATAGTTGCTAATTTTTTCCTCCTCCATATCATTGATTTCGAAATAGTGCTTGGCACTAATTGGTTATCCACACTAGGAGATGTTTTCTAGAATTTTTTGAAGCTAACTATAAAATTTTTGAGCAAGAAAAATAGGTAATCCTATGTGGGAAACAAGGGAACAACGCAACTACAATCACAACATAACACTTAGAGAATGCACCAAAAGAAGAATCCAATGGCTTCTCAATTCAAATTCAAGAGTTTCAGGAGATGAAGCCAAAGGAGATTGAAGACAAGAACACCCTCCGACAACTTGCTAAAATTTTGGAAGTCTCCACAAAATCGAGTCTACTACCTTCTGTCAAGATGGCCAACCCTCCATGGTGAACTGGCCGAAATTACTACTAGCTGATGCTCAGCCATATTGCTGCCCACATAAGATTGAAGTTAAGAGGGTTGCCCAAGAGATGATAGGACACAGATTGTTCAGTCATGCTCATTTTCACTACTACACATCCTTACATTCTTCTCTCTAGGTATAAGTTACTTCTAAAGTATTATATCTGCTGAACTCACCATGGTTGCTGATGTAGCCCTTCTAAATCTCAGGTGACTTTCATGATTTTTCCCAAGATCGAATCATGATACTCAAAGACTTTCTTAATGATGACCTCCAATCTATAACCCAAGACCATAAGAAAATTGAGTCTCTCTAATGGTAGAATCAAAGAAGGGGAATGATCATTTGTAGAGCTTAACGGAGCATGAACATCGTATCTCTCCCTATAAAGAAAGATATACCACCTTTGCCAAGTGGAACTATAGCCCTCACGACTACGATGTCATCCATACCAAATCATGGCCAGATGTTCATGATTAGAGTAGACTCATCAAGAGTTGGAATCGGCAATGCCCTTACACAAGTTGACCAACTCCTAATCTGCATCGAGGATTTCCCCACATTCTACATGAGGTTTCCAAAGGAGATACTAATTGCTATTAAACATAAAGTTTGGCTCGATACAGGTTCAAGGTACGAAAGAGAAGCAAGCTCAGAAAAATTATAAACCTTGCTCAAGCCAGAATGGGCTCTCTTTATCCTGAACCATACCATAGACAACCACCATATCATATGAAGGATTGGTGCTACTAAAGACTAACAACATGGCAGCCCATGCAAGGAAGAAGCAACCCCCTAGCAAACTTAAAGATCGAGCTTTCATATACTTCTAGCCTTACCAGCAGGAAATTCAAACCTCAAGGAAGTGGCCCCCCTGCTACTTTGGACATTGCAAGATTGCGGATCACAATGGGACCCTAACTTGGAGATCAGATCCGTGCACCATATCAACATTATAGTTGATCCTCCAGGTATCTCACCCCAAATGGAAGTTTAAAAAAGACGACTAAGCCCAAATTGACACTAATTGACACTAAGATGATGAGGAGGCCAAAGTTCAACTGATGATCGTATGGGATCACAAGATCATAACACATCACAGTCCCGCTACTACTACTAATGCTCGATCACAAGAGCTAAAGACCAGGTTCCCTGAATTCATGGAACCTTAGCCTTGAGCACAAGGCTGATTCGAAGATAGTAGGCTTAATAGGACCCCATCAAAGTTGGATTATGCTTAACCAAGTAGCAATCTATAAAACCCTACGAGATTATAATAATACCCCACATAATCACATCTATCTTATAAAGAAGTGTGGCTAGGGTTTCATTTAGGGCCTTAGGGCTTCCTAGCTACCGCCACCCTTTACTAGGCTCGTCGACTAGAGTTTATAGCAAAGGGACGTGGCTTATGTAGCCACTTAGGCTGCCGCCCCCTTTATTTAGAGAAAGCAGCTATAGGAGGGACAAAAGGGAGAATTCACTTAGGAAACACCCCCATAGGAGGTAGGGTTTTGAGCCCTATATAAGCTTATAGCATCCACCGCTTTTAAGAAAGCAAGATCAATTCTATTTCAGCCTTGTTGCCCGACCCTAGGAGGGAGGAACCCTTATAGTGTTTCAAGGATTGATCGCCCTTAAACATCAAATCCTATAGAGCTCCTTCTAGGGTTCTATCATGATCCTCCAGTAATCTCACCATAAATGGAAGTTTAGGGAGGATGACTTAACCCAGATCCATCCACTCGATACTCAAGTCGATGAGGAGGCCTAGTTCCAACTGGAGATTGCATGGCATCGTAGGATCATGACGTATCACCATTTAGACACTACCACCGATGAAGAGATATAAGACAAAGCTGAACCATGGGATCATGATGCGCCTACCTCAAATGCAACAAAAAAGTCTCATGATAAGCTATAGACTTAGACCCGAAGATCATGAAGCCTTAGCCTTGAGGACAAAGCTGATTTGAAGAGGGCGGGTATGTTGGGATCCTAGCTGGGTCAGGTCCTAGGTTCACTGAGTCGTGATGTCAATAAAATCCTAAGGCATGTAATAAACCCTAAATCAACCACCACCCACCTTATTTGAAGAGGTAGGCTAGGGTTAGGGAGGAGTCCTCATGGAGTGGAGGTCTCCGAGCAGCCACCCCCACCTATTAGGGAGGCCGGCTTGGGTTAAAGAGGGAGAGTTCCATTTAGTTAGGACTCTCTCCAGGGTTAATTAGGAATTAAATTAGGAGTTAGAGCCTTAGTTTACATAGAGTAGGAGATTTACTAGAAGTTGGAGTTTTTCATTAGGGAGGAGTCTTCATGGAGTAGGAGTCTTATTAGGATTAAAGTTTTTTAGACCCTATATAAATAAAGACTTGCAGCCACCACATTTTTTATCATCAATAAGATCAATTTTTTTTCAGCCTTGTGCTGAATACCTTAGAGGAGGGAACACTTATAGTGTTCCAGGAGAGCCAATCCTCCACAGAGATCAACCCTAAAGCTTAGAATCCACAGGGGTTCTAACAAGCACTCTTAAAATCTTAAGCAACTTTCAATACTTCCCTAGGAGCAGATCATGATGCTCGAAGTCTTCACTGATGATGACCTCTGACCCATAGTCCGTGATCGCAAGAAGTTTGAGTCCTTCCAATTTCAAAATTAGAGTAAGAGATGGATCATTTGCAAGACTCCATGAAATATGAACATCACCCCACTCACTGTGAAGAAAGATGCCCCCCTTGGCCAAGTGGAACTATAGTCCTCACAATCACGATGCCATCTACACCAACACTAGCATTTCTAAATCGTGACCAGATGTTCATGAATGGAGCAGACACATCAAGAGTTGGGATCGGCGTCATCTTCATCTAAGATAATTGACACAAAAGAGGAGTAAGCCCAAAACTCGATATGGGTCCATAACACAAAAGAGGAGTAAGCTCAATAGTCCTTGCTCATGCCACATTGGGCTTATATCATCATGGACCATACCGGAAGGCAACCTCCATTTCAAAAGAAAGACTAGCTACTACTAATTATCAACCACATGACAACTCATGCAAAGAAGAAATGACTTCCTAACAAACTTCAGAGCAAAAGAAAATTTGAAGATCAAGCTTTACTACACTTCCACCCCTACCAGTAGGAAAGTTAAACCTCAAGGAAGTGGTCTCCCGATTAACCATGACTTATTGATCGGATCTATAAATAAATTTAAAATTATAATTGATCCTTTAGGTATATCATCGCAAATGGAAGTTTAGAGAGGATAACTAAGCCGAGATCCATCCACCCAACACCTAAGTCGATGAGGAGGCCTAATTCTAACCAGAGATTGCATGGCACCGCAGTAGCACAATGCATCACCATCCAATCTCTATCACTGATTAAGAGATACAAGATAGAGCTGAACTATGTGATCGTGATGCGCTTACCACGGATGTAATAAGGAAGCCTCATGGTAAGTTGCAAACCCGGACCTGGAGATTATGGAGCCTTAGCCTCGAGGATAAGATTGATTTAAAGAGGATTAGTCTGTTAGGACCCTAGTTGGATCGGGTCCTAGGTTCACCAAGCCATGATATCAATAAAATCCTAAGGCATGTAATAAGCCCTAAATCAGTCGTTAGCCATCTTGTTTGATGAGGTCGGCTGATAAGACCCCAGAAGGAGCCCTATAGATTTTGATCCTTGAGGGGGATCAACCCTTGGAATGCTGTAGGGGTTCCTCCCTCCTATATTCGTTATAAGGCTGAATTAAAATTGATAATTGCTTGATTCAAGAGAGGGGGCGGCTACATCATTATATAAGGATCAAAACCCTAGCCTAAGGGGGTGCTTACCTAAGTAAAATTCTCTGTTTGCCCCTCCTATAGCTAACCTGCCTTAATAGGAATAGGGGATGACTAGGTTGGCGCTATAGCTGACCTAAGAAGGGGGAAACTCTGTCCAACCAACCCAATAAAGGGGCAACAGCCACTAAGCCCTAAAGGCTAATCTAAACCCTAGCTATACTCCTTTATAAGATAGAAGTTACTTTATTACAATCTAGCAGGGTTTTATTGATTACTTCTAGGGAGATTAGGACTCAACCCTGCTTGAGTCCTATCAAACCCGCCCTCTTAAAATCAGTCTTATCCTCAAGACTGAAGTTTTATGAACTCACGGAACCAGGTCTTCAGCTCCTCGTTAGCTTGGGTGTCAGTTGGAAGAACTTGAGCTGAGTTATCGGCTTTAAATTTCCATTTGAGGTGCACGGATCTGATCTCCAGGTTAGGGCCCCAATGTGATCCCCAATTTTGCAAGACCCAAGAAAATAAGGAGACCACTTTCTTTAGGCTTGAATTTCATGCTGGTGGAGCTGGAGATCAAGGGGGGCTTGATCTTTCTCAGAAAACTTTCTTCTGCTCTGGCATTTGTCAGGGGGAAGTTTCTTCCTTGCATGGGCTACCATGTTGTCACGGATAATAATATAAACAAGGTGTTCGATGAAATGCTTGTGTTAGTCCGTGTCCTTTGGTTTAGGTACATATCTTGTACAACAAGAAGCTTTGAGGCTTAGCAGCCCTAGTTTGATTTGCTTTATGGCCAAGTTTGGCTTGTAAATACAAGTGTGACTTATAAGCACTTGTAGGGACTTCGGTCTATAATGGACCATTATCCTTTGTGTGCAACCTCTATGAGTTTGTAATGTCCATGGGTGTAATTTGTATTTTGGCTTTATAAAGTGTTTTCTTGAGCAGTTGCTTGTGGATCCCATGGGAATTACTTCTTTTGGCCCGTCTTCTTTTTTTGTAAGTCTATGGGATTTTAGGAGATCTCGGGGAGGGCTGACCTTTGCGGACGGACACGCGTAGGTGCCGCACGGCTTAGGCAAAATCAGCTAAGCCCGTGACAATGTGGTAGCTCTGTATTACTAGTCATGCCTTCTTTTGGAGTGAGGGTTGTCCTTTATTAAAATCTCTAGTGGTGTGAGCTCGATCCGAGTCTGAGGTGGGTAGGAGTGGTGACTTTTTAGGGCCCATTTTTACTTCTTCATGCTGTTGACCATCTTATATGAGGATAGTGTTGATCCCCACTCTGGATGTGTCTACTCTAATAATAAACACATGGTCACGATTTGGTGTGGACGACATCATGGTCGTGAGAGCTATAGTTCCACTCGGCAATAATGAGAGGGATGATGTTCATGCTTTGTTAAGTTCTGCAAATGATCCTTCCCCTTTTTTGATTTTGCCACTAGAGGGCCTTAATTTTCTCACGATCTTGGACCGTAGATCGGAGGTCATCAAGGAAGTCTTTGAGCATCACGGTCTGATCCTAGGGAAAGTCACGGAAGTCACCTAAGATCTGGAAGTGCTGCATCAGCAACCATGGTGAGTTCAATATGATGTAACAATTTAGAAGTAGCTTATCTCCAAGGAAAAGGATATAGGGACGTGTCATAGTGAGAAATAAGCATGGCTAAACAATCTGTGTCTCTATCATCTCTTGGACGACCCTTTTATCTTTGACCTTCTAAGGTTGTATGAAGCAATCTGGTCGAGCAACAATTGGTAGAAGTTTCAATCTGTTCAGCATAGGGGGGTCGGCCAGCTTCAGAGGAGGTAGTCGGCTCGGTTGGGTGGAGACGCCCAAAAATTCAGTACGCTATAGGAGTGGTTTTTTATCTTCAATCTCATTAAACTCTTGAATTTGAATTGGGAAACCATTGGATTCTTCTTTTGGTACCCCCTCCAAGTGTGGTGTTGTGGTTGTAGCCACTGGGCTCCCTCGTAGAATCACCTGCTTTCCTTTTCTGAAAACTTTCATGGTTAACTTCAAAAAATTCCAAAAAATATCTCCAATCGTGGACAACCAATCTATGTCAAGCACTATATCAAAACCATCAAGAGGGAGGAGGAAAAAATTAGCAATTATGTCTTGCTCCTGTAGGATCAGTTTTACTCGCGAGCACTTCTGGTCGCACTTCAACATTTAGCCGTTAGCTACTTTGAGTTTAAACCTATTGTAATCTTCTTTTTGGAGCATTAAGTGGGTAGCAACCTTGCTACTCATAAAGTTGTGTGTGCTCCCGACATCGATGAGGATGATGATGGACTATTGCTCGAGAAACCCTTCGATCTTCAATTTTTGCAAGCCGGCTAAGGTAGGGACTGTGCAGGTGGCCGATTGTGGTGTATCCTTCTCCTTGGGCTTGAGAGTCGTATCTTCATGTTTGAGTTCTTTAGTGGGTGCAATCATCAGCGGGTTGGAATAGTCAGCCAATGCGTGCACTGCATAGTTAGCTGGTTGGGATTCTTCCTCCATGGCTTCTTCTCTAGGTTTAAGGGCTTCTTCAGATGTTTCATTGTCCTTATCATCCACTGGTTCAATCACGGGAAGCCGGCCCTTTTTGCAGTGATGTTCGTGGCTCCACGGTTCATCGTAATGCCAACACAACTCCTTGGCCGATCATTCGTGAAGCTCGTCTCTTATCAACCTTTTTGGTGCGGGGGCTTGGATGGCAGTAGAGGGGGCAGTAGGCCTCAGCATGGCTAGTCGGGGTGTGACCCTTGTCCTTCATACCTCATGGTTCAATTGTTCTTCCTAGATACGTACGAAGGACATTAACGCCCTAAGAGTGTACGGTTGTCGCGCCTTTACTTCTCCTCGGATCTCCGACTATAGGCCCTCGATAAAAGTACCTAAAAGTTGTTTCTCAGACCAATTCTCAGTTTGGTTAGATAAATGCTCAAACCTTGTTTAGTATTCTTGTATTATAGAGGTTTGACGAATTTTTGCCAATTGTTCGTCGACGTTGTTGAAATCGATTAATCCGAAATGGTTTAGTAGTCCTTCCTTGAATCACTACCAAGAGAGTCCTCCATGGGTATACTTAAAGAAATTAAACCATTGAATAGCATCTCTCTCGAGGTGGATGGCAGCAATCTCCACCCGTGTGGCGTCAACGGTTCGGTAGAACCGAAAATAGCGCTCCGCGCACAAGATCCACCCGATCGGGTCTCCTTCTTCTCATCTAGGGAAGTCAACCTTCATGCATGGATTATTGAGATTAGAGGTGATGTGGCCATATTTTTTGAGATCATCTTGCTGATCTGAAGTTTCTCCGTGTTGTGATTTCCTTGGGTTCGACAGTCGGCCAATATTGAATTCGGCGAAAAGGGATCACATATTCTCTTCCATGTGGTTTCCAAAAGCTTCAAGATTTGCATCGAGTGCCTCCTTTGATTCCATAGTATATGCCTATAGATCTATAATACTAAGATCTTTTTTCTGTTGTCTGGTTGGTGGCATGGGAATTTTGGAGAAGGGGATGGCAAGTTGGAAGGTGAATCTGTTTGGATGGAAGTAGGCTATTGTTTATGGCAGATTTGGGGCTGTAGTTTTGTAGAGTTTAGGCTACGAATTAGTATTGTTTTAGGGCTGTGATAGTAGTAGATAAAGGTTAAGAAAATAGATTTTAGATTTGGGATAGACGGTAGCAAAGGTAGGTGTCTCGGTAAGGAAAGTTAGCTAAAAAGGTAAGTGGATCGATAAGGAAGTAGGCTGATTTGGGTGGCTGATTTAGGGGGCTGTTTGGTTTCGGTTTAGGATAGGGTTTTGAAGGGTTTTTAATAAGGATGGTAGGGTTTGGTGATAAGGAAAAGTGAGTCCAAAACCCCATAAAAAATAGCACTCAAATCTGATAGAATTCGATGAAAAGAAGTGTTGCGATGTGCTGTCCTACTGAACCAATTTTATATCAAAGAAATGATTACTTCTCGGCATAAATTCCAGAGAAAAGTTTAAGAAAATTATTCAAAAACCCTTGGTTCAGATATTTTTAATACTAGTAAAAAGTTTAACAAAATTTTGGCAGCATAACAGTAGGGAAATAAGGCAAAAGACGAAAGGCGGATTCCTTTATCGTAAAATTTCAAAACTGCGTGATGTTCAAAGATTACACAAAAAACCCAGTTCTAGGAGTTTTTTTATGAAATCAAATCCAGATGAAAGCAAGCTTGATTTTGAGAATTTTGTAAAAATTTCAGCCAAAAAGGATGAACAAAAGTTTAGTTTTAAGAGGCCAATAAACAAAAGGTAGATTCTCCATCATAAAATTTCAGCACTATATGATAAAGAATTATAGTGCTATAAGTCCAGATCCAGAAAGAGTTTTTTTATGAGATTAGTCTTAAATGAAAGCTAAGATGATCTACAAAATTGTATAAAAGTTTCAGCTAAAAAAGATAATTAAAATTTCAGTTCCCGGAAGAAACATTCGGCTAAAAATTTCTGCAGTATTTTGCCTTCACAATGATGATAATGTTTGCAACGGTAAAATTTTGCAGCAAGGAAACTTTTTGAAAAACTTCTTCAACATTTAAGGTAAAGGATTTTGCTGTATTGAAGAGGCGTGGGTGATAAAAATAAACCAGATCTCCAGATCAAACGTAGGGGCCAGCGGCAGACTGATTTGATCTGCTACGCGGGTGGAAGGTGGAGGCGCGTGTCGTAGCAATTGTAGGAATTGCTTGGGAAGGTGCAACAAGATCGCTGCTCTGATACCAAATGATAAGACCCCAGAAGAAGCCCTATAGATTTTGACCCTTGAGGGGAATCAACCCTTGGAATGCTGTAGGGATTCCTCCCTCCTAGATTCGACACAAGGCTGAAATAAAATTGATAATTACTTGATTCAAGAGAGAGGGCGGCTACATCATTATATAAGGATCAAAACCCTAGCCTAAGGAGTTGCTTGTATAAGTAAAATTATCCCTTTGCCCCTCCTATAGCCAACCTGCCTTAATAGGAATAGGGGGTGACTAGGTTGGCTCTATAGCTGACCGAATCAGGGGGAAACTCTGGCCCAACAACCTCGTAAGGGGACGACGACCACTAAGCCCTAAGGGCTAATCTAAACCCTAGCCATACTCCTTTATAAGATAAGAGTGACTTTATTACAATCTAGTAGTGTTTTATTAACGACTTCTAGGGAGATTTGGAATCAACCTTGTTGGAGTCCTATCATCAACTAGGGTTAGAGAGGAGTACTCATGGAGTAGGGGTCTCCTAGCCACCGCCCCCACCTATTAGGGATGCTGGCTAGGGTTAGCAAGGAGAGTTCCATTTAGTAAGGACTCTTTATATAGCTGATTAGGAGTTAAATTAGGAGTTAGGACTCTTCTAGTAGAGTTTCACTTAAAGTAGGAGTTGGAGTTAGAGTTTTATTTCTAGTAAGACTCTTATTAGGAGTACTAGTTTATGGGGTCTCTTCATGAACCCTATAAATAAGCATGTAAACCATCTTCTACATCACGAATAGATCAATCATTTTTTTCAGCCTTGTGCCAAATACCTTGGTGGAGGGAACCCCTATAGTGTTCTAGGTGGGCTGATCCATTATATAGATCATCCCCAAGCTTAGAATCAACAAGGGTTCTAATAGAGGGGCACTGATTTTTTTCATAATCTTTTACAGGTTTGCGTAGTAGCCAGTCAGCATGAGAAATCTTCGCAGCGCTTTTATATTTTTGGGCATCACTGAATCTTTGAGGGGTCTACCACCTCCTTCCTTTGAGATTATATGCCCGAGATACTCCACTTTGCTTTACAAAAAGCTTCACTTCGACATAAATTCATAGTGATTGTTATATGTCCTAAAGGCAGTCTATAGTATGTCCTCTTCGTGCACCTGAATCTGATGGTATTCGGATCATAGATCTAGCTTTTTGAAGACTAGTGCTCCCCTCAACTTATCAAGTAGTTCATCCGGAATAGGATATTTATCCTTGATAATAATGCTGTTGAGGGCTCGATAGTCTACTTACATCTACTGTGTTCCATCTTTTTTGTATACGAGGAGCACCGGTGAAGAGTAAGGGCTGCAACTTGGTTGAATAGTCCCTATCTCCAGCATCTCCTAGACGATCCTCTTAATTTTATCCTTTTTGTCATGGACTTAGCTGATTTTACCTAAGTTGGGCAGTACCCATGCGTGTCCATCCGCAAAGGTCAGCCTTTCCTGAGATCTCCTAGGGTCCCTTAGACTTACAAAAGAGAAAACAGACCAAAAGCAGCAATTCCAATGGGATCCATAAGCAACTACTCAAGCAAACACTTTATAAAGTTTGATACAAATTACACCCATGGACATTATAAACTTAGAGATGTTGCATAAAAAGGATAATGGTCCATTGCAGACCGAGGTCCTCACAAGTACTTACAAGACACACTCGTATTTACAAGCCAAAATTGATCATAAAACAAACCAAACTAAGGCTGCTAAGCCTACTGCAAGCCTGCTTCTTGTAGTACAAGGTATGTACACAAACTGAAGGACACGGACAAACATGAGCATTTCATTGAACACCTTGTTTACATTGTTATCCGTGATATTCTCCCCCACTTATTCCTTCGACGTCCTCGTTAAAGCCACTTTAGACGCTGTATCTCTCCACATTTTGTTGAATCTTCGATCTTTTGCTTTGGCTACAACATACCCCTTTGGCTGGGAGCTATTGTTGAGTAGTTGAACTTTGATTCACCTTGTTGCTTCAACTCACCAATGGCTGAATCTATTATGGGGTTGGCCGAGTTGTGCTGATCCTTGTTGGTTCTCGTGGATCCTTCTAATGAAGGAAAAACCTACCTTATTATGTGCCAATGTCGTAGTATACTCATGTTGCTTGAACTGGGTGGATGCTGGTTGGAATTTTGATGAGCATCACGTCGCAGACTTTAAGGTTTATGAGGTCCTTCCTCCACAATGTTTGCCCATTGATCCTTTCTCCATGTTTAGTTGTCACTTCTAAACAGGTTCGCATGACTCTCGCTTTCAATTAGCATTCAATTGAAAAATAAAATGAACAATCTACTCTCAGTAGTACTGATTACTAATGGTGAGGATTTGACAACTATTATCTTCCATAAGCTTTCTTTTAAGGGTCACTGAACTTATGCAGAGCTCCTCTGTTGGATAAGTAAGAGAACTGGGATAGTCGACTTCACCCATTCTCTTAGTAGTTGAGAAGGCAAGGTTATTGGCTTCGCTTACCTCCTCGAGTTAAGAGAATTGGGGTACTCAGTTTCGCCCATTCTCTTGAGCTGAGAAGGCAATGGTTACTTGATTTCTCTTGCCTTCTCGTGTTTGTACTTCATGCATTGAGCTGGTTACTAACATTCGCCCGTTCTTTGCTCACACTTCTAAAGTACTAAAGTGTTTGCACTCCTTGTGTTGAGTTAGCTACTGTGATTTACCATCCCACTGCCATTGAACTTCTGGAATGCAAGAAGTTTTGCCCGAAAAGAGTAAAAAGTTTACCCCAACTTGGAGTCACCCAACTTGGAGTAAGTCTTTGATAGATCCGGTCGCCTTTGGGATTGTACCGTCTTCTCCATCACCTTTGCCGCCTACTCCTCTGAGTAGAAAGGTACAGTACCATGTACTACTTACTTCATTCCTTGGTCGAGCACTCTTGCATCAACCTAAAGTCCCCCGCTTTTGGCTATCTTGATGAGAAGTCCATCGACACCAGTCTTATGAAGTTTCTTAGCCTCTGCCCTTTTGCCCTGTCTTGGTACTTGGTGTTTACCTTTGCATTCTCCACCTCCTTGGCCCCTTTTACGACCAATGCTCTCCCTCCATTAGAGTAAGGGATCGATGACTCCACGAAAGTCCTGTCTCTACGGTACCATGGTGCTGCTAAGCCCATAGACCTACTATCTGTTGCCTCACATCTGCATCCCTTCCTTCGCGATCGGTAGATCCGCCTCTACGGCACTGTGCGACTCCTCCGAGTCCACCTCCTTTCTAACCAATGCTTTGCTTTTGGGTAGCCGAGCCCCACTGGACTCGTTATCGCTTCCTCACCCCTTTCAATCACCTACTTCAACACCACTGTGTCCTCCTAGCAGTTCTCCTTGGTCGATAGAAAGATAAATTGTAAATCTCATGTATGGCCTCCACCATCTTGTTGCAGGGCTCGTGCCGATTCTGTTCTCTTTAGCTTCCTTGGTAGCAACATTCGCTTACTCGGCTTTGTCCTATAACTTGTCGAGCTCCCTTAAGCGAATGTGAATATTGAAGTAGTCTAACTCTCCAACCGCTCCAATCATACCCTTGTATAATCAAGTTCCATCCATAGGACTCACTGGTACTTGCAATATGACTTCTCATTCGGTGGTACACTGCCCCCATATGCTGATGACCAAGGCTTTCATCTGATACAAGCTTCGATGCGCACATACGAAAGTCCCACCTCTGTTGTACCATGGCATTCACCCCTTGAATCTACAGCCCTTCTTGCCATTGTATTGTTCACCGAAGTAGAGCTCCCAACAGCTCCTGATCATTCATATGATCACATCCCCCTCCATGTGACTCACTGGTACTTGCACTTGGATGTCTTCCCCGGTGGTACACAGCCCCCATATACTGATGACTAAGGCTTTCATCCAATGCAAGCTCTAATGCACACACGAAGACCCACCTTTGCGGTACCATAACATTCACTCCTTGAATCTATAGCCCTTCTTCTTGTTGTGTCGTACACCGAAGTGGTTCTCCCAGTAACTCCTGATCATACCTCTGCATGATCCTATCCCTCACAAGACATGACTGCATGTGTTGTATTGCCACAAACTATTCCACTATGATCCTGCACCATATTGCCTCCTGGTGACATCTCCATTGCATACAGATTCTCGTGTGATGAACTCAAACTACGACTTCTCCATGTGTGGCCCCTGCCAACACCTTGTAGGGCAGTTTCGATCTTCGATTTTTGGTTCGCTCCCTTAGCAATTTACCTTTGTCCCCCTAATCTTGGGCCACACTTGGACAAAACATAGCCCTAGGATAGTCCGTCGCCTAGTAGCTCAAGAAGTCCCCTGACTTCGCTAGAGTTGGTGCACCATTGTTTGGATCCTAGGTCTCTATCCCCTACCAACACAATCTCTAATATGCACCACTTGTTCCTGACAACTCGATTGGCAACACTATGGCATATTCTTCAAGAGTACCCACCTCTGCATCCTCTTGCCCCGTGCTAAGGTATCCTGATCCTAACTTTGCCTTTGTAAGTTGAATCACCTTAGTTACTCTGTCAAATGGATCTCTGATGTAACTTGCATATGCCTCGAAGTTCTCTTTATCTTTGGCACCATGCAAGATAAGTCTGCTCCATCAGAATGAAGAACCCATGAAATGACATGATCCCACTCTTGCCTCTATAAGAGTTCATGCCCTTGACGTTTGTCCAAGGAAAGCTCTATTCCTTTGTTCCATGTTTCATCTTCTATGTCGACTCCCTTCATACGGCTTGGATACTTCACCAAGTTCCACCCAAGTCACTCCTCTCCTCGATTTACATTGAGTTGATAGTGGCCTTCGCGTCCACCGTTCCACGGGTCAGCCCCCTATTGAGTCTGATTTATGCATTGACTCTAAATGTGCCTTGATATAATGTTGCCTTAGATTGCTCCCCCACTTGATCTCGAAATGCATTTGCCAATGCATTACCTCATTCGAGGTTATACGATGACTCCTCATCACTCACTTGGTCTATTGAGTTTTGTGAAGATATTACCTTGAAGAACTCTTCCTCAGTATATGCAGTCTGATGCACATGATTCTCCCTTTAGAGAACTAGGATTTATCCCTCCTGGATATCCATCTTGTTGGAGCAATTTTCATCTAGCATTCCTCCCACTAGAAGCTTCAGAGACCACCATCTCCTTTGGACTACTCCGTCTTGTTGAACAACTTGTGCCTTATTCTGCCCCTGTAAATGCACTTACTAGAGTGCGACCCTTCGCCAATACAGTCTCCACTGCACCCTTCAAGGTCTAGCAATGTGCTAAACTTATTACACATTTCAGCCGCCTACGAACGTATCCTTTCTATGTCGAAGAAAAAGTTTTGATGCTCCATGGCGCTGATTTTCGATCATGCCTTGGGATGGCCATGAACACTCCGTTGTGCATGTAGAAGCCCTTGCATGAGTATCGAATCCTTGGAGTTAGTAATTCCCTCACCTATATGAACTTTGTGCAACTCTTACGGTCATTAAGCATCACATTCCACTTTACATGGTCACATCTTTGACCAAGCACCCCGCTTGTCTTGAGAACCATCAAGTTTGGTTGCCAACATAGAGCCATAGCTCGAACTCAACTATCCTAATCTTTGTGCACTACGTATTCTCCTTCGCTTGCTTGTCCTCGTGGTGCCTCTCATGCAAAGGGGTTGGCCATTCCTCTAAATGCGAAACCTGGATGCTCGCACCTCTAAGCGATTCCTTTCCATACACCTCAATATCCGTTTCCCCCAAACGGTTATGTGTGCTGGCTGTCCTCCACACAGCCTAGCTAGGTCCCCCATGTTTGTATAGCAAGTGTTTATGCATATGCTTGTCCTACTCTAATACCACACTATCACAGGCTTAGCTGATTTTACCTAAGCTGTGCAGCAACTATGTATGTACGTCCACAAAGGTTAGCCTTTCCCGAGATCTCCTAGGGTCCCTTAGACTTACAGAAGAGAAAATGGGCCAGAAGCAGCAATTCCAACGGGATCCACAAGCAACTGCTTAAGTAAATACTTTATAAAGCCAGATACAAATTACACCTATGGACATTATAAACTCAGAGAGGTTGCACACAAAGGATAACGATCCATTATAGACCGAGGTCCTCACAAGTGCTTATAAGACACACTCATATTTACAAGCCAAAATTGACTATAAAGCAAATCAAACTAGGGCTGCTAAGCTTACTACAAGCCCACTTTTTGTTGTACAAGGTATATACACAAACCGAAGGACACGGACAAACATGAGCATTTCATCAAACACCTTATTTACATTATTGTCTCCAGCATCTCCTAGACGATCCTCTTAATTTCATCCTTTTGAAGGTGAGGATATCAATATGGCTAAACTTTTACTTTAATAGGACTCCAGCAGAGTTGAGTCATAATCATTTTAGTACTAGTCAATAAAAATCCTATTAGATTGTAATAAAGTCACTCCTATCTTATAAAGGAGTATGACTAGGGTCTAGATTAGCCCTTAAGGCTTAGTAGCCACCACACCCCTTACTGGGTTGGTCGACTAGGATTTCCCGCTGCTTAGGTCGACTATAGAGTCACTTTGCTGCCTTCTATTCCTATTAAGGCAGGTTGGTTCTAGGAGGGGCAAAGGGGTAATTCTACTTAGACAAGTACCTCCTTAGGCTAGGGTTTTGATTCCTATTTAAAGATGTAGCTGCCCCCCCTTTAAATCAATCAATTATCAATTTTATTTCAGCCTTGTGCCGAATCTAGGAGGGAGGAACCCCTATAGTATTCCAAGGGTTGATCCTCCTTAAGGATCAAAATCTATAGGGCTCCTTTTGGGGTTTTATCATCTGGTATCAGAGCAGTGTTTCTGCTATCCTGTAGTCATCATCTATGCCTCCATCTTCTAAGTAATTCCCATAATTACTTTTTGATGATGTCTCCATCCACCGTCGCCCACCAAGTCGTAGATCCATCTATCTATTGTCGCCCCCTGTGAGATATAGAAATCAGATATTTTTTTATCACCTAAGCCTCTTCAATACTACAAGATTCCTTATTTGACACATTGAAGATTCTTTCCAAATTTTATCCACTGCAAATTTTGTTTATCACAAACGTTATCATTGTTATGAAGGTGGAATGCTACAGAATTTTGCCTCTTGAAACTAGTTTATTTTTTCTCCATTCTAGCCAAAATTTTTACATAATTCTCAAGTTCAAGTTGGCTTTTATCTGGATTTAATTTCTTGAGAAAATCCTTCTGGAACCAGTTTTCTTGTGCAATCTTTGACCATTACGTAGTTCTAGAATTTTACGATGAAGGAATCTGCTTTTCATCTTTTGCCCTATTTCCCTACTATTATACTGCCAAAATTTTATTAAACTTTTTACTGGTATGTCAAGGGTTTCTGCATAATTTCCTTAAACTTTCCTTTGGAATTTATGTCGAGAAGTTATCATTTCTCTGACATAAAATTGGTTCAGTAGGACAGCACATCATAGCACTTTTTTTTGCCAAATTCTATTAGATTTGAGTGTTGTTTTTTGTGAGATTTTGGACTCTCTTCTCTTTATCTCAAACCCTACCCTCCTCACTAAAATCCCTTCAAAACCCTACTCTAAACCAAAACCGAATAGCCCCCCAAATCTGCCTTAAACCATAAGCTATTGATGCAAAACTTTAAGCCTTTGAAAACTGTTTGGAAGAGAAGATGCGATCCCTTTTTGCTGAATTCAGCATTGGCCGACCGTCAAACCTGAGGAAATCACAACACGAAGAAACTTCAGATTAGCGAGATGATCCTCAAGAATATGGCCACATCACCTCTGATCTCAATAATCTATGCATGAAGGTTGACTTCCCTAGATGGGAAGAAGGAGACCCGATCGGGTGGATCTCGCACGCGAAGCACCATTTTCAGTTCTACCAAACCGCTGACGCCACACAGGTGGATATTACTATCATCCACCTTGAGAGAGATGCTATTCAGTGGTTTAATTAGTTTAAGCACACCCATGGAGGGCTCTCTTGGCAGTGATTTAAGGAAGGACTACTAAATCACTTCGGACCAACTGATTTTGATAACATCGATGGATAATTGGCAAAGATTCATCAAACCTCTATAATACAATAATATCAAACAAGTTTGAGTATTTATCCAACTAAACTATGAATAGGTCTGAGAAACAACTTTTAGATACTTTTATTGGGGGCCCAATACCGGATATCCGAGGAGAAGTAAAGGCGTGACAACCGTACACACTTATGACGGTGATTTCCTTCATGTATATCAAGGAAGAATGATTGAACCATGAGGTATGAAGGACAAGGGTCACTCCCTGGCCAGCCATGCTGAGGCCTAAGATCCCCTATACTACCATCCAAGCTCCCGCACTAAAAAAGCTGACAAGAGATGAGCTTCGTGCCAAGGGGTTGTGTTGGCATTGTCACGAACCATGTAACCTCGAACATCGCTGCAAAAAGGGCTGGCTCCTCGTGATTAAATCAGCGGAGGATGAGAACAATGAAACATCTAAAGAAGCCCTTGAACTTGAAAAAGAAGCCATGGAGGAAGAGTCCCAATCGATCGACTACGCAGTGTATGCATTGGCCGGCTACTCCAACCCGTAGATGATGAAAGTTGGAGGACTTCTAAAATAGCAACCCATCACTATTCTCATCGACATGGGCAGCACAAATAACTTCCTTAATAGTATGGTTGCTACACGTTTGGCACTTCAAATTGAAAGTTGCAACAAGTTTGATGTAAAGATCACCGACGGTCGAATCTTCAATTGCGACCAACAGTGCCCGCGGGTGAAACTACTCCTCCATGACCAAGAAGTGGTAGCTTATTTCTTCCTCCTACCCATCGATGATTATGAAGCTATACTCGAGATCGAATGGCTCATAACACTAAGTGATATCTTCTAAAAATTTTCTAAATTAACCATAAAATTTTATTACAAAGGAAGACAGGTCATGTTACGAGGTAAGCACGAGAGCTAAATTTCCACCGTTTCATCACACCGAATGTAGAAAGTTTTGCATAAAGCACATGGTGGATTTTTTATTCATATCCAGTAGCTATCTAAGGGGAAGAATATACAAAATTCAGATCCTAAGCTTACTCTCTTGTTGGACAAATTCGCATACGTTTTCAAGGAGCCACACGAGCTGCCCCCTAAAAGATCGCATGACCACCGTATTCCTATTATGTCAAGCAAATCTCCAACAAATTTGCATCCATACCACTACCCTCACTTGCAGAAGGATGAGACCAAGAATATCATCAAAAAGATGCTTGACACCAAGGTGATTCGATAGAGTTGCAACCCTTATTCTTCACCGATGTTGCTAGTGCACTAGAAGGATGGTATATGATGAATGTGCATTGATTATCGAGCCTTGAATGCTGTTACCATCAAGGACAAATAACTTATATGAGTTATAATGAGCTCTTGGATGAATTAAAAGGAGCCTGAGTCTTCACTAAATTGGATCTCCATTCCGATTATCATCAGATTCGGGTATGCACTAAAGATGTTCCGAAAACTGCATTCTGCATGCATAAAGGCCACTACAAGTTTGTGGTAATGCCTTTTAGACTTATGACTGCTCCTTCTGCTTACCCAAGCTTCATGAATGACATCTTCTAGAGTTTCCTACATATGTTCGTATTGATATTCTTTAATGATATTCTCATTTATAGCCCTACGCTTGATATACATTTTCAGCACTTACGAACTATTCTAATGATTCTTCGAGAGAATACTCTTTATGTTAAATAGTTAAAGTCCAACTTCTTATAGCATAAAGTGGAGTATCTTGGGCACATTATATCAGAGGATGGAGTAGCGATGGACTTGACAAAGATCGAGGCAATGCAAGGATGGTCGAGACCTACAAACGTAAAATCACTATGCGGTTTCCTTAGACTCACAGGTTACTACCAAAATTTTGTGAAAGATTATGACAAGATAAGTGCCCCACTCATGTCCCTACTACAGAAAGACTCCTTCTTGTGGTCAGATAAAGCCTTCACAGCCTTCGAATGACTCAAGGCAATCATGACAATGACATCGGTCCTAGTGTTGCCCGATTTTAGTCGCACTTTTGCCATTGAGGCCGATGCGTCAAAAGTTAGAATTGGGGCTATTCTTATGCAAGATGGTCGACTCCTAATTTACACTAAGGCTTTCCCTACACTCCACATGCAGTTTTTACAAAGGATACTAATTACTACCAAATTTAAAATATGGTTGGATACAAGTCCATGGCACGAAAGAGGAGTAAAACTAGAAGAATTATAATCCATGCTCATGCTAGATTGGGCTCTCATCATCCTGAACCATACTAAAGGGCAGTCATTATTCCAGATGAAAGATTGGCTATTACTAAATACTAACCATATGGCAGCATATGCAAAGAAAAAAGGCCTCCTGATAAATATCAGAATGGACAAAAAATTCAAGATCGAGTTTGTCTACACCTCTAGCCAAATCAACAGGAAAACTCGAGCCTTAATGAAGTAGTCTCCCTATTTCTTTGGGCCTTATAAAATTGAGGATTACTTTGGGGCCCTAACTTGGAGATCAAATTTGCGCACTAGATTAAGATTATAGTTGATCCGCCACGTATCCCACCTTAAATAGAAATTTAAAGAAAATGACTCAGCCCAAATCCTTCTAACTAACACCCCAGCTAATGAGGAGGACAAAGTTCTATTAATGATAGCATGGGAGTCACATGAGGAGTTGAAGATCTAATTTCCAGAGTTTATGGATCCTTAGCCTTGAGGACAAGGATGATCTGAAGAGGGCAGACTTGATAGGACTCGAGCAGGGTTGAGTCCTAATCATATTAGTACTAGTCAATAAAAACCATATTAGATTATAATAAAGCGACTCCTACCTTATAAAGGAGTATGGCTAGGGTCTAGATTAGCCCTTAGGGTTTAGTAGATGCCACACCCCTTACTAGGTTGGTCTTAGGTTGGCTATAGAGCTACTTAGCTGCCTCTTGTTCCTATTAAGATAGGTTGGCTATAGGAGGGGCAAAGGGATAATTCTACTTAGGCAAGCACCCCCTTAGGCTAGGGTTTTGATCCTTATTTAAAGATGTAGCTGCCCTCTTTCTTAAATCAAGCAATTATCAATTTTATTTTAGCCTTACGCCGAATCTAGGAGGGAGGAGCCCCTACAGTATTCCAAGGGTTGATCCCCCTCAATGATCAAAATCTATAGGGCTCCTTTTAGGGTCTTATCATGGTTTTCCCAGTAAGATCGGTATGTAGTAGTTATGCAACTAGGTAGGATGTAGACTGCTCAATTTGGGTGAAGTCTGAAAATTCAGCAAGCAATGAAGGAAGGTTTGGATCTTCAATCTCCTTTTGGTTCCTTCATCTATAGCCCTTAAAATTGGATTAGGAAGCCACTATGCAATTTATGTAGCACCTTCTCCATGTGCTGCGTGGAAACTGTTGTTACTTTGCTCCCACATATTCCTCGTAGGATCACCTGTTTCCCTTTGCTGAAAAATTTTATGATTAGCTTCGAGAAATTTTAAGAAACATCACCTAAAATGAACAGCCAGTTGATCTCAAGCACTACTTCGTAATCGTTAAGTGGTAGGAGGAAAAAATCAACAGTGATCTCTTGACCTTGTAAAACTAGTCTCACATAAGTGCACTTTCGATTATAATTTAGGACCATCTGCAACTTTAGCATCGACCTACTACAATCTTCGATCTAAAAGGTCAATTGAGCATCAACCTTGTTGTTCATAAAGTTATTAGTGCTCCCGTTGTCGATGAGGACAGTGACGGGTGTTGAATCTTGGATTTTGATGATGAAATCAATTGATGGGTTATTGATCTAACAAGGTTGTTAGAGTTGATTGATGCAGGATTAACTGTAATAGAGAGAAAATTATAATCAAAGGCTTGGCCAAAGTCAAGTCCAGGCATCGGGCTGAAGTGAGGATGATGTAGTTGGGAACTCGCCTAGAGTGCATCGAGAGCTTGCTGAGGGTATCGGGGGCTTGCTAGAATGGCACAAGAGAGTTCATTGGAAGAAGACCGAGACTCGTCAGAATATTATCGAGGATAGCCAAAATGCTTGCTAAGAGTTAGGAAGATCTTGAAGTGTATCTATTGGCCATGTTGATTATAATTAATTAAGTCATACTTCGCATCATTAAGGTTGAGTCTTGTTTGAGTTAGATTTGGAAGATATCCAAATTAACTTAAGTGAGACAAACCGAGTCTACTTTGGAGAGTGGATTGAGCTCAAGTTGAGCTCAATTGGTTGACCTGAGAAGTGGTCAATAAATGGTATAAATCAGAATTGAAAAAGTGAAGGGAATCACTTTTTCAGATTTTTCAACGGTTATATCGCCGGTGAGCGATAGTAGAGCTTGGGAATCCGGGCAGTAGGTGATGGTTGTGCCACCTAGGGCATTCGATTTTACTGCCACTACCTATGTTTTTAGGCAGTTAGGCAGTTGGACCACCTAGGCTAGTAGTTGAACCGCTCATACCCTATTTTCAGGGTAGCTTTCGACGTTTGTATTGTCCATACCCAGATTTTTTGAATATATTTAAATTTTGGCTCCATTCTTTTAAAGCCAATTAGGGTCTATAAATACCATAAGTTTTCTTGCATTTAACATATGCTTTACACAATTGATTGGGCAAAAATCTTTAAAAAAAATAGTGTGCTAAAAGTGTGTAAGAAAAAGAAAAGAGGCAAGCGAGTGAGTAAAGTATTATATGGGGTCTCCCTTATGACTTGAGATTGAAAAGCTTGTAAGGGTTTGGTTTTCACTCAAAGAAGGTTGGTAGTGTACATCGGTGGATCTCGAAGAAGAGGACTCAAGAGTGGACATAGGCCAGGTTGAGGCTGAACCACTGTAAAATTGTGAGTGATCTTCACTTATCTTATTTGCTACTTCCGATTGTTCTTAATTAGAAAGGCAAGAGCATCATCTTTCAATTGTGTTTTAAATCGTTGGCTTATTTGTCTTCAATTCCAAGAAATGATTCTAATTCTGATTTTATTTAAATAAAAAGTTTTTTTTAAAACATGATTTTACACTTGCACTAATTCACTGCCCCCACTTAGTGTCAACTGATCCTAACAATTCGTATCAGAGGAAGGTCTACTCATTGGACTAACACCCACTTGAGTTAATAACTTTGTTTGGTATGAATGAGGGACATTCTATTTCACATCCTCCCATATTCAATGGGACAGATTACACGTATTGGAAAACAAGGATGCGCATTTTCTCATTTCTATGGATCTTGATTTATAGCACATTGTAGAGAATGGATTTGAAAAATCTTTCAAACTAATGAACGAATGGAATGACTTAGAAAGAAAGAATTTTTCTTTGAATAGAAAGGCTATGAATGCCTTATTTTGTACTCTTGGCAAAAACAAATTTAGTCGTGTTTCAGTTTGTGAATCTGCTTATGATATTTGGCATACGCTAGAAATCGCACATGAAGGCACTAGTAGAGTTAAAGATTATAAGATTAACATTTTAGTTCATAGTTAAAAATTGTTTAGAATGAAATCAAGTGAGTGCATTGGAGATATGTACACCCATTTCACAGATGTCGTCAATGGCCTTAAAGTGGTTGAAAAATATTTTTTAAATTTTACACTTGTGAGTAAAATTTTAAGATCTCTACCTAAAAATTAGGATCGTAAAGTAACTACTATACAAGAAGCCAAAGATTTAAATAACTTATCTCTTGAAGTACTTATTGGCTTATTCTTGACATATGAACTGAACTGTAAAGTTCATAATGAGCTTGATGAACCCCTTCCAAATAACAAGAAGGATGTAGCACTAAGAACTATAAATGACTTCTCAAGTGAAGACCATGATATTGCACTATTATCAAGAAAGTTTAAAAAGTTTAAGAAAAAGAATAAAAACTATAAAATTAAGGCATCCCATAATAAGAAAGCTCTTACAGCAACTTAGGATGACTCAAGCATTTCTGATGAAGAAGACCACTCTTAAGAATAAGTTGCTAACTATGCTCTAATGGTGATCGAAGACGAGGTTATTGATTCTTTAAGCATTTCCTTTATCGAATTATTAAATATGTTTCATATATTATTTAATAAATTTAAAAAAATTTATAAATCTTATAAGTTACTTAAGAATGAATATGATTTGTTAGTTAGTAGACTTGATGAAATGCATGATTCATTAGTATCACACAATTCTTGTTCTAAATATGAAATAGTAGATAATGTTAAAGAAGAAAACATCATGTTAAAGTAAACTTTAGAAAAATTTGAAATAGGAAATAGATCCCTTAATATGATCCTTGCTAATAAGAGTCATGCTAATAGAAGAAAGTGTTGAATCTCATATTTTGATGATGAAATCAATTGATGGGTTTTATAATCTAACTTGTGTATTAGAGAAAATGATGCAGGATTAACTGCGACAGTAAAGGGTAATAAAATAAGATGTTATACCGGAGGTCAGTCGAGGTTCGGATGATGTTGTCGGGAGTTTGCCGAGAACTTACCAGAAGTTTGCCAAGAAGTTCGTCAACAGGTTATCGAGAACTCACCAAGAAGTTCACCAGAAGAATGCTGGAAGTTCGTTGGGAGTTTGCCGAAAAAAATCGGGAGCTCGTCGGGGGTTCATCGGAAAGATGCTAGGAGTTTGTTAAAGAGACGATCGGACAACGAACATTGTACATTGAGTGTCGTAGTTAGCATCGTAATGAGAGTTAGTTTTACTAACTCAATTAAAAGGCCATTAAGTCTTAATTGAGATTGATTTGGACTTATTATAAAAGTCATTTCAATAACCCAAGGTCAGATAAGACACGGTCTTCGAAGACACAATCTCCAAGATAACACAGTATTCGAAGATGTGTCAGGCGGTTGAACTGCTTAGACAGGGCAGTTGAATCTCCCAGATACTGTCTTCCAGACTATCAAGCAGTTGAACTACCCAGAACATAGTCTCCCAGACTGTTAGGCAGTTGAACTGCCCAGAACATAGTTTTTGAGACTAGAATCTCGAGAACACTTAAAAATTAATTTTTGGCTCCACTTTTGAAGCCATTTAGGGCCTATAAATACCCCACTCATTCTTGCTGATAAAAGGCAAGCAATCAAGAGCAAAAACCTTATGAAAATGCTATTGTAATTGAGAGATTTCTCCTTATTTCATCTTATATAGTTTTTTGTTTAAGAGAGAGCTTAAAGACTCGTAAAGGTTATCTCCTAAACCTATAAAAGGAGAATAGAGTTGTAAGAGGGTGGTTGATCTTCACCCATTAAAGAAAAATCTATAGTGGAAGCCGGTGACCTCAACGGAAGAGGAATCGGGAGTGGACGTAGGTCACAAGACTGAACCATTATAAAATCGGTTTGCTTCCTCTTTTTTGCTCTTTAAGTTAATTTCTTAATTGTTTACTACCTTTACTTCCACTCTTACATACATCTCTACATTTAAATGCATTTTCAATATGATTTTTGTTGAGTAAATATTTAAATCGACGTGAAATTTTTATAAGTACTAATTCACCCCCCCTCTTAGTGCCGCTTTGATCATAATAATTGGTGTCAGAGCCACGTTTTCTCTATTTTACTTAAAATCTAAGAGAGATGACTTTCATTGGTAATCAAGAGGGACTTTCTATCACTCATTCTCCCATATTCAATGGGACGGATTACACATATTAGAAAATTTGAATGAGAATTTTTTTACTTTCTATGGATTTTGAATTATGACATTGTTAAAAGTGATTTTGAAAAGTCTTCTAAACTGATGAATGAATAAAATAATTTAGAAAAGAAGACTTTCTAATTGAATGCTAAAGTGATGAATGCTTTCTTTTACACTTTTAATAAAAATAAATTTAATCAGGTTTCTATATGTGAAATTACGCATGAAATTTGACACACACTCGAAGTTACACACGAAGGCACTAGTCGAGTCAAAGAGTCAAAAATTAATCTTTTGGTGCATAACTATGAGTTATTTTGTATGAAACTAAGTGAGACCATAGGAATGTGTACACCCATTTTACGGATGTCATCAATGGTCTAAAAGTGCTTGGTAAAAGTTTTTCTAATTTTGAACTTGTTAACAAAATATTAAGACCCCTTCTTAAAAGTTGGGATCCTAGAGTAACGACAATACAAGAAGCAAAGGATCTAAATAATTTTTCACTTGAAAAATTAATTAGATCTTTGATGACTTATGAAATGACATGTATAACACATGATGAACTTGAGAACAAACTTATAAAGAACAGGAAGGACATAGCACTTAGAACCAAGGAATACCACTTGGGAGAAAACTCAAGTGACGATGATAATGATGAGGACTTCGCACTTCTTACAAGAAAATTTAAGAAATTCTTAAAAATGACTAAAGCAAGACAAGATGTAAATAACAAAAGTGAACTAAAAAAGGACTCAATAATATGTTACGAATGTAAAAATCGGGATACTTCAAATATGAATGTCCCCAAGTGAAGAAAAAGCAACCAAAAAAGAAGAAGGCACTCAAATCTACTTGGGACAACTCAAGTTCATCCGAAGACAAAGAGCCAACCAACAAGGAAGAAGTTGCAAATTACGCTTTAATGACATTTGGCAATGAGGTAAGTAATCTAAACAAATCTTCTTTATCTTATGATGAATTATTTAATGCATTTAATGACTTATTTGATGATCTTAAATTAGTTAGTAATATGTATAAATTGTTGAAGAAAGATCATGCTTCACTTGCCAATAAATTTAAAAATTTTAAAAAGGAGTATGATGAACATAGGCTAGTTCCTTGCACTAAGTGTGAAGAATTAGATATACTTAAGAATGAACATATTTCATTACAAGAAACATTAGGAAAATTTAAAATAGGTAACAAATCCTTAAACATGATTCTTGCTAATAAGGGTTATGTTTATAGAAAGGAAGGAATTAGCTTTATAAGTAACACTCAACAAAAGCCAACCATCTTCGTTAAGGGACCTACATTATATGTTTCACCTATAAATAAATGTAATTTTTATGGAAGAATTGGACATTATGCTTATAAATGTTTATTTAAAAAGCATAGTCCACAAAAATTAATTTGGGTTCCTAAAGGAACCATAAACAACTTGACGCCATTAGTAAAACTAGGTAGAATTTTTCATGAAGGACCTAAATGCAAAGGGGTACCTAAACCAAAATCCTCTTTCTTGTAGATATGTCTCCAAATAAAGGCTAGAAGCATTAAATGGTGCCTTAATAATAGATACTTAAGGCATATGACCGGAGATCCAATTCATTTCTCCAAGCTTACTAGCTTAAATGAGAGATTTGTCACCTTCGAAGATAACAAAAAGGGAAAAATCATTGGGAAAGAAACCATAGGTAACAAATCAAACCTCTTGATTGAAGATGTATTATTAGATGATGGTTTGAAACATAATTTACTAAGTATTATTTAATTATGTGATAAAGGGTACATTATCAAATTTGAATCTAATACTTGTATAATTAAAATACCACACAAAAATAGTTCTATTATTGCCTTAAGAAGCAATAATGCATATACCATTGATATTGATAATTTTTATAATAAAATATATTTTTCGGTCTTAAATGATGATGCATGGATTTTGCATAGGATACTAAGACATACTAGCATGAAACTATTAAACCAAATCTCAACTAAAAATCTAGTAAGGGGAATGCCTAGCATAAAGTTCGTAAAAGACAAAGTTTGTGATGCATGTCAACTAGGAAAACAAATAAAAAGTAGTTTCAAATCAAAAAAATCAAATAAGCACATCTAGGCCACTATAATTGATCCATTTTAATTTATTTGGACCGATTAATACTACAAGCTTAGGAGGTAGCAAATATGCGTTTGTTATTGTAGACTATTATAGTATATTCACTTGGACCTATTTCTTGGTACACATAAGTGATTCTTTTAAATATTTTTAAAATTTTTGTAAACTTGTTCAAAATGAAAAGGGTTTTGTGATTTAATCTATATGTAGTGATCATGGTGGTAAGTTTAAAAATTATGATTTTCAAAATTTTTGTGACTCAAATGGGTATAATCATAATTTCTCTACTCCTAGAAATCCATAACAAAATGGAGTTGTGGAAAAAAAATAGGAGCTTACAAGAAACGGCTAGAACCATGTTAAACGAACATAGCCTACCCAAATATTTTTGGGCCAAAGCCGTTAACACGACATGCTATGTCATGAATAGGGTTCTCATAAGACCATTACTCTCCAAAACTCCTTACAAATTGTGAAAAAATAAAAGTCCCAATATTTCGTATTTTAAAGTATTTGGTTGTAAATATTTTATTTTGAATGAAAAAGATGTCTTAGGAAAGTTCGATGCAAAATTTGATAGAGGCATATTTCTTGGTTCTTCCTTAATTTCAAAAGCTTATCGTGTCTTCAATAAAAGAACTCTTGTAATTAAGGAATCCATCGATATTGTTTTTGATGAGGTTTTCAATTTGAAGAAAAATGACTTTGTTGATGATTTTGATTTCGAAAATTTAAATTTGAATGGTAAATCTCCTCTCCAAAATAATTTGGATGTATCTACTTCCAAGGAATCCTTATACAAGGAATAGAAGTATGTAAATACTCATTCTAAGGAGTTAATAATTGGAGATACATCAAAAGGTGTTTAAACTCATTCATCATTTAAGAATTTTTATGTTAATACGGTATTTTTATCTCAAATTGAACTAAAATGTATTGAGGAAGCTCTAAAAGATGAATTTTGGGTTATTTTAATGCATGAAGAGTTAAACTAATTTGAGAGAAATAAGGTGTAGGAGCTTATTTCTAGACCTAATGACCATTTAGTGATAGGTACTAAATGGATTTTTAGAAACAAGTAAGATGAAAATGGTATTGTGGTTAGAAAGAAGCCTAGATTAGTGGCCAAAGGTTTCAACTAAGAAGAAGGAATCAATTATGAAGAGACCTTCGCTTCTGTGGCTAGACTTGAAGCGATAAGGATGCTCCTTGCTTTTGCCACGTTTAAGAATTTTAAATTATTTCAAATGGATGTCAAAAGTGCTTTTCTTAATGGTTTCATTTCCGAAGAAGTTTATGTTGAATAAACCCCCGGTTTTGAAAATGATATTTTTTCAAATCATGTTTTCAAATTATCTAAAGCTCTTTATGGATTGAAACAAACCCCTAGAGTTTGATATGCAAGACTTAGCTCTTTCCTTATTTCAAACAATTTTTTGAAAGACAAGGTTGACACCATATTATTTTTTAAATATTTTAAAAATGATTTTTTAGTTATTCTAATTTATATTAATGATATTATTTTTGATTTCACAAATGAATCTTTATATGAATCTTTCGCCAAGAGTATGAGCCAAGAATTTGAAATGAGCCAATGAACATTTTTCTTAGTCTTATAAATAAAACAATTAAATGATGGTATCTTCATAAGTCAAACTAAATATACACTAGATTTGTTAAAACATTTTAGTATGGACAATGCTAAAGCCATCAACACACCCATGAGCACCTCTACAAAATTAGACTTGGATAATAAAAGTGAAAATTTTGATCAAAAAATATATAAAGGAATGATAGGTAGTTTATTATATTTAACTACTACTAGATCGGACATAATGTTTCATGTTGTATCATGTGCAAGATTTCAATGCAATCCTAAATCTTCTCATTTTAAGGCAGTTAAATAAATATTTAGATATTTAAAAGAAACTTCTAATTTAGGATTATGGCATCCTAAGACTAAAAACTTTGATTTGCTTACCTATGCGGATGTCGATTTTGGAGGTTATAGAATAGATAGGAAGAGTACAACCGAAACATATCAATTCTTAGGACATGCTCTTGTTTCTTGGTCTTCCAAGAAACAAAATTCGGTTACAACTGAAGCTGAGTACATAGCAGCTAGTGCATGCTGTGCATAAGTCAGTTGGATGAAAAATACCTTAGAAGATTATGAAATTCACTTAAAAAATATTCCTATCAAATGTGATAATACTAGTGCAATATGTCTAACTAAAAATCTCAATCAACACTCAAGAACTAAACATATTGACATTAGGCATCACTTTGTTAGAGATCATGTAAATAATCATGATATCTTTAGAATTTATTGATACTAAGTATCAATTGACTGATATCATCACCAAGCCATTGAATGAAGACCAATTTGACTTTCTTAGAAGAGAGTTGAAAATGTTAAACTATTCAAATGCATGATTTATTATTTTTTTGGACTTCTTGAGCTTTTGCTTGAAATTTACATGAGATAATCTTTGAACATATGAGTAGCTCTTATAATCTTCTTAACTTTCCTCAACTTTTGAGCTATCTTTCAATATTTTGATTCTTGAATTTATGAATATGTATCTCCCCTCTTAATAATTTATTTTATTAAGGGATACTTGGTTTTGGATCTTTGACACCCCCTCCACTTATTATTCTTCTTCTTTTATTTTATTTAGAAAGGTGAAGAAAATAATTTAATACGAAATAGATTAAATCTATTTTTTTTTACTGAGGAGAATGGACTAGATTTCTTTCTTTGTGTAGTAAATATTTATAATAAATGTGTTGACATATGTATTGAACACTTACTATTTAAATGTGTGGTGAATATTTCTCCTTTTTGATAACAAGGAGAAATGGCATGATTGATGACATATGATAAATATTATATTTGAAATTTTATCATATAATGAACATTTGTTTTAAATAATTATTTAGAAAAGTTATGATGACAAAAAGGGGAGAGATAGTATATTGATGACAAATAACAAATGATATGTTTGAATATTTTTGATAAATATTCAAAAATGATAAATATTTAAATGATAGATATTTGTGATAAATGTTCATATATGAATTGAGCATTTCTCCTTTGTGTTAATGACAAAAGGGCAGAAATGACATAATTGATGACATATGAGAGATATTTTGAGATCTTTGAAATAGTTGAAATGAATGCTATATCATAATTGATGACATAGTTATATTGTGAATGTAATGATTGAAACTTTTAATGTGATACCAAGAAAGTAAATCTCTCAAATTTTTCTTTATCATGTATGGTTACATTATGAAAATTATCAAAATGCTTAGATTCAAAAGTGTTAAGTTCTTTTGAATTCAAGTTTGTTATATTTATCCTATGACATATACTTAGGGAGAGTTAAGGTTAACTCCGTCATGAATTTGTTGTGCCTGAGGTCAGCCGAGGTTCGGATGATATTGTCGAGAGCTCGTCGAGAACTCATCAGAAGTTTGCTGGGAAGTTCGTCGAGCATTTGTCGATAGGTTGTTGAGAACTCACTGGGAAGTTCACCGAAAGAATTCTGGAAGTTGGTTACTGGAAGTTCATTGAGAGTTCCGCGAAAGAAATTGAGAGCTCATCGGGGGTTTATCAGAAAGATGTCGGGAGTTCATCGAAGAGATGATCAGATAACAAACATTATATGTTAAGAATCGTAGTTAGCATCATAATGAGAGATAGTTTTACTAACTCGACTAAGAGGCCATTAAGCCTTAATTGGGACTGATTTAGACTTATTATAAAAGTCATTTTAGTAACCCAAGGTCAGATAAGACATGGTCTTCGAAGACATGGTCGCCAAGATGACACAGTCTTCGAAGGTGTGTTGGACAATTGAACTGCCTAGACTGAACAGTTGAACCACCTAGACACAGTCTCCCACTAACAGGTAGTTGAACCACCCAGAACATAGTCTCCCAAACTGTTAGGCGGCTGAACCGCCTAAAACATAGTGTTCGAGACTAGCATCTCAGGAACATTTAAAAATTGACTTTTGGCTCCACTTTTAAAGCCATTTGGGGCCTATAAATACCCCACTCATTCTTGCTGGTAAAAGGCAAGCAATCAAGAGCAAAAATCTTGTGAAAACACTAATGTAATTAAGAGCTTTCTCCTCATTTCATCTTGTGTAGTTTTTTGTTTAAGAGAGAGCTTAGAGACTTGTAAAGGTTATCTACTAAACTTGTAAAAGGAGAATAGAGTTGTAAGAGGGTGGTTGATCTTCACCCACTGAAGAAAGATCTATAGTGGAAGTCGGTGACCTCAACGAAGGAGGAATCAGGAGTGGACATAGGTCACAAGACCGAACCACTATAAAATCAGTCTGCTTCCTTTTCTTTGCTCTTTAAGTTAATTACTTAATTGTCTACTACCTCTGCTTGCACTCTTACACACATCTCTACATTTAAACATATTTCTGATATGATTTTTATTGAGTGAATATTTAAAATAATATGAAATTTTTATAAGCACTAACTTGCCCAAACCCCATAACCGAAACGCGCCCCCCCACCCCTCCTCCTCCTCCTCCTCCCCCTCTTAGTACCGCTTTGATCCTAACAAAAAGGGGTATAAGCTTTGTTAGTAAAATTCAACAAAAGCCAACCATTTTTGTTAAAGGACCTACCTTAAATTTACCATCAAAAGTTAAATATATTTTTATGAAAAATTATGACATAAAACCAATAAATATTTATTTAGAAATTATAGTCCTCACAAATTAGTTTGCGTTTCCAAAGGAACTACAAACAGCCGAAAACCATTAGATAAGAAAAATAAAGTTTTTCATGAATGACACAATGTAAAATGGGTACCTAAACCTAAACCCCCTATACTATAAAATTGTCTCCTAATAAAGCTAGGAGCACTAAATAATGTTTTGAAGGTATATCCTCAAGACATATAACTTGAAATATGACACTCTTTCAAGCTCACTAGCCTAAATAATAACAAAAATAACTATTAAAAATAAAATTATTGATTCATTAATCTTAATTTCTCTTAATGATGCATGACTTTTTGTATAGCTAAAGTATACTAGAATTAGAACAAAGAAAGTTTAGTGTAAAATTATCTAAGTTGAAATATATGAAATGGAGATTTTGATTATGCTTGTATGCTTGAATTGACTTGTAATGTTTAAAAGAGTGTATGTTGTCTTAAGATAAAATTGAATGAAATGATTAAATACTGAATTTGAACTTAAAAAAATTATATATATGAAATCATGCTTTATTTTCTAATGTGGTTGAAAAATTAAAAATTTAAATAAGAAGAAAATTTTCTTGTAACATATTAGACTCATTTAACAGAGAAAAATTGGATGGATTGAAAAAAATCAAAAGATTTCATTTGAAAATATTTTACTCGTTTGGAAATTTCATATTGTAATGACCTTGATGATGTTATGTTAATGTCAGTGTTGAAGAAGTAATTTGAAATATGACTGAATGTGTGTTATTAAATGATAGATTACTTTTGAATTTGAATAAGGAATAAATAAAAATTTGAAAATTAGTTTCTCAACTCCTTGCACTATATCTAAAGAGTTAGACTCATTTAAAAGTTGGAAATGAGATATGATGATTTTTGCTTTTAAGTTGTTTTATCATCTTGATGTGTTATTGTAATGACCTTGATGATGTTATGGAACTAATTTGAAATATGATTGAATGGTTGAATATTAGAATTTAAACAATATAAAAAAAGGAAAAGAAAAAATCATGCTTCATTTTTGAAAAATAAAAATATATTTAATGAGAATGAAATGAGCATGATAAATCATTTCACTAAAAATCATTGGAATTAAAATAAATCAAAGTTCTTGTTTGAAAATGTTTTGTTATAATAAATTTGATGATTTCTTTTGGAAATAATTCTTGGATTTTTAGTTTTGAAATGTTTGAAAATATTTTAATTGATTGAAAATATTTATTATGGTTTTTAATGTTTTCTTTTATAAATGAAACTCATTTTTTTATGACAATACATAAAGGCATGCTTGAAAAAAATCACATGAAATAACTAAAAAGGAGTATATTTCTTGAAAACATCTTTATACTATCAAGCTTTCAATAAAAGATAAAATGATATCTTTATTATTCAATCTCTTAAACTATAAAAATGAATTAGATAACTTTAACTATTTTTTTTTGGAAAACTATGTATGTTGCCTTCATTAAAATTTTTTCAAAAATGATTTTTTTTTATGATTTTGGATATGTTTTCAAATGACTTTTTTAAAAAGAGATTAATGAATCTATCCAACTTTATTAATATTTTGATTGTTTTATTATGATCTTGACAAGTTGAAAATTTACAACTTGAAATCCTTATATAAATCAAGTTCATTTAAAGAAAATCATATAAATTAATCATAATTTGTCTCCTTAGATCTATAACTTGAAAATCTTCTTACGAACCATAGTCTTAACAACTTGAATCATATATACAAATCAAGATTTTCTATTTTTTCTTCCTAGAAATTAACTCATGATGTTGATATTTATATTTTGATATTTTTATGAATGAAGACTCTTCTTTCATCTCTTAAGATTCCATTTTATCATCTAAGAGATGATTTATTAAATTAAATCATGTCTTTGTTAATTATAATTTGATCTTTTATCCTTAATGACATGACTTCTTGTACTTATGGTTATATTTAGAACATGAATGCAAAAGAAAAATTAAACCATCATATTTCTTTTTGACATTAACAATGGGGAGATAAAATTATGAATATGATTTGAAGAAAATTGATATATCTTATAGCATTGAAGGAGGAACAATGTGCTAAGAATAAATTTCAGAATTTTAAAACACATGCAAAATGCTTAAGCTTGATTTACCATCATATTTTTCTTTGGATTTTTTGGCCTTTATAAATTACATTTTGTTATCAAAATTTGCATACAAAAAATATGATTTGCTATTGAATATTACATAAGACAAATGATTGAGTAACTCCTAATTCTTCTTGGATTTCTCAGATTTTTTAGCTCACTTTTGAAATGATTCTCATTAAAATTGACAAAAGAAGATGATTCAATTTTTTGTTATGAGATATATTTTTTTAAAAAATGATTCTTCTTGTTTCACGAATCTTGATGATTATTTAAAAAAAATATATGGCATGAACTTTTATACTGCTTAATATATGCTTTATTTTTGTGATGATATTTTAACTCCCCTAATTGTTTCTATGGGTTTCTTATTTACAAAAATGGAAGATAAATTTTCATGAGAAAATTATGTTTTACTATGGGGGAGCAATAAAGTATTAAATATTTAATCAATATATTTTTGTAAAAATATAAAAATTTTGACACATGATGAGTTTATGTATTATGAAATTATTTGCTTATTATTCCACCTCTTTTTGTTGATGACAAAGAGGGAGAAATAGTATATTGGTGACATAAATATGAAAAATGATACATATATGACAAAGGGGAAGAAAATTTTTCATGAGAAAATTATTGATCATATCCTATTTTACTAAGGGGGAGCACTGACACATATGCCTTGAAATCATTAGCTTTATATTTCATCTTTTTATTAATGATAAAGGGGGATAAATGGATATTGATGACACGTAAGAAAATTTCAACATTAGCATTTCTCTTTATTTGTTGATAAACAAAGGGGAGAAATGATTAATGACTTAAGGGGATATTTTCAAATATATGACTGATGCATAATTTTGAAATTAATGTTATATACTTTGAAAATATTTGATGAGTTGATGACTTAAAGCAAAATTTTTGTTAAAATTTATGGTATATCATTTCAAATGGATATTATTATACTTGAATTCAAGAGTAGTTAGTTCTCTTAAATTTAAGTTTTTCTTATTTGGATTATGGCATTGATTTAGGGTAAGTAAGTCCTAACTCCCGTCATCAATTGATTGTCATCATAAAAAATGAGAGATTATTGAATATCAGATTTTGATAATGAAATCAATTGATGGGTTATTGATCTAATAATGTTGTTAGAGTTGATTGATGTAGAATTAACTACGACGGAGAGAAAATTATAATTAGAGATTTGGCCAAAGTCAAGTCCAGGCATCGTGCCGCCTGGAGTGTATCGAGAGCTTGCCGAGACTATCGAGACCTTGCTAGGATGGCGCAAGGGAGTTTACCGGGAGAAGACCAAGACTCGACAGAAGATTGTCCGGGATAGTCAAAAAGCATACCCATAAGTTGGGATAGTCTTGAAGTGGATTTGTTGGCCATGTTGATTGTAATTAATTAACTCGTAGTTAGCATCGTTAAGGTTAAGTTCTGTTTGAGTTAGATTTAGAAAAGATCTAAATTAACTCAAGTGAGGCAAACCGAGTCCACTATGGAGAGTGGATTGAGCTCAGGTTGAGCATAATTGGTTGCCTGAGAAATGGTCAACAAATGGTACAAGTCAAAATTAAAAAAGTGAAGGGAATCACTTTTTTGAGTTTTTCGATAGTTATATCGCCAGCGAGCAGTGGCACAAGAATCTAGGCAACAAGCGACGATTGTACCACCCAGGCCATTGGTTTTACCATCACCGCCTATGTTTTTTGGTAGCTAAGTGGTTGGACAGCCTAGGCCAATGGTTGAACCACTCATACCCTATTTTCAGGGTAGCTTTCAGCGGTTGTATTGTCGGTGCTAGCAGTTGTACCGTGAGTACCTGGATTTTCCAAATACGTTTGAATTTTGGCTCTATTGTTTTGAAGTTAATTGAGGTCTATAAATACCTTAAGTTTTCTTGCATTTAGCACAAGCTTTACACAATTGATTGGGCAAAAATCTCTAAAAAAATGGTGTGCTAAAAGTGTGCAAGAAAAAGAAAATGGGTAACGGAGTGAGTTAAGTGTTGTAAGAGGTCTCCCTTGTGAGTTGAGATTGAAAAGCTTGTAAGGGTTTAGTCTTTACCCAAAAAAGATAAATAGTGGACACCAGTGGACCTCGAAGAAGAGGACTCGGGAGTGGATATAGGCCAGGTTGAGACCGAACCACTATAAAATTGTGAGTGATCTTTAGTTATCTTATTTGCTACTTTCAATTGTTCTTAATTAGAAAGGAAAGAGTTATTATCTTTCGCTTGTGTTTTAAATCGTTTACATATTCGCCTTCAAGTCAAGAAATGCTTCCAATTTTGGTTTTATTTAAATGAAAAGTTTTTCTTTAAAATTTGATTTTACACTTGCCTTAGTGCCTGATCCTAACAATGGGCTGGTGCTTGAGGAACCCTTCAATTTTTATCGTCTGCGGGTTCATGTAGTTAGCAAAAGCATGAACTGTACTGACAACAAGCTACAGGTCCTCCTCCTCAGACTTGAGATCCACATCTTCGGGTTCAGATTCTTCAATTGGTTCGAACATCATAAGCCTCCCCTCTTTGCAATGGTGGTCACGGCTCTAGGGCTCGTCGCCCAACACAATTCCTTCACAGATCTATCACGAAGTTCTTTTTGCATCAACTTCTTCGATTAGAAGGGTCAACTAGTAGTGGGGGGGAAAAGTGATAGAACCCTAAGAGGAGATCTATAGAATTTAATCTTTGAGGGGGATCAACCCTTGGAACACTATAGGGGTTAATGATAGAACCCTAAGATGAGCTCTACAGAATTCGATCTTTGAGGGGGATCAATCCTTGAAACACTATAGGGGTTCCTCCCTCCTAGAACTTGGCACAAAGGTTGAAATAAGATGATTCTTGCTTTATTGAAAAAAGGTGGAGGCTACAACTTATATAGGGCTCAAAATCCTAGCCTTAGGGGGGTGCTTTCTTAAGTGAATTTACCCCCTTGCCCCTCCTATAGCTAACATACCATAATAGGGTAGGTGGTAGCTTAGTTGGCTGCATAGCTGACTTTAGCAGGTGAAAACCCTAGCCGACCAGCCCAATAAAGGAGGTGACAGCTACTAAGCCCTAAGGCCCCAAGTAAACGCTAGCTACACTTCTTTATACGATATAAGTGACTAGGTGGGGTTTTTATTATAGAGTATTATTGACTCTATTAAGGTGAATAGGACCCAACCCTCCTAGGGTCCTGTCAAACCCATCCTCTTTAAATCAGCCTTATCTTCAAAGTTGAGGGCCCATGAACTCTGAGAACCAGGTCTTCGGCTCCTCATAAGACTCCTTGTGGCATCTTCTGAAGGTAAATTGCTCCATTACACTAGTATTTTGATTGAAGGACATCGTCGATGCATCATAGTTCTCCAATCAAGGATGGCTTGTGGTTGGGCTTTAATAACTCCATCACTTGTGATGCTTGACAGTTGGGTCTGGGTTGACTCATGTTCTCCCAATTTGGGCTTTAAACAGGACACATGGAAGACAAAATGGATCTGATATATTCCATAGAATCGAGGAGATAATTTCATCGAGGCTCTTGTGTTGATAGACAACTGCTTATATGGTTTTAGGTGAAGGTAGATCCAATCTGCTACCGAAAATTCTCGCTTGCCTCGATGAGTGTCAACTTGTTGCTTCCTGCGGGCTTGGGCAGTCGCTAAGTTGTTGTTCAGTAGTTGTAGGAGCTTATCTCTGTCCATTAGATTTTGGTCAACCTATTCTACTTTGGCAACAGCCATACAATGCCTCATAAGGTGTATATTTGGTAGAGGAATGATAGGTCGTGTTGTACCACCATTTAGCTCAGGGGAGCCACTTTATCCACACTTTCAGTCAATCACTAATAAAGCATCATAGATAAGTCTCTAGGCATCTGTTTACCATTTCTATTTAACCATCTATCGGTGGATGATAGGCTATGCTCATTGTAAGTTGGGTACCTTGCAATTGAAATAACTCGGTCCAAAATTTATTTGTAAATACTTCGTCATGGTCGCTCATAATTGACCTTGGCATTTTATATAGTTTAATAATATTTTTCATGAAGAGTTGGGTGATATTAGCAGTAGTATAAGGATATCTCACAGAACAAAAATGAGCATACTTTGTTAAGTAATCTACCACCACAAAGATCATATATTTGGTTAGGATTGTTATGATCAATTAGTATTGGGGGGGGGTAGTTGAGTTAGTGTAAGTGTAAATTTTCAGTTTAGATGAAAACTTTTCGATTAAACCTAGATAGGAAATCCAAAGCTTTTCATTCTTAGTGAAAGGAGTGAGTGATTAAAAGAAAGTTGCTAAGTTAATAAGCAAATCGGAAAGATAAGCAATGTTTAAAGGAAAGAACTTATTGTGAAAACTTTGCTTTCAAAGAGTTTAGTTAAATCAGAAGCATTGATACAAAAATATGTAAGTAATGAAAGCAAGGAAACACTCATAATTTTTATAGTGGTTTAGCGCCAACGGCCTACGTCCACTCCCGAGGCATCCACTATCGATCTTCTTTAGGTGAAGACCAAACCTTTACACTTTACTTACAAGGGAAACAATATTACACTCGTTGATCACTCCCTTACCCTTTTTCTTTTTCTTACAATTCTCAAATAATATTTTCTCAGAATATAATCCCCAAAAATTATTGTATAGAATGTAAAAAAACTTAGGGTATTTATAGGCCCCAAGTGGCTTTAGATTTTTTGAGCCAAAAATCAAACATACTCGAAAAAATCGGGTATGGGCGATTTAACCGTCGACTTGGGTGGCTCAGCTGCCCGAACACTAGGGTACGGGCTGTTTACCAATCAGTCCGGGGTAAGTCAACCACCGAAAGTACCTAGTTCCTTGGTATGGACAATTCAACCGCCCAATCTGAGTGGGTCAGCCACCTGAAAGCTTGGGCGGTGGTGGGTCACCTGTCGCTCACTAGCGGTTTACTCGTTAGAATTTTCACAAAAGTGATTCCTTCCATTTTTTAAATTTTGGCTTGAACCATCAATTGATAATTCTCTTGGTCAATTAATTGAGCTCAACCTGAGCTCAACCAAATCCTATAGTAGACCCGGTTGTTTTATTGAGTTGATTTGGATTTCACTTAAATTCAACTCAATTAGGACTCAATTCCTAACTATGACTCAATGATTACAACACTTAATGACCAATAAGTTAAACCAAGATCGACCTCCCACCAATTCGGCAGCCTCCGCCATTCTTGTAGTGAGTCTTTCGGTCTTCTTCTAGTGATCTCCCGGTGTGTTCCCAACGAGCTTCCCGATCCCTTCGGCGAATCTATTAACAAACTTCGATGAGATCCTACTGCATCATCCGTACCCGGCCCGATGCCCAAGCTTGATCTTGGTCTATCATCTGGTTGTAATTCCATTGCTCATATCATAGTTAATCCTATACGATGCTAATTATGACTTAATTAAATATATTCATAATTGCCAAACATCTATTATAAGACCATCCTAACTCCTGGTAAACTTTTTTGCTACCCTTGACAATCTTCCGATGAGTCTCGATCTTCTTCTAGTGAACTCTCTTGCGCCATCCTTAACAAACTTCTGATACCCTCGACGAGCTCCCAATGCACTCCTGGCGAATTCCCAACTGCATCGACTCCATGCATGGACTTGACCTTGGCCAATCTTGATTGTAATAATCATTTTATCATAATTAACACATCAATCAATTTTAACAATCCTATTGGATCAATAACTCATCAATTAATTTCATCATCAAATCTGAGATTCAATAATCTCTCACTTTTTTATGATGATAATCAATTGATGACATGAGTTAATCCTAACTCCCTCTAAATCAATACCACTTAAATTTAAGAGAATCATATACTCTTAAATTCAAGAAATCAACATTTTATGTAAATTTCAGCACAAATTTGTATCAAGTCATCAAATCATAATAAGAATTATGCACTCATATACATATCCAAAATGTCCAATCCATATCCATATCCATATCATGTGTTATTAGTGTATATCATCAATATCATGAGTCATCAATCAATATCATTTGTCATCAATGTATATTTCTCCTCCTTTGTCGTCAACTAAAAGGTAAAATATATGGCTAAAGATTTATGGCACATGAGTCTTTGCTCTCCTTTTGTATAATATAACATTAGTCATAAATAATTTTCTTCCTCTTATGAAAAAAGAAGGAAAGAAAATAAGGGAGGAGTTGTAAAACATTATTAAGAAGAGCTCTTAATAAATTTCAAAAAGAATATTAAGATGAGCTCAAATATCTAAGAAAAGAAAATAAGGGAGGAGTTGTAAAACATCATTAAGAAGAGCTCTTAATCAATTTTAAAAATAATATTAAGATGATCTCAAAAGTCCAAGTTGAAACTATTTTAACCACATCATATGTAATATATCATATTATAAAATTATGATTATTATTCCAAATCATCATATATATTTTTAAAAATCAACATGCACCATCATCATATATGATTTCACATCATCATATCTTCTCCCCCTTTATCATCAACAAAATGGAGAAATGCAATTAGTAAGTTTTTGATATATGAGAGCTTAAAAATTTAGCAAGCTAGTATGTTCTTTCTTCTCTTTTTAGAAGTGCAAGCTAGCAAATTTTTACTTTTTTTACAATATTTAAGTTAGCAATTTACATCATGTAAGCAAACAAGTTTTGCTCCCCCTTTATCATTGTCAAAAAGAAGATATAGTGCAAAACTTTTCCAATTACATTATTTTTCAAATCATCATATAAAATATATCAAGGAAAATTAACATAGTAATGAAATATACAATTCATGAAGACAAATTGTAACTATCAAGAGACAAATTATAAGATAAACAAATAAAATAAAATCTCTTGTTTCATTCATAAGAAATACCCAGTTGTCAAATTCATGATTTGTATAAAAATTTCTTTTTAAATAATACAAGAACATATGATAAAAGATTTTGATTCATAAAAGGTTTTGAATTGTAATTCCAAGAAATCAAAATCACGATATTGGTAAATCACTCATTCAATTTTAAAATCATTAAAATCACTTTTAAGATATTCGAAATATAATTAATAGACGTATTAGTCTCTTGAAATGCTAGTAATTTCCTTTCTCCACTTTGTGTGAGCAAGAAAGTAGAATCAAGGTAGAGAAATGAAAAATATCATATCACAAGAATGCTCAATTTTAAAGATGTAAATTTTATAGATGTAAATTTTGAAATTAAGCACAAAACTTCAAGATATTCAATGAGATTCAAAAGTTTAAGAGCTACTAATGCATTTAAAATCATCTCATACAATTTCAAGTATAACAAAAAAAATAATTTATTGTAAATTTTGATAAAAAGCATCAAGAATTTCGTAATAATGCATGATAGTATATTAAGTTCAAATTGTAAATCAAGTATTTTACATGCATTTAGAAAGTCCTAATTTTCTTCTAAGCAATTGTTCCTCATTCAATGTTATTTATTTCTAATCATATTAATAATTTTATCTATCCTTTTTTTTTATTTTCAAGAAAGAAATATGATGGCATAATTTCTTCTTAGTATTAATATTCAAATTATGCCAAAAAGTACAAGGAGATCATATCATTAAAGATAAAATCAAAATTTTAAATATCAAAAGACATGATTTTGTTTTATAAGTTTCTTTCTACCTTTTTTTGTAAATAATAAAAATGAGTCTTAGGGGATAATCTCAATTCATCTAAGATAAATCTTTTTAATAGAAAAAAGAATGATCTTGATAAAAATTTTAATTATTATTGTTAAGATCATAAATCTTTTTTATTAAAAAGAGAAAATTATAGAGATCAATAACGTGATTCCCATAACATAAAAGTTAAGTCAAGAAATTAATAGAATATTCATGATAATACAAATCTCTTTCAACGTTTAACTTATCACAAATTTATGAAATACTAATTTTGGTGATAAGTTGTTATCCATGAGTTTTAAAATAAATCATGTCAAGATAAATATTGATATCAAAAGACATTCATAAATATTAAAGATATTATTTAATTTAATAAATCTCTTCTTAGATAATAAAATAGAACCTTAAGAGATTAAAGAAGAGCCTTTATTTATTAAGCTATCATTTTGTACATATCAAGATCATGAGTTAATTTCAAGAAAGAAAAAGTGGAAGATCTTGATTTAAATATATGAAACTTCAAGTTTTCAAGAATATGGTTCATAAAAAGATTTCCAAATTTTATTTTCTAAACTTGCCAAAATTATGATAATAATTTATTAAAGTTCAAATCATTAAATCGTCAAAATCACTTTCATAATTCAAGAGAGTCATAAAATAACATAATCAATTCATTAATCTCTTTTTAAAATAAAATTATTTAAAAACTTATCCAAAATCATTATCAAAAATCACTTTAGGAAAATTTCAGTAAAGTTATCATAGATTGTTTTTAAACAAAAATAGCTAAAGTTTTCTATTTATTTTTGTAGTTAAAGAGATTCAGCAATAAATGCATCATTTTATCTTTGTTGAAGGATTCATGGGATAAATAATCTTTTAAGAAAAATTATCCTTCTTTTGAAGTTTATTTCAAGAATGCATTGGTATTTAAAGTCAAAAACGAAATTTCGTTATGATCATTGCAAAAATATTTTAAAAAAAAGCTTTGATTCATTTTAAATCCAATGATTTTTATATGTTGGAAGATTTTATCATGTTATCAAGAAGTTTTTGTTCTAAAGAAAGATGATTTCATATATGATTTTTAGGTTCAAAAATAACATAATTCTTAATACACATAAATACAATAATCATCATCAAAATATTTCTTCCATACATATGATTTTTAATTAAGTTAATTATAATTTTTTCTTTCTAATTCTAGCATGCTCTAGCAATGCATCATCAAGATTAATTATATAATAATGAACTATTTTCAATAAAATGATTTGTTATAATAGAAACAATGATCATTAAGCTTCAAACCTCTTAATTATACACACACACACACACACACATATATATATATATATATTGTTATTGTTACATAGGCTAGTGAGCTTTGAAAGAGTATTAGATCTTAAGTAGTGAGCATCTACTTTCAAAACATTACTTAGCGGTCCTAGCCTTGTTAGGATACAACTTTATATTATGGGAGGTTTTGATTTAGGTACCCATTTGGGTTTGGGTCCTTCATGGTATGTTCTTCCCATTTTTTCTAATGGCTTAAGGTTGTTTATGGTTCCTTTAGGAACCCAAATTAATTTATGTAGACTAAAATTTTTACATAGACATTTGTAGGCTTTATGACCTAATCTACCATAAAAATTACATTTGTTTTTAGGTGTCAAATTTAATGTAGGTCCTTTCACAAACATGATTGGCTTTTGTTGAATGTTACTAACAAAGCCTATATCATTTCTTCTATTAATATGATCCTTATTGGCAAGGATCATATTTAGAGACTTATTCCCTATTTTAAATTTTTTTATATTTGTTTAATGATGATATTTTCCTTTTTAACATCATCTAGTATTTCACATTTAGAGCAAAAATTGTGAGATGGTAAAGTATCATGCAAGGTTTCATGTTTGGTGTATATATTATATGATGGTGCTACTTCATGCATTTCATCAAGTTTACTAACTAATGATGCATGCTCTTCCTTAGGTAATTTATAAGATTTGCTAATCTTTCTAAATTCATCATAAAGCTAATGAAAAGAAAGTCATAACTCATTAAAGGTAAAAGAGCTTTTGAGGTGGTTACTTACCTCTTCATGGTTGGCCACGAGCACGAGATCTTCCACTTCTTCTTGATTGTGTTCTTCATCTTTGGAGCACCTCGAATTCTTGTATTTCAAGCAAGAGATTTTATCCATCTTTAGATTATTTTTAAGGTTCATATTCATTAATTTATCTGGTTCATTTGTCAAGGGTTCAAGGTCCTCATCCCTTGATATTTCACTCGAGGAATCATATGTTCTCATTACAAGTTCTTTCCTATTCTTTGGAAAGTATTATTTTTTGTTCATTTTTGTAAGACATTTCATTTAATGATTCATTTGGATTTAGTGTGCTTTCATTTGTTATTTCTAATGCATGCTATATATCGAAAGCCAAATCAAAATAAGAAATCCGATCAAATTTATTTTTATCAAGTGCACAATATAAGACATTCACAGCCTTTGCATTTAAAGAAAATATTTATTTTTCATAATCATTTCAATCATTTATAGGATTGGATTACTTCTGAATACCTTTTTTAATTATACATCACAAATCAAATTCTATCAAAATAAAAAAGATATGCATTCAAGTTTTCCAAGATATACAGTCTGTCCCATTAAACATACGAAGACTTGTAATAAGTTGACCCTCATTAATATCAAAAAATTATCATTTCTCTTGGGTGTTAAACCAAATGAGAAAAACGTAGCTCTGATACCAATTGTTATGATCAATTGGCACTAAGAGGGGGGTGGGTGAATTAATGCAAGTATAAATTTCCAGTTTAGATGAAAACTTTTTGATTAAACCAAGATAGGAAATCTGAAACTTTTCGTTCTTAGTGAAAGGAGTGAGTGATTAAAAGAAAGTTACTAAGTTAATAAGCAAACTGGAAAAATAAGCAACGTTTAAAGGAAAGAACTTATCGTGAAATCTTTGCTTTTAAAGAGTTGAGTTAAATCGGAAGCGTCAATACAAAAATATGTAAGCAATGAAAGCAAGAAAACACTCACAATTTTTATAGTGGTTTGGTACCAACAACTTATGTCCACTCCCGAGTCCTCTTCATTAAGGCACACCGACATCAACTACCGATCTTCTTTGGGTAAAGATCAAACCCTTACACTTTGCTTACAAGGGAGACAAGATTATACTCTTTGGTCAATCCCTTACCCCTTTTCATTTCTTATAATTCTCACACAATATTTTATTAGAATATAATCTCTAAAAATTATTATATATAATGCAAGAAAACTTGGGATATTTATAGGCCCCAAGTGGTTTCAGATTTTTGGAGCCAAAAATCAAACATACCCAAAAAAATCAGGTACAAGCAGTTTACGCACCGACCTGGGTGGCTTAGCCGCCTGAACATTATGGTATGAGCAGTTTAACAATCAGTCCTGGGTAGTTAACCGCTGAAAGTGCCCAGATTCCTAGGTATGGGCAGTTCTGTTGGTTATAGGTGCCCTACAAGCCAATCACATCAATGATGAGTGACATGTTGTTTGATCTTTTTGCTTACGATTAATATTGATATATTCTTACATTATATTATCTATTACATATATATTGTGATGTCCTTAGATTTGTACAATGAAAATCGGATCATGACGAGATCACGATAAAGAGATCAATTCACCTTTAAACATAGATCATAAATAATCCCAGTCATAGGTGTACTGTATACCCGTCTATATGATGGAGGCGATTGGTCTCATAGTCACTTATGTAGAGACACTAAGGATATATTATAGGTGCTCATTGGAGAATGAGTTCACTGATTGATCCGCTTATGGAATGTTGTATGGTTAACGATTCTAGATGTTAGAGAGCGATTCCATAGTCCCAGTTGTATATCTGGTCCTTAGACTTAAGACACCAAGGATGCCTTATATGAGTACTCCTTTCTTTGACACCAGACTTATAGGTTTGGAAAGTTCCAGATCTGATACAACTAGTTATTAGGATTGGTAGTCAACCTTAAGAAGGCAATTGAGTGTCAATAAATGATCAACCACTCTCGGTATTATAAGAGGAATATTCTATATGTGCTTGCTCAGACAAATCTCTGGCCAGAGTCATTCGAATTAAGAGAAAAAGAGTTCTCCGGGAGAATCTGATTAGAGCGATACTATGACAGATTCTGCATGTGACCTGACAGTACCATGTCCAATGTACAGTCTCTGGGATATTAGTTGAATGAGGGATTATAGATATATGGTAACTGTGGACAGACAGGTCCAATGGATTCGATCCGCTGTACTATATGGGGACTATGCTGTAGTGGCCTAGTACGTTCATAGTTGATGAGTCGAGTGAATTATTATGGGGATAATAATTCACTATATCAGAAGGAGTTCTAATGGGAGTGACCTATGGCCAGCTCGATATCGGACCTAGAGGGTCACACACATATGGTATATGCTTCAGCGAATAGAGGATTGGATGAAGATCCAATTAGCTCCTATTCTCATTAGATGATACCCTACGCTGATGGGCTCCTTGATTAAGGCCCAATTAGAGCCTAAGGAGATTATTGGATAGAGATTCAATAATGCAAGGTTAGTGGGTAATTAGATAGAGATCCATTACCTACTAAGGAAGGAGCCCTAGAATTTTTTGGTGGCTCTTTATAAATAGAAGGGGAAACTCATAGTTGATAGGATCCAGCTATAGCCACCCCCTCCTATTCTCCTCTCTTTCTCTGTGCAAGAGTTGCGAGATCAAATTGGAGGTGTTTTGCTGTAGAGATCCATCGTGTGAATACCGCTAGAGAGGAGGACACTTGACCTCCTTCATCCTCTTTATTCGAATTTGGAATATAGGGATATACGATCTCCTAAGGTAAAATCAATCTCTCACGTATCGTGATTTTTTTATTTTTGTATTTTTCTCGCGACCCTAATCTTTTGCATGATAATTTGATCTATGTGAAAAACTAGTTTTTATTTTGATTTTCGTTGTGCATGTGATGCACCCGCTAAGGTTTCCCAAGAGGCAGCGACGGCGGCGGCGCAGAGAGGGAAGAGGACCTAGGGCATTCCTTTTGAGAAAAGGACAATCTTGCCCCTATGAATTCAAAAAATTATGAGGACTGTCCTCGTGTATATAATTCCCATAATACCCTCAATAATTTTAAAAATTCTAAGGATTGTCCTCTCATCTAAAATTATGAAATGCCCTTGATAATTCTGGAAATTCTGAGTGTGTCCTGATTTTCATAAAAATAATTAATTAAATAAATTTAATTAATTATTATGTATCTAGTAATTATACATATGATGTGATGTACATAGTATGTATGATGTGGATAGATGATCATGAGCTATGTATTGTGATGTGTGTAATTATGATTATTATTATTATTGGGGCCTGCGAGCCTCCAATTTTCTCGTTTATCATCGAGCCTGCGTGCTTATGATTATTTGTAATTACATAGAGAGGCATAGCGGGAGCGTGGAGGTGACAGCAGGACCCACAATGCCGTGGCAGGAGATCATGCCGTATAGTGATGCAACGATCTGACGGAACCGATGATGACAAGATCAACAATCACACGACATGGAGATGCACCGATGCACACATAGATCCTATTTTGAGTGATTAGGCCCATTGGCTCGGGCTTAATCATATTAGGTGACGACTCATGATTATCCGGTGTGACTTGCATATATGATGTATTATACACCTACTAGATATATGTATATATATATTTGCATGCGATATAGATATATATTGAATATGTATATGTGTGACACAACATATTAGGAGATCGACACGAAACAAAAACCCCTTATACAATAATATAAGTCGGTAAGCGTGAGGCAATAAGATTGACCTACATGGCCTTCCATCGTTATAGGAATAAATTAAATCATGACATATGTTGAGTTGGTCGAGTCCCTCGAGGCTCACCTATCTACGTGATCGAGTTCTTGCCCTGAGGACATGGTAAGCTTAGTCGAGTCTCTTGAGGGCATACCATCAAATCAGACTCATCTTGTAATGATGGTGATGACTTAACTGAATATCATGGTCTGTCGAGTCCCTCGAGACCATGATGATTCAGAGGCCGAACATGATGAGAAACACAAGGAGTTGTGATTGGCAAGAGTTGTCTACCTTTTGGGCTTAGTGTAATTGGTCAAGTCCTTTGAGGTTGCACTAAAATGCCAATTGGATCCTGATCCCCACTAAGAGTCTGCTAGAGACTTTCATCTCACGTATCGAGGGTGTCGCGTGATTCGCTATGAAAATAGTAGGAGTATATTAAAATAGAAGTCCATATTTTAATTAGTATTCTCTATAAAATCTGTATGTTATTTATTTTCGTTATATCTTATTTCTTAGAAACATGTTGCTCACAAACCCCCCTACATGGCATACGTGATGCCAATCACCTCGCTGGTCCAAACTATACAGATTGGCTCCATAATTTGAGAATTGTTCTCACGACGGAGAAAATCGTATATGTCCTTAATACGATTATGCCGATGCCAAAGGAAAGGACAAGAAAGGATGAGATTGCTCGCTTTGTTAAGTATAAAGATAGTCCTAAAGTATAACCTGTATGTTGATCTTATACTTCAGTCCCTACCAGAATCCTTTTCACAGTCTATTATTAACTTTAAGATGAACAAGTTTGAGGTGACTCTACCTGAGCTCCTTAATATTCTGAGAGAAGCTGAGAGTACCATCAAGAAAGAGAAGTCAGTTCTCTATATTGGTGAGACCAAAAAGAAAAAGGAAGGCTAGAAAGACCCTTAAGAAGGGCAAGGGCAAAGAAAGACCGAGTAAGACAAAGGTTGCCAAGAAAGAACCGACAAAGGATAAAGGAAAATGCTTCCACTACGGCTAAGACGGGCATTAGAAGAGGAACTGTAAAGACTACCTTGTAGAGAAAGTGAGATAGGAGCTTGGGGAAGCTTTAGGTATATTCATGATCAGTCTCCACTTGTCAGATTTTCATGATAACATATGGGTATTAGATACCGGGTGTACTTATCATATCTGTAATTCAGTATAGGTTCTGACAAGACCTAGGAGATTGGCCAGAGGTAAGATAAACCTTAAGATGGGCAATAGAGCAAGAATTACTGCAATTACTATTAGGAGGTCATCCTACATCTGCTCAGTAGAGTTATTATTGCATTAGATGTATGTTATTTTGTCCCTTCTATTATCAAAAATATTATTTTCATCTCTTGTTTAACAATTAGTAGATATAAATTAGTATTTGAGAATAATAGTTATTTAATAATTATGGATGATAAGATCAACACTAGAGGGACCCTTATAAATGGCTTATATGTGTTAGACACTTCTTTATATATCATGAATATAAATATGTCTTATAGGAAAAAAGATGAGGTGAAAAAATACATACCTATGACATTATAGGCTAGGTCATATACATGAGGGAAGGATTCAAAAGTTGTTGAAAGATGGATACTTAGATTTATTTGACTATGAGTCATATGCAACTTGTTGATATGATTCCTGCAGGGTTGAGTCATGATCATCTTAGTACTAGTTAATAAAAACCCTTTTAGATTGTAATAAAGTCATTTCTATATTATAAAGGAGTATGACTAGGGTTTAGATTAGCCCTTAGGCTTAGTGGCCGTCGCCCCCTTACTGGGTTGGTTGGCTAGGGTTTCCCCCTACTTAGGTCAGCTATAGAGCCAACCTAGTTGTCCCTTGTTCCAATTAAGGCAAGTTGGCTATAGGAGGGGCAAAGGGGTAATTTTACTTAGGCAAGCACCCCCTTAAGCTAGGGTTTTGATCCCTATATAATGATGTAGCCACCCCGTCTCTTAAATTAAGCAACTATCAATTTTATTTCAGCCTTGTGCCAAATCTAGGAGGGAGGAACCCTTACAACGTTCCAAGGGTTGATCCCCCCTCAAGAGTCCAAATCTATAGAGCTCCTTTTGGGGTTCTATCACTTGTGAACCTTATCTTCGTGGGAAGATGACCAACTCTCCTTTTAGTAGAACTAGAGAGATAGCCACCGAGTTATTGAAACTCATACATAATGATGTATGTGGTCCCATGTCTGCTAGTTATATGTGCCATACAAGCTAATCACGTGAGTGATAACAGTGTGACACACTACATAATCTTTTTACTTATAATTAATATTGGTATATTCTCATATTATATTATTTATTACATATATATTGTGATGTCCTTAGTTCTATGTAATGGGAATCAGATCGTGATGAGATCATGATAATGAGATCAATTCACCTTTGAACACAGATCCTAAATAATCCCGGTCATAGGTTACTCGAGAGGGACATCGAGATAACCAGATAGACCGGTGTACTATATACCCATCCATATAATGGAGGCAGCTGGTCTTATAGCCACTTGTGCAGAGACACTAAGGATATAATATAGGTGCCCATTGAAAAATGAGTTTATTGATTGATCCGCTTATAGAATGCTATATGGTTAATGATACCTAACATCAGATAGTGATTCCATAGACCCAATTATGTATCTGGTCCTTAGACTTGAGATACCAAGGATGCCTTATATAAGTACTCCTTTCTTTGATGCTAGACTTACAGGTGTAGAAAGTTCCAGATCTAGTACAACAATTGGTTATCGGGATTGGTAGCTAACCTTATGAAGGCAATTGAGTATCAATAGAGGATCAGCCACTCTCAGTATCATGAGAGAAATATCTTATATATACTTGCTTAGACAAATCCCTGACCAGGGTCATTCGGATTGAGAGAGGAGTTCTTCGGTAGAATCCAATTAGAGCAAGATAAACTAATTTCGTATGTGACCTGACCATACCATGTCCAATATATGATCTCTGGGATATTAGTTGGATGAGGGATTATAGATACATAGTAACTATAGACAGACAGGTCCAACGGATTCGATCCCCCTATACCGTTTGGAGACTATGGCGTAGTGGTATAGTACGTCCATAGTCGATGAGTCGAGTAAATTATTATGGGGATAATAATTCACTATATCAGAAGGAGTTCCGATGAGAGTGACTCACGGCCAGCTCGATATCGGGCCTAGAGGGTCACACTCATATGGTAGATGCTTCAACGAATAGAGGATTGGATGAAGATCCAATTAGTCTTTATTGTCATTAGATGAGACCCTATGTTGATGGGCTCCTTGATTAAGGCCCAATTAGAGGCATAAGAAGATTATTGGATAGAGATCCAATAATACAAGGCTAGTGAGTTATTGGATAGAGATCCAATACCCACTAAGGCAGGTGCCCTAGGGTTTTTTGTGGCTCTCTATAAATAGGAGAGGAGACTCATGGTTGATAGGCTGCAGCTTTAGCCACCACCTCCTATTCTCTTCCCTCCCTCTCTGCAAGAGTTGTGAGATCAGATTGAAGGAGTTTCGCTGTAGAGATCCATCATGTGGATATCGCTAGAGAGGAGGACACTTGACCTCCTTCATCTTCTCCATCCGGATCTGGAATACATGGATATACGATCTCCCTAGGTAAAATCAATCATTCACATATCGTGATTTTATCAGTTTTTTACATTTTTCTCGTGACCCCAATCTTTTGCATGATGATTTGATCTACGTGGGAAATCAATTTTTATTTTAATTTCCACTGTGCATGTGATGCTTCCGCTGAGGTTTTCCAACAATGGTATCAGAGCCAAGGTTTTCGTACGAAAGATTGGTTTTAAACTATGTGTGACGAAATTGAATCACGTAGAATTGTTCTACGCATTCTTGCTGCGTTTTCGCATCGAAGGCAGTGAGGAGAAGGGGCAGCCGGGCATGGCCACAACTAGCCCCCCTGTAGGGGCGACTGACCACTTGCAAGGGGGCGGCCTGTTGCGACCATGCCCCTTGCAAGGGGTGGCCGTCCTGTCACGGGCTTAGCTGATTTTGCCTAAGCCGTGCGGCACCCATGCGTGTCCGTCCGCAAAGGTCAGCCCTCCCCGAGATCTCCTAAAATCCCACAGACTTACAAAAAGAGAAAACGGGCCAGAAGAAGCAACTCCCACGGGATCCACAAGCAACTGCTCAAGAAAAACACTTTATAAAGCCAAAATACAAATTACACCCATGGACATTACAAGCTCAGAGAGGTTGCACACAAAGGATAATGGTCCACTACATCAAGTCCCCACAAGTGCTTATAAGACACACTTGTATTTACAAGCCAAACTTGGCCATAAAGCAAATCAAACTAGGGCTTCCAAGCCTACTGCAAGCCCGCTTCTTGTTGTACAAGATATGTACATAAACCGAAGGACACGGACTAACACAAGCATTTCATCGAACACCTTGTTTACATTGTTGTCCGTGACATTCTCCCCCACTTATTCCTTCGACGTCCTCGTCGAAGCCACTGTAGACGCTGCATCTCCTCGCATTCTACTGAATCTTTAATCTTCTGCTTTGGCTGCAACACGCCCCTTTGGCTCCTAGCTGCTCTCCACTGCTGTTGTTGAGTAGTCGAACTCCAATCCGCCATGCTGCTTCAACTCACCAATGATTGAATCTGGTGTGGGGTTGGCTGAGTTGTGCTGATCCTTGTTGGTTCTCGCGGATCCCTCTGATGAAGGAAAAGACCTGCCTTATGATGTGCCAGTATCGCAGTATACTCATATTGCTTGAACTGGGTAGATGCTTGTTGGAGCTTTAACGAGCATCGCCTCACAGACTTTGAAGTTTTTAAGGTCCTTTCTCCATAATATTTGCCCATTGAACCTTCTTCCGCTGTTAGTTGTCACTTCCAAGTATGTTCGCATCACTCCCTCTTAGTCAATTGGGAAATGAAGTGGAAAAAACTACTCTCAATAGTACTGATCACCAACGGTGAGGATTTGACAACCATTGTCTTCCATAAGCTTTCTTTGAAGGGTCACTGAACTTGTGCGAGCTCCTCGCTTGGATAAGTAAGAGAACTGGGATATTCGACTTCACCCATTCTCTTCATAGTTGAGAAGGTAAGGTGGCTTCTCTCACCTCCTCGAGTTAAGAGAACTGGGGTACTCGGTTTCGCCCATTCTCTCGAGTTGAGAAGGCAAAGGTTACTCAATTTCGCCTGGCAAAGGTTACTTGATTTCGCCTGCCTCCTCGAGTTTGTACTTCATGCATTGATCTGGTTACTAACATTCGCCTGCTCTCTGCTCACACTTCAAGCACTTGAAGTGGTTACACTCCTTGCGTTGGGTTAGCTCGATTCACCTTCCCACTGCCATTGAACTTCTGGAATGCAAGAAGTTTTGCCCGAAAAGTGTAAAAAGTTTGCTTGGCTTCGCTCACTTCCTCGAGTTAAGAGAACTGGGGTACTCGATTTCGCCCATTCTCTCGAGTTGAGAAGGCAAAGGTTACTCAATTTCGCCTGGCAAAGGTTACTTGATTTCTCCTGCCTCCTCGAGTTTGTACTTCATGCATTGAGCTGGTTACTAACATTCGCCTGCTCTTTGCTCACACTTCTGAAGCACTTGAAGTGGTTGCACTCCTTGCGTTGGGATAGCTACGGTGATTCACCTTCCCACTGCCATTGAACTTCTGGAATGCAAGAAGTTTTGCCCGAAAAGAGCAAAAGGTTTACTCCAACTTGGAGTCCCCCAACTTGGAGTAAGTCTGTGATAGATCTGGTCGCCTTTGGGGTTATACTGTGTTCTTCATCACCTTTGTCGCCTACTCCTCCTGAGTAGAAAGGTACAGTACCATGTACTGCCTACTGCCTTTGGTCGAGCACTCCTGCATCAACCCAAGTCCCTTAATTTCGCTATCTGGATGAGAAGCACATCGACATCGGTCTTATGAAGTTTCTTGGACTCGCCTCTCGCCTTGGTACTTGGATTTTGCCTCTGCACTCTCCACCTCCTTGGCCCCTTTACGACCAATGTTGTCCCTTCATGAGAGCAAGGGATCGATGACTTCACGGAAGTCCCGATCATGTACCATGGCGCCAAGCCCATAGCACTACTATCCGCTTACCTTGCATCTTCATCCCTTCCCCGCGATCGGTAGATCTGCCTGTCTTGTGGAGCTCCGAGTCCACCTCCTCTCTAACCGACGCTTTTCTTTTGGGTAGCTGAGCCCCGTTGGACTCATCGTCGCTTCCTCGCCCCTTTCGACCACCTGCTTCGACACCACTGTGTCCTCCTAGCAGTTCTCCTTGGTCGATGGAGAGACAGATCGCAACTCTCATGCATGGCCTCCGCCATCTTGTTGCAGGCTCACGCCGATCTGTTCTCCTTAGCTTCCTTGGTAGCAACCACTCGGCCTTGTCCTCGACTTGCCGGGCTCCCTTAAGCGAATGTGAGCACCATCCAACTCTCCAAGCTCCGGTTAATCAAGTCCCTCCATGGGACTCACCGGTACTTGCAATCGACTACAGCCCCATATCTGACTACCAAGGCTTTCATCGATGCAAGGCTTTCTTTGGGTAGTGAGCCTGTTGGACTCGCTGCTTCCTCGCCTTTCGACCACGCCCGACACCACTGTGTCCTCCTAGCAGTTCTCCTTGGTCGATGGAGAGACAGACTGCAACTCTCATGCATGGCCTCCGCCATCTTGTTGCAGGGCTCGTGCCGATTCTGTTCTCCTTAGCTTCCTTGGTAGCAACGTTCGCTTACTCGGCCTTGTCCTCTGACTTGCCGGGCTCCCTTAAGCGAATGTGAGCACTGAAGCAGTCCAACTCTCCAACTGCTCCGGTTAATCAAGTCCCCTCCATGGGACTCACTGGTACTTGCAATCTGACTACTCCCTCGGTGGTACACAGCCCCCATATGCTGACGACCAAGGCTTTCATCTGATGCAAGCTTCGATGTATATACACGGAAGACCCGCCTCTGCGGTACTGTGGCATTCACTCCTTGAATCCACAGCCCTTCTTGCCGTGCATTGTTCACAAGTGGAGCTCCCTCCTGATCATTCACATGATCATGTCCCCCTCCATGGGACTCACTGGTACGTGCACTTGGACTTCTTCCTCGGTGGTGTACAGCTCCCATATGCTGATGACTAAGGCTTTCATCCAATGCAAGCTTTGATGCACACACGAAGACCCGCCTCTGCGGTACTACGACATTCACTCCTTGAATCCATAGCCCTTCTTCTTGTTGTGTCGTACACCAAAGTGGAGCTCCCAGTAACTCCTGATCATACCTCCGCATGATTTTGTCCCTCACGGGACAAGATTGCCTGTATTGCATTGCCACGAACTATTCCACCACGATCCGCTGCACCATGTCGCCTCCTGGTGACATCTCCATTGCATACAGATTCTCGTGTGATGAACTCGGACTACGACTTGTCCACGTGTGGCCTCTTTCAACACATCGTAGGGCCTCTGCCATCTCCGACTTTTAGTTCGCTCCCTTAGCAATTCCCCTTCGTCCCCCTCACTCCTGGGTTACTCCTGGACGAAGCATAGCTCTAGGACAGTCCGTCGCCTAGTAGCTCCTCAAGTCCCCGACTTGGAGTGGGTGCACCATTGTCCGGATCTTGGGCCTCTATCCCCTACCAAAGACAATCTTGCTATGCACCTCTTTTTCCTGACAACTTGAATGGCAACACTGTGGCATATTCTTCAAGAGTACCCGCCTCTGCGTCCTCTTGCCCCGTACTAAGGTCTCATGATCCTAACTTTGCCTCCGCAAGTTGAATCACCTTAGTTACTCCATCAAGTGCATCTCTGAGGTAGCTTGCATGTGCCTTGAAGCTCCCTTCATCTTTGGCACCATGCAGAAATAAGTCTGTCCCATCAGAATGAAGAACCCATGGAACGACATGATCCCACTCTTGCCTCTACAAGGGTTCATGCCCTTGACCTCTGTCTAAGGAAAGCTCTGTGCCTCCGCTCCATGTTCCATCTTCTATGTCGACTCCCTTCATACGACTTGGATACTTCACCGAGTTCCACCCAAGTCACTCTGCTCCTCGATTTGCACTGAGTTGATAGTGGCCCTCACGTCCACCATTCCACGGGTCAGCCCTCTGTTGAGTTCGATTTCTGCCTCGACTCTAAGTGTGCCTTCATATGATGTTGTCTTGGATTGCTCCCCCACTTGATCTCGAAATGCATCCCCCAATGCATTACCTCCTTCGAGATCATGCGACAACTCTTCGTCGCTCACTCGGTCCGTTGAGCTTTATGAAGATATAACCCCGAGAAACTCTTCCTCAATATGTGCAGTCCGTTGCATATGATTCTCCAACTAGAGAACTAGGACTTATCCCTCCTGGATATCTGTCCTACTGGAGCAACTTTTCTCTTTATATACTTCCCATTGGAAGTTTCGGAGACCATCATCCCCTTTGGACTACTCCGTCTTACTGAACTTGTGCTTTGTTCTACCCCCACAAATGTACTTGCTAGATTGTGACCCTTCTCCAATACAGTCTCCACTGCACCCTTCAAGGTCTAGCAACATGCTGAATTTATTGCACATTTCAGCCACCTACGGACATATCCTTTCCATGTTGAAGAGAAAGTTCTGATGCTCCATGGCGTCGAGTTCTAATCACGCCTTGGGATGGCCACGAACACTCTGTCATCCGTGTACAAGCCCTTGCATGAGTTCCGAATCCTTCGAGTTAGCAATTCCCCTCACCTCTGTGAGCTTTGCATAACTCTTTCGGTCGTTACACAACACATCCCACCTTGCACGGTCTCATCTTTCACTAAGCACCCTGCTTTTGCCTTAAGCACCGTCAAGTTTAGTTGCCAACATCGAGCTATAGCTCAAACTCAACCATCCCAATCTTTGTGTGCTACGCATTCTTCTTCGCTTGCTTGTCCTCGTGGTGCCACTCGCGCAAAGGGGTTGGCTATTCCTTGAATGCCAAACCAGGATGCCCGCTCCTCTGAGCGACTCCTTTCCCTACATCTCAATGTCCGTTTCCCCTAAACGGTTGCACGTGCTAGCTGTCCTCCACACAGCCTAGCTAGGTCCCCCACATTTGTATGGCAAGTGTTTCTGCGTGTGCTTGTCCCGCTCTGATACCACATTGTCACGGGCTTAGCTGATTTTGCCTAAGCCGTGCGGCACCCATGCGTGTCCGTCCGCAAAGGTCAGCCCTCCCCGAGATCTCCTAAAATCCCACAGACTTACAAAAAGAGAAAACGGGCCAGAAGAAGCAACTCCCACGGGATCCACAAGCAACTGCTCAAGAAAACACTTTATAAAGCCAAAATACAAATTACACCCATGGACATTACAAGCTCAGAGAGGTTGCACACAAAGGATAATGGTCCACTAGAGTCCCCACAAGTGCTTATAAGACACACTTGTATTTACAAGCCAAACTTGGCCATAAAGCAAATCAAACTAGGGCTTCCAAGCCTACTGCAAGCCCGCTTCTTGTTGTACAAGATATGTACATAAACCGAAGGACACGGACTAACACAAGCATTTCATCGAACACCTTGTTTACATTGTTGTCCGTGACAGTCCGCAGGGGTAGCAGCCCTCATGGGGTGGCCACCCGTAGGGGTAGTAGCCACCGCCTACACAAGGGCAGCGGCGACAGCGGCGCAGAAGGGGAAAGAGGGCTAGGGCATCTTTTTAGAAAAAGATGGTTATACCCCTTAGAATTTAAGAAATTCCAACTCTGTCTCTCTTATATATAATTTCAAAATTGTCCTCAACATTTCTAGAAATTTTGAGGACTATCCTCTCATCCATAATTATAAAAATACCCTTGATAATTTTAAAAATTTTGATGACTGTCCTCTCTTCCAGAATTATAAAAATACCCTTGATAATTCTCGAACGGCACAGCAGGAGTGTGGAGGTTACAACGGGACCCACGATGCCGTGGCAGGAGATCATAACGCATTGTCACGGGCTTAGCTGATTTTGCCTAAGCCGTACGGCACCCATGCGTGTCCGTCCGCAAAAGTCAGCCCTCCTCGAGATCTCCCAGAGTCCCTTAGACTTACGAAAGAGAAAACGGGCCAAAAGAAGCAATTCTCACGGGATCCACAAGCAACTGCTCAAGAAAATACTTTATAAAGCCAAAATACAAATTACACCCATGGACATTACAAACTCAGAGAGGTTGCACACAAAGGATAATGGTCCATTACAAACCGAAGTCCCCACAAGTACTTATAAGTCACACTTGTATTTATAAGCCAAACTTGGCCATAAAGCAAATCAAACTAGGGCTGTTAAGCCTACTACAAGCCAGCTTCTTGTTGTACTAGATATGTACCTAAACCGAAGCACACGGACTAACACAAGTATTTTATCGAACACCTTGTTTACATTGTTGTCCATGACATCAAGGAGGTCCTCAAAGTGATATCTCCACAAAGCTCAATGGACCGAGTGAGCGACGAAGAGTCATCGCATGATCTCGAAGGAGGCAATGCATTGGTGGATGCAATTAGAGATCAGGTGGGGGAGCAATCTAAGGCAACATCATATGAAGGCACACTTAGAGTCGATGTAGAAATCGAACTCAACAGAGGGTTGACCCGTGGAATGGTGGATGTGAGGGCCACTATCAACTCAATGCAAATCGAGGAGCAGAGCGACTTGGGTGGAACTTGGTGAAGTATCCAAGCCGCATGAAGGGAGTCGACATAGAAAATAGAACATGGAGCGGAGGCACGGAGCTTTCCTTAGACAAAGGTCAAGGGCATGAACTCTTGTAGAGGCAATAGTGGGATCATGTCGTTCCATGAGTTCTCCATTCTGATGGGACAGACTTATTTTGCTTAGTACCAAAGATGAAGGGAGTTTCAAGGCACATGCAAGCTACATCAAAGATGCATTTGGAGTAACTAAGGTGATTCAACTTGCAGAGGCAAAGTTGGGATCATGAGACCTTAGTACGGTGCAAGAGGAGCTACTAGGCAATTCGAGTTGTCAGGAACAAGAGGTGCATAGCAAGATTGTGTTGGTAGGGGATAGAGGCCCAAGATCCAGACAATGGTGCCCCAACTCTAGCGAAGTCAGGGGACTTCAGGAGCTACTAGGCGACAGACTATCCCAGAGCTATGCTTCGTCCAGGTGTAACCCAAGAGTGGGTGGACGAAGGGGAATTGCCAAGGGAGTGAACTAAAAATCGGAGATGGCAGAGGCCCTACGATGTGTTGGTAGAGGCCACACGGGGAGAAGTCGTAGTCCGAGTTCATCACACGAGAATCTGTATACAATGGAGATGTCACCAGGAGGTGACATGGTGTAGCGGATCATGGTGGAATAGTTCGTGGCAATGCAATACAAGCAATCTTGTCCCGTGAGGGACAAGATCATGCGGAGGTATGATCGGGAGTTACTGGGAGCTCCACTTTGGTGTACGACACAACAAGAAGAAGGGCTATGGATTCAAGGAGTGAATGTCGTAGTACCGCAGAGGCGGGTCTTCGTTTGTGCATCGAAGCTTACATTGGATGAAAGCCTTAGTCATCAGCATATGGGAGCTGTATACCACCGAGGAAGAAGTCCAAGTGCATGTACCAGTGAGTCCCATGGAGGGGGACATAATCATGTGAATGATCAGGAGCTGCTGGGAGCTCCATTTCGGTGAACAATGCAACGGCAAGAAGGGCTGTGGATTCAAGGAGTGAATGCCATAGTACCGCAGAGGCGGGTCTTCCGTGTGTATGCATCGAAGCTTGCATCAGATGAAAGCCTTGGTTGTCTGCATACGAGGGCTATGTACCACTTAGGGAGTAGTCAGATTACAAGTACTAGTGAGTCCCATGGAGGGGACTTGATTATACTAAGGTATAATCGGAGCAGTTGGAGAGTTGGACTGCTTTAGTGATCACATTCGCTTAAGGGAGCCCGGCAAGTCAGAGGACAAAGCTGAGTAAGCGAACGTTACTACCAAAGAAGCTAAGGAGAACAGAATTGGCATGAGCCCTGCAACAAGATGACGGAGGCCATGCATGAGAGTTACTACAGTCTATCTTTCCATCGACCAAGGAGAACTGTTAGGGGGACACAGTGGTGTCGAAGCAGGTGGTCGAAAGGGGCGAGGAAGCAACAACGAGTCCAGCGGGGTACCCAAAAGAAAAGCATCGGTTAGAAAGGAGGTGGACTCGGAGGAGCTCCATAGTGCCGCAGAGACAGATCCACCGATTGCGAAGGAAGGGATAAAGATGCAAGATAACGGATAGTAGTGCAATGGACTTGGCAGCGCCATGGTACCGCAGATGTGGGACTTCCATGAAGTCATCGATCCTTTGCTCTCATGGAGGGAGAGCATTGGTCATAAAAGGGGTCGAGGAGGTAGAGAATGCAGAGGCAAACTCCAAGTACCAAGACAGGGCAGAAGGGCAGAGGCCAAGAAACTTCATAAGACTAATGTCGATGGGCTTCTCATCAAGATAGCCAAAATTAACGGACTTCGGGTTGATGCAGGAGTGCTCGACCACGGAATGAAGTAGGCAGTACATGGTATTGTACCTTTCTACTTAAGAGGAGTAGGCGGCAAAGGTGATGGAGAAGACGGTACAATCACAAAGGTGACCAGATCTATCAAAGACTTACTCCAAGTTGGGGGACTCCAAGCTGGGGTAAACTTTTTGCTCTTTTTGGGTAAAACTTCTTGCATTCCAGAAGTTCAATGGCAGTGGGAAGACGAATCACAGTAGCTAACCCAACACAAGGAGTGCAACCACTTCAAGTGCTTCAGAAGTGTGAGCAAAGAGCGGGAGAATATTAGTAACCAGCTCAATGTATGAAGTACAAACTCGAGGAGGCATGCGAAATCGAGTAACCTTTACCTTCTCAACTTGAGAGAATGGGCGAAACCGAGTACCCCAATTCTCTTAACTCGAGGAGGTGAGCGAAGCCAAGTAACCTTATCTTCTTAACTATGAAGAGAATGGGTGAAGCCAAGTATCCCAGTTCTCTTACTTATCCAAGTAGGGGAGCTCTGCATAAGTTAAGTGACCCTTCAAAAAAAGCTTATGGAAGACAATGATTGTCAAATCCTCACCGTTAGTGATTAGTACTACTGAGAGTAGATTTTTCACTTCATTTCCCAATTAACTAATCGAAAGCGGGAGTGATATGAACATACTTGGATGACAACTAATAGTGGAAGAAGGTTCAATGGGCAAACATTATGGAGAAAGGACCTTAAAAACTTCAAAGTCTGTGAGGTGATGCTCGTTAAACCTCCAACAAGCATCTACCCAGTTCAAGCAATATGAGTATACTGCGATACTGACACATAATAAGGCATGTATTTTCCTTCATTAGAGGGATCCACGAGAACCAACAAGGATCAACACAACTCAGCCAATCCCACACCAGATTCAGTCATTGGTGAGTTGAAGTAGCATGGCGGATCAGCGTTCGACTACTCAATAACAGCAGCGGAGAGCGGCTAGGAGCTAAAGGGGCGTATTGCTGCTAAAGTAGAAGATTGAAGATTCAACAGAATACGAGGAGATGCAACGTCTACAGTGGCTTTGACGAGGACGTCGAAGGAATAAGTGGGGCAGAATATCACGGATAATAATGTAAACAAGGTGTTCGATGAAATGCTTGTATTTGTCCATATCCTTCGGTTTAGGTATATATCTTATACAACAAGACATGGGCTTACAGTAGGCTTAGCAGCCCTAGCTTGATTTGCTTTATGGCCAAGTTTGGCTTGTAAATACAAGTGTGTCTTATAAGCACTTGTGGGGACTTCGGTCTGTAATAGACCATTATCCTTTATGTGCAACCTCTCTGAGTTTGTATTGTCCATGGGTATAATTTGTATTTTGGCTTTATAAAGTGTTTTCTTGAGCAGTTGCTTGTGGATCATGTGGGAATTGCTTCTTTTGGCCCGTTTTCTCTTTTTGTAAGTCTATGGGACTTTAGGAGATCTCGGGGAGGGCTGACCTTTGTGGACGGACACGCATGGGTGTTGCACGGCTTAGGCAAAATCAGCTAAGCCCGTGACATGCTGGTGACATACTTCCCACTAGAAGTTTCGGAGACCACCATCCCCTTTGGACTACTCCGTCTTGCTGAACTTATGCCTTGTTCTGCCCCCACAAATATACTTGCTAGATTGCGACCCTTCTCCAATACAGTCTCCACTGCACCCTTCAAGGTCTAGCAATGTGCTAAACTTGTTGTACATTTCAGCCACCTACGGACATATCCTTTCCATGTCGAAGAGAAAGTTCTTATTCTCCATGGCATCGTGTTCCAATTGTGCCTTGGGATGGCCACGAACACTTCGTTGTCTGTGTATAGGCCCTTGTATGAGTTTCGAATCCTTCGAGTTAACAATTCCCCTCACCTCTGTGAGCTTTGCACAACTCTTTCGGTCGTTACACAATACCTCCCACCTTGCATGGTCTCATCTTTCACCAAGCGCCCCGCTTTGCCTTGAGCACCATCAAGTTTAGTTGCCAACATCGAGCTATAGCTCGAAATCAACCATCCCAATCTTTGTATGCTACATATTCTTCTTCGCTTGCTTGTCCTCGTGGTGCCTCTTGCGCAAAGAGGTTGGCCATTCCTCTGAATACAAACCTGGATGCTCGCTCCTCTGAGTGACTCCTTTCCCTATATCTCAACGTCCGTTTCCCCTAAACGGTTACGCGTGCTGACTATCCTCCACAAAGCCTAGCTAGGTCCCCCATGTTTGTATGGCAAGTGTTTCTGCGTGTGCTTATCTCGCTCTGATATCACATTGTCATGGGCTTAGCTGATTTTGCCTAAGTCGTGCAACACCCATGCGTGTCCGTCCACAAAGGTCAGCCTTCCCCGAGATCTCCCAGAGTCCCTTAGACTTACGAAAGAGAAAATAGGCCAGAAGAAGCAATTCCCATGGGATCCACAAGCAACTGCTCAAGAAAACACTTTATAAAGCCAAAATACAAATTACACCCATGGACATTACAAACTCAGAGAGGTTGTACACAAAGGATAATGGTCAATTACAGACCGAAGTCCCCACAAGTGCTTATAAGACACACTTGTATTTACAAGCCAAACTTGGCCATAAAGCAAATCAAACTAGGGCTGCTAAGCCTACCGCAAGCCCGTTTCTTGTTGTACAAGATATGTACCTAAACCGAAGGACATGGACTAACACAAGCATTTCATCGAACACCTTGTTTACATTATTGTCTGTGACAACATGGTGATGCGATGATTCGACAGAACCGATGATGACGAGATCAACAATCACAAGGCATGGAGATGCGCTGATGCACACATAGATCCTATTGTGAGTGATTAGGCTTATTAGCTCAGGCTTAATCATATTAGGTGATGGCTCATGATTATTCGGTGTGGCTTGCATATGTGATATATTATACACCTACTATATATATATGTGTGTGTGTGTATGTATGACACGATATATTAGAAGATTAATACGAAATAAAAACCCCTCCTACGATAATATTAAGTCGGTAAGCATGAGGCAATAAGATTGATCCACGTGGCCTTCCATCATTATAGGAAGAAATTGAATCACGACATAGGTTGAGTTGGTCGAGTCCCTCGAGGCTCACCTATCTATGTGATCGCGATCTTGCCTATAACATAGAGATGTCACTGATTACCTAAGGACATGGTATGCTTGGTCAAGTCTCTTGAGGGTATATCATCGAATCAGACTCATCTTGTAACGATGGTGATGACTTAACTGAACATCATGGTTGGTCAAGTCCCTCGAGACTATGATGATTCAGAGGCCAAACATGACGGGTATCATAAAGAGTTATGATTGGCAAGAGTTGCCTACCTTTTGGGCTTAGTGCAATTGGTTGAGTCTCTCGAGGTTGCACTAAGATATCAATTGGATCCTGATCCCCACTAGGAGTCTGTTGGAGACTTTCGTCTCACGTGTCGAGGGTGCCGCGTGATTTACTAAGAAAGTAGTGAGAGTACATTAAGATAGAAGTCCATATCATAATTAGTATTTTCTATAAAATCTGCATGTTATTTAATTTATGCTATATCTTGCTTGTCACTTGTAGAACCCCTACGTGGCATACTTGATGCCAACCGCCTCATTGGTCCAAAAGCTTTGCAATTTGAGAATTATTCTCATGGAAGAGAAAATCGCATATGTCCTTAACATGATTGTACCCACGTTGGAAGAAAGGATAAGCGAGGATGAGATCGCTCACTTTATGAAGTATATAGATAGTCCAAGAGGATAACCTATGTATTGATCTTATACTTCAGTCCATACCAGATTCCTTTTCACAGTTCATTATTAACTTTAATATGAACAAGTTTGAGGTGACTCTCCCTGAGCTCCTTAATATGTTGAGGGAAGCTAAGAGTGCCATTAAGAAGGAGATGCCAGTTCTCTATATTGGTGAGTCCAAAGGGAAAAGGAAGGCCAACGAGACCCTTAAGAAGGGCAAGGGCAAAGAAAGACCAGGTAAGACAAAGGTTGCCAAGAAATACCTCAGAAAGGACAAAGGTTAGTGCTTCCATTACAGCCAAGACGGGCATTGGAAGAGGAACTATAAGGACTACCTTACAGATAAGGTGAAATAGAAGCTTGGAGAAGCTTTAGGTATATTCATGATCAATCTATACTTATGAGATTTTCATGATAACACATGGGTATTGGATACCGAGAGTGTTTATCATATCTGCAATTCATTGTAGGTTCTAGCAAGACCTAGGAGATTGGCCAAAGGTAAGATGGACGTCAAGATGGGCAATGGAGCAAGAGTTGCTATAGTTGCTGTTGGAGATATCACCCTACATCTGTCTGGTGGAGCTATTTATTGCATTAGATGCATGCTATTTTGTTCCCTTTATTATCAAAAATATTATTTCTATCTCTTGTTTGATAATTAGTAGATATAAATTAGTTTTTGAGCATAATAGTTGTTCAATAATTATGGATGATGAGATCATCACAAGAAGGACCCTTATAAATGGTATATATGTGTTAGACACTTCTCCACATATCATGAATATAAATATGTCTAAGAGGAAAATAGATGAGGTAAATAATGTATACCTATGGCATTGTAGGCTATGTCATATACATGAGGGAATGATTCAAAAGTTGTTGAAAGATGGATACTTAGATCTATTTGACTTCGAGACATATGCAACTTGTGAACCTTGCCTTCGTGGAAAGATAACCAACTCTCCTTTTAATGAAACTAGAGAGAGCCATCGAGTTATTGGAACTCATACATAGTTATGTATGTGGTCCTTTGTCGACTCAAGCTATAGATGATTGCTCATACTTTATTACATTCATTGATGATTTTTCTATGTATGGACACGTGTACTTAATGAAGTACAAATCTAACACCTTCGAGAAATTCAGGGAATATAAAAATAAGGTAGAGAACCAAATTGGAAAGAGTATTAAGACTCTTCGATTAGATCGAGGAGTAGAGTACTTGAGTGCGGAGTTCACCCATTTCCTTAGGGATAATGGGATTCTATCCCTGTGGACACCTCCTTATACACCTCAGCTCAATGGTGTATCAGAAAGGAGGAATCACATGCTGTTAGACATAGTACGGTCCATGATGAGTTTCGCTGACCTACCAATCTCATTCTAGGGGTACGCCCTAGAGACTGTAGTTTACCTTCTGAATAGAGTTCCATCAAATTTGGTAGTGTATACACCATATAAGATATAGAAATGAAAGAAACCCGATCTTAAGATTATTAAGATTTGGGGCTGTCCTGCCCACGTTAGAAGACATAACCCTGATAAGTTGGAATCAACGACAGAATGGTGCACATTTGTGGGATACCAAAAGGAAATTTGTGGGTATTATTTCTATTATCTCGAGGACCAAAAGGTATTTGTTGCCAAGAGAGCTGTGTTCCTTGAGAAGGAACACATTCTTGGTGGAATCAATGGGAGTGAGATAGAATTGAGTGAGGTTGGAGAACCTAGCTCAAGCACCATTCCAGAGCCTGAGTCTGTTCAGGTGCTTAACACACAAATTCTAAATTTACATAGGTCTAGTAGAGTATCTCACCCTTCTGAAAGATATGTGGGACATATCAGTGGAGAAAACTCTCAGGATGTTGATCCTCAGACCTACGAGGAGGCTATTATGAGTATAGACTCCGGGAAGTGTCAAGAACATGAATTCTGAGATGGATTACATGTACTCTAATAAGGTCTGGAACTTTGTGGATGCACCTGAGGGTATTGTACCCATCGGCTGCAAATGGATCTTCAAGAAGAAGATTGGAGTGGATGGAAAGGTAAAGACCTATAAAGGAGGGCTGGTAACTAAAGGATATCATCAAAGACAAGGAATTGACAATGACGAAACCTTTTTACTTGTAGTCATGCTTAAGTCCACTAGAATTATTTTGGCCATTGTAGCACACTATGACTGTAAGATCTGGTAGATGGATATCAAAATTGAATTCCTCAATAGCAACCTCGAGGAAGAGGTGTATATGATATAACTAAAGGGATTCATATCGAAAGAGAGTCCAGATAAAGTGTACAGGTTGCTTAGGTTCATTTATGGATTAAAGCAAGCTTCTTGAAGTTAGAACATAAGATTTGATAAGGTAATCAAATATTATGACTTCATTAAGAACGAAGATAAGCCTTGTGTGTACAAGAAGGTAAGTGGGAGCGCTGTCACCTTCTTGGTACTATATATAGATGAAATCATAATTATTTGGAATGATGTAGGAATGCTCTCCATAGTAAAGTTTTGGCTATCCAGAAACTTCTCCATGAAAGACTTAGGGGAAGCATCCTATATTTTAGGGATCCAGATCTGTAGAGATAGATCCAAGATGATGCTTGGCTTGTCCCAGTCTAGGTATATAGACTCCATTATCAAAAGGTTTGGCATGGAGAATTCCAAGAGAGGTCTCATACCGATGAGATATAGAATATCACTTTCTTAGAGTATATCCCCAAAGACTCCCGAAGAAAGGATAAACATTGATAAGATACCTTATGCCTCAATGATAGGGTCTATCATGTATACTATGTACCAAGCCTTATATAGCACATGCTCTGAGTGTCACGAGCAGGTATCAGACAGATCCAGGTCTAGAAGACTAGAAGGCAGTAAAATGTGACTGTAAGTACTTAAGAAGGACTAAGGATCTCTTACTAGTATATGGAAGAGGTAGCCTCTAGATTGAGGGCTACACAAACTCGAGGTTTTAGTCAGATATTGATGATAGCGAGTCAAATTCAGGGTATATTTTCACCCTGAATGGAGGAGCAGTAAGCTGGAAGAGTTCCAAGCAAGATACTATTGCTGACTTGACCATAAAGGCGGAATACATTACTATAACAGAAGTAACAAAGGAAGGGGTGTAGGTGAAGAAGTTCATTAAAGATTTGGGAGTCGTATCAAGTAACGTGAAACTAATTCCCATATACTGCGACAACAACGGGGCGATCACTCAAGCGAAGGAACCCATGTCTCATCAGAAGTCTAAGCATGTTTTGAGGAGATTCCATCTGATTATAGAGATCATAGCCCATAAAGATATAGTAATGGAAAGAGTTTTATCCGAAGATAACATTGCAGATCTACCAATAAAGCTGCTGGCTCAGATTATATTTAAGTGTCACAAGGGTCTGATGGGGATCAGACACATAGGTGATTGGCTTTTCATCAAGTGGGAGATTGCTAGTTACGGGTGCCCTGTAAGCCAATCATGTGAGTGATGGCACGTGTGACACGCTGTGTGATCTTTTTGCTTATGATTAATATTGGCCTATTCTTACATTATATTATCTGTTGCATATATATTGTCATGTCCTTGGATATATGCAATGAGAATCGGATCATGATAAAATCACGATAATGAGATCAATTTACCTTTAAATACAGATCCTAAATAATCCAGGTCATAGGTTACTCAAGATGGACATCGAGATAACCGGACAAACCGCTGTACTATATACCCGTCCATATGATGGAGGTGGTTGGTCTTATAGCCACTTATGTGGAGACACTAAGGATATAGTACAGGTGCTCATTGGAGAATGAGTTCACTGATTGATCCGCTTATAGAATATTGTATGGTTAATGATACCTAATGTTAGATAGTGAATCCATAGTCCTAGCTGTGTATCTGGTCCTTAGACTTGAGATACCAATGATGTCTTATATGAGTACTCCTTTCTTTGACACTAGACTTATAGGTTTGGAAAGTTTCAGATCTGGTATAGTTGGTTATCAGGATTGGTAGCTAACCTTATGAAGGTAATTGAGTATCAATAGAGAATCATCCACTCTCGGTATCATAATAGAAATATTCCATATGTGCTTTCTCAGACAAATAACTAGCCAGGGTCATTCAGATTGAGAGAGAAAGAGTTCTCTAAGAGAATCAGATTAGAGCGAGACTATGACGGATTCCATATGTGACTTGACAGTACCATATCCGATGTACGATCTCTGGGATATTAGTTCGATAAGAGATTATAAATACATGATAATTGTAGACAAACAGGTTCGATGAATTCGATCCCCCTGTACCGTTTGGGGACTATAATGTAGTGGCCTAGTACATCCATAGTTGATGAGTCGAATGAATTATTATGGGGATAATAATTCACTATATCAGAAGGAGTTCTGATGGGAGTGACTCACGACCAGCTCGGTATTGGGCCTTGAGGGTCACACACATATGGTGGATGCTTCAGCGAATAGAGGATTGGATGAAGATCCAATTAGCCCCTATTCTTATTAGGACTTCTGTAACCATGCTATATTTGCTTGCTTAAACGGAATCTCTCTATAAAGAAATGGAATAGCTGATTCCACAAAAAGTCTTTTTAGATGAGACCCTATGCTGATGGGCTCCTTGATTAAGGCCCAATTAGAAGCCTAAGAAGATTATTGGATAGAGATCCAATAATGCAAGGTTAGTGGGTATTTGGATGGAGATCCAATACCCACTGAGGAAGGACCCTAAGGGTTTTCTGGTGGCTCTCTATAAATAGGAGGGGAGACTCATGGTTGATAGGCTGCAGCTATAGCCACCCCCTCCTATTCTCCTCCCTCCCTCTGTGTAAGAGTTGCGCGATCAATTGGAGGAGTTTTGCTATAAAGATTTATCGTGTAGATACCGCTAGAGAGGAGGATGATTGACCTCCTTCATCCTCTCCATCTAGATCTGGAATATAAAGATATACGATCTCCCTAGGTAAAATCAATCTTTCACGTATAGCGATTTTTCGATTTTTGCATTTTTCTCGTGACCCCAATCTTTTGCATGATAATTTAATCTGCATGGGAAACTAGTTTTTATTTTTATTTCTACTACGCATGTGATGCATCTACTGAGGTTTCCCAACAAGTTCAACCACCTAGCCTGAGCAAGTTATCTAGTGACAACCTCCTGAAAGCCTGGGCGATGATGGTACACCCGTTGCTCACCGATGGTTTACCCGTCGAAATTTTCATAAAAGTTGTTTCCTCCACTTTTTGAATTCTAACTTGAACTAATAGTTGACCATTCCCTTGGTCAACTAATTGAGCTCAACCTGAGCTTAACTAATCCCTATACTCTACTCGGTTACCTTATCGAGTTGATTTGGATTTTATCTAAATCTAACTCATTAGGACTCAATTCCTAACTATGACTCAATGATTACAACAGTTAATGACCAACAAGCTAAACCAAGACCTAACTCCCACCAATCTGGTAGCCTCCGGCATTCTTGCTATGAGACTTTCGGTCTTCTTTTGGCGATCTCCCGAAGTGTTCCCAACAAGCTTCCCGATACCTTCGGTGAATCTCCCTGTGAACTTCGACGAGATCCCACTACATCGTCCAAACCCAGCTCAATGCCCAAGCTTGATCTTGGCCCATCATCTAGTTGTAACTGCATTGCTCCTGTCATAGTTAGTCCTGTATGATGCTAATTATAAATTAATTAAATATAATCATAATTGCTAAACATCCATTACAAGACCATCCTAACTCTTGGCAAGCATTTTGGCTACCCCCGATAATCTTTCGATGAGTCTCGATCTTCTTCTAGCGAACTCCCTTGCACCATCCTAGCAAACTCCCGATACCCTCGACGAGCTCCCGATGCACTCCTAGCGAGTTCCTAATCGCATCGACCCGATGGATGGACTTGATTGGTCAATCTTGATTGTAATAATCATTTTGTCGTAATTAACCCTGCATCAATCAATTCTAACAATCCTGTTAGATCAATAACCCATCAATTGATTTCTTCACGAAAATTTGAGATTCAACATATTTACCTTGCGATGGTAGCAACCCTTCGATGAAGTCCATGGAAATGTTGATCTATACTAAGTCCGATAAAGGTAGTAGTTGTAGTTTTCCCGGACTGGCCAACGTTTCTCCCTTATGTTATTGCCACACATAATATTTGGCTACATAGTCACAAATAGATCTCTTCATGCCTTTCCAATAGAAGTTTTACTTCACCTTCTTATATGTTCTCAAGAAGTCAGAGTGCCTTGCTGATGGTGAAGAGTGCAATTCATGCATAATAATTTTGATGCAAGAAGAAGAGGGAACAAGCACAATTCGGTCGTTGTAGTGTAGGTCTCTCGAATCCCAAGTGTAGTGGCTAATGGCACCCCAATCTAATAAGACCCCAAAATGAGCCCTATAGATTTTGATCCTTGAGGGGTATCAACCTTTGAAATATGGTAGGGGTTCCTCCCTCCTAGATTTGGCACAAGGCTAAAATAAAATTGATAATTGCTTGTTTTCAAGAGGGGTGGCTACATCTTAAATAGGGATCAAAGTCCTAGCCTAAGGGGGCATTTATCTAGGTGAAATTATCCTTTTGCCCCTCCTATAGCCATCCTACCTGGAACAAGGGACGACTAGGTTGGCTCTCTAGCCGACCTAAGTAGGGGGAACCTTGGCCGACTTGCCTAGTAAGGGGGGTGACAACTTCTAAGCCCTAAGGGCTAATCTAAACCCTAGTCATACTCCTTTATAAGATACGAGTGGCTTTATTACACTCTAGCAGGATTTTATTGACTACTTCTAGGGAGATAAGGACTCAATCCTGTTGGAGTCCTATTAAACCTGCCCTCTTAAAATTAGCCTTGTCCTCAAGGCTGAAGTTCCATAAACTCAGAGAACTGGGACTTCAGCTCCTCATCAGCTTGGGTGTCAGTTGGAAGAACTTGAGCTGAGTCGTTGTCTTTAAATTTCCATTTGAGGTGGGATACTTGGAGGATCAACTATAATTTTGATCTGGTGCACGGATCTAATCTCCAGGTTAGTGCCCCAATATGATCCTTAATTTTGCAAGGCCCAAAGAAATAGGGAGACCACTTTCTTGATACTTAAATTTCATGCTGATGGAGCTGGAGATGTAGAGAGACTTGATATTTCTCAGAAAATTTTCTTCTACTTCGGCGTTTGTCAGGGGAAAGTTTTTTCCTTGCATGGGTTGCCTCATGGTTAGTCTTTAGTGATAGCTAATCTTTCTTATAGAATGGTGACTGCCCTCTAGCATGATTCAGGATGATGAGAGCCAAATCTGGCATGAGCACGGATTTCAATTCTTCTAGTTTAACTCCTCTTTCGTGCCATGGACCTGTATCTAACCATATTTTAAATTTGATAGTAATTAGTATCTTTTGTAAAAATCTCATATGAAGTGTGGAGGAAGCCTCAGTATAAATTAGGAGTCAACTATCTAGCATAAGAATAGCCCAAATTCTAACTCTTGATTATCACGAACGGTCATCGCTAAATCGTAATGCCTTTGCTCCTTGAACCGTTCGTCACTTTTTCTTGCTTGTTCATATATTTGGCAGCTTGTTTTGCCTTGAGTTTATGTGTTTTTACCTAAGAAATGTGAGCGAAAGTAGTGTAGAAGGCTGCAGAACGATCGCTCGCTGCATGGAGCCAAAACGGCCCTATTTTTGGGTCTTTTTCATGTGCCGCGGCAACCTTTCTGAGCGGTGTGAAATGTTAGCCATTTCAGCACTTTGGAACCCCCCGGGTGGCATCGAGCTGGATGGGGTTCCGGGTATATGTCGGGCGTAGGCATTCATCAGCAATTGAACTTGTCATGCATCCGATACCTTGGGAACCATCGTTTGTGGACTTGCGACTGTTCCTACAACCCTCCCAAGTCCTATTTTGCTCTCTTTCTCTCTTTTCTTTGCTACACTCAAGGTGTTCGACAAATTGCTTGTATAGCTTTCCGCTTTGTGAGACGTCGGGACATGTCCGTCGCTCGCTTCTGAATTAATCAACATCTTCTTTGTCAGTCCTACGGGACCTTAAGAGGTTGTAAGAGGGCTGACCCTTTGTGGACAGATAACGCGTTGGGCGTTTCATGACTTAGGCAATCCCAGCTAAGTCCAGAATAGTGAGCAAGGTTGCTCTACGACTTAGGCAATTTCAGCTAAGTCTTCGGGAGTGCCGCGAGGGTGCCGCCCGGCTTAGGCAAATTCAGCTAAGTCAGTGACAGTGTGGTATCAGAGCAGGCAAGCAATTCATACGAATAACGAAGAAGATTCGCAATCTCACAATGGTGAAACATCATGGTGAATCGAGCAAGATGGGGCAAGCCGGACCCTTGCTCCAAGCAGTCACAGGTGGGATGCAAGTGCAAACTCGCTTGCAAACTATGGGAGTCACTCATGAGGAGCTCTATAGTGAACAAGACGAGCGTGAAGTTGGGTATTCTCCACGAGGGGAGGAGGCGCCATCCGGAGTGCTAACTGGGAAAAAGAGTCACAAGGAGAGAATTATAGCGGCGGAGACCCACCTTGATGTTCTTGAAGCGAGCATGGAGGAACTCTACCAAGGCCAGCGAGGGCTACTTAGGGTAGAGAGCTCGCTAGAAGAAGCTGAATCTCGGATCGAGAAAGTTGAATCTATGATGGATCAACTGACAGAGGACACCAAAGATTCCGTACGACACCTACATGAAGTTGTGGCGGAACTCACGGCTAAGGTGATGGTGTTAACAAGGACTTTTGATGCGGGAGGGAACAACACCCACGCTGCGCCACCACAAAACTTCAGGGCACCAAAGCCGTAGTGCTACGGAGGTGCTAGGGATGCCAAAGAGCTTGAAAATTTCTTGTTCGACATGGAACAATATTTTCGTGCTATAAGACTTGATTCTGAAGAAACCAAAGTTGCTATAGCAACAATGTATCTGAATGGGGATGTAAAACTTTGGTGGTGAACCCGTTGGGAAGAGATCCAGCAAGGCCGATGTCAAGTGGATACATGGGGAGACTTGAAGCGAGAGTTGAGAACTTAGTTCTTACTAGAGAACACAGAGTTTATCGCAAGAAGGAAACTGAGACAACTCCGCTAAAGTACAACAATCCGAGACTATGTGAAACAGTTTTCAGCACTGATGCTAGATATACGGGACATGTCTGAGAAAGACATGCTATTCAGCTTCCTCGATGGTTTGAAGCCATGGGCACAACAAGAACTACATCGAAGGAATGTCACTGATGTAGTCGGGCAATTACAGCCGCGGAAAGGCTAACTGACTTTGTTTCTTGAGGATTTGAGAAAGAAGAAACAATCTTGAAATCCCCATCTAAATACTCTCAAGAGGTAGAGTCCCAAAGCCTACTGGATGCTTCTTGTGTGGAGGACCGCACATGGTGAGGGAGTGTCCACAAACCAGGCACTCAATGCTTTGACGGCATCGATTCTACCCCTTAAGTCAGACAAGGGCAAAGCTATCGCCCTTAGTTCGAGTAGTTCTGACTCCAGTAGCGACAATGAGGCATCGCAAGGACCTAGAATGGGAGCAATGCGTTTGTTGAATGCATTGCGGGGTCAAGTGGGGGAGAATACAAAGGCAAAGCCACCGAAGGCAGGAAGCAACGAGTTGATGTATGTGGACATCAAGCTCAATGGCCGAACATCCTATGCAATGGTGGACACGGGCGCGACCCACAATTTTATTGCCGATCGCGAAGCTAAGCGACTGGGACTAATCTTGGAGAAGTGCCCAAGTCGGAGGCCAAGCGGATCTCCGGACAAGCAAAGGGGGTCCCATCAAGATCGAGACATGGAGCGGTAGCACAGACTTGATGGCGGTGCCATTGGACGACTTCCAAGTGATTCTCGGAATGGAGTTTATGCACGCAGCAAAGTTGGTGCCAATACCGTTCCTGAACTTCTTGTGTCTAATGGGAGGCGATGATCCCTGCATGGTTCCAGTTTCTCGAGTAGGAACCAAGGACCTACAACAAATATCGGCTTTACAATTGAAAAAAGGGGTGCGAAAAGGTAAATTAACCTTTGTAGCTGTTATGAAGCTAGAGACACTTGACGGGGAGGCCATTCACGAACCTGCTGTTGTGTCGAACATCCTGAAGGAGTTCTCAGATGTGATGCCAACAGAGTTGTCGAGAACTCTACCACCATGCAGAGGCGTGGATCATCAGATTAAGCTGGAGCCGGGAGTTAAGCCTCCAGCGAGACCACCATACTGCATGGCCCCTCCAGAGTTGGCAGAATTGAGGAAGCAATTAGATGAACTGCTAAGCGGTGGTCTCATCTATAGTTCCAAAGCACCTTTCAGAGCTCCAGTCCTCTTTCAGAAGAAACAAGATGGGAGCCTCTGATTATGCATTGATTATCAAGCCCTCAAAAAGATGACGGTGAAGAACAAGTACCCTATCCCGCTCATCGTGGACTTATTCGATCAATTGGGCAAGGCAAAGTACTTCTCCAAACTCAACCTTCGGTCAGGGTATTGGCAAGTGCGCATTGCAGAAGGTGATGAGACGAAGACTACCTGTGTGACTAGGTATGGAGCATTCGAGTTCTTGATGATGCCTTTCGGCTTAACCAACGCTCCGGCCACATTCTGCACTCTCATGAATCAGTTGTTCAAAGAATATCTGGATAAGTTTGTGGTTGTCTACTTAGACGATATCATCATCTATAGCCAAACACTTGAGGAGCATGTTAGACACCTCCGAACAATTTTCAAAGTTCTCAGGGAGAACACCTTATTCGTGAAGAGGGAAAAGTGCTACTTCGCCCAAATAGAGATTTTATTCTTGGGGCATCGAATTGTGAATGGGTCCATTCGAATGGACAAGGCTAAGGTGCAAGCAGTGGTGGACTGGCGAACACCAAAGAAGGTGCTAGAGTTGATATCCTTCCTTGGGTTTGTCAACTATTATCGGCGCTTCATAGTTGGATATTCGAAGCGCGCAGCTCCACCGATGGAGTTGCTAAAAAAGGAGCAGTCCTGGAGATGGTCGGACAAATATGAGGCAGCATTTCAAGACTTGAAGACTGCTGTGTTAGAAGAACCTGTACTCAGATTGTCGGACTATGGAAAGTCTTTTGAAGTCCATACCGATGCTTCTGACTTTACTATTGGAGGAGTTCTTTTGCAGGAGGGTCATCAAGTGGCCTACGAGAGTCGCAAGCTCATTGAGACCGAGCGGCGATATCCTGTACATGAGAAGGAGATGATAGCGGTGGTCCACTGTCTACGAGTGTGGTGACACTACCTTCTGATTCAACTCATCAAAGAGGGCAAGGCACGACGATTTTGGGTCCAGGAGGGACTCATCTACACCAAGGGGAACAGAGTTTATGTCCCACGAGCTGATAACTTGAGGCGTGAACTTTTGAAAGAGTGTCACGATTCCCTTTGGGCTGGACATCCGGGTATCCACCGAACAATGGCTCTCGTGGAGAGGGCCTTCTATTGGCCGAAGATGGGGATAGATGTAGAGGAATATATTCGAACATGCCTTACTTGTCAACAAGACAAGATAGAGCAGCAGAAGCCAGTGGGACTTTTGGAGCCGCTGCCCGTACCAGAAAGGCCATGGGAGAGCATTTCTTTGGACTTCATATCAATCTTGCCCGTAGTAGGGGGACTTGGATCGATACTCGTGGTAGTTGACCGAATTTCGAAGTATGCAACATTCATTGCTGCACCCCTACATTGCTCAGCGGAGGAGGCGGCTAGGTTGATGATGAAGAATGTGGTTAAGTATTGGGGAGTCCCATACAACATCATTAGTGATCGGGATTCTCGGTTCTTGGGACGATTCTGGACTGAGTTGTTCAAGTTGTTGGGGTCTAAATTATACTTCTCTACAAGCCTCCACCCTCAAACGGATGGCCAAACAGAGAGAATTAACTCGCTCTTGGAGCAATATCTTCGGCACTACGTGAGTGCCAACCAACGAGATTGGGTGAAGCTGTTGGACATAGCCCAATTCTCCTATAACTTGCAGCGGAGCTCTGCATCCAACATGAGCCCATTTGAGATTATTATGGGACAACATCCATCAACTTCTCATACCCTGGTTATTGGTTATACAGGGAGTAGCCCATCAGTCTATCACTTCGCAAAGGAATAGCATCGCAATGCAGATATTGCGTGGGTTTACTTGGAGAAGGCGGCCAAAAAGATGAAGAAGTGGGTAGACTTGGGAAGGCGACCACAAGAATTTAAAGTTGGTGACATGGTGTTAGTGAAGCTCCAACCAGCATCACTCCAATTCTTTAGACACAAAGTGCACAAAGGATTGCTACGCAAGTATGAAGGGCCTTTCCCAATCATCAGCAGAGTAGGCAATGTCTCATACAAGTTGCAACTGCCAGCATGGTTCAGAATTCACAATGTCTTCCATGCGAGCAACTTGAAAGCCTACCACTCAGATCCACGAGATGATTCTCGAAATGTTCCAACTCGACTACCCCCTACCAGAGCCTCTTACGAGAAGCGAGTGGAAACTATTCTAGCGGATCGTAAGATAAAGCTACCCAATAGAGCACAATAAATAGAGTACTTGGTGAAGTGGCAAAAGCTTCCTCAAACAGAAGCCAGTTGGGAGTCAGAAGATGCCCTGCGACATGAAGAAGCTCGCGTCAAAGCCTACCAATAAGCATCGACGAAGGCGTCGACAGTTTAAGTAGGGGAGAATGTCACGAACGGTCATCGCTCAACCATAATGCCTTTGCTCCTTGAACCGTTCGTCACTTTTCTTGCTTGTACATATGTTTGGTAGCTTGTTTTGCCTTGAGTTTATGTGTTTTTACCTAAGAAATGTGAGAGAAAGTAGTGTAGAAGGCTGTAGAACGATCGCTCGCTGCACGGAGCCAAAACAGCCCTATTTTTGGGTCTTTTTCATATACCGCGGTAACCTTTCTGAGCAGTGCGAAATGTCAGCCATTTCAACACCTTGGAACCCCCCCGGTGGCACCGGACTGGATGGGGTTCCGGGTATATATCGGGCGTAGGCATTCATTAGCAATTGAACTTGTCTTGCGTTTGATACCTTGGGAACCGTCGTTTGTGGACTTGCAACCATTCCTACAACCATCCAAAGTCCTATTTCACTCTCTTTCTCTCTTTTCTTTGCTGCACTCAAGGTGTTCGACAAATTGCTTGTATAGCTTTCTGCTTTGCGAGACGCCGGGACGTGTCCGTCGCTCGCTTCTGAATTAATCAACATCTTCTTTGTAGGTCCTATGGGACCTTAAGAGATTGTAAGAGGGCTGACCCTTTGCGGACAGATAACGCGTTGGGTGTTTCATGACTTAGGCAATCCCAGCTAAGTCCGAAATAGTGAGCAAGGTTGCTCTACGACTTAGGCAATTTCAGCCAAGTCTTTAGGAGTGCTGCGAGGGTGCCGCACGGCTTAGGCAAATTTAGCTAAGTCCGTGACATGACGCATCAGCCTCAAGGACCAAAGTGTAGCTGAAATCGGGTAGCGCTAGGACCACGTCATCGTCATGGCTGCCTTGAATTGCTCAAAGGCTGCATAGGCTTTATCTGACCAGAAGAAGGAGTCTTTCTTCAGTAAGGACATGAGTAGAGCATTGATCTTGTCATAATTTTTTATAAAATTTTGGTAGTAGCCCGTGAGTCCAAGGGAACTGCATAATAATTATACGTTTGTATGTCTCAGCCATCCTTGCATTGTCTTGATCTTTGTCATGTCCATCGCCACTTCATCCTCTAATATAATATGCCCAAGATACTCCACTTTACGTTATAAAAAATTGCACTTTGACTGTTTCACATAAAGAATATTCTCCTGAAGAATCGTTAGAACAATTCGTAAGTGCTGAAAATGTATATCAAGCGTAGGGCTATAAATGAGAATATCATCAAAGAATACCAATACAAACTTGCATAGAAAACTCTGGAAGATGTCATTCATCAGGCTTTGGAAATTAGAAGGAACATTCATAAGTCCGAAAGGTATTACCATAAACTCGTAGTGGCCGTTATGCATGTGGAATGCAGTTTTTAGAATATCTTCAGTGCATACTTGAATTTGGTGGTATCCAGATCGAAGATCCAATTTAGTGAGGACTCGGGCTCCTTTTAATTCTTCCGAGAGTTCATCATCTTTCTTGTGCACTAGCAACACCGGTAAGGAGTAAGGGCTACAGCTTGGTCGAATCACCCCGGTGTCAAGCATTTCTTTTACAATGTTCTTGATCTCATCCTTCTGTATGTGAGGATAGTAGTACGGTCATAAATTTGCTAGAGGTTTGTCTGGCAAAATAGGAATGCAGTGGTCATGTAACCGGTTAGGGGTCAGCCCGCGTGGCTCCAAGAAAATATCTGCGAATTCGTTTAAGCAACGGGCAAGATTAGGAACTGAGTTTTGTATGTTCTCCCCCATAGATGGTTGCTGAATATGCATCAAGAATCCACCATGTGGTTTGTGCAATATTTTCCCCCATAGAAATTTGGCTCTCGCGCTTGCCTCGTAACGTGACCTGTCTCCTTTTAAATAAAATTTCATGATTAATTTAGAAAAATACTAGGAGATATCACCTAGTGTTGTGAGCCATTCAATCCTGAGTATAGCTTCATAATCATTGATAGGTAGGAGAAAGAAATCAACTACCACTTCTTGGTCTTGGAGGAGTAGTTTCACCCGTGGGCTCCGTTGGTCACAGTTAAAGATTCGGTCGTCGGCGACCTTTACATCAAATTTATTACAACCTTCAATTTGAAGCTCCAAATGTGCAACAACCTTACTATTGAGGAAGTTATTGGTGTTGCCCATTGTCACGGACAACAATGTAAATAAGGTGTTTGATGAAATGCTTGTGTTAGTCCGTGTCCTTCGGTTTAGGTACATATCTTGTACAATAAGAAGCGGGCTTGCAGTAGACTTAGCAGCCGTAGTTTGATTTTCTTTATGGCCAAGTTTGACTTGTAAATATAAGTGTTTCTTATAAACATTTGTGGGGACTTCGGTCTGTAATGGACCATTATCTTTTATGTGCAACCTCTCTGAGTTTGTAATGTCCATGGGTGTAATTTGTATTTTGACTTTATAAAATATTTTCTTGAGCAGTTGCTTGTGGATCCTATAGGAATTGCTTCTTCTGGCCCGTTTTCTCTTTTTGTAAGTCTATGGGACTTTAGGAGATCTCGGGAAGGGTTGATCTTTGCAGACGGACACGCATGGGTGCCGCACGGCTTAGGCAAAATCAGCTAAGCCCATGACAATGTGGTATCAGAGCGGGACAAGCACAGACAGAAACACTTGCCATACAAATGTGGGGGACCTAGCTAGGCTGTGTGAAGGACAGCCAGCACACAAAACCGTTTTGGGGAAACGGACATTGAGATGTAGGGAAAGGAGTTGCTCAAAGGAGCGGGCATCCTAGTTTGGCATTCAAGTAATAGCCAACCCCTTTGCGTCAGAGGCACCACGAGGACAAGCAAGCGAAGAAGAATGCGTAGCACACAAAGATTGGGATGGTTGAGTTAGAGCTATAGCTAGACGTTGGCAACCAAACTTGACGGTGCTCAAGGCAAAGCAGAGCGCTTGGTGAAAGATGAGACCGTGCAGTGTGGGAGGTGTTGTGTAACGACCGAAAGAGTTATGCAAAGTTCATAGAGGTGAGGGGAATTGCTAACTCGAAGGATTCGAAACTCATACAAAGGCTTGTACACGGATGACAGAGTGTTCATGGCCATCCCAAGGCGCGATTAGAACTCGGTGCCATGGAGCATCAGAACTTTCTCTTCGACATGGAAATGATATGTCCGTAGGCGGCTGAAATATATAACAAGTTCAGTACGTTGCTAGAACTTAAAAGGTGCAGTGGAGACTGTATAGGCAAAGGGTCACAATCTAGCAAGTACATTTGTGGAGGCAGAACAAAGCATAAGTTCAGCAAGACGGGGTAGTCCAAAGGGGATGATGGTCTCCGAAACTTCCAGAGTAAAGTATGTAAAGAGAAAAGTTACTCCAGCAGGATAGATATCCAGGAGGGATAAGTCCTAGTTCTCTTGTGGGAGAATCATGTGCAATGGATTGCACATATTGAGGAAGAGTTCCTCAAGGCTATATCTCCACGAAGCTCAACGGACCGAGTGAGCAACGAAGAGTTGTCGCATGATCTCGAAGGAGGTAATGCATTGGTGGATGCATTTCGAGATCAAGTGGGGGAGCAATCGAAGGCAACATCATATGAAGGCACACTTAGAGTCGATGCAGAAATCGAACTCAATAGAGGGTTGACCCGTTGAATGGTAGACGTGATGGCCACTATCAACTCAATGCAAATCGAGGAGCAAAGCAACTTGGGTGGAACTTGGTGAAGTATCCAAGCCGCATCAAGGGAGTCAACATAGAAAATGGAACATGGAGCGGAGGCACGGAGCTTTCCTTGATAGAGGTCAAGGGCATGAACTCTTGTAGAGGCAAGAGTGGTATTATATCGTTCCATGGGTTCTTCATTCTGATGGGACAGACTTATTTTGCATGGTGCCAAAGATGAAGGGAGCTTTAAGGCATATGCAAACTACCTCAGAGATGCATTTGATGGAGTAACTAAGGTGATTCAACTTGTAGAGGCAAAGTTGGGATCATGAGACCTTAGTACGGGGCAAGAGGATGCAGAGGCGGGTACTCTTGAAGAATATGCCACAGTGTTGCCATTCGAGTTGTCAGGAGTAGGAGGTGCATAGCAAGATTGTGTTGGTAGTGGATAGATGCCCAAGATCCAGACAAAGGTGCACCAACTCTAGCAAAGTCAGGGGACTTCAGGAGCTACTAGGTGATAGACTGTCCTAGAGCTATGCTTCGTCCAGGTATGACCCAAGAGTGGGTGGATGAAGGCGAATTGCCAAGGGAGCGAACTAAAAATCGGAGATGGCGGAGGCCCTATGATGTGTTGGCAGAGGCCACACATGGAGAAGTCGTAGTCCGAGTTCATCACACGAGAATCTGTATGCAATGGAGATGTAACCAGGAGGTGACATGGTGCAGCGGATCATGGTGGAATAGTTCGTGGCAATACAATACAAGCAATCTTGTCCCATGAGGGACAAAGATCATGCGGAGGTATGATCATGAGTTACTGGGAGTTCCATTTTAATGTACGACACAACAAGAAGAAGGGCTATGGATTCAAGGAGTGAATGTCGTAGTACCACAGAGGCGGGTCTTCGTGTGTGCATCGAAGCTTGCATTGGATGAAAGCCTTAGTCATCAGCATATGGGAGCTATATACCATCGAGGAAGAAGTCCAAGTGCACATACCAGTGAGTCCCATGGAGGGGGACATGATCATGTGAATGATCAGGAGCTGTTGGGAGCTCCACTTCGATGAACAATGCAACGGCAAGAAGGGCTGTGAATTCAAGGAGTGAATGTCGTAGTACCGCAGAGGCGGGTCTTCCGTGTGTATGCATCGAAGCGTGCATCAGATGAAAGCCTTGGTCGTCATCATATGGGGGCTGTGTACCACCGAGAGAGTAGTCATATTACAAGTACCAGTGAGTCCCATGGAGGGGACTTGATTAATCGGAGCAGCTGGAGAGGTGGACTACTTCAGTGCTCACATTCGCTTAAGGGAGCCCGACAAGTCAGAGGACAAGGTCGAGTAAGCGAATGTTGCTACTAAGGAAGCTAAGGAGAACAGAATCGGCGCGAGCCCTGCAACAAGATGGCGGAGGCCATGCATGAGAGTTGTAGTTTGTCTTTCCATCAACCAAGGAGAACTGCTAGGAGGACACAGTGGTGTCAAAGCAGGTGGTCGAAAGGGGCAAGGAAGCGACGACGAGTCCAGCGGGGCTCAGCTACCCAAAAGAAAAGCATCGGTTAGAAAGGAGGTGGACTCGGAGGAGCTCCACAGTGTCGCAGAGACAAATCCTACAATCGCGAAGGAAGGGATGAAGATGCAAGATAACGGATAGTAGTGCAATGGACTTAGCAGCGCCATGGTACCGCATATGTAGGACTTCCGTGAAATCATCGATTCCTTGCTCTCATGGAGGGAGAGCATTAGTCATAAATGGGGCCGAGGAGGTGGAGAATGTAGAGGCAAGCTCCAAGTACCAAGACAGGGCAGAAGGGCGGAGGCCAAGAAACTTCATAAGACCGATGTCGATGGGCTTCTCATTAAGATAGCCAAAATTAAGGGACTTCGGGTTGATGCAGGAGTGCTCGACCAAGGAACGAAGTAGGCAGTACATGGTATTGTACCTTTCTACTCAGAGGAGTAGGTGGCAAAAGTGATGGAGAAGACGGTACAATCCTAAATGCGACCAAATCTATTAAAGACTTACTCCAAGTTGGGGGACTCCAAGTTGGGGTAAACCTTTTGCTCGTTTCGGGCAAAACTTCTTGCATTCCAGAAGTTCAATGGCACTGGGAAGGCAAATCACAGTAGCTAACCCAACACAAGGAGTGCAACCACTTCAAGTGCTTCGAAAGTGTGAGCAAAGAGCGGGTGAATGTTAGTAACCATCTCAATGCATGAAGTACAAACTCGAGGAGGCAGGCGAAATCGAGTAACCTTTGCCTTCTCAACTCGAGAGAATGGGTGAAACCGAGTACCCCAATTCTCTTAACTCAAGGAGGTGAGCGAAGACAAGTAACCTTACCTTCTCAACTATGAAGAGAATGGGTAAAGTCAAGTATCCCAGTTCTCTTAGTTATCCAAGTAGGAGAGCTCTGTACAAGTTCACTGACCCTTCAAAGAAAGCTTATGGAAGACAATGGTTGTCAAATCCTCACCATTCGTGATTAGTACTATTGGGAGTAGTTTTTCCACTTCATTTCCCAATTAACTAAGAGGGAGTGATGCACACATACTTGGAAGTGACAACTAACAGCGGAAGAAGGTTCAATGGGCAAACATTATAGAGAAAGGACCTTAAAAACTTCAAAGTCTGCGAGGCGATGCTCGTTAAAGCTCCAACAAGCAACCACCCAGTTCAAGCAATATGAGTATACTGCGATACTGGCATATAATAAGGCAGGTCTTTTCCTTCATCAGAGGGATCTGCGAGAACTAACAAGGATTAGCACAACTCAGCCAACCCCACACCAGATTCAATTATTGGCTAGTTGAAGCAGCATGGCGGATCAGAGTTCGACTACTCAACAACAGCGATGGAGAGCAGCTAGGAGCCAAAGGGGCATGTTGCAGTCAAAGCAGAAGATTAAAGATTCAGCAGAATACGAGTAGATGCAGCGTTTATACTGTCTTCGACGAGGACGTCGAAGGAATAAGTGGGGGAGAATGTCACAGACAACAATGTAAATAAGGTGTTCGATGAAATGCTTATGTTAGTCCATGTCCTTCGGTTTAGGTACATATCTTGTGCAACAAGAAGCGGGCTTGCAGTAGACTTAGCAGCCCTAGTTTGATTTGCTTTATGGCCAAGTTTGGCTTGTAAATACAAGTGTGTCTTATAAGCACTTGTGGGGACTTCGATCTGTAATGGACACGCATGGGTGCCGCACGGCTTAGGCAAAATCAGCTAAGCCCATGACACCGTGTCGATGAGAATGGTGATGAGTTGCTATTTTAGAAGTCCTCCAACTTTCATCATCTACGGGTTGGAATAGCCGGCCAATACATGCAGTGCATAGTCGGTCGGTTGGAATTCTTGCTGTATGGCTTCTTCTTTAGGTTCAAGGGATTCTTCAGATGTTTTCTTATCCTCATCCTCCATTGGTTCAATCATGAGGAGTCGGCCCTTTTTGCAGTGATGTTCATGGCTCCATGGTTCATCATGATGCCAACACAACCCCTTGGCTGATTGTTTATGAAGCTCATTTTTTGTCAACTTTATTAGTGTGGGGGCTTGGATGGTAGTAGAGGGGGCAGTAGGCCTTGGCATGGCTAGTTGGGGAGCGACCCTTGTCCTTTGTACCTCATGGTTCAATTGTTCTTCCTGGATACGTGCCAAGGAAATCGCCACCCTAAGATTGTACGGTTGTCGCGCCTTTACTTCTCCTCGGATCTCCGGCTTTAGGCCCTCGATAAAAGTACCTAAAAGTTATTTCTCAGACCAATTCTCAGTTTAGTTAGATAAATGCTCAAACCTTATTTGGTATTCCTGTATTGTAGAGGTTTGACAAATCTTTGCCAATTGTCCGTCAATGTTGTTGAAATTAGTTGGTCCGAAATGGTTTAGTAGTCCTTCCTTGAATCATTGCTAAGAGAGTCCTCCATGGGTGTGCTTAAACCAATTAAACTACTGGATAGCATCTCCCTTAAGGTGGATGGAAGCAATCTCCACTCGTGTGGCATTGGCGGTTCGGTAGAATCGAAAATAGCGCTCTACGCGTGAGATCCACCTAATCGGGTCTCCTTCTTCCCATCTAGGGAAGTCAACCTTCATGCATGGATTATTGAGATCAGAGGTGATATAGCCATGTTCTTGAGGATCGTCTCACTGATCTGAAGTTTCTCCGTGTTGTGATTTCTTCGGGCTCGACAGTCGGCCAATGCTGAATTCGGCGAAAATGGATCGCATGTTCTCATCCATGCGGTTTCCAAAGGTTTCAAGCTTTGCATCAATAGCCTTCTCTGATGCCATATTATATGCCTCAAGATCTGTAATATTGAGATCTTTTTCTATTGTTGGGTTAGTGGCATAGGAATTTTAGAGAAGGGGATGGCCGGTTGGAAGGTGAATCAGTTTGGATGGAAGTAGGCTACGGTTAAGCGCAGATTTGGGGCTGCAATTTTACGAAGTTTAGGCTACAAATTGGTATGGTTTTAGGGTTATGGTAGTAGTAGATGAAGGTCAAGAAAATAGATTTTAGATCTGGGATAGATGGCAGCAAATGTAGGTGTCTCGGTAAGGAAAGTTGGCTAAAAAGGTAAGGGGATCAATAAAGAAGTAGGCTAATTTGGGTGGTTAATTTGGGGGCTATTTGGATTCGGTTTAGGTTAATATTTAGAAAGGGTTTTGGTAAGGATGGTACGGTTTGGTGATGAAGAAAAGAGAGTCTAAAATCTCATAAAAAATAGCACTCAAATCTGATAGAATTCGGTGAAAAGAAGTGCTGCGATGTGTTGTCCTACTAAACCGATTTTTGTGTCCGAGAAAAGATGATTTCTCAATGTAAATTCTAGGAGAAAGTTTAAGAAATTATGCAAAAACTCTTGGTTTAGATGTTGTCAATACTAGTAGGAATTTTGATGAAATTTTAGTAGCATAACGGTAGAAAAAAAGGGCCAAAGATGCAAGGCAGATTCCTTCCTCGTAAAATTTTAGAACTACGTGATGGTCAACGATTGCACAAGAAAACTAGTTCTAGAAGGAGTTTTTTCATAAAATAAAATTCAGATGAAAGTCAACTTGATCTTGCGAATTATGTAAAAATTTTGATGAAAAAGGATCAACAAAAGTTTAGTTTCAAGAGGTCAGCAAATGGAAGGCATATTCTATGTTGTAAAATTTCAGTACTGTGCAACAAAGAATCGCAGTGCTATAAGTCTAGATCCAGAAGGAGTTTTTTCACGAGATCAGTCTTAGATGAAAGTAAGATAATCTATGAAATTGTTTAAAAGTTTTAGCCAAAAAGGATGATTCAAAGTTTAGTTTCAATAAGTAATAATTGGCTAAAAAATTTTACAGTGTTTCATCTTTGCAATGATGATAACGTTTGCGATGAACGAATTTTGTAGCAGATAAAATTTAGAAAAAATCTTCAATATGTAAAGTAAGGAATCTTACAATATTTAAAGAGGCATGGATGATAAAAAAAATACCAGATTTCTAGATCAAACGCAGGGGGCAACGACAGATTGATTTGATCTACTGCTAGGGTGGAAGGTGGAGGCGTGTGTTGTTGCAATTGTGGGAATTGCTTGGGAAGGTGGAGGCTTGGATGACGGCTACAAGGATAGTAAGATCGCTGCTCTGATACCATATGATAAGATCCTAGAAGGAGCCCTATAGTTTTTGATCCTTGAGGGGGATCAACACTTGGAACCCTATAGGGGTTCCCCCCTCCTACATTCGGCACAATGTCAAGTGCTTAGTTGAATTTGCCTAAGTCGTGTGACACTTATGCATGTCCATCCGCAAATGTCAACCTTCCCCGAGATCTCCTAAGGTCCCTTAGACTTATAAAAGAGAAAACGAGCTAGAAGAAGTAATTCTATCGGGATCCACAAGCAACTGCTCAAGTAAACACTTTATAAAGCCAAATACAAATTGCACCCATGGACATTACAAACTCAGAGAGATTCCGCACAAAGGATAATGGTCCATTATAGACCGAAGTCCCCACAAGTACTTACAAGACACACTTATATTTATAAGCCAAAATTGACCACAAATCAAACAAAACTAAGGCTGCTAAGCCTACTGCAAGCCCGCTTCTTGCTATACAAGGTATGTACACAGATTGAAGGACATGGACAAACATAAGCATTTCATCGAGCACCTTGTTTACATTTGTCCGTGACATTCTCCCCCACTTATTCCTTCGACGTCCTCATCGAAGCCACTGTAGATGCTACATCTCCTCGTATTTTGTTGAATCTTCAATCTTCTGCTTTGGCTGCAACACGCCCCTTTGGCTCCCAGCCGCTCTCTGCTACTATTGTTGAGTAGTCGAACTTTGATCCGCCATGTTGCTTCAACTACCAATGACTGAATCTGGCGTGGGGTTGGCTGAGTTGTGCTGATCCTTGTTAGTTCTCATGGATCCTTCTGATGAAGGAAAAGACTTGCCTTATTATGCGCTAGTATCATATTATACTAATGTTGCTTGAACTAGATGGATGCTTATTGGAACTTTGACGAGCATCACCTTGCAGACTTTAAGGTTTTTGAGGTCCTTCCTTCACAATGTTGCCCATTGATTCTTCTTCCACGTTTAGTTGTCACTTCCAAGTAGGTTCACATCACTCCCACTTTCGATTGGCATTCAATTAAAAATGAAGCAGACAATCTACTCTCAGTAGTACTGATTATCAATGATGAGGATGTGATAACTATTATCTTCCGTAAGCTTTCTTTGAAGGGTCACTAAACTTATGCAGAGCTCCTCTACTAGATAGGTAAGAGAACTGAGATACTTGACTTTACCCATTCTCTTAGTAGTTGAGAAGGCAAGGTTACTTAGCTTCGCTCACCTCCTCGAGTTAAGAGAATTGGGGTACTTAGTTTTGCCCATTCTCTTGAGTTGAGAAGGCAAAGGTTACTCCGTTTCGCCTGCCTCCTCAAGTTTATACTTCATGTATTGAGTTGGTTACTAACATTCACCCACTCTTTGCTCACACTTCTGAAGCACTTGAAGTGTTTGCACTCCTTGTGTTGAGTTAGCTACTGTGATTCGCCTTCTCATTGCCATTGAACTTCTAGAATGCAAGAAGTTTCGCTCAGAAAGAGCAAAAAGTTTACGCCAACTTAGAGTAAGTCTTTGATAGTTCTGGTAGCCTCTGGGATTGCACCGTCTTCTTCATCACCTTTCTTGCCTACTCGTCTAAGTAGAAAAGTTACAGTACTACATACTACCTACTTCGTTCTATGGTCGAGCACTTTTGCATTAACCCGAAGTCCCTCACTTTCGGCTATCTTGAGGAGAAGCCATCGACACCAGTCTTATGAAGTTCTTTAGCCTCTCTGCCCTTCTGCCCTGTCTTGGTACCTGGAGTTTACCGTTGCACCTCCTCGGCCCCTTTTACTACCAATTCTCTCCCTCCATGAGAACAAGGGATCGATGACTCCATGGAAGTCCCACCTCTGTGTACCATGGTGTTGCCAAGACCATGGCTCTACTATCCATTGCCTTGCATTTGCATCCCTTCCGTCAAACCAACGCTTTGCTTTTTGGGTAGCTGAGCCCGACTGAACTCGTTGTCGCTTCCTCGTCCCTTTCGACCACCTTCTTCAACACCACTATGTCCTCCTAGCAGTTCTCCTTGATCGATGAAAAAATAGACTGTAACTCTCATGCATGGCATCCACCATCTTGTTGCAGGGCTCACGCCGATTCTGTTATTATTAGCTTCCTCAGTAGCAATGTTCACTTACTCAACTTTGTCCTCTGACTTGTCGGCTCCCTTAAGCAAATGTGAACACTGAAGCAATCCAACTCTCCAACTGCTCTGATCATAACTTTGTATAATCAAGTCCCCTAGATAAGACTCACTGGTACTTGCAATCTGACTTCTCCCTTGGTGGTACACAGACCCTATATGCTGACGACTAAGGCTTTCATCTGATGCAAGCTTCGATATGTACACATGGAAGACTTGCCTCTCGGTACTATGGCATTCACCCCTTGAATCCATGGCCCTTCCTGCCGTTGTATTATTCACTAAAGTGAAGCTCCCAACAGCTCTTGATCATTCACATGATCATGTCCCCCTCTATGGGAATCACTGGTACTTGTACTTGGACTTTTTTCTTGATGGTATATAGCCCTTATATGCTGATGACTAAGGCTTTTATCCAATGCAAGCTTCGATGCACACCCGAAGATCTGCCTCTATGATACTATAACATTCACTCCTTGAATCCATAGCCCTTCTTCTTGTTGTGTCGTACACCAAAGTGAAATTCCCAATAACTCCTAATCATACCTCCGCATGATCTTGTCCCTCACGGGATAGGACCGCATGTGTTGCATTGCCATGAACTATTCCACCACGATCTGCTGCACCATGTTGCCTCCTGATGACATCTCCATTGCATACGGATTCTCATATGATGAACTCGGACTACGACTTTAACATGTGTGGCCTCTGCCAACATATCATAGGGTATTCGCCATCTTTGATTTTTTTTTTGTTCGCTCCCTTCGTAATTTACCTTCGTCTACCCACTCTTGGGTCACACCTGGATAAAGCATAGCTCTAGGACAGTCCGTCGCCTAGTAGCTCCTGAAGTCCCCTTGACTTTGCTAGAATTGGTGCACCATTGTCTGGATCCTAGGCCTCTATCTCCTACCAGCATAATCTCTGCTATGCACCACTTATTCCTGACAACTTGAATGGCAACACTGTGATATATTCTTTAAGAGTACCTGCCTTTGCATCCTCTTGCCCCAAGCTAAGATATCCTAATCCCAACTTGGATTATACCTTCATAAGATGTTGCCTTGGATTGCTCCCCCACTTGATCTCGAAATGCATCCACCAATGCACTACCTCATTCGAGATCATGCGATAACTCCTCATCACTCATTTAGTCCATTGAACATTATGAAGATATTGCCTTAAGAAACTCTTCCTCAATATGTGTGGTCTATTGTACATTATTCTCCCTCTAGAGAACTAGGACTTATCTCTCTTGGATATCTATCATGTTGGAGCAACTTTCCTCTTTACATTCTTCCCACTAGAAGTTTCGGAGACCACCATCCCTTTTGGACTACTCCATCTTACTGAACAACTTATGCCTTGTTCTGCCCCTGCAAATGCACTCGCTAGATTGCGACCCTTCGCCAATACAGTCTCCACTGCACCCTTCACGGTCTAGTAATGTGTTGAACTTATTCCATATTTCAGCCATCTATAGACGTATCCTTTCCAAGTCAAAGAGAAAGTTCTGATGCTCTACAGTGCCAAGTTCCAATTGCGCTTTGGGATGGCCATGAACACTTCGTCGTCTGTGTACAAGCCCTTGCATGAGTATCAAATCCTTTGAGTTAGCAATTCCCCTCACCTCTGTGAGCTTTCATAACTCTTTCGGTCGTTATGCAATACCTCCCACTTTGTATGGTCTCATCTCTCACCAAGCACCCCGCTTGCCTTGAGCACCATCAAGTTTAGTTGCCAACGTCGAGCTGTAGCTCGAACTTAGCCATCCTAATCTTTGTGTGCTATGCATTCTTCACTTGTCCTCGTGGTGCCTCTCGCGCAAAGGGTTGGTCATTCCTCTGAATGCCGAGCCTAGATGCCCGCTCCTCTAAGCGAATGCTTTCCTTACATCTCAATGCCCGTTTCCCCCAAACGGTTACGCGTGTTGGCTGTCCTCTACACAACCCAGCTAGGTCCCCCACATTTGTATGATGAGTATTTTTGTGTGTGCTTGTCCCGCACTGATACCACACTATCATGGGCTCAACTAAATTTACCTAAGCCATGCGACACCTATGTGTGTCTATCCGCAAAGGTCAGCCTTCCCCGAGATCTCCTAAGGTCCCTTAGACTTACAAAAGAGAAAACAAGACAAAAGAAGCAATTCCATCAGGATCCATAAGCAACTGCTCAAGCAAACACTTTATAAAGCTAGATACAAATTACACCCATGAACATTACAAACTCAGAGAGGTTGCACACAAAGGATAATAGTCCATTACAGACCGAAGTCCCTACAAGTACTTACAAGACACACTTATATTTACAAGCCAAAATTGGTCACAAATCAAACCAAACTAGGGTTGTTAAGCTTACTACAAGCCCACTTCTTGTTGTACAAGATATGTACACAAACCAAAGGATATAAATAAACATGAGCATTTCATCGAACACTTTGTTTACATTATTGTCCATGACAACAAGACTGAAATAAAATGGATAATTACTTAATTCAAGAGGGGGGGTGGCTACATATTTAAATAGGGATCAAAACCCTAGCCTAAGGGGGTGCTTGCTTAAGTAAAATTACTCCTTTGCCCCTCTTATAGCGAATCTGCCTTAATAGGAACAAGGGCGACTAAGTTGGCTCTATAGCCGACCTAAGCAAGGGGAAACCTTGGCCAACCAACTCAGTAAGGGGGCAATCGCCACTAAGCCCTAAGGGCTAATCTAAACCCTAGCCATACTCCTTTATAAGATAGGAGTGGCTTTATTATAATCTAGTAGGGTTTTATTGAATACTTCTATAGATATTAGGACTCAACCCTGCAGGAGTACTATCATCGACTCATCGACTATGGACGTACTAAGCCACTACACTATAATCCCCAAATAGTATAGGGGGATCGAATCCATCAGACCTGTCTGTCCATAATTACTATATATATATATAATCCCTCATCCAACTAATATCCTAGAGACTGTATATTGGACATGGTACTGTCAGGTCACATATGGAACCCGTCATAGTCTCACTCTAATCGGATTCTCCCAAAGAACTCTTTCTCTCAATCCGAATGACCCTAGCTATGGATTTTTTTTAGCAAGCACATATAAGATATTCCTCTCGCTATATCGAGAGTGGATGATCCTCTTTTGACACTCAATTATCTTCGTAAGGTTGGCTACCAATCTCGATAACCAGCTATACCAGATCTGAAACTTTCCAAACTTATAAGTCTGGCGTCAAAGAAAGAAGTACTCATACAAGGCATCCTCAGTGTCTCAAGTCTAAGTACCAGATACATAATTGGGACTACGAAATCATTGTCTGACATTAGGTATCATTAACCATACAACATTTCATACGCAAATCAATCAGTGAACTTATTCTCCAATAAGCACCTATACTATATCCTTAGTGTCTCCACACAAGTGGCTATGAGACCAACCACCTCCATCATATGGATGGGTATATAGTACACTAGTCTGTTCGTTTATCTCAATGTCCCTCTCGAGCAACCGATTACCTGGATTATTTAGGATCTATGTTTAAAGGTGAATCGATCTCATTATCGTGATCTTATCATGATCTGATTCCCATTGCATAGAACCAAGGACATCACAAAATATTTACAACAGATAATATAATATGAGAATATGTCAATATTAATCATAAGCAAAAAGGTCACCCAGCATGTCATAGGTGTCATCACTCACGTGATTGGCTTGCAGGGCACCTGTAACTAGCAATCTCCCACTTGACCAAAAGCTAATCACCTATGTGTCTGATTCCCATAAAAACCCTTTGACGCTCAAATACAATTTGAGTCAACGGCTTCCTTAGTGGATCGGCAATGTTATCCTTGGATGGAACTCTTTTCATTACTATATGTTTATGGGCTATAATCTCTCTAATCAGATGGAACCTCCTCAGAACATGCTTAGACTTCTGATGAGACCTAGGTTCCTTCGCTTGAGCGATCGCCCCATTGTTGTCGCAGTATATGAGAATTGGTTTCATGCTACTTGGTACGACTCCCAAATCTTTGATGAACTTCTTCATCCATACCCCTTCCTTTGTTGCTTCGGCTGTAGTAATGTATTCCGCCTATGTGATTGAGTCAGCAGTAGCATCTTGCTTGAAACTCTTCTAGCTTATTGCTCCTTCATTTATGGTGAAAACATACCCTAAATTTGACTATTGGACTAAAAATTTGAGTATGTGTAGCCCTCAACCTGGAGGTTACCTCCTCCATACACCAGTAAAAGATCTTTAGTCTTTCTTAAGTACTTAAGGATACACTTTATTGTCTTCTAGTGTTCTAAACCTAGATCTGTCTGATACCTTCTCGTGACACTCAAAGCATGCACTATATCAGGCCTGGTACATAGCATCGCATATATAATAGACTCTAACACTGAGGCATAAGGTATCTTATCCATGTCTGCCCTTTCTTCAGGTGTCTTTAGGGATATACTCCTAGAAAGTGATATTCCATATCTCATCGGTATGAGACCTCTCTTGGAATTCTCCATGTCAAACCTTTTGACAATAGAGTCTATATACTTGGACCGGGACAAGCCAAGCATCCTCTTGGATTTATTTCTATATATCCGGATCCCCAAAATATAGGATGCTTCCCCTAAGTCTTTCATAGAGAAGTTTCTAGATAGCTAAGCCTATACTGTGAAGAGCATTCCTACATCATTCCTATCATCCACATATAGCACCAAGGAGGTGATAACGCTCTCACTTACCTTCCTGTACACACAAGGCTCATCTTCATTCTTAATGGAGTCATAAGATCTGATCACCTAATCAAATCTTATGTTATAACTTCAGAAAGCTTGCTTTAATCCATAAATAGATCTATGCAACCTGCACACTTTATATGGACTCTCTATGGATACAAATCCCTCTTGCTGTATCATATACACCTCCTCCTCGAGGTTGCCATTGAGGAATACCGTTTTGACATTCATCCGCTAAATCTCATTGTCATAGTGTGCTGTAATGGCAAAAATAATTCTAATGGACTTAAGCATAGCTACAGGTTAAAAGGTTTCGTCATAGTCAGCTCCTTATCTTTGACGATATCCTTTAGCTACCAGTCTTGCTTTATAGGTCTTTACCTTTCCATCTACTCTGATCTTCTTCTTTAAGATCCATTTGCAGCCGATGAGTACAATACTCTCAAGTGCATCCACAAGGTTCCAAACCTTGTTAGAGTATATGGAATCCATCTCAGAATTTATGGTTTATTGCCACTTCCCGGAGTCTATACTCATAATAACCTCTTCGTAAGTCTAAGGATCAACATCCTAAGAGTCATCTCTACTGATATGTCACACATATCTTTCAAGAGGGTGAGATACTATGCTAGAACTATATAATGTTCGAACTTGTGTGTTAGGTACCTGAACACACTCGGGCTCTAGAATGGTGCTTGAGCTAGGTTCTCCAACCTTGCTCAATTCTATCTTGCTCCCACTGTTTCCACTAAGAATGTGTTTCTTCTCATGGAATACAGTTCTCTTCGCAATAAAGACCTTTTGGTCCTTAGGATGATAGAAATAATGCCCACAAGTTCCATTGGGTATCCCACGAATGTACATCATTCTGTCCTTCATTCCAACTTATCGGGTTTGTGTCTTCTAACGTGGGCAGGACATCCCCAAATCTTAATAATCTTAAGATCGGGCTTCTTTTCTTTTCATATCTCATATGGTGTAGATACTACCAACTTTGATGGAACTCTGTTCAGAAGGTAAGCTGCAGTCTCTAGGGCTTACCCCCAGAATGAGACGGGTATGTCAGTGAAACTCATCATGGACTACACCATGTCTAACAGCGTGTGATTCTTTCTTTCTGATACACCATTGACCTGAGGTGTATAGGGAGGTGTCCATTGGGATAGAATCCTATTGTCCCTGAGGAAATGAGTAAACTCCGTACTCAAGTACTCTCCTCCTCGATCTAATTGAATAGTCTTAATACTCTTTTCAATTTGGTTCTCTACCTTATTCTTATATTCGTTGAATTTCTCAAAGGCCTCGGACTTGTACTTTATTAAGTACACGTGTCCATACCTAAAGAAATCATTAGTAAATGTAATAAAGTATGAGTAACCATCTATAGCCTAAGTCGACATGGGACCACATACATCACTATGTATGAGTTCCAATAACATAGTGGCTTTCTCTCTAGTTTCATTAAAATGAGAGTTGGTCATCTTCCCATGAAGGTAAGGTTCGCAAGTTACATATGATTATAGTCAAATGGATGTAGGTATCAATCTTTCAGCAACTTTTGAATCATTCCCTCATGTATATGACCTAGCCTACAATACCATAGGTATACATTATTCATCTCATCTCTTTTCCTTTTAGACATATTTATATTCATAATATGTGTCTCTTTTCCTTTTAGACATATTTATATTCATAATATGTGGAGAAGTGTCTACCACATATAAACTATTTATAAGGGTCCCTCTAGTGATGATCTCATCATCCATAATTATTGAATAACTATTATTATAAAAAACTAATTTATATCTACTAATTATCAAACAAGAGATAGAAATAATATTTTTGATAATAGACGAAACAAAATAGCATGCATCTAATGCAATAATAGCTCCACCAGGCAAATGTAGGGTGACGTCTCCAACAGTAACTACAGCAACCCTTACTTCATTGCCCATCTTGAGGTCCATCTCCCCTCAAGCCAATCTCCTAGGTCTTGCTAGAATTGACAATGAATTACAGATACGATAAACACTCCTGGTATCCAATTCCCATGTGTTATCATGAAAATCTAAAAGTGAAGACTAATCATGAATATACCTGATGCTTCTCAAAGCTTCTGTCTCGCCTTCTCTACAAGGTAGTCCTTATAGTTTCTTTTCTAATGCCCATCTTGGCTGCAATAGAAGCACTGTCCTTTGACCTTTGTTGGGTCTCTCTTACAAATCTTTACCTTACCGGGTCTTTCTTTGCCCTTGCCTTTCTTGAGGGTCTTGCTTGCTTTCCTTTTCTTTTTGATCTCACTAATATAGAAAACTGGCTTCTCCTTCTTGATGGTACTCTTAGCTTTCTTCAATATACTGAGGAGAGTCACCTCAAACTTGCTCATGTTAAAATTTCAGATAAAGTAAGAAAAGGAATTTAGTAGGGACTGAAGTATAAGATCAACGCACATGTTATCCTCTAGGACTTTTCCTAGACCTGTGAGTTTCTCGATCCACTCTATCATCTTTAGGACATGGTTCTCAACCGATATCCCTTCTATCATCTTAGCTTTTGAGTTCTTCCCTGTTTCTCAAATAGCTGGCGGAGATGAAGAAGGATAGAATCTGCATCAATGTTCTCATATTGCCTTTGTAACTCAGGAGTCATGGAGGCCAACATGTAATATTTTGTCAACCTGGAATCATCTATGTCTCCGACAAACTCCTAGTGGGGATTGGGATCCAATTGGCGACATATTGCAGCCTCGAGGGATTCGACTAATTACACTAAGCCCAAAAGGTAGGCAATTCTTGCCAATCATAACTCCTTGTGATTCCCGTCACGTTTGACCTCTGAATCATCATGGTATCGAGGGACTCAACCAACCATGATATTCAGTTAAGTCATTATCACCATTACTAATGGAAAACCTCAGTGGGTACATCACAGGCGCAGTGAAAATTAAAACAAAAAACTGGTTTCTCACACAGATCAAATCATTGTGCAAAAGATTGGGGTAGCGAGAAAAATACAAAAATCGATAAAACTATAATGTGTGAGAGATTGATTTTACCTAGGGAGATCGTATATCCCTATATTCCAGATTCGGATGGAGAAGATAAAGGAGGTCAAGCGTCCTCCTCTCTAGCGGTATCTACACGATGGATCTCTACAGTGAAACTTCTCTAATCTGATCTTGCAACTCTTCCTCAAAGAGGGGGAGGAGAATAGGAGGTGGTGGCTAAAGCTGCAGCCTATCAATCATGAGTCTCCCCTCCTATTTATAGAGAGACACCAAAAACCCTAGGGCTCTTGCCTTAGTGGGTATTGGATCTTCATCCAATTACCCACTAACCTTGCATTATTGAATCTCTATCCAATAATTTTCTTAGGCCTCTAATTGGGACTTAATCAAGGAGCCCATCAGCATAGGGTCTCATCTAATGAGAATAGGGGCTAATTCGATATCCATCCAATCCTCTATTGACTGAAGCATCCACCATATATGTGTGACCCTCTAGGCACGATACCGAGCTGGCCGTGAGTCTCTCCCATCAGAACTTCTTCTGATATAGTGAATTATTATTCTCATAATAATTCACTCAACTCGTCGACTATGGACGTACTATGCCACTACGCCATAGTCCCCACAAGGTACAAAGGATCATATTCGTCAGACCTGTCTATCAACAGTTATCATGTATCTATAATCTCTCCTCCAAATAATATCCCAGAGATCATATATTAGATATGGTACTGTTAGGTCACATACGAAATTAGTTTATCTTGCTCTAATCGGATTCTACCGGAGAACTCCTTCTCTCTCAATCCGAATAACCCTGGCCAGGGATTTGTCTGAGCATACACATATGAGATAGTTCTCTCGTGATACCGATAGTGGATAATCCTTTATTGATACTCAATTGCCTTCGTAAGATTGACTACCAATCTCGATAACAAGCCGTACCAGACATAGAACTTTCCAAACCTACAAGTCTGGCGTCAAAGAAAAGAGTACTCATACAAGGCATCCTTGGTGTCTCAAGTCTAAAGACTAGATACACAATTGGGACTATGGAATCACTGCCTGACATTAGAAATCATTAACCATACAATATTCCATAAGCAGATCAATTAGTGAACTCATTCTCCAAGGAACACATGTACTATATCCTTAGTATCTCCACACAAGTGGCTATAAGACCAGCCTACTCTATCATATGGATGAGTATATAGTACACCGATCTATCCGGTTATCGTAATATCCCTCTTGAGTAACCTATTATCGGGATTATTTAGGATCTGTATTTAAAGGTGAATCGATCTCATTATCGTGATCTCATCACGATCTGACTCCCATTGCACAAAACAAAGGACATTACAATATATATGTAACAGATAATGTAAGAATATGCCAATATTAATTATAAGCAAAAAGATTACGCAGTGTGAAACATGTGCCATCACTCACGTGATTGGCTTGTAGGGCACCTGTAACTAGCAGTTACAAGATGAGTCTGTTTTAATGGTATGCCCTCGAGAGTCTCGACCAAGTATACCATGTCCTCAGGTCACCGGTGACATCTCTATATCATAGGTAAGAACTCGATCATGCTGAAAGGTAAGCCTCGAGAGACTCAACTAACTCAACCTTTGTCGTGATTTAATTTCTTCCTACAACAATGGAAGGCCACGTGGGTCAATCTTATTTCCTCACGCTTACTGATTTAATATTATGTCATGGAGCAACCTTGCCCACTGTTCCGGACTTAGCTGAAATTGCCTAAGTCATGGAGCAACCTTGCCCACTGTTCCGGACTTAGCTGGGATTACCTAAGTCATGAAATGGCCAACGCGCTATCTATCCACAAAGGGTCAGCCCTCTTACAACCTCTTAAGGTCTCGTAGGACCTGCAAAGAAGAAGTTGATTAGCTTAGAAGCGAGCGACGGACACGTCCCAACATCTCGCAAAGCGGAAAGCTATATAAGCAATTTGTCGAACACCTCGAGTGCAGCAAAAAAAAGAGAGAAAGATAGCGAAATAGGACTTTGGAGGGTTGTAGGAACGGTCGCAAGTCCACAAACGATGGTTCCCAAGGTATCGAACGCAAGACAAGTTCAATTGCTGATGAATGCCTATGCCCGACATATACCCGAAACCCCATCTAGCCCGGTGCCACCCGGGGGGTTCCAAGGTGCTGAAATGGCTAACATTTCGCACCGCTCAGAAAGGTTGTCGCGGCACACGAAAAAGACCCAAAAACAGGGCTATTTTGCATTGTTTTGGCTCCACACAACGAGTGATTGTTCTACAGCCTTCTACACTACTTTCGCTCACATTTCTTAAGTAAAAATACCTAAACTCAAGGCAAAACAAGCTGCCAAACATATGTACAAGCAAGAAAAAGTGACGAACGGTTCAAGGAGTAAAGGCATTGCGGTCGAGCAATGACCGTTCATGACATTGCGTTGAGTTAGCTATTGTGATTCGCCTTCTCACTACCATGGAACTTCTGGAATGTAAGAAGTTTTGCTCGAAAAGAGCAAAAAGATTACCCCAACTTGGAGTCCCCTAACTTGGAGTAAGTCTTTGATAGATCATGTCGCCCTTGGGATTGTACCGTCTTCTCCATCACCTTTGCCGCCTACTCCTCTTAAGTAGAAAGGTATAGTACCATGTATTGCCTACTTCGTTCCTTGGTCGAGCACTCCTGCATCTACCCGAAGTCCCTTAATTTTAGCTATCTTGATGAGAAGCCCATCGACATTGATCTTATGAAGTTTCTTGGCCTCTACCCTTCTGCCCTATCTTGGTACTTGGAGTTTGCCTTTACATTCTCCATCTCCTCGGCCCCTTTTATGACCAATACTCTCCCTCCATAAGACCAAGGGATCGATGACTCCATGGAAGTCCTACATCTGCGGTATCATGGCGTTGCCAAGCCCATAGCACTACTATCCGTTATCTTACATTTTCATCCCTTCCTTTGCGATCGTTAGATCTGCCTCTACAGCACTGTGGCACTCCTCTGAGTCCACCTCCTTTCTAACCGATGCTTTTCTTTTGGGTAGCTGAGCCCCGTTGGACTCGTCGTCGCTTCCTCGCCCCTTTTGACCACCTGCTTCGACACCACTATGTCCTCCTAGCAGTTCTCCTTAGTCGATGGAAAGATAGACTACAACTCTCATGTATAGCCTCCGCCATCTTGTTGCAGGGCTCGTACCAATTTTGTTCTCCGTAGCTTCCTTGGTAACAATGTTCGCTTACTCGTCCTTGTCCTCTGACTTGCCGGGCTCCCTTAAGCGAATGTGAGTATTGAAAGAGTCGAACTCTCCAGATGCTCCGATTATACCTTAGTATAATCAAGTCCCCTCCATGGGACTCATTGGTACTTGCAATGTGACTACGATCTCGGTGGTATACAACCCCCATATGCTTATGACCAAGACTTTCATCTGATACAAGCTTCGATGCATACACATGGAAGACCCGCCTCAGTGGTATTGTGGCATTGACTCCTTGAATCCACAGCCCTTCTTGCCATTGCATTGTTCACCGAAGTGGAGCTCCCAATAGCTCCTGATCATCCACATGATCACATCCCCCTCCATGGAACTCACTGGTACTTGCACTTGGACTTCTTCCTCGGTGGTATACAGCTCCCACATGCTGATGACTAAGGCTTCCATCCAATGTAAGCTTCAATGCACACACGAAGACTTGCCTCTGCGGTACAATGTAAGCTTCAATTCCTTGAATCTATAGCCCTTCTTCTTATTATGTTGTACACCAAAGTGGAGCTCCTAGTAACTCCTGATCATACCTTTGCATGATCTTGTCCCTCACGGGATAAGATTGCCTGTATTGCATTGCCACAAACTATTTCACCATGATCTGCTACACCATGTCGCCTCCTGGTGACATCTCCATTGCATACAGATTCTCGTGTGATGAACTCGAACTACGACTTCTCCACGTGTGGCCTCTGCCAACACATCATAGGGCCTCCACCATCTCCGATTTATAGTTCGCTCCCTTAGCAATTCCCTTTCGTCCACCCACTCTTGGGTCATACTTAGACGAAGCATAGCTCTAGGACAGTCCATCACCTAGTAGCTCCTGAAGTTCCCCTAACTTCACTAGAGTTAGTGCATCATTGTCTGGATCTTGGGTCTCTATGCCCTACCAGCACAATCTTGCTATGCACCTCTTGTTCCTGACAACTTGAACGACAACACTGTGGCATAATCTTCAAGAGTACCCGCCTCTATGTCTTCTTGCCTCATACTAAGGTCTCCTAATCCCAACTTTGCCTCCACAAGTTGTATGTGCCTCGAAGCTCCCTTTATCTTTGCACCATGCAAAATAAGTCTGTCTCATCAGAATGAAGAACCCATGGAACGACATGATCCCCCTCTTGCCTCTACAAGAGTTCATGCCCTTGACCTCTGTCCAAGGAAAGCTCCATGCCTCCACTCCATGTTCCATCTTCTATGTTGACTCCCTTCATGCGGTTGGATACTTCACCGAGTTCCACCCAAGTCGCTCTACTCATCAATTTGCATTGAGTTGGTAGTGGCCCTCACGTCCACCATTCCACGGGTCAGCCCTCTATTCAGTTTGATTTTTACATCGACTCTAAATGTGGTTTCATATGATGTTAACCTTGGATTGCTCCCCCACTTGATCTCGAAATGCAACCACCAATGCATTACCTCCTTCGAGATCATGCGATGACTCTTTGTCGCTCACTCGATCTGTTGAGCTTTGTGGAGATATAGTCTTGAGGAACTCTTCCTCAATATGTGTAGCCTGTTGCACATGATTCTCCCACTTGAGAACTAGGACTTATCCCTCCTGTATATCTGTCCTGCTGGAGCAACTTTTCTCTTTACATACTTCCCACTGGAAGTTTTGGAGACCATCATCCCCTTTGGACTACTCCGTCTTGCTACATAACTTATGCCATGTTCTGCCCCTACAAATTTACTTGCTAGATTTTGACCTTTCTCTAATATAGTCTCCACTGCACCCTTTAAGGTCTAGCAACGTGCTGAACTTATTACACATTTCAACCGCCTACGGACATATCCTTTCCATGTCAAAGAGAAAGTTCTGATGCTCCATGGTGTTGAGTTTTGATCACACCTTGGGATGGCCATGAACACTTCGTCGTGCATGTACAAGCCCTTGCATGAGTTTCAAATCCTTCGAGTTAGCAATTCACCTCACCTATGTGAGTTTTGCACAACTCCTTCGATCGTTACACAACACCTCCCACCTTGCATGGTCTCATCTTTCACCAAGCGCCCTGCTTTGTCTTGAGCACCGTCAAGTTTGGTTGCCAACGTGGAGCTATAGCTCGAACTCAACCATCCCAATCTTTGTGTGCTACGCATTCTTCTTCGCTTGCTTGTCCTCGTGGTGCCTCTCATGCAAAGGGGTTAGCCATTCCTTGAATGCCAAACCTGGATGCCAGCTCCTTTGAGCAACTAATTTCCCTACATCTCAATGTCCATTTCCCCCAAACGGTTGTGCATGCTAGTTGTCCTCCACACAGCCCAGCTAGGTCCTGCACGTTTGTATGGCAAGTGTTTCTACATGTGCTTGTCCCGCTCTGATATCACATTGTCACGGGCTTAGCTGATTTTGCCTAAGCCATGCGGCACCCATGCGTGTCCGTCCGTAAAGGTCAGCGCTCCCTGAGATCTCCTAGAGTCCCTTAGACTTACAAAAGAGAAATCGAGCCAAAAGAAGCCATTCCCATGGGATCCACAAGCAACTACTTAAGAAAACACTTTATAAAGCCAAATACAAATTACACCCATGGACATTACAAACTCAGAGAAGTTGCACACAAAGGATAATGGTCCATTACAGACTGAAGTCCCCATAAGTGCTTATAAGACACACTTGTATTTATAAGCCAAACTTGGCCATAAAGCAAATCAAACTAGGGTTGCTAAGCCTACTGCAAGCCCGCTTCTTGTTGTATAAGATATGTACCTAAACCGAAGGACACGGACAAACACAAGCATTTCATCGAACACCTTGTTTACATTATTGTCCGTGACAATGGGCAACACCAATAACTTCCTCAATAGTAAGGTTGCTGCACATTTGGAGCTTCAAATTGAAGGTTGCAATAAATTTGATGTAAAGGTTGCCGACGACCGAATCTTTAACTGTGACCAACGGAGCCCACGGGTGAAACTACTCCTCCAAGACCAAGAAGTGGTAGTTGATTTCTTCCTCCTACCTATCAATGATTATGAAGCTATACTCAGGATTGAATGGCTCACAACACTAGGTGATATCTCCTAGTATTTTCTAAATTAATCATGAAATTTTATTGTAAAAGGAGACAGGTCACGTTACGAGGCAAGCACGAGAGCCAAATTTCTATTGTTTCGTCGCAACAACGGGAGAAAATATTGCACAAACCACATGGTGGATTCTTGACGCATATTCAGTAACTATCTATGGGGGAGAACATACAAAACTCAGTTCCTAATCTTGCCCATTGCTTAAACGAATTCGCAGATATTTTCTTGGAGCCACGCGGGCTGACACTTGTATTTACAAGCTAAACTTGGCTATAAAGCATCAAACTAGGGCTGCTAAACCTACTGTAAGCCCGCTTCTTATTGTACAAGATGTGTACTTCAACCGAAGGACACAAACAAACATGAGCATTTCATCAAACCTCTTGTTTACATTATTGTCCGTGATAATAAGTTTCCTTTGGGTATCCCTCGAATGTACACGATTCTGTCCTTCATTCCAACTTATCGGGTTTGTGTCTTCTAACGTGGGCAGGACAGCTCCAAATCTTAACAATCTGAAGATCATGCTTCTTTCCTTTCCATATCTCATATGGTGTAGATGGAACTCTGTTCAAAAGGTAAGCTCTGGTCTCTAGGGCTTAACCCCCAGAATATGACGGGTATGTCAGTGAAACTCATCATGGACTGCACCATGTCTAACAACGTGTGATTCCTCCTTTCTGATACACTATTGAGCTGAGGTGTATAAGGACGTGTCCACTGGGATAGAATCCAATTGTCCCTGAGGAAATGGGTGAACTTCGTACTCAAGTACTCTCCTCCTCGATCTGATTGAATAGTCTTATTACTCTTTCCAACTTGGTTCTCTACCTCATTCTTATATTCCCTGAATTTTTCAAAGGCCTCAGACTTGTACTTTATTAAGTACACGTGTCCATACCTAGAGAAATCATTAGTGAATGTAATAAAGTATGAGTAACCATCTATAGCCTGAGTCGACATGAGACCACATACATCACTATGTATGAGTTCCAATAACTCAATGGCTCTCTCTCCAATTCCGCTAAAAGAAGAGTTGGTCATCTTCCCACGAAGGTAAGGTTCGCAAGTTACATATGATCATAGTCAAATAGATCTAGGTATCAATCGTTCAGCAACTTTTGAATCATTCCCTCATGTATATGACCTAGCCTACAATACCATAAGTATGCATTATTCACCTCATCTATTTTCCTCTTAGACATATTTATATTCATAATATTTGGAGAAGTATCTAATATATATAAGCTATTTATAAGGGTCTCTCTAGTGATGATCTCATCATCCATAATTATTGAATAACTATTATTCTAAAAAACTAATTTATATCTCCTAATTATCAAATAAGAGATAGAAATAATATTTTTTATAATAGAGGGAACAAAATAGCATACATCTAATGCAATAATAGCTCCACCAAGCAGATGGAGGGTGACGTCTCCAACAGTAACTATAGTAACTCTTACTTCATTGCCCATCTTGAGATCCATCTCCCCTCTAGCAAATCTCTTAGGTCTTGCTAAAATTGACAACGAATTACAGATATGAGAAACACTATTGGTATCCAATACCCATGTGTTATCATGAAAATCTAACAAGTGGAGATTAATCATGAATATACCTGATGCTTCTCCAAGCTTCTATCTCGCCTTCTCTGCAAGGTAGTCCTTATAGTTTCTTTTCCAATGCGCATCTTGGCCGCAATGGAAGCACTATCCTTTATCCTTTGCTGGGTCTCTCTTAGCAATCTTTGCCTTACCGGGTCTTTCTTTACCCTTGCCCTTCTCAAGGGTCTTGCTTGCTTTCCTTTTCTTTTTGATCTCACTAATATAGAAAACTGGCTTCTTCTTCTTGATGGCACTCTCAGCTTCCCTCAATATATTGAGGAGCTCAGGGAGAGTCACCTCAAACTTGCTTATGTTAAAATTCATGATGAAGTAAGAAAAGAAATCTGGTAGGGACTGAAGTATAAGATCAACGCACAGGTTATCTTCTAGGATTATTCCTAGACTTTTGAGTTTCTCGATTCACTCTATCATCTTTAGGACATGGTTCTCAATTGTTGTCCCTTCTATCATCATAGCTTGGAAGAGACTCTTAGATATCTCATATTTTTTAGTTCTTCCCTGTTTCTCAAATAGCTGGCGGAGATGAAGAAGGATAGAATCTGCATCCATGCTCTCATGTTGCATTTGTAACTCAGGAGTCATAGAGGCCAACATGTAACATTTTGTCAACATCGAATTATCTATATACTCCACATGGCGAGTGATCTCATTCTCACTTGTCCCTTCTTCTGGTGTGGGCACAATTGTATTAAGGACATATGCAATTTTCTCCACCATAAGAATAATTCTCAAATTACGAAGCCAATTTGTATAGTTTGGACCAGTGAAGCAGTTGGCATCAAGTATGCCACATAGGGGGTTCGTAAGTGACATGTTTCTAACAAAACAAGATATAGCGAAAATAAATAACATACAAATTTTATGAAAATTACTAATTAAGATATGGACTTCTATCTTAATATACTCCCATTATTTTCCTAGCGAATCATGTGACACCCTCGACACGTGAGACGAAAGTGTTCGGTAAACTCCTAGTGGGGATTATGATCCAATTGGCGACATATTGCAACCTCGAGGGACTCGACTAATTACACTAAGCCCAAAAGGTAGGCAATTCTTGTCAATCACAACTCCTTGTGATTCTCGTCATGTTTGACCTCTGAATCATCATGATATCGAGGGACTCGACCAACCATGATATTCTGTTAAGTCATCATCATCGTTACTATTGGGAAACCTCAGCGGGTGCAACACATGCGCAGTGGAAATCAAAATCAAAAACTGGTTTCTCACACAGATCAAATCATCGTGCAAAAGATTGGGGTCACGAGAAAAATACAAAATCGATAAAATCGCGATGTGTGCGAGATTGATTTTACCTAGGGAGATTGTATATCCCTGTATTCCAGATCCAGAAAGAGAAGATGAAGGAGGTCAAGCGTCCTCCTCTCAAGCGGTATCCACACGATGGATCTCTACAGCGAAACTCCTCTAATCTGATCTCGCAACTCTTGCTCAAAGGGAGGGAGGAGAATAAGAGGTGGTGGCTAAAGCTGCAGTCTATCAATCATAAGTCTCCCCTCCTATTTATAGAGAGCCACCAAAAACCCTAGGGCTCTTTCCTTAGTAGGTATTAGATCTTCATCCAATTACCCACTAACCTTGCATTATTGGATCTCTATCCAATAATCTCCTTAGGCCTCTAATTGGGCCTAAATCAATGAGCCCATCAGTATAGGATCTCATCTAATGAGAATAAGGGCTAATTGGATAACCATCCAATCCTCTATTGATTGAAGCATCCAACATATGTGTGTGACCCTCTAGGCATGATACCGAGTTGACCGTGAGTCTCTTACATCAGAACTTCTTCTGATATAGTGAATTATTATCCTCATAATAATTCACTCGACTCATCGACTATGGACGTACTATGCCACTACGCCATAGTCTCCAGACGGTACAGGAGATCGTATCCATCAGACCTATCTGTCAACAGTTATCATATATCTATAATCTCTCCTCTAAATAATATCTCCGAGATTGTATATTAGATATGGTATTGTCAGGTTATATAAGGAATCAGTTTGTCTTGCTCTAATCGAATTCTACCGGAGAACTCCTCTCTCAATCCGAATGACCTTAGCTAGGGATTTGTCTGAGCAAGCACATATGAGATAGTTCTCTCGTGATACCGAGAGTGTATAATTCTCTATTGATACTCAATATCCTTTGTAAGGTTGGGTACCAATCTCGATAATAAGCTGTACCAGATCTAGAACTTTCCAAACTTGTAAGTCTGGCATCAAAGAAAAGAGTACTCATACAAGGCATCCTTAGTGTCTCAAGTCTAAAGACTAGATACACAATTGGGACTATGGAATCACTGTCTGACATTATAAATCATTAACCATATAGCAATCCATAAGCGGATCAATTAGTAAACTCATTCTCCAATAAGCACCTGTACTATATCCTTAGTGTCTCCATACAAGTGGCTATGAGACCAGCCACCTCTATTATATGGATGAGTATATAATACACCGATCTGTCCGGTTATCTCAATATCCCTCTTGAGTAACCTATTACCAAGATTATTTAAGATCTATGTTTAAAGGTGAATCAATCTTATTATCATGATCTCATCATGATCCGACTCTCATTGCACAAAACCAAGGACATTACAATATATATGTAACAAATAATGTGAGAATATACTAATATTAATTATAAGCAAAAAGATTACGTAGTGTGTCACATGTGCCATCACTCACGTGATTGGCTTGCAGGGCACCTGTAACTAGCAGTTACAAGATGAGTCTGATTTGATGGTATGCCCTCGAGAGTCTCGATTAAGCATATCATGTCCTCACGTCACCGGTGACATCTTTATGTCATAGACAAGAACTTGATCATGCAGATAAGTGAGCCTCAAGAGACTCAACTAACTCAACCTATGTCGTGATTTAATTTCTTCCTACAATAATGGAAGGCCACGTGGGTCAATCTTATTGCCTCATGCTTACCGATTCGATATTATCGTAGGAGGGGTTTTTGTTTCGTATTGGTCTTCTAATATGTCATGTCATACAAATACATATTTAATATATATCTACATCGCATGCAAATATATATGTGTGCATATACCTAGTAGGTGTATAACACATTATATATGCAAGCCACACCAGATGATCATGAGCTGTCACCTAATATGATTAGGCTCGAGCCAATAGGCCTAATCACTCATAATAGGATTTATGTATGCATCGGCGCATCTCCATGCCCTGTGATTGTTGATCTTGTCATCATCGGTTCTGTCAGATCGTCGCATCACTATGCAGCGTAATCTCCCACCAAGGCATCATGGGTCCTGCTATCACCTCTACGCTCTTGCCGCACCTCTTCATGTAATTACAAATAATCACATACACGCAGGCTCGATAATAAACGTGAAAAATAGAGGCTCGCAAACCCCAATAATAATAATAATCATAATTACACACATCACAACACATGGCTCATGATCATCCATCCAAATCATACATCACGTGTACATCACACCATATGTAGGATTACTAGATATATAATATAATTAACTAAAATATTTAAGTAATTATTTTTTGGAATTCAGGACATGCTCAAAATTTTTAGAATTGTTAAGGGTATTTTTATAATTTTGGATAAGATGACAATCCTTGAAATTTTTAGAATCATTGAGGGTATTTTGAAAATTCTATACACGAAGACAGTTCTCAAAATTTTCTAAATTTAGAGGGGCAAAATAATCTTTTTCTCAAAAGGAATGCCCTAGGTCCTCCTCTTCCGTCTCTGCCACGATGCCCCTCATGGCGGGTGCCTCTGGGCTGGCGGCGTTGCCCCTGTGGCCTCACGGCGGGTGAGTAGCCCCTTGCGGGCTAGCTGCTAACAGCTGCCCCTTGTGAGCGCCCTATAGCCGACTACCCCTGCGGGTGACGTGCTATAAGTGGTTGTGCTCGCAAGCGCCTACTGCCCTTAGGGCTTGCCATAGCCAGCCGCTCCTTGTTTAGGGGGCCTTGGTCGTAGCCAGTTGCCCCTTTGCAAGGGGCCATGGCCACAACTGATCTCCCCCTTACATGTGGCTAGGCCATGGCCGGCTGCCCCTGCAGGAGGCCTGGTCATGGCTGGCTACCATCCTCCTCACTGTGTTTGCTGCGAAAATATCGAAAGAACGCATAGAATGATTCTACGCTCATCACACGCAGTTTTAAACGAATCTTTTGGACGAAAACCTTGGCTCTGATACTACTATTGGGAAACCTCAATGGGTGCATCACATGTGCAGTGGAAATCAAAATAAAAAATTTATTTCCCAAGCGGATCAAATTATCGTGCAAAAGATTGGGATCGCAAGAAAAACTGCAAAAATCAGAAAACCACGACATGTGAGAGATTGATTTTACCTAGGGAGATTGTATATCCCTATATTCTAGATCTAGATGGAGAAGATGAAAGAGGTCAAGAGTCATCCTCTCTAGCGGTATACACGTAATGGATCTCTGTAGCAAAACTCCTCCAATCTGATCTCGCAACTCTTGCACAAAGGGAGGGAGGAGAATAAGAGGTGGTGCCAAAATTTTGTCAATTTTTTTTCAAAGGAAAACTTGAGAAAAATATGTAGAACTCCTTGGATCAGATGTGGTTAATATTTGTAAAAACTTTGACAAAATTTTGGCAAACTAACAGTAGGGAAATAAGGGAAAAGATGCAGGATAGATTCTACATCGTAAAAATTTCAACAATATGTGATGAAGAATTAGAGCATAATAGAACTGGTTTCAGAGAGAATTCTTTTCAAAGATTGATCTTAGATAAGGGCTACGACAATCTATGAAATCATATAAGAATTTCAGCCAAAATAGGAGAGCATAAAATCAATTTCAAGAGGCAAATAGATGGCAGATAATTTCTGCATTGTTTCGTCTTCGCAATAATGATTATGATGATTGAAATTTATAGTATTGAAAGTATGGGAAAACCACTCCAACATGTAAGATAAGGAAATAGCAGCAGCAAATAGGCATCGGTGATGAAATATACCATATCTCCATTTTCAATCGTAGGGGGCAGCAATAGATTGATTTGATTTACGGCTTGGGTGGAAGGTGAAAGTGCGTGTCGCACCAATTGGGGAATTACTTAGAAAGGTGGGGGTGGTAGAGATGGTAGTAAGGGTAGTAAGAATGATACTCTAATACTAGATGATAGATCCCTAGAAGGAGCTCTATAGATTTTGATCTCTGAGGGGGATCAACCCTTGGAACGCTATAGGGGTTCCTCCCTCCTAGAACTCGGCACAAGGTTGAATAAAAGATTGATCTTACTTGATAAAAGAGAGTAGGTGGCTACATCATTATATAAGGTTCTAAACCCTAGCCCAAGGGATGCTTGCCTAAGTAAAATTATCCCTTTGCCCGCCTATAGCCGACCTAGCTAAGGAAAATCCTAGCCGACCAGCCCATTATAGGGGGCGACCACTAAGCCCTAAGGCCCTAATCTAAATCCTAGCCACATTATCGGATAGAAGTTGCTAGGTGCGATTTTATTACAATCCCATAAAGTTTTTATTGATTACTTCTAGGGTGATTAGGACTCAACCCTGCTGGAGTCCTATCATGGCGTTGATCCTAATTTCTGATATATCTGCTCTAATTATGACCATATTGTCATGATCGGGTAAGCTAGCACTAATGTAGATGGCATCGTGACTATGAGGATCCTATAGATGGTAGATGTGTGGATGCCTTCCTTCTATTCCTTCAGAATTTTGATCTCCATCCAGTAAAGTTTGATGTCACAAATTCTATACCGGTACTATCACTTGAAGGACTCAATCTTCTTATAGTTATGGGCTATGGATCGATGGTCATCATCAGGAAAGACTTTTAGCATTATGGTCTGCTCCTTGGAGAAGTCATAGAAGCAGCTTGAGATTTGGGAGCATTGCTTCAGAAGCCATGGCTGGTTTGGCTAGATGTGGCACTTCAAGAAGAGTTTATACTTGTAGATAGGGGTAAAGTTTTTGGAGAAAAAGTGTTATTGCAAGGGAAGGTCATGGCCGAATGATCTGTGTCTTCTGCATCTATTGGATGATCCTTTTAGCTTCGACCCTCTGAGGATGTGGACAACAATATGGCCAAATATGCTAGTGGTTCCTCCTACAAGATTCGCATATGAAGATCATATAGCCTGGTAGGAAGTAGTCAACTCGGCTCGTCGGAGACACTTGAAATTTTAGCAGGCTTCTGTAAGCGCTGTGTCGAGATCATCATTACTTCACTCCCATGTTTCTCGCATAAGGTCACTTGTTCTCCCTTGCCATTCATAAGATTGTTGGTGAGGATGGTGATGGCTTGGTGCTTAAAGGATTCTTCAATATTTGCTGCTTGCAAGTTCACATAGCCGGCTAAAGCGTGAGTCGTGTAATCGGTCGACTGTAGGTCCTCCTTCATATTGTCCTCCTTAGATTCATAGATCTCTTCTTAAGATTCTTCCATAGATTTTATCATGGAAAGGTCCCCTTTTTTGTAATGATGGTTGCGGTTCCAAAGTTCATCGTAATGCCAACAAAAGCCCTTCGTCGATCTATCATGTAGCTCTTCTCTCGTCAATTTTTTTGATAGCAAAGAATGGCTGGGAGTAGAGGGAGGTTTATATGCAGCTGGTCTAAGAGTGGTTCTCATCCTCCAAGCATCTTGGTTCAACCATTCCTCTTGGATTCGGGCGAAAGAGATTACGACCTTCACGGTGGGGGGATATCACACTTTAACTTCTAATTTAGTTTCTGGCTTAAGCCCTTCAATGAACATCCCAAATAATATCTGTCAGACTAATCATGAGTAAAGTAAGATAATTCTTCAAACCTGGTCTGGTGTTCTTGGATCATGGAGGTTTGTCAGTGATGCGTTCTTGAATTATATCCATGTCAGAGCCCCATGTATATATTCAAGTCAATTATACTATTGAATTGCATCTCTTTCAAGGTGGATGACAGTGGTGTCCACCATGAAATCCTCCGATGTTTGATAATAGCGGAAGTAATGTTCAGTGCGTGAAATCCATCCTGTCGGGTCTTCTTCTTCCCATCAAGGGAAGCCCACCCTCATGCATGATTGTATCATGTCCGAGGATTGCCCCTCCTTCTCTAAAAGGCTCTCTAAACTTTCTCCTTGCTGGAATTTTGTTAGGCTCGAAGATCGGCCCAATCCGAATTCAGCAAATAAGGTACACAATCTGTCCTCCGTGAGTGATTCAAGCACCTCCAACTTGGCTCCGATTATATCTCCTGATGACATGATCTAAAACTCCAAATTTATTGTGATAAGATCTTTCTCTTGCTATTGGATCATTAGTGTGGATTGGTTAGTTGGATTGGTATCCAAAAAGGGAAGATGGCTTAAGGTGAAAGGTTGTGGTAAGCTATTGTTTGCAGCAATTGCTGCTACTGTTTAGGATGGCTGCAGATTCTAAAAATTAGTTATGATGGCTATGTCTTAAGGCTAGAGGGGTGGCTTAGGGTTGTTGTTAATGGAAACAACCAGTTTGGTAGGGATTGGTGGTCAAAAGGGTGACAGATCAAGGTTATAGTTTTAGGGTGTTGTTCGGGCTATGATTTCTTTACAGGCTTTAGGGTTGACTGTGTATTATGGAAATAGGTCATGATGGCCGCATATTAAGACTAGAGGGGCGTCATAAAGATAACATGGGTAGCAGCAACAATTTTGATAAGGATCAGATATGGGTGCAACAAAAAACACTAAAAGGTAGTGCTGTAGAATTCTACATCGATAGGCTACGATAGGTCCCTGTTTTGGGTTACGAATTTGGGTGCTATTTAGGTTCTAGAAATATATTATGATGGTAGCATCATAAGGCTAGAAGGGTGTGCTAAAGATATCATGGTTGGTGGCAGCAAGATGGTTAGGGTTTGGTGGGTTTAGAGAAGAAGAAAGACAAAGGCACAACAGTAGATTTTTTCATCAAAAAAATTTCAGTAGTATAGATGTAATTTTTTCCAGCAATTCAAAATAAGAATTCAAGTAAAACTCAAGAGGAATACACTGATAAGAGAGAGATAATGCCATCAATAAATTTATAGAAAATTATGGCAGTAAAAGATTTAGCAAGATTAAATATTATGAGAAGGTACTACAGTAGAATTTTTTTCGTTAAATGATTTCAATAGTATAGATGAGATTTTCTTTCCAATAGTTTAAAAAATGGATTTGAGTAAAACTCAATGAGAATCTATTAGTGTGGGAAAGGTAATGTTGATAAAAATTTCATGGAAGAAAATGGCAGCAAAAGGTTTGGTAAAATTAAATGTCACGGGTATAAACTACGACAAAATTTTACATCTAAAGTGCAGCAGGTTAGACATAAAGATAAGCAATTTATATTGATAATCTTTTGAAAATATTGAAAGAAAATATTATGTTAGGAAGTGCCAAAACTATCGTAAAAATTTTACAGAGATTTGGATAGAAAAAAACACAACAACAAAATTAAATAAGTAGTATTATACGGCTAAAATTCTGCAATGCAACTTTCATCGTAGAGATGGTAATTTTACAATAAAAAGTTTATGCAGCAAGATAGGAATGATTTTTCGAGTTTTTTTGAATAAGGATAACTAAATTATAAAGTAGGAAACTAGAACCTATTACAATTCATGGGAGATAAAAGGATAATAATCTTTAAGCAATTGTGAGAATTACTTTGGGCGACTGTGGAAGAATGATGGATGGCTATGGAAGGGCAACGAGACATCAAGAATGCTACTTTGATACTAAGTGTTGGAACCTTGCGGATTCTAAGATTGGGTTGATCTCTGTAGGGGATCAACCTCCTTGGAACTCTATAGGGTATCCTCCCTCCTTGGTTTTTGTGCACTATGACTAAAACATAGTTGATCTACTGATGATGAAAAGAGGGGATAATACAAGCTATTTATAGGGCTTCTAAACCCTAACTCCTAATTGGACTCCTACTCAAAACTCCTACTTCTAATAACTCCAACTCCAACTCTAAGAAGCAACCCCTACTTCCAATAACTCCAACTCTAACCCTAAGAAGTAACTTCTACTCCAAGTAAATTAAGACTTTAACTCCTAATTTAACTCATAATTAACCCTTAAGAGAGTCCTAACTGAATGGAGCTCTTCCCCTCTTCTAAGTGGGTAGCCAATTGGGTTGGTTACAAGCTTGACTTAGTTTACTCCAACCTATATCTAACTCCGACTTCTAACCTAACTCTAGTTCAGCCGAATCCTAATCCTACTAGGATATGGGTTGATTTATTACAATAGACTCAAATTTCCTCCTAGCCAACCTAATGTCAGGTCTAGGTTAGCCAACAAGGCCCAATCTAAAGAGTCGACTTAATTGACTAGGACTCGACTCAACTAGGGTCCTAACAGATTCTTGCTTGATAAAAAAAGATGGAGGCTACAAGCTTATATAGGGCTCCAAACCATAGCCCAAGGGGGGTGCTTTCTAAGTGAATTCTCCTTTTTGCCCTTCATATAGTTGACTTGCTCAAATAAAGGGGGCGACGACCTAAGTGGCTGTATAAGCCCGACGCCCTGCTAGAAACCCTAGCCGACTACCCCAGTAAATAAGGCGATGACTAAGAAGCCCTAAGGCTCTAAAATAAACCTTAGCCACTCTTCTTTATAGGATAGAAGTGACTAGGTGGGGTTTTATTACAATCTCACGGGGTTTTATTGGTTGCTACTTGGTTGAGCATTATTGCTATCCTCACCTTTAGAAGGCTGAAATAGAGAAGATTGTATAGGAGATGCTTGAAACAGGGATCATTTGACCAAGTTGCAGCCCCTATTCTTTGTCGGTGCTCCTTGTAGGCAAGAAAGACAGAACGTGGTGAATGTGCGTAGACTACAGAGCCCCCAACAACATAATAGTCAAGGAAAAGTACCCTATACCCATGGTAGATGAATTACTTGATGAATTAAAGGGAGTATAATTCTTCATGGAGCTAGATTTACGGTCTGGATATCATCAAATTTGGGTACGAGAAGAAGACATACTAAAGATTGCCCTTCGGATTCACAATGACCACTATGAGTTTTTGGTAATACTCTTCAATTTCTCCAATGCTCCCTCTACCTTTTAGAGCCTCATGAATGATATTTTCTAGAGTTATCTTTATAAATTTATACTAGTTTTCTTTATTGACACCCTTATGTACAGTCCTTCACTTGAAAGTAACCTCCACCACTTATGACTTATTTTAACGATTCTCCGAGAGAATACTCTTTTTGTCAAACAATTAAAATGCAGCTTTCTATAGCAAAAGATGGAGTATCTTGGGCAAATCATCTGAGAGAAAAGCATAGCAATGGACCTTTCAAAGATCGACGTAATGCAAAGCTGGCTGATAACTAAGAACGTAAAGGCACTACACGAATTTCTTGGACTGACGGGCTACTACCGCAAGTTCATTAGGGATTATGGAAAGATCAGCACCCCCCTCACATCCTTGCTAAAAAAGAATGCTTTTCAGTGGTTGGACAAAGCCTCTGCTGCCTTCAACACTCTCAATGCAGTAATGATGTCTTCACCCATGCTAGCACTACCGGACTTCGACAAAGATGTTCATCATTAAACCAAATGCATTGGGAGTTGGGATCAGTGCCATCCTCATGCAAGAAGGTCAACCCCTTGCCTATACCAGCAAAGTATTATCTCCTTCCTACCTAAAAATATCCATCTATGACAAGGAGATACTCGCGATTGTGCACACAATGACAAAATGAAGACCCCTTACCCTACCTGATCGGCTGACGCTTTCAAATAAAAATCAACCACAAGAGCCTCAAATACTTTTTGGAGTAGAAGATATCATCCCTCGAGCAACAAAAATGGGTAACAAAACTTCTCGGATATGATTATGAAATCACTTACAAAAAGGGGAAAGAAAATGTGGTTGCAGATGTGTTTTCCTGATTGCTCGAGCAAGCTAAAATTTTGATCATCTCTCTTCTGATCAGTGACTTCCTCAAAGACATTAGGAAAGAATGGTGAGAGGATCTCGATGTAAAAGAAACCATCAAAAAATTAGAAGAAGAACTAGGCTTCGTGGCACACGTAAGTTAGGATTTGAAGGACTTACACTATAAGGGACGTATAGTGCTAGTGCCAAATTCCCCTTACATAAAGATCATCCTACAAGAGATGCATTCCACACCAGTGGTGGGACACTTCGGATTCCTTCAAACTTACAAGAGGATTAAATAATTTTTTTATTAAAAGGGGATGAAGAACACTATTATTGAATTTGTAGCATAATACAACACATGCCAACAACATAAAGGTGAAATGGTGGCAAGCCTGGGGAAGCTTCAACCTCTACCCATACCTGACTCAGTGTGGATTGATATATTGATGGACTTCATCGAAGGGCTACCCCCATCTCAAGGAAAAGGTACCATCCTTGTTTTTCTCGATCGTCTCACTAAGTATGCTCACTTTTGTGCCATCCACAACCCTTATAACGCCACTAGCATTGCTTGGATTTTTATATATAATATTATTGAATTACATGGGATGCCTAAATCTATTGTGAGTGATCGTGATAGAGTCTTTACCCGTAAATTTTTAATACAACTTTTTAAATGCAAGGTACCAAATTAAAGATGAGCATAGCATATCATCCTTAGATCAATGGCTAGACTGAAGTGGTAAACAGGTGCTTGGAGACATACCTTAGATGCTTCACTAGTGACCGGCCAAAAGAATGGACAAAGTGGCTCCCTTAGTCCGAGTGGTGGTATAATACAACTTATCATTCTTCCACTAAATGTACTATTTATGAAGTAGTGTATGGCCAACCACCCCCTGTAATCACAAAATATATAATTGGCTTAGCCAAAGCAGACCGGGTGGATAAGGAACTCATGGATAGTGATCAAGTTCTGAAATTACTAAAGGATAACCTTTCGGTGACCCAAGTAATGATGAAGCAATAGTATGACATGCGCAAAAGCGAGAGAAAATTCTTGGTGGGAGATTGGGTCTTTCCTCGGCTCTAGCCTACAAACAAATGTCCATCCACACCAAAGCATCCATGAAGTTATCACCTCACTTCAACGGGTTCTATTAGATCAAGAGTGCATTGGAGTAGTGGCATACAAGCTAGGCCTCCTCGCAGACTCTAAGATCCATCTAGTCTTCCATATATCCTGCATGAAGCCCAAGTTTGGAGAAAACAAAATTGCCAGACAACTACCTGTGGTGAAACCCAAATCCAGCCAACGACCATCCTTGATAGATGGATCATAATGCACTATTGGCGTTCAACAACTAAGGTGCTGGTATAATGGGCAAGTCTACCCGCCGAAGATGTCACATTGAAGAACTATGAAGACTTGAAGATCAAATTTTCGGAGTTCATGGAGCCTCAGCCTTGAGGACAAGACTGACTTAAAGAGGGTGGGTCTGTTAGGACCATAGTTAAGCCAGGTCCAAAATTTATAGGAGTCATGAGTCATGTAAACCCTAAACTAGCCGCCACTCCCTTTAGTTAAAGAGGCCAGCTAGGGTTAGGGAAGAGTTTAATTTTAGTAAGAGTCTTCTATAGTCATCGGCTACACCTATAGTAGAAGTCAGTAATAAGTTAGGAGTTGGTTAATAGATGGAGTTTATTAGAAGTAGGAGTTCTATTAGGAGTTAGGGTTTTGAGACCCTATATAAACCCTTGTAGCCACAACCATTCTATCATCAATAGATCAAACTTTCTTCGGCCTTGTGTCGAATACCTTAGAGGAGGGAACCCATATAGAGTTCTAAGAGGACGGATCCCCTATAGAGATCAACCCCCAAGCTTAGAATCTACAAGGGTTCTGTCAAATTGCTCCACCAAGCAGATGTAGGATGACCTACCCAACAGCAACTACAGCAACTCTTGCTTCATTGCCCATCTTGAGGTCCATCTTTTTATGATTAATTGGCACTAAGAGAGGGGGGGGGGGGGGGGCGGTTGAATTAGTACAAGATTAATCATGCTTGTTTAAAAACCTTTACATTCGGAAAGTGAAGAAGGAAAAGTGAAAGCTTCTTTTTATATTTCGACAAAACCGACTTAAGGCCGATTTGAAAGAAGTAGAGAGATTAAAGCTCGATTTTAACTATAAACAAATTGAGAGCAATAAAGAGCAAAAAGCAAAGCAAATAAAGTCACTCACAGTTATAGTGGTTCGGCCTCAACCTAACCTATGTCTATTCCCGAGTCCTATTCTCCGAGGCCCACCGGCATCCACTATCAATCATCTTTAGATGAAGATCAAACCCTTAGAGCTTCCTCTTTCCTTTTACCAAGCTTAGGAGATGAACTTTACAATCTTACAAGGGAGATTTATAAGTATTACAAGACTTTCCTCACTCCCCTACACCTTTTCTTTTTCTTACATAACACATAATTTTTTTATCAGAATTTCTAACTCAAAATTATTGTATAAAATGTAAAAAAATTTAGGATATTTATAGGTCTCAATTGGCTTTGGAATTCAAAATTAAATTTTTAAATGCACCCGTAAATGTCAAATACGGGCGGTACCACCATCGACATCAATGGCGCCACCGCCGAAAGCAGCTCGAAAAATAGGGTGGCGATGGTACAATTGTTGACTTGGGTGGTACAACTGCCAAGAATCCTAGAAAATTTATTCCCCCCACTTTTCCAATCCCATCTTATACCATCAGTTGACCACTTCCCTGGTCAACTAATTGAGCTCGACCTGAGCTTAATCCACTCCCTAAAGTGGACTCAGTTTGCCTTATTTGAGTTAATTTGGATCTCTTCCAAATCTAACTCAAGTATGACTCAACCTTAACTGATGCTAACTATGACTTAATTAATTACAATCACCATGGCTAACAAATTTAATTCAAGACCTTCCCAACTCTTGGCAAACATTTCGGCTACCCTTGACAATTTTTCGGTGAGTCTCTCAGTCTTCTTCCGGTGAACTCCCTTGCGTTATCTTGGTAAGCTCCCGATCTCCTTCGGCAAGCTTCCGACGAACCTTCAACAAGTTTCTGATACTCTCGACAAGCTCCTGATGCACTCCAGGCGAATTCCCAACAACATTGTCTTAACTCCGGCCTGATGCCTAGACTTAACTTTGGCCAAACCTCTAATTATAATTTTCTCTCTCTCATAGTTAATCCTGCATCAATTATCTCTAATACACATATTAGATCAATAACCCATTAATTGATTTCATCATCAAAATTTGAGATTTAATAATCTCTCCCTTTTTGATGATGATAATCAATTGATGAAGGGCATTAAATCTTTCTCCCACTAAATGCATGCCATAATAAGAATAACTTCAATTCAAGAGAACTACATACCCTTGAACCAAAGTATCACAACTTTCACTTATCAAATTTCAAAAGATGATGTAGCATGAATATCAAATCATCATGATATTTATCCCAATGATTAAATTTCCAAGGATATTCTAGGAAATAAAAATTTTCCTTCTTTTAAAGATCGTCATGATATAACATTAATTTCAATTAGCAAATGATTAAACTTTCAAGCATATTCTAAGAATTTTATGCACACTATAAAATTTTCATGCAAATTTTTCCATTAAGAGAATGTTATTTATTCTTTTTGACATGTATGTATCATTTTTGTGTCATCAATTTACTATTTCTCCCCCTTTGTCATCATCAAAAGAAAGATGAAATAATAAGCATGTAATTTCATGATACATAAGGTCATCATAAGTAAAGATGATTAAATGCTTAGGTACTTTATTTCTCCCCCTTAATAAAGTAAAGTTTTCTTCCCCTTTTTTAAATAAGAAAGTAGAAACTAGGAAGGAGATTTGAAAAACATCATCACAAAAATAGCTGTGTATAACTTTATAAAAACAACAATAGTAAATGAAGCAATTCATGCATTATCATGTTTTAGCAGTCCTAGTTCTCTTTTAATAAATTTAAATTATTCTTTATTTAATGGTTTTGTATAAATATCTGCTAATTGATGCTTAGTATCAATAAATTCCAAGGAAATGTCTTGATTATTCACATGAGCCCTAATAAAATGATGTCTAATATCAATATACTTAGTTATTAAGTATTGAATGAGATTTTTAGTTAAACATATGGCACTTGTGTTGTCACATTTTAGAGGAATATTTTTTAATTGAATTTTGTAATCTTCTAATATGTTTTTCATCCAAATGACTTAGGCAGAACATGCACTAGCTGCAATATATTCGGCTTCATAGTAGATAAAGCAATTAAACTTTATTTCTTGGAAGATCAAAAAACAAGTGCATGCTCTAAAAATTGATATGTCATAGTAGTACTTTTTTATATATTCTATATCCTCCAAAATTGGCATTCGCATAAGCAAGTAAATTAAAATTTTTATCTTTGGATACCATAATCCTAAGTTAGAAGTTCCTTTTAAATATCTAAATATTCTTTTAAATGCTTTAATGTGAGAAAGCCTAGGGTTATATTGAAATTTTGCACAAAATCCAACACTAAACATGATATCTGATTTAGTAGCAGTTAAATATAATAAACTACCTATCATTTATCTATAAGATTTTTGGTCAAAATTTTCTCTAAGCCATAGCATTTTTCATACCAAAAAGTTTTAACAAGTCTAAGATGTATTTAGTTTGACTAATAAATATGTCATCATTTAATTATTTTATTTGTAGTCCTAAGAAATAGGTTATCATTAGACTCATTTTAAATTCTTGGCTCATACTTTTGACAAAAGATTCACATAAGGATTCATTTGTTGAACCAAAAATGATATCATTAACATAAATTTGTATAACAAGAAAATCATTTTTAAAATGCTAAAGAAATAATGTAGTATTAACCTTACCTTTTAAGAAATTATTTGAAGTAAGGAAATAACTAAGACTTTCATACCAAGCCTGAGGGGCTTGTTTTAATCCATAAAGAGCTTTAGAGAGTTTGAAAACATAGTTTGGAAAGAGATTCTTATCAAAACTGGGGAGTTGTTCAACATACACTTCTTTGAAAATAAAGTCATTTAGAAAAGCACTTTTAACATCCATTTGAAATAATTTAAAATCTTTGACAGATGCAAAGGCAAGGAGTATCCTTATGACTTCAAGTCTAGCAATGGGAGCGAAGATGTCTTCATAATTGATTCCTTCTTCTTGGTTAAAACCATTAGCCACTAGTCTAGTCTTATTTCTAACCATGATACCATTTTCATCTTGCTTGTTTCTAGAGACCTATTTAATACTAATTACTAAACAGTGACTTGGTCTAGGTACAAGCTTCCATACTTCATTTCTCTCAAATTGATTAACCTCTTCATATATTGCATTAACCCAAGAATCATCTCTTAGGGCTTCATCAATGCACTTTGGTTCAATTTGAGAGAGAAATGTAGCATTAGCACAAAAATTCTTAAAAGAAGAACGAGTTTGAACACCTCTTGATGTATCTCCTATTATAAGCTCCTTAGGATGAGCATTTACATACTTTCATTCCTTGGGTAAGGATTTAGAAGTAGATTCATCTAAGTTGGTTTTAGAATAGTTATCATTTAAATTCGAAGTGCCAAAATCAAATTCATCATCAAAATCAATTTTCTTAGGTTCGGAAATCTCATTGAAAACAACATGAATGGATTCTTCAATTACTAAAATTTTTTTATTAAATACACTATAAGCTTTTGAAATAGAAGAATAACTAAGAAAAATACTTTCATTGAATTTTACATCAAATTTTCCTAAAACATCCTTTTCATTCAAAATAAAATATTTACAACAAAAAACTTTAAGATATGAAATATTAGGTTTTGTGTTATTCCACAATAAATAAGGAGTTTTTGAGAGTAATGGTCTCATAAGAATCCTATTTAAGACATAGCATGTCATGTTAATGACTTCGGCCCAAAAATATTTGGGTAGACTATATTCATTTAATATAGTTCTAGCCATTTCTTATAAGCTTATATTTTTTCTTTCTACTACTACATTTTGTGGAGGATTTCTTAGAGTATAAAAGTTGTGGATATACTCATTTGATTCATAAAAAAATTGAACTCATGGTTTTGAAATTCACCACCATGTTCACTATATATTGATGAAATCATAAAATCTTTTTTATTTTGAATAATTTTATAAAATTTTAAAAAATTCAAAAGAATCACTTTTGTGTGACAACAAATAAGTCCAACTATTTCTACTATAATCATCTACTAAGACAAATGCATATTTGCTATCTCCTAAACTTGTAGTATCAATTATTCCAAATAAATTCATATAGATCAATTGTAGTGACCTAGAGGTGCTTATTTAATTTTTTAACTTAAAGTTACGTTTTATTTGCTTTCATAATTAGCAATTATCATATATTTTTGCCTTAACAAACTTAAGGCTAGGTGATCCTCTTACCAAGTCTTTAGTTGAGATTTGGTTGAGTAGTTTCATGCTAGCATGATCTAGTTTCCTATGCCAAATTCAAGTGTCATCATTTAAAGCCAAAAAGCATGTTTCATCATAAAAATTTTCAATGTCAATAGTATAAATATTTTTATTTCTTAAGACAATCAAAGATTTATTCTTGTGTGGCATTTCAATAATGCATGCATTAGATTCAAATTTAACATTATATCTTTTATTATATAATTGGCTAATACTAATTAGATTATATTTTAAACCATCAACTAATAGCACATCTTCAATCAAAAGGTTTGATATATTACATATGGTTCCTTTCCCAATGATTTTTTCTTTGTTGTTATCTCCGTAGGTAACAACTCCTTCATTTAGGCTAGTGAGTTTAGAAAAGAAAGTTGGATCTCCAGTCATGTGCCTTGAGCATCCACTATCAAGGTACCATTTTGTGCTCCTAGCATTAGTTTAGAGATGAACCTATAATATAAATGGTTTTAATTTAGGTAGCCATTTTACATTGGGTACTATATAAAGAACTTTATCTTTCTTTTCTTTTGGTTTTTGGTTTTTTATATTTCCTTTGGAAACTTAAACTAATTTGTGTGAACCATATTTTCTAAATAAACATTTGTTGGCTTTATGTCCTAATATTCATAAAAATATATATTTGATTTTTGATGGTAGATTTAAAGTGGCTCCTTTAACAAAAATTATTGGCTTTTTTTTAGTGTTACCAACAAAGCCTATACCCTTTCTTCTATTAACATGACCCTTATTAGCAAGGATCATGTTGAAGGATTTATTTCCTATTTTAAATTTTTCTAATGTTTGTTTTAGCATGATATTTTCCTCTTTAACATTTTATAACATTTCACATTTTGAGCAAAGACCATTTAAAGGTAAAGTAAAATGCATTTGATAAAATCTGCTAACTAAAGAATCATGTTCCTTTTTAAGTGACTCATAAAATTTACTAATTTTTCTAAATTTATCAAATAATTCATGAAATATATTTAGCAATTCAGTAAAATGAATACTTGAACATTCACTACCTCATCTTGGATGGCTATTATAGCATAGTTTGCTACTTCTTCCTTATAATGATCTTATTCATCTGATGAGTTTGACTCATCCCATGTTGTTAAAAGAGCTTTCTTCTTGTGTGGCACTTTCTTTAATTGAGGACAAGCAAATTTGAAATGTCCCAGTTTTTTACATTCAAAGCATACAATATTATTCTTTTTTTGGTTTATTTTTATTTTTATAATTTTTGTTTTTTTATATTTTTTTAAAATTTTCTAGATAATAGTGCAATGTCATGATCCTCATCACTCGCGGTTTCACTCGATAAGTCATCTATAATTTTCAATGCTAAATCCTTCCTGTTCTTTGGAAGGGGCTTATCAAGCTCGTCATAATCTTTACAGTTCAATTTATACATCATAAGAGATTCAATAAGTTCTTCAAGAGGCAAGTTATTAAGATATTTGGCCTCTTGTATAACAGTTACTTTAGAATCCCAAATTTTATGAAGGGATCTTAAAATTTTACTAACAAGTTCATAATTAGAATAACATTTACCAAGAGCTTTAAAACCATTGATGATATCCGTGAATTGGGTATACATGTCTTCAATGGACTCACTTGGTTTCATTCAAAATAATTCATAACTATAAACTAAAATACTAATTTTGGATTCTTTAACACAACTAGTGCATTTATGTGTGATTTCAAAAGTGTGCCAAACTTCGTCAGTAGTTTCAAAATGAAAACCCAATTAAATTTATTCTTATCAAGTGCACAAAATAAGACATTGATAACCTTTGCATTTAATAAAAAATTCTTCCTTTCCAAATCATTCTATTCGTTCATTGGTTTAGAAGATTTTTCAAAACCATTTTCTAAAATGTGTCATAAATCAAAATCCATAGAAATCAAGAATATACACATCTTTGTTTTACACTAAGTGTAATCTGTCCCATTGAACATGGGAGGATGTGAAATAGAATATCCCTCATTCATGCTAAATAAAATCATTTACTCGGGGTTTTAGTCCAATGAGTAGCACATGACTCTGATACCAATTGTTAGGATCAATTGACACTAAGATGAGGTAGGGTGGGCAGGGTGGGGATGGGGGGGGGGGGGGGTGTGGGGGCATGTGGGGCTTTATATTAGTGCAAGACTAATCGTGCTCATTTAAAAACCTTTGCTTTCAGAAAGTGAAGAAGGAAAAGCAGAAACTTCTTTTTATATTTCAATAAAACCAATTTAAAGCTGATTTGAAAGAAATAGAGAGATTAAAGCTCAATGTTAACTATAAGCAAATTGAGAGCAATAAAGACTAAAAAGTAAAGCAAATAAAGACACTCACAGTTATAGTGGTTTGGCCTTCATCTAGCTTATGTCCACTCCTAAGTCGTCTTTTCCAAGCCCACCGACATCCATTATCAATCAACTTTGGGTGAAGATCAAGTCTTTATAGTTTCCTTGCTAATTACAAGTGCCCTACAAGCCAATCACGTGAATGATGACACGTGTGACACACTGTATAATTTTTTTGCTTATGATTAATATTAGCATACACTCACATTATATTATTTGTAGCATATATATTGTGGTGTCCTTAGTTCTGTGCAATGGGAATTAGATCGTGATGATATCATAATAATGAGATTGATTCACCTTTAAACATAAATCCTAAATAATCCCGATCTTAGATTACTCAAGAGGATCATCGAGATAACGGGACAGACCAGTGTACTATATACCTGTCCATATGATAGAAGTGGCTGGTCTTATAGCCACTTGTGTGGAGACGCTAAGGTTATAGTATAGGTGCTCATTAGAGAATGAGTTTACTGATTGATCTGCTTATGGAATGCTATATATTTAATGATACCTAATGTCAGATAGCGATTCCATAGTCCCAATTGTGTATTTAGTCCTTGGACTTGAGACACCAAGGATGTTTTGTATGAGTTTTCTTTAACACTAGACTTACATATTTAGAAAGTTCCAGATATGGTACAACTAGTTATCGAGATCGGTAGCCAACCTTACGAAGGTAATTGAGTGTCAATAGAGGATTAACCACTTTCGGTATCTTGAGAGAAATTTCTCATATGTGCTTGCTTAGACAAATCCCTAGCTATGGTCATTCTGATTGAGAGAGAAAAAGCTCTCCGGAAGAATCCGATTAGAGCGAGATTGTGACAGATTCCGTATGTGACCTGACAATACCATGTCTAATATACAGTCTCTAGGATATTAGTTGAATGAGGGATTATAGATATACAATAACTATGGGTAGACAGGTCTGATAGATTCAATCCCCCTATATCGTCTAGGGACTATGGCGTAGTGGCCTAGTACGTACATAGTCGATGAGTCGAGTGAATCATTATGGGGATAATAATTCACTATTTCGGAAGGAGTTCTGATGAGAGTGACTCACGACCAGCTTGGTATCGGGCCTAGAGGATCACACACATATGGTGGATGCTTCAGCGAATAAAGGATTGGATGGAGATCCACTTAGCCCCTATTCTCATTAGATGAGACCTTATGCTGATAGCCTCCTTGCTTAGGCCCAATTAGAGCCTAAGGATATTATTATTGGATAGAGATCGAATAATGTAAGGTTAGTAAGTAATTGGATTGAGATCGAATACCCGCTAAGGAAGGAACCATAGAGTTTTTTAGTGGCTCTCTAAAAATATGAGGGGAGACTCATGGTTGATAGGCTGTAGCCTTAGCCTCCCCCTCCTAATCTCTTCCTCTCTCTCTGTGGCAAGAGTTGCGAGATCAGATTAGAGGAGTTTCGCTGCAAAGATCCATCGTGTGGATACCGCTAGAGAGGGGGATGCTTGACCTCCTTCATCTTCTCCATCCGAATCTAGAATACAATGGTATATGATCTCCCTAGGTAAAATCAATCTCTCACACATCATGGTTTCCTGGTTTTTACGGTTTTTCTCGTGATCCCAATCTTTTGTATGACGATTTGATCTGCGTAGGAAACCAGATTTTGTTTTGATTTCTGCTGTGCATGTGATGCACCCGCTAAGGTTTCCCAACATTCCTCTCTCCTTTTACCAAGTTTAGGAGATAAACCTTACAATCTTACAAGAGAGATTTACAAGTATTACAAGACTTTCCTTAATCCCTTACCCCTTTTCTTTTTCTTACAAGTTTAACACATAATTTTTTTCTCATAATTTCTAGCCAAAAATTGTTTATGAAATTCAAGAAAATTTAGGATATTTATAAGCCCTAATTGGCTTCAGAATTTGAAGTCAAAATTTCAAACACACTTGGAAAAGCCAGGTATAGGTGGTACCATCACTGACGCCAATGGTGCCACCACCGAAAGCAACACAAAAAATACGGCGGTGATAGTACAACCGTCGATCTGGGTGGTACAACCATCGGGAATCCTAAAAAAGTGAGTCCCTCTACTTTTCTAATCCCGTCTTGTACCTTCAATTGACCATTTCTCTGGTCAACTAAAAAAGCTCGACCTGAGCTCAATTCACTTACTAAAGTGGACTCAGTTTGCCTCACTTGAGTTAATCTGGATCCCTTTCAAATCTAACTCAAGTAGGACTTAACCTTAATCGATGTTAACTATGACTTAATTAATTGCAATCAGCATGGCCAACAAATCCAATTTAAGACTTTCCCAACTCCCGACAAGCTTTTCGATTACCCCCGATAATCTTCTGATTAGTCTCTCGATCTTCTTCCTATGAACTCCCTTACGTCATCTTAGCAAGCTCTTGGCGAACCCCCAGCAAGCTTTTGATACTCTCGATGTACTCCCGATGCACTCCAGGCAAGTTCCCAACAGCATCATCCTAACTCTGGCTTGATGCTTGAACTTGACTTTGGCCAAATCTCTTATTATAATTTTCTCTCCATCGTTATTAATCCTGCAATAATCTTCTCTAACATACATGTTAGATCAATAACTCATTAATTCATTTCATCATCAAAATCCAAGATTCAACATATCTCGCCTCTGGCTAGTCTCCTAGGTATTGCTAGAACCTGTAACACTCTCGGTATCCAATACCCATATGTTATCATGAAAATTTGACAAGGTAAGATAATAATGAATATACCTAAAGCTTTTGTTTCACCTTGTCTATAAGGTAATCCTTACAGTTTCTCTTTTAGTGCTCATCTTTGCCGTAATATAGGCATTGTCCTTTGTCCTTTGTTGGGCCTTTCTTAGCAACCTTTGTCTTACTCGGTCTTTCTTTGCCCTTGCCCTTTTTAAGGGTCTTACTGGTCTTCCTTTTCTTTTTAGTCTCACCAATATAGAGAATTGGCTTCTCTTTCTTAATAGCACTCTTAGCTTCCCTCAGAATATTGAGGAGCTCAAGGAGAGTCACCTCAAACTTTCTCATGTTAAAATTCATAATGAAGTGAGAAAAGAAATTTGGCAGGGACTAAAGTATAAGATCAACGCATATGCTATCCTCTAGGACTATTCATAGACCTGTGAGTTTTTTAGTCTATTTTATCATCTTAAAGATATAGTTTTGAACCAATGCCCCTTCTTTCATCCTGGCCCAGAAGAGACTCTTAGATATCTCATATCTTTGAGTTCTTTCCTATTCCTCAAATAGCTGGTGGAGATGAAGAAGGATAAAATTGGCATCCATGCTCTCATGTTGCCTTTATAACTCAGAAGTCAAACATGTGGCATTCTGCTAACGTGGAATCATCTATATACTTCACATATAGATCTCGTCCTATATACTTCATATGCTCTCATCCTCGCTTGTCCTTTCTTCTGGCGTAGACATAATTGTATCAAGGACATATGTGATTTTCTCCATCATGAGATCTATTCTCAAATTATGAAGCAAATCATATAGCTTGGACCAGTGAGGTGGTTGGCATCAAATATGCCACGTAGGGGGGTTTGCGAGTGGCATGTTTCTAACAAACATAATATAACATAAATAAATAACATATATATTTTCTAAAAAATTAATTAGAATATAGACTTCTATCTTAATGTACTCCCACTTTTTTCCTAGTGAATCACGCAACATCCTCGGCAATGAAATAGAAGTCTCCGACAGACTTCTAGTGGGGATCGAGATCTAATCGGCATCTTAGTACAATCTCGAGTGACTCGACTAATTATACTAAGCACAAAAGGTAGGCAACTCTTGCCAATCATAACCCCTTATGATTCCCATCATGTTCGGCCTTCGAATCATCATGATCTCGATTGTTCGACCAACCATAAAGTTCAGTTAAGTCATCACCATCGTTACAAGATTAGTCTAATTTAATGATATTCTATTGAGTGACTCGACCAAGCATATCATTTTCTCAGGTCACTGGTGATATCTGTATGTCATAGGCAAGATCTCGATCATGCAAATAGGTGAGCCTCGAATAACTCGGCCAACTCAACCTATGTTGTGATTCAATTTCTTCCTATAATGATGGAAGGCCACATGGGTCAATCTTATTGTATCACTCTCACCAACTTAATATTATCGTAGGAGGGGTTTTATGTTTTGTATCGATATCCTACTATGTCGTCTCAAACACATACATATATATATATATATATATATATATATATATATATATTATATGGTGTATAACATATATCACATATACAGGTCACGCAAGATGATCATGAGCCGTCACCTAATATGATTAAGCCCAAGCCATTGGACCTAAAAGGATTTATATATACATCGGCACATCTATATACCCTGTGATCATTAATTTCATCATCATCGGTTCCGTCAGATCCTCACCGAATCACCATACGTCATGATCTCCAACAAAGGTATCATGGGTCCCACTATCACCTCCACACTCTGCTATGCCTCTCTATGTAACTACAAAATAATCACAAGCACATAGGCCCGACAATAAACAAGAAAACCAGAGGCACGCAGGCCCCAATAATAATAATAATCACATTTACATACATCACAAAACATGGCTTATGATCATCCATCGACATCATACATCACATGAACACATCACCATATAAGATTATTAGATAATAAATAATTAATTAAACTATTTAATTATTTTTTTTAAATCAAGACATGCTAGGAATTACTAGAATTGTCAAGGGCATTTTCAGAATTCTAGACAAAAGGATAGAACTCAAAATTTCTAGAATTGTCAAGGGTATTTTTGAAATTCTATAAAGAAGGACAGACCTTAAATTTTCATAAATTTTGAGGGGTAGAATCGTTCTTTTGCCCCTTTCAATAGTCGTTATCGCTGCCCCTACATAAGCAGTAGCGCTATGCACCGTCGCCAGCCACCTCTACCCACAAGCGACCATCCTCGTGAGTGGGCGTTGCGGGCCCTGCGGGCAAGTGCCACCCCTGTAGGGGCCCACGTTGCCCTTGTAGATGAGTATCATGTTAGTATCAATTGGCACTAATGGGGGGGGGGGGGAAGGGGAGTTGAATTAGTGCAAGTGTAAATTTGATTTCTACATGAAATCTTTTGGATTAAACAAAGATAGGGAAACCAAAGCTTTTCATTCTTAGTGAAATGATTGAGTGAATTAAGAAAAGTTGCTCAGATAATAATCAATCTGAAAAGATAAGCAACATTTGAAGGAAAAAACTTATCATGAAAACTCTGTTTTCTAAGAGTTGAGATAAATCGGAAACTTTAATACAAGAATTATATAATCAATGAAAGCAAAAAACCACTAAAAATTTTTATAGTGGTTCGGTGCTAAAGGCCTACGTCTACTCTCAAGTCCTCCTTCTTGAGGCACACCAGCATCCACTACCGATTTTCTTTGGGTGAAGACCAAACCCTTACACTTGAGCTTATAAGGGAGACAATATTTCACTCTTTAACCACTCCCTTACCCGTTTTCTTTTTTCTTACAATTCTAACATAATATTTTCTCAGAATATAATCCCCTAAAAAAGGTGTGTATTGAATGTAAGAAAACTTGGGGTATTTATAGGCCCTAAATTGGCTTTAAATCCGGAGCCAAAATCCAATCGTATCTGAAAAATTCGGGCACTAGTGGCCCACTAACCTGGGCGATTTACCCATCGTCAGCCGTTGGCCATCGCCCGGATTCTATGGCATGGGTAGTTTACCCACTACTTGGGTAGTTTACCCATTGAAGGCGATCCAACAGTCATTCATCAGTGGTTTATCTATCAGATTCTTCAGAAAAGTGGTTCTCTCCACTTTTCTAAATCCGACTTAAACCATCAGTTGACCATACACTTGATCAATTAGTTGAACGTAACTTGAGCTCAATTAAACCCTATAGTGGACCCGGTTACCTTATTGAGTTGATTTGGATAAATCTAACTCAATTAGCACTTAAACTCTAACTACGACTCAATGATTATAATACTTAATAACTAATTAAGCTTAAATAAGACATAACTCTCGCATAATCTAGTAACCTCTGACATTCTTGTGGCAAGTCTTCCGGTCTTCCCGGTGATCTCCCTTCATGTTCCTAGCGAGCTTCCCAATCCCTTCAGCGAATCTCCTAGCGAACTCCCGGCGAGATCCCATCTCATCGTCCGAACTCGGCCTGATGTCTAAGCTTGATTTTGGCCCATTATCTGGTTGTAACTACATTGGTCCTATTATAGTTAGTACTGCACGATGCTAATTATGACTTAATTAAATACAATCATAATTGCTAAACATCTATTACAAGACCATCCTAACTCCTGGAAAGCTTTTTAGCTACCCCCGATAATCTTCCGGTGAGTCTCGGTCTTCTTCTGATGAACTCCCTTACACCATCCTAGCAAACTCCCAATACCCTCGGCGAGCTCCCAACGCACTCCTAGCGAGTTCCCAACAATATCAACTTGATGCATGGACTTGACCTTGGCCAATCCTGATTGTAATAATCATTCTATCATAATTAATCCTGTATCAATCAATTTTTAACAATCCGTGTTAGATCAATAACCCATTAATTGATTTCATCATCAAAATCTGAGATTCAACAATCTCCCCCTTTTTGATGATGACAATCAATTGATGATAGGAGTTAATCCTAACTCCCCTTAAATCCATGCCACTTAAATTTAAGAGAATCAAATACCCTAAATTTAAGCAATCAATATTTTATACAATTTCAATACAAATTTGCATCAAGCTATCAAATCATGAGTAAAAAAGAATTAAGCATCTATATCCAATATGTCCAATTCATATCCTTATCCAAGATATCCATGTATTTCAACAAGATCGTGTGTCATCAATGTATTCATCATGTGTCAACAATATATATTTCTCCCCTTTTATCATCAATAAAAATGTGAAATATAACTAATAATTTCAAAGCACAGGATGATATTACTCCCCCTTAGTATATGCATTATAAAATTTTTCCCTTTAATAAGGAGAGAAATAAAGGAGGTGTTGTTGAATTATTTCATCATAGAGAAGAGCTCTAAATAAATTTTAAAAGCAATACTAAGATGAGCTTAAAAGTTCAAGAGATTTAAATACTACTTATGTATTTTAAATGTAGCAGAAATCATATCTTGTAATTTTCAAATGTGGCATCATGCAATTTTTTCTCCCCTTTTTTAAAAATAATAAGACAAAATTATAGAGAAAGTTTTCAAGAAATATTATCACAAAAAGGCTTCATTTCATGAAATATATATTAGAAATTTATATATTTTTATGATTTAGCATTTCTAGGTCTTAACCTCAATATTGTGTATATATAATTTCGAATATGAGCTCAATAAATTTTTCTCAAGTAAATTTTAAGTAAATATAGCAAGTAAATCCGAAAAATAACAAATTATTATCTTTATGTAGATTTTCAAAATCATCATTATAGATTCTAAACTTGGGGTGATCTCTATAGGGGATCGGCCTCTTTGGAACTCTATAGGGGTTCCTCCTTGGTACTCAAGCCATTGGCTAAAGAAAGATTGATCTATTCATGATAATAAGTGGATGATTACAAGGCTATTTATAGGCCTTCAATCCCTAAATATTAAGAGGACTCCTACCTTTAAGCAACTCCTAATGCACCTTTAATTCTAACTTCCAACCAGCCTAACTAGGGGTGGTCAAGTGCTAATTATTTTCCTAACCCTTTCCTAACTTAATCCCCTTCTTACCCAATCTCTCTTTAACTAGGATAAGGGGTGATTAAGTAAGGTAACTTACATCTTACTCCCACCTCAAATATCTTTCTCAACTAATCCTAACCTACCTAACCTCCTTACTTTCCTTAATAGGGGTCGATTGGATAGGATTTACATGAATGCCCCTTAGATTTTATATGATTGTCCTCTTCCATAAAACTAAATTAGGACTTCCATAGCTAGAATCCTAACAGACCCGCCCTTTTCAAATCAGCCTTGTCCTCAATGTCAAGGGCTTAGCTGAATTTGCTTAAGTCGTATAGCACCTATGCATGTCTGTCCGCAAAGGTTAGCCTTCCCCGAGATCTCCTAAGGTCCCTTAGACTTATAAAAGAAAAAACGGGCCAGAAGAAGCAATTCCATCGGGATCCATAAACAACTGCTTAAGTAAAAACTTTATAAAGTCAGATACAAATTATACTCATGGACATTATAAAGTCAGAGAGGTTGCACACAAAGGATAATAGTCTATTACAGACCGATGTCCCCACAAGTGCTAACAAGACACACTCATATTTACAAGCCAAAATTGGCCACAAAGCAAACCAAACTAGGGCTGCTAAGCCTACTGCAAGCCTACTTCTTGCCATACAAGGTATGTACACAAACCGAATGACACGGATATATATGAGCATTTCATCGAATACCTTGTTACATTGTTGTTTGTAACATTCTCCCCTACTTATTCCTTCGACGTCCTCATTAAAGCCATTGTAGACACTGCATCTCCTCACATTTTATTGAATCTTCGATCTTCTGCTTTGGCTGCAACACGCCCCTCTGGCTCCTAGCCGCTCTCTGTCACTATTGTTGAGTAGTCGAACTCTGATCCGTCATGCTACTTCAACTCACCAATGACTGAATCTGTTGTGGGGTTGGTTGAGTTGTGTTGATTCTTGTTAGTTCTCGCGGATCCTTCTGATGAAAGAAAAAACATGCCTTATTATACGCCAGTATTGTAGTATACTCATGTTGCTCAAACTTGATGGATGCTTGTTGGAACTTTGACGAGCATTGCCTCACAAAATATAAGATTTTTTAGGTCCTTACTCCACAATGTTTGCCCATTGATCCTTTTTCCATATTTAGTTGTCTTCCATAAGCTTTCCTTGAAGGATCACTAAACTTATGCAGAGCTCCTCTGCTGGATAAGTAAGAGAACTGGGATACTCGACTTCAGCCATTCTCTTAGTAGTTGAGAAGGCAATGTTACTTAGCTTCGCTCACCTCCTCGAGTTAAGAGAATTGGGGTACTTAGTTTTACCCATTCTCTTGAGTTGAGAAGACAAAGGTTACTCGATTTTACTAATATTCGCCTGCTCTTTGCTCACACTTCTAAAGCATTAAAAGTGTTTGCACCCCTTGCATTGAGTTAGCTACTATGATTCGCCTTCTCACTATCATCATACTTATGGAATGCAAGAAGTTTCGCTCGAAAAGAGTAAAAAGTTTACTCCAACTTGGGGTCTCCCAACTTGGAGTAAGTCTTTGATAGTTCTGGTTGCCTTTGGGATTATACTGTCTTCTCCATCACCTTTGTCACCTACTCCTTTGAGTAGAAAAGGTATAGTACCGCATACTGCCCACTTTGTTCCTTAGTTGAGCACTTTTGCATCAACCCGAAGTCCCTCGCTTTCGGCTATCTTGATGAGAAGCCCATCGACACCGTCTTGGCCTCTGCCCTTCTGCCCTGACTTGGTACCTGGAGTTTGCCTTTGCATTCTCCACCTCCTCGATCTCTTTTATGACCAATGCTCTCCCTCCATGAGAGCAAGGGATCAATGACTCCACGAAAGTCCCACTTCTGTGTACTATGGTGCTGCCAAGCCCATGGCATTACTATCCATTGCCTTGCATTTGTATCCCTTCCTTCTAACTGATGCTTTACTTTTTGGGTAGCTGAGCCCCACTGGACTCGTCATCGCTTCCTTGCCTCTTTTGACCACCTACTTTAACACCACTGTATCCTCCTAGCAGTTCTCCTTAGTCGATGGAAAGACAAACTACAACTCTTATGCATGGCCTTCACCATCTTGTTGCAGGGCTCACACCGATTATGTTCTTCTTAACTTCTTTGATAACAACGTTCACTTACTTGGCTTTGTCCTCTGACTTACTGGGCTCCCTTAAGAGAATATGAGCACTAAAGGAGTCTAACTCTCTTGCTGCTCTGATCATACCTTTGTATAATCAAGTCCCCTCCATGAGACTCACTGGTACTTGTAATTTGACTTCTCCCTCGTTGGTACACAGCCCCCATATGCTGACGACCAAGACTTTCACCTAATGCAAGCTTCGATGCGTACACACGGAAGGCGCGCCTCTACGGTATCAGGGCATTCACCCCTTAAATCCACAGCCTTCCTGCCATTGCATTGTTCACTGAAGTGGAGCTCCCAGCAGCTCCTGATCATTCACATGATCACGTCCCCCTCTATGGGACTCACTGGTACTTGCACTTGGACTCCTTCCTAGGTGGTATACAACCCTTATATGCTGATGACTAAGGCTTTCATCCAATGTAAACTCCGATGCACACACGAAGACCCGCCTCTATGGTACCACGACATTCACTCCTTGAATCCATAGCCCTTCTTCTTGTTGTGTCGTACACCAAACTGAAATTTTCAATAACTCTTGATCATACCTCCACATGATTTTATCCCTTTCGGGACAGGACCGTATGTGTTGCATTGCCATGAACTATTCCACCATGATCCGTTGCACCATGTCGCCTCCTGGTGATATCTCCATTGCATACAGATTCTCATGTGATGAACTCGGACTATGAATTCTCCATGTGTGGCCTCTGCCAACACCTCGTAGGGCCTCCGCCATCTTCGATTTTCGGTTCGCTCCTTTAGCAATTCACCTTTGTCCACTCACTCTTGGGTCACACCTGGACAAAGCATAGCTCTAGGACAGTCCATCGCCTAGGACCTCATGAAGTCCCCCTGACTTCACTAGAATTGGTGCACCGTTGTCTGGATCCTAGGCCTCTATCCCCTACCAATACAATCTCTGCTATGTACCACTTGTTCCTGACAACTCGAATGGCAAAACTATAACATATTCTTTAAGAGTACCTACCTCTATGTCCTCTTGCCCCGTGCTAAGGTATCATGATCCCAACTTTGCCTTCGCAAGTTGAATCACCTTAGTTACTCCGTCAAATGCATCTCTAAGGTAACTTGCATGTGCCTCAAAGCTCCCTTTATCTTTGGCACCATGCAAGATAAGTTCATCCCATCAAAATGATGAACCCATGGAATGACATGATCTCACTCTTGCCTCTACGAGAGTTCATGCCCTTGATCTCTGTCCAAGAAAAGCTTCGTGCCTCCGCTCCACATTTCATCTTCTACGTTGACTCCCTTCATGCTGCTTGGATACTTCACTGAGTTCCACCCAAGTCGCTCTGCTCCTCGATTTGTACTGAGTTGATAGTGGCCCTTGCATCTACCATTCCATGGGTCAGCCCTCCGTTGAGTTCGATTTCTATATCGACTCTAAGTGTGCCTTTATAAAATGTTGCCTTGGATTGCTCCCCCACTTGATCTCGAAATGCATCCACCAACGCACTACCTCATTTGAGATCATGCGATAACTCCTCATCACTCGTTCGGTCCGTTGAACATTGTGAAGATATTGCCTTAAGGAACTCTTCCTTAATATGTGTTGTTTGTTGCACATGATTCTCCCTCTGGAGAACTAGGACTTATCTCTCTTGGATATCTGTCATGTTGGAGCAACTTTCCTCTTTGCATTCTTCCCACTATAAGTTTTAGAGACCACCATCCCTTTTGGACTACTCCATCCAGCTGAACAACTTGTGTCTTGTTCTGCACCCTGCAAATGCACTTACTAGATTTTGACCCTTTGCCAATACAGTCTTCATTGCACCCTTCAAAGTCTAGCAATGTTCTGAACTTATTGCATATTTCAGCCGCCTATGGATGTATCCTTTTCATGTCAAAGAGAAAGTTCTGATGCTCCACAGTGTCGAGTTCCGATCGCACCTTGGGATGGCCATTAACATTCTATCGTCCATGTATAAGCCCTTGCATGAGTACCGAATCCTTCGAGTTAGCAATTCCCCTCACTTTGTGAGCTTTGTGTAACTCTTTCGGTCATTATGCAACACCTCCCACTTTGCACGGTCTCATCTCTCACCAAGCACCCTACTTGCCTTGAGCACCATCAAGTTTAGTTGCCAACATCGAGCAGTAGCTCAAACTCAGCCATCCTAATTTTTGTATGCTATGCATTCTTCTTCGCTTGCTTGTCCTCGTGGTGCCTCTCGCACAAAGGGTTGGTCATTCCTCTAAATGCTAAGCCTAGATGCCTACTCCTCTGAGCAACTCCTTTTCCTATATCTCAATGTCTATTTCCCCAAACGATTGTATGTGCTGGCTATCCTCCACACAAGCCAGCTAGGTCCCCTATGTTTGTATGGCGAGTGTTTCTACGTGCGCTTATCCCGCTCTAATACCACATTATCACGGACTTAGATGAATTTGCCTAAGCCGTGCGATACCTATGCGTGTCCGTCTGCAAAGGTTAGCCTTCCTCGAGATCTCCTAAGATCCTTAGACTTACAAAAGAGAAAACGGGCCAAAAGAGGCAATTCCATCGGGATCCACAAGCAACTTCTAAGTAAACATTTTATAAAGCCAGATATAAATTACACTCATAGACATTACAAACTCAGAGAGGTTTTACACAAAGGATAATGGTCCATTACCAACCGATATCCCCACAAGTGCTTATAAGACACACCTATATTTACAAGCCAAAATTGGTTATAAAGCAACTAAACTAAGGTTGTTAAGCCTACTGCAAGCCCGCTTCTTGTTGTACAAGGTATGTATACAAACCGAAGGACACGGACATACATGAGCATTTCATCGAACACCTTGTTTACTTTGTTGTCCGTGACATCAAGGCTGAGGCTCCATGAACTTTGAGTCTTGATCTACAATTCTCCTTGAAGCTTCCTTGTGGTATCTTTGGTAGGCGTACTATAGTCTAACGATCCAGTATTATCTTGTATCTCTCCATTAGGGTTAGTAGTATTTAGACGATGGTGCATCACGATCCTACGATCCCATACGATCATCAACTGAACTTGAACCTCCTCATCAGTTGAGATATCAGGTGTATGGATCTGGGTTGAGTCTTCTTTTCTAAACTTCTATTTGCGGTGAGATACTTGGAGGATCCACTGTATTTTTAAATTGATATACTGATTTGATCCATAAGTCATGACTCCATTATGATCCTCAATTTTGCAAGGGCCAAAGTCACAGTAGGACCACTTCCTTGAGGCTCAAATTTTCTACTAGTAGGACTGAAGATAAAGGAAAACTCGATCTTCAATAGCAAACTTTCTTCTGCTCCGATATTTGTTGGGAGACTATTTCTTTCTTGCATAGGATGTAACTTGGTTGTTCTTAAATAGTAACTGAACATTCTTTTAGAATAATTGTTGTCCTTTGATAAAGTTCATAGTGGTGTGAGCCTATTCTGAGTCCGAGGAGGGTAGGAGCTATAATTTTACTGAGCATGTTTTTATCTCTCCATTGTACTGCTGACCTGTATCATGCTAGACTTTAAATTTAGTAGTAATTAATATCCTTTCATATATCAAAAGTATCATATTAAATATAGGGAGAGCCTTAGTGTGGATTAAGTGTCGGCCAGCTTGCAAGAGGGTGGTGTCGATCTCAACTCCTATTTTGTCTGCTCCAATTTTAAACACCTTATTTTGATCTGGTAATGCTAAGACTGATATAGATTGCATCCTAGCTATGAAGGCCTCGTAGATAGTGGACATGTAGATGCCTTCCTCCTGTTTCTTTATAATTTTGATCTCCATCCAATTATAGATTCTATGTTGGTACTATTGCTAGAGGGACCTGATATTCTTACGATCATCAATAAGGAAGACTTCGAATAGCATAGTCCTCTCCTGAGAGAGGTAGTAGAAGTAGCTCGAGATATGGGAGTGCTGCATCAAAAGCCATAGTTGGTTCAACTGGATATGGCACTTCAGGTAGAGCTTATCCCTACAGAGAAAGAGGTAAAGCTTTTGGAGATAAAGTGTCATTTCAAGGGAAGGTCGTGGCTGAATGATCTGTGTCTCGTACATCTCCTAGATAATCCTTTTAGCTTCAGTCCTCTAAGGATGTGGACAATAATAGCGCCAAATATATGCTGGTGGTTCCTGCTGTAAGATTAGCATATGGAGGTCGTGCAGTCTAGTAGGATGAAATCAGCTCGGTTCTGTGGAGGTAGCAAACTTCTACAAGCGTTGTGTCTTTTCTTCACTCCCACATTTTCCATGTAAGGTCACTTGCTTTACTTTGCTATTCATAAGGTTATTGGGGCTACTGTTCTTGATGAGGATGGTGATTGACTGTTGCTTAAGAGATTTTTTATCTTTTATTGCTTGCGGGTTTACATAGTCGGCTAAAGTGTGAGCCATGCAATCGGCTGACTGTGGATCCTCCTTCGTGTTCCTCTCCTCAGGTTCAAGGTCATCTTCTTCAGATTCTTCTACAGGGTCTATCATAGAAGCTTCCTTTTTTTGTAGTGATGGTTATGACTCTAAAGTTCATTGCAATGCCAACAAAGGTCCTTCGCGGATCTATCCCGAAGTTTTCCTCTCATCAATTTCTTTGGCAGCGAAGCACGACTAGGAGTCGGGGGTGCTAAAGATTTATATGTTGCTGGTCTAGGAGTAGTTCTCATCCTTCGAGCATCTTGGTTCAATCGTTCCTCTTGGATTCGGGCAAAAGAGATTGCAGCCTTCAAGGTAGGGGGTTATCGTGCTTTAACCTCTCCTTTAATTTCTAGATTTAGTCCTTCAATGAACATCCATAATAATTATCTGTTAGACCAATCACGAGCAAAGTAAGATAATTTCTCAAACCTGGTTTGGTATTCTTGGATCATGGAGGTTTGTCAGATCTTGGCAAGTTGTTCATTGATATTTTCATACTTGGTCGGCCCAAAGTGGTTCAATAGTGTGTACTTGAATTATATCCATGTCAGACTTCCACATTTATATTCAAACGAATTGTATGATTGTATAGTATCTCCTTCAATGTGGATGACAGTGGTATCCACCATGGAATCCTCTGGTGTTTGGTGATGATAGAAGTAATGTTCGACGCGTGAAATCCATACCGTTAGGTTTCCTTCTTCCCATCAAGGGAAGTCTTCCCTCATGCGTGGCTACCTTATATTAGTGGCTTGTTCTTTCTTTTTGAGAGACCTCTCTAAACTTGCACTTTGCTAAAATTTTGTTTGACTTGGAGATCGGCCCAATCCAAATTCGGCAAATAAGGCGCACAATCTGTCCACGCGTGATTCAAATGCCTCCAACTTGGTATCAATTGAACCTTGAGATGTCATTGCGTGTGCCTCCAAATCTAAGATGTCAATATCCTTCTCCTGCTATTGGGTCAGTGATATGAAATGGTTGGCTGGGTTGATGGCCGAAAGAGGTTGTGGATTAAGGGTAGATGACTATGGTTTGGGGCTGAAATGTTATAATTTTTTGTTGCTATTGGGGCTATGATTTAGGGCTAGTATAGGGGTTGTATATAGGGCATAACAGATGAGATCTAAGGCTAAAGGAATGGGTTAGGGTTGTTGTTGATGACAGCAATAGATTTGGTAGGAATTGAGTGTGGATGCAGTAAGTAGTACCGAAGGTAGTGCAACAAATTTTTTTGACAAAGAGGGTGTTGTTGATGCTGCTGTTTGGGGCTACTACAGAGGCTATAATGGGGGTTCAATGATAGAGGTTTAGGCTTAGAAGGGTGGCTTAGGGTTAATGTTGATGGCAGCAACCGGTTTGGTAGGGATTGGTGGCTAAAAGGGTGACAGATCAAGGTTGCGATTTAGGGTTAATAGCTTACGGTTTAGGTTACTGTTGGTGCTACGATTTGAGGGTACTATGGGGGCTATGAAGAATTTTTGTGGTATTGGTTTAAGGTTGGGAAGGAAGGTTTAGGGTTACTGTTGGGGCAGCAATCGGTTTAGCAAGGTTCAGTGGCTATGGAAGATAAGGATCGGTGGAATGTTCGACGACTATGGAAGACTGTTGTTTGGGCAATGATTTAGGTTGGCTACGGAAATCAAAAAAAGGCTACGACAACTGCATCTTAAGGCTATAGGAGTGCTCTAAAGATGACATGGGTGGCACCAACAATTTCGATAACGATTAGATATAGGCGTAGCAAAAAAACACCGAAAGATAGTGCTACAGAATTCTGCATCGATAGGCTGCAATAGTCACTGTATTGAGCTGCGGTTTTGGGTATTGTTATGGTAAGGAAAGTAGGTTATGAGGGTTGCATCTGAAGGCTAAAGAGATGCCCTAAAGATGTCTTGGGTGGTGCAGTAAGTTAGTTGGGTTTCGATGGGTTAAGGAGAAGAAGAAAGATAAAGGTGCAACAGTTTTTCATCCAAAAATTTTACAATAAAGAATCAAGTGAAACTTAAAGGGAATCTACTGGTAAGGGAGAGGTAATATCATCAAAAATTCATGGAAAAAATGACAGCAAAAGTTTTAGCAAAAATCGCAAGAAAAAGTTGTTGTTGAATTTTTTTTTTTGAGATTTTTTTAAGATAGTCAAAATTTCTTGCAGCAGTTTATAACAAGGAATTGAGTAAAACTCAATGAGAATCCACTATTTAAGGAAAGATAATACTATCAAAAAATTCATGGAAGGAATCGGCAGCAAAAGTTTCAGCAAGATTAAGGAATATGAGAAGGTACTGTAGTAAAAATTTTCGTCAAAAGATTTTAGCAATATAAATGAGATTTTTCCAGCAATTTAAAACTAGGATTTGGATAAAATTCAAAGAGAATCTTCTGCTATGGGAAAGGTAATATTGATAAAAAAATTTATGAAAGAAAATGGCAGCAAAAGATTCGGCAAAATCAAAGATCACGGGAAGGTATTGCAGTAGATTTTTATGTCTAAACTACAGTAGATTGGACATAAAAGATGAGCAGGTTATTTTGATGACTTTTTGACAAAAATAAAGGGAGATATTAGGAAGGAAGTTATAAAGCTGTGGTAGAAATTTTGTAGAAATTTGATCAGTAAAAACATAGCCGCAAATCAAACAGTAAGGGGTGTGCCCCTGGAATTCTGCGGCATAACTTTCATCGTAAAGATGGAAACTTTGCGATGAAATGTTTATACACCAATATGGGAATAATTTTTTTAGGTTTTTGGATTAAGGATAACTAAATTATAGTAGAAGTAAGGTAGAAAACTAGAACCTGTTACAATTCACGGGTAGATTAATGGATGATCTGCGGTGGTGGAGATGACGATAGAATTCGGTGATGATCTTTAAGCAATTATGGGAATTGCTTTGAATGGCTGTGGGGGGCTGATGGATGGCTGTGGAAGGGTAGCCAGACACCAAGAATGCTGCTCTAATACCAAGTGTTAGAACCCTTATAGATTCTAAGCTTGGGGTGATCTCTATAGGGGATCGGCCTCCTTAGAACTCTATAAGGGTTCCTCCCTCCTTGGTACTCAATTCATTAGCTAAAGAAAGATTGATCTATTCATGACAAAAAGTGAATGATTACAAGGCTATTTATAGTCCTTCAATCCCTAATTCCTAAGAGGACTCCTACTTCAAGACTTCTACCTTTAAGCAACTCCTAATGCACCTCTAATTCTAACTTTCAACTGATCTAACTAGGGGTGATCGATTGCTTATTGTTTTCCTAACTATTTCCTAACTTAATCCCCTTCTTAACCAACCCATCTTTAACTAGGATAAGGGATGGTTAATTAAGGTAACTTGTATCCTACTCTCCCCTCAAATATCTTCCTTAACTAATCCTAACCTAGCCAACCTCCTTACTTCCCTTAATAGGGGTCAGGTAGATAGGATTTACATGAATGCCCCTTCGATTTTACATGATTGTCCTTTTTCATAAAACTAAATTACGACTCTCCTAGCTAGAGTCCTAACACATATATGATCATCATACATGATTTCACATCATTATACCTACTCCCGCTTTGTCATCAACAAAAGGAGAAGGAGAAGTGCAATTAGTATTTTTTGATATATGAAAGCTTAGCAATTGCTTTAGAACATGCAAGCTAGTGAATTCATTCTTCTCTTTTGAGAAGTGCAAGCTAACAAATGTTTGATTCCTTTACTTTGTTCTAGCTAGCAATTTTATAAGTTAACAAGTTTTGCTCTCCCTTTGTCATTGTCAACAATAAGGGATGATTATATTAGTGCAAAACTTTTTTCATTACATCATTTTCAATAAATATATCAAGAAATATACAAATCATCACATGAAATATATCAAGAACAATTAACATAGTGATGAGATATTTAATTTACGAAAATAAATTATGAATATCAAGAAATAAATCATAGAATATTTTGATTCATGCATAATAATTCTCAAGTTGTCAAGATCATGATTTATGCAAAAAACTCATTTTAAATAATATGAGAAGACATAAGAGATTTGATTTATTAAAGATTTCAAGTTTTAATTCCGAGGAATCAAAATCATGATATAGGTAAAGAACTCATTTAATTTCTAATAATTAAAATCATAAAAATCATTTTCAAGAGATTCAAAATAAAATTAATAGACTTATTGATCTCTTGAAACGATAGTGATTTTCTTTCTCCACTTTGTGTGAATAAGAATGTAGAATCAAGGTAGATAAATGAAAAACACCATATCACAAAAATATTCAATTTTAAAGATATAAATTTTATAGATGTGAATTTCGAAATTAAGCTCAAAACTTCAAGATATTCAAGGAGATTCAAAAGTTTAAGAGCTAATCATGCATTTAAAATCCTATCATGTGATTTTGATAAGGATCATCATAAATTCTAAAAGAAAATATGATAGTAGATCAAGTTGAAATTGTAAATCAAGTATTCTGCATGCATTTAGAAAGTCGTAATTTTCTTCTACGCAATTATTCTTTATTCAATGTTATCATATCCAAATTTCTTCTAATCATATTGGCAATTTCATTTTCCCCTTTTAGTCTTTGTCATGTAGTATGATGGCATAATTTCTTTACATCCATGTTCAAAATAAGCCAAAAAACATAATAAGATAATGTCATTCAAGATAAAATCAAATTTTTGAATATCAAATGACATGATTTTGTTTAATAAGTTTCTTTCCCCTTTTTTTATAAATAATAAAAATGAGTCTTTGGGGATAATCTCAATTCATCCAAGATAAATCATTTTAATAAAAAAGAAGAAAGATTTTTATAAAAATTTTAATTATTATTATTAAGATCATAAATCTCCTTTTAATTAAAAAATCATAGAGATTAATAATATGATTCTCATAATATATGAGTGAAGTCAAAAAATTTAGAAAATATTTATGGTAATGCAAATCTCTTTTAATTTTTAACTTATCACAAATTTAAGAAATATTAATTTTGGTGATAAGTTATACTAAGAAGAAAGCCATAAGTAATCATGTTATAAAAAATATTATTATTAAATCATACATACTAAGAACATGATTTTTTTTAACACATTTCCTCATAGATGAAATTTCAAGGCTTTTGAAATCTTAGGAGTGATTCTTATAGAAATATGAATTTATAAATATTGAGATGTCAATATCATGATTTGGATGAAATTTTTTCTTTAATTAAAGATAGGAATCTTAGTGAATAAAAAGATGTAAAGCTATAATTTTTCAGATTTCAAAATCATGATTTAAGTTATCAAATAATCAAAAGCAAAATATCAATGAAGTTGGATAGATTCAAACATATCCATTCTTTAAAATAAAATCATTTGAAAATATATCCAAGATCATCATCAAAAATCACTTTTCAAAAAATTTCAATAAAGTCATCATAGATTGTTTTCCAAAAGAAAATAGCTAAAAGTTTTCTAATTTATTTTTGTAGTTAAAGAGATTCAACAATATTAGTATTATTTTATCTCTTATTGAAGGATTCATAGGATAGAAATATTTTTAAGATTAATTATCTTCCTTTTGGTTATTTCATGTGATTTCTTTTAAGAATAATTTTTAAATTAATGATTTTTTTGTTTAAGACTAATTCAACATGGTCATTACTATATGACATAAAACATCTTCAAAGCATAAATTTAACCTATCTCAATTTTAATATTTAAATGAGTCTAACTCTTTACACATAGTGTAAGGAGTTGACGAACTCATCTTAAAAATGAAGCATATATTTTCTACGCTCTAACATTCAACATAAGCATTCAATCATCATGACATTTCAATCAATATAATATTTAAATCAATCATTCCACAAACTTAGTTAATATTTGAAATATTTAATAATAGTCTTTATATTTAAATAAGCTAATAATTTTAGCATTCACTCAAAATCTCATTTATATAAGTTTTGTTTTGAATAATTAAGGTTCTTCGGTTCTAGGTCATTTTCATACTTGTATGCTATAGTTATGCATCATCAATATTAATTGTATAATGATGAACAATCAAAAGATTTATTATCAATAATTTTAATTTTAATGATTTTCTTGTTATTACTTAGACTAGTAAGCCTTGAAAGAATATTAGATCTTAATTCATGTGCCTTGAGCAGCTATTTCAAATCATAACTCAGTGCTCTAGCCTTATTAGAAAATAATTTTATATTATGGGAGGTTTTGATTTAGGTACCCATTTAACATTAGATCCTTTATGACATGTTCTTTCCATTTTCTCTAACGGCTTAAGGTTATTTATGGTTCATTTAGGAACCCAAATTAATTTATGTGAACTATAATTTTTAAATTGACATTTGTAGATTTTATGTCTTAATCTATTATAAAAATTATATTTATTTTTGGGTGACAAATTTAATGTAGGTCTTTTTACAAAGATGGTTGGGTTTTGTTGAACATTACCAATAAATCCTATACCATTTCTATTATTAATATGATCCTTATTGGCAAGGATCATATTTAGGGATTTATTCCCTATTTCAAAATTTTTTAATATAGTTTTAAGCATGATATTTTCTTCTTTAACATTATCTAGCATATCACATTTAGAATATGGATTATGTGATGCTAAGAAATCATGCATTTCATTTAGTCTTTTAACTAACAAATCATAATCAATTGTAAGTGACTTAAAAGACTTGCTAAGTTTTCTAAACTCATTGAACAAATCATCAAATGTATTTAATAATTCTAAAAAAATATTTAAAGACTCACTAACCTCATCTTCGATTGCCATTAAAGCAAGGTTCTCCACTTCTATGTTAAGCATTTGATCTTCAGAGCTCCTCAGCTTCTTGTGTTTATAGCAGAAGGTTGTGTTCATAATTTTTATAAGGTTCAAGTTCATTAATTTTTTCAGTTCATTTGTCAAAAGTTTATGTCCAAGGTTCTTATAGGAGTCATATGTCATTCTTAGTTCATAATCCTTCCTGTTCTTTGGAAGGGATTCTTCAAGTTCATTTTTGTAATGTATTTCATTAATTAATTCATTTATATTAATTATACTTTCATGTGAAATTTTTAAAGTATGTCAAATATCGAAAGTCGAATCACAATCAGAAACATGACTAAACTCATTTATATCATGAGCATAAAATAAGATATTCATAACCTTTGCATTTAAAGAAAAAGTCTTCTTCTCCAAATCATTCCAATTACATTGGAAAAGAAGACTTTTAAAATACACTCTCAACTATATTCCATAAATCAAAGTCCAAAGAGATGAGAAAAATACACATCTGTGTCTTCTAAAATGTGTAATCCGTCCGAACATGGTAGATGTGAAATAGAATGTCCCTCATTTATGCCAAAACAAGTCATTTACTCAAGTAGGTATCAATCCAAAGAGTAAGAACCTTACTGCTAATACCAATTGTTAAGATCAATTAGCACTAAGAGGGGGGGTGAATTAGTGCAAGTGTAAATTTTCTTTTTAGATGAAATCTTTTCGATTAAACAAAGATAGGAAAATCGAAGTTTTTCGTTCTTAGTCAAATGATTGGGTGAATTAAGAAAAGTTGCTAAGATAATAATCAATCTGAAAAGATAAGTAACATTTGTAGGAAAGAACTTATCGTGAAAAATTTGCTCTTTAAGAGTTGAGATAAATCGAAAGCTTCAATACAAGAATTATATAATCAATGAAAGCAAAGAACCGCTCATAATTTTTATAATGGTTCGGCGCCAAAGGCATACATCTACACCTAGGTCCTCCTTCTTGAGGCACACCGACATCCACTACCGATCTTATTTGGGTGAAGACTAAACCCTTACACTTGAGCTTACAAGGGAGATAATATTTCACTCTTTGACTACTCCCTTACCTCTTTTCTTTTTTTCTTACAATTCTAATACAATATTTTCTTAGAAAATAATCTCCCAAAAAAAGTGTGTATTGAATGTAAAAAAATTTAGGATATTTATAGTCCCCAAATTAGCTTCAAAATTGGAGCCAAAATCCAATTGTATCCGGAAAATCCAAGTATGGGCGGTTCACCCAACGACCTGGGTGGTTTACTTACCGTCAGCCACTAACCGCCTCCTGAATTCTGTGGTACGAGCGGTTTACCCGTCGAAAGCTATTGGCCGCCACTCGGATTCTATGATACGGGCGATCCAACCATCATTCATTAGCGGTTTACCCGTCGAATTATTCGGAAAAGTGGTTCCCTCCATATTTCTAAATCTGACTTAAACCAATAGTTGACCACACCCTTAGTCAACTAGTTGCACTTAACCTGAGCTCAACCAAACCCTATAGTGGACCCAATTGCCTTATTGAGTTGATTTGGATTTCTTCTAAATCTAACTCAATTAGAACTCAAATTTTAACTACGACTCAATGATTATAATATTTTAATGACCAATTAAGCTTAAATAAGACCTAACTCCCATATAATCTGATAGCCTCCAGCATTCTTACGGCAAGTCCTCTGATCTTCTTCCCAGCGATCTCCCTTCGTGTTCCCAGTAAGCTTCCCGATTCCTTCGGCGAATCTCGTAGCGAACTCCCGACGAGATCCCATCTCATCGTCCGAACTCGGCCTGATGCCTAAGCTTGATCTTGGCCCATTGTCTAGTTGTAACTCCATTGATCCTGTCATAATTAGTACTGTACGATGCTAATTATGACTTAATTAAATACAACTATAATTGCCAAACATCCATTATAAGACCATCCTCATTCCCGGTAAGCTTTTCAGCTACCCTCGACAATCTTCTGGTGAGTCTCAGTCTTCTTCTAATGAACTCCCTTGCACCATCCTAGCGAACTCCCGATACCCTTGGTGAGCTCCCAACACACTCCTGGCGAGTTCCCGACCGTATCAACTCGATGCATGGACTTGTCATTGGCTAATCCTAATTGTAACAATCATTATGTCATAATTAATCCTGCATCAATCAATTTTCAACAATCCATATTAGATCAATAACCCATCAATTGATTTTATCATCAAAATCTGTGATTCGACATGCTGCCCAATTGTCACGGACAACAATATAAACAAGGTGTTCGATGAAATGCTCGTGTTTGTCCGTGTCCATTGGTTTGTGTAAATACCTTGTACAACAAGAAGCGGGCTTGTAGTAGGCTTAGCAGCCCTAGTTTGGTTTTCTTTGTGGCTAATTTTGGCTTGTAAATATGAATATGTCTTGTAAGCATTTATGGGGACTTCGATCTGTAATGGGCCATTATCCTTTGTGTGTATAATCTTTCTAATTTTGTACTATCCATGGTGTAATTTGTATATGGCTTTATAAAGTGTTTGCTTGAGCAGTTGCTTGTGGATCCCGTTGGAATTGCTTCTTCTGGCCTATTTTCTCTTTTGTAAGTCTAAGGGACTCTAGGAGATCTCGGGGAGGGCTGACCTTTGTGGATAGACACGCATGGGTACCGCACAGCGTAAGCAAAATCAACTAAGCCCGTGACAATATGGTATTAGAATGAGACAAACATATGTAGAAACACTTGTCATACAAACATGAGGGACCTACCTGGGTTGTGTAGAGGACAGCCAGCACGCGCAACCATTTGGGGGAAACAGACATTAAGATGTAGGGAAAGGAGTCGCTCAGAGGAGCGGACTTCTAAGCTTGGCATTTAGAGGAATGGCCAACCCTTCCCGCGAGAGGAACCACGATGACAAGCAAGCAAAGAAGAATATGTAGCACACAAAGATTGGGATGGCTGAGTTTGAGCTACGGCTCGGCGTTAGCAACCAAACTTGATGGTACTCAAGGTAAGCGGGGTGCTTGGTGAGAGATGAGATCGTGCAAAGTGGGAGGTGTTGTATAACTACCGAAAGAGTTATGCAAAGCTCACAGAGGTGAGGGAAATTGTTAACTTGAAAAATTCGGTACTCATGCAAGGGCTTGTACATGGATGACAGAGTGTTCATGGCCATCCCAAGACGCAATCGGAACTCGACGCCATGGAGTATCAAAAATTTATCTTCGACATGGAAAGGATACGTCCATAGGTGACTAAAATGTATAATAAGTTTAGCATATTGCTAGACCTTGAAGGGTATAGTGGAGACTGTATTGGCGAAGGATAGCAATCTAACAAGTGCATTTATGGGGGCAGAACAAGGCATAAGTTGTTCAGCAAAATGGAGTAGTCGAAAGGGGATGGTGGTCTCCGAAACTTCTAATGGGAAGAATACAAAGAGGAAAGTTGCTCTAACATGATAGATATCCAAGAGAGATAAGTCCTAGTTCTCTAGAGGGAGAATCATATGCAACATATCATACATATTGAGGAAGAGTTCCTCAAGGCAATATCTTCACAATGTTCAACGGACCGAACGAGTGATGAAGAGTTGTTGCATGATCTCGAATGAGGTAGTGCATTAGTGGATGCATTTCAAGATCAAGTCGGGGAGCAATCCAAGGCAACATCTTATGAAGGCACACTTAGAGTCGATGCGAAAATTGAACTCAATGGAGGACTGACTCGTGGAATGGTGGACGCGAGGGCCACTATCAACTCAATATAAATCGAGGAGCAAAGCGACTTAGGTGGAACTCAGTGAAGTATCCAAGCCGCATGAAGGGAGTCGACATAGAAGATGTAACATGGAGTAGAGGTACGGAGCTTTCCTTGGACAGAGGTAAAGGGCATGAACTCTTGTAGAGGCAAGAGCGGGATCATGTCATTCCATGGGTTCTTCATTCTGATGGGACGGACTTATATTGCATGGTGCCAAAGATAAAGGGAGCTTCGAGGCATATGTAAGTTACCTTAGAGATGCATTTGACGGAGTAACTAAGGTAATTTAACTTATGAAGGTGAAGTTAGGATCAGGATACCTCAGCATGGTGCAAGAGGACACAAAGGCGGGTACTGTTGAAGAATATATCATAGTGTTGCCATTCGAGTTATCAAGAACAAGTGGTGCATAGCAGAGACTGTGCTGATAGGGGATATAGGCCCAGGATCCAGACAATGGTATACTAATTCTAGCAAAGTCAGGGGGTTTTTAGGAGCTACTAGGCGACAGATTGTCTTAAAGCTATGCTTCATCTAGGTGTGACCTAAGAGTGGGTGGACAAAGGTGAATTACCAAGGGAGAGAACAAAAAAAAAATCAGAGTTGACGGAGGCCCTACGATATGTTGGTAGAGACCACACTTGGAGAAGTTGTAGTCCGAGTTCATCACACAAGAGTCTATATATAATGGAGATGTCACCAGGAGGCGATATGGTGCAGCAGATCGTGGTGGAATAGTTCGTGGCAATGCAACATATGCAGTCCTATCCCATAAAGGATAGGATCATGCGAAGGTATAATCAGGGGTAAACTGGGAGCTCCACTTCGGTGTACGACACTACAAGAAGAAGGGCTATGGATTCAAGGAGTGAATGTCATGGTACCGCAAAGGCGGGTTTTTGTGTGTGCATCAGAGCTTACATTGGATGAAAGCTTTAGTCATCAGCATATAGGGGATATATATTAGGAGGTGCTAGGAGCTCCACTTTGGTGAACAATACAGCAACAAGAAGGGCTATGGATTCAAGGGGTGAATGTCATGGTACTGTCGAGGTGGGTCTTTCATGTGTATACATCGAAGCTTGCATCAGATGAAAGCCTTGGTCATCAGCATATAGGGGCTATGTACCATCAAGGAAGAAGTCAGATTGTAAGTACCGGTGAGTGCCATGGAGGGGACTTAATTATACAAAGGTATGATTGGAGTAGTTGAAGAGTTGGGCTACTTTAGTGCTCACATTTGCTTAAGGGAGCCCGGTAAGTCAAAGGACAAAGCCGAGTAAGCAAGCGTTACTACCAATGAAGCTAAGGAGAATAGAATCGGCACGAGCCCTATAATAAAATGGCAGAGGCCATGTATAAGAGTTGCAATTTGTCTTTCCATCAACCAAGGAGAACTGCTAAGAGGACACAGTGATGTTGAAGCAGGTGGTCGAAAGAGGCGAGGAAGCGACGACGAGTCCTGTGGGGCTTAGCTACCCAAAAAGCAAAGTATCAGTTAGAAGGAAGGGATGCAGATGCAAGGCAACGGATAGTAGGACCATGGGCTTGGCCGCACCATAGTACATAGAGGCAGGACTTCCGTGGAATCATCGATCCCTTGCTCTCATGGAGGGAGAGCATTGATCGTAAAAGGGGCCGAGGAGGTGGAGAATGCAAAGGCAAACTTTAGGTACAAAGACAGGATGGAAGGGCAAAGGCCAAGGAACTTCATAAGACTAGTGTCGATGGGCTTCTCATCAAGATAGCCAAAAGCGAGGGACTTCAGGTTGATGCAAAAGTGCTCGACCAAGGAACGAAGTATGTAGTACGCAGTACTGTATCTTTTCTACTCAGAGGAGTAGGTGATAAAGGTGACAAAGGTGACAAAGGTACAATCCTAGAGGCGACCAGAACTATCAAAGACTTACTCCAAGTTGGGGGACTCCAAGTTGGAGTAAACTTTTTGCTCTTTTCGAGTGAAACTTCTTGTAATCCAAAAGTTCAATGGCAGTGAGAAGGCAAATCATAGTAGCTAACTCAATGTAAGGAGTGCAAATATTTCAAGTGCTTCAGAAGTGTGAGCAAAGAGTAGGCGAATGTTAGTAACCAGCTCAATGCATGAAGTACAAACTCGAGGAGGCAAGCGAAATCGAGTAACCTCTGCCTTCTTAACTCAAGAGAATGGGCAAAACTGAGTACCCCAATTCTCTTAACTCGAGGAGGTGAGCAAATCCAAATAACCTTGCCTAAGAGAATGGATGAAGTTGAGTATCCCAGTTCTCTTACTTATCCAGTAGAGAAGCTCTGCATAAGTTTAGTGACCCTTCAAAGAAAGCTTATGGAAGACAATAGTTATCAAATCCTCATCATTGGTGATCAATACTACTGAGAGCAGATTGTTTACTTCATTTCTCAATTGAATGCCAATCGAAAGCGGGAGTGATGCGAACCTACTTGGAAGTAACAACTAAAAGTGAAAAAAGGATCAATGGGCAAACATTATGGAGAAAGGACCTCAAAAACCTTAAAGTCTACGAGGCGATGCTCGTCAAAGTTCCAACAAACATCCATCCAGTTGAAGCAACATGAGTATACTATGATACTGATGCATAATAAGGCAGGTCTTTTCCTTCATTAGAAGGATCCGCGAGAACCAATAAGAATCAGCACAACTCAGCCAACCCCATACCAGATTCAATCATTAGTGAGTTGAAGCAGCATGGCGGATCAGAGTTTGACTACTCAACAGCAACGATAGAGAGCAGTTGGGAGCCAAAGGAGCATGTTGCAGCCAAAGCAGAAGATTAAAGATTTAGCAAAATGCGAGGAGATACAGCGTCTACAGTGGCTTCGACGAGGACATCAAAGGAATAAGTGGGGAAGAATATCACGGACAATAATATAAATAAGGTGTTCGATAAAATGCTCGTGTTTGTCCGTATCCTTCGGTTTGTGTACATACGTTATACAGCAAGAAGTGAGCTTGCAATAGGCTTAGCAACCCTAGTTTGGTTTTTTTTATGGCCAATTTTAGCTTGTAAATACAAGTGTATCTTGTAAGCACTTGTGGGGACTTCGGTATATAATGGACCATTATCCTTTGTGTGCAACCTTTCTGATTTTGTATTGTCCATGGGTGTAATTTGTATGTGGTTTTATAAAGTGTTTACTTGAGCAGTTGCTTGTGGATCCCATTGGAATTGCTTCTTTTGGCCCATTTTCTCTTTTATAAGTCTAAGGGACTCTAGGAGATCTCAGGGAGGGCTGACCTTTGCGGATGGACATGTATGGGTGTCGCATGGCTTAGGCAAAATCGGCTAAGCTCGTGACACGATGAGTGGGCATCACGAGCAAGCGTCACCCTCACGGGCGAGCATCGCCTCAGCGAGTGGGCATCACCCCTACAGGTGAGCACCTTCCTAGCGAGCGAGCATTGCTCTAGTGGGCATGTGTCACCCCTGTTGGCGTGCGCTGCCCTAGTGGGTAGGCGTCGCCCCTGTTGGTGTGCACTACCCTAGTGGTTAAGCATCGCCCCTACTAGCGTGCACCACCCATACAGGCAGCCTTTGGCTATGGGCAACCACTCCTATAGGTGGCCACCCCCTTCGCCCATAGGCAGCTTGCCTTGCAGGCAATATGTTTGCTGCAATAATGAGTATAACAGTTCTACGCAATTTAATCTCATCACACGTAGTTTAAAACTAATCTTTTGCACGAATAACCTTGGCTATGGTACAATGCTAGGAAACCTCAACAAGAGCAACACATGCACAACGGAAGATTAAAATAAAACCAGTTTTCGATATAGATCAAAATTGACGTGTAAAGTTTGGTGCAAAAAAAAGCTATAAAATAAAAAAACTACATCATGTGAAATATCGTTTACCTAGGGAGATCGTATATCCTTATTTTTTCATATACAGATGGAGAGGATGAAGGAGGTCAAACGTTCTCCTCTCTAGTGGTATCCATACAATGGATTGCTACAGCAATACTTCTCCAATCGCAGCTACAAATATCGCCACTCTTGCATAGAGGGAGGGAGGAAAATAGGAGGGGGCAGCTAAAGTGTAGCCTATCACATAAGTGTCGCCCCTGCCTCCTATTTATAGAGAGCCACCAAAAACCCTAGGGAATCCTGCCTTAGTGGGTATTGGATCTCCATCTACTTACCCACTAATCTTGAATTATTGGGTCTCTATCCAATAATCTTCTTTGACCTCTAATTGGGCCTCATGCAGGGAGCCCATCAATATCGGGTCTCATCTAATGAGAATAGGGGCTGATTGGATCTATATCTAATTATTTATCCACTGAAGCATCCACCATGTATGTATTACCCTTTAGGCCCAATACAGATCTGGCTATAAGTCCTCCCTATCAGAACTTCTTCTAACTTAGTGAATCTCATAATAATTCTCTAAACTCATCAACTATGGACGTACTAGGCCACTATGCATAATCCCCAGACGGTACAAAGGATCTTATTCATTGGACTTGTTTGTTTATAATTACCATATATCTATAGTCTCTCATCCACTAATATCTCAGATATCGTATTCAGGCATGGTAGAGTGAAGACACATATGGAATCCGTCTAAGTCTCGCTCTAATCGAATTCTCCCCGAGAACTTCTTTACTCTCAATCCGACCAATCTGATCAGGGATTTACCTAAGTGAGAGCACATGAGATATTCTTCTCATGATACTGAGAGTAGATGATCCTCTATTGATACTCAATATCCTTCGTAAGAATGCCTACCAATCCCGATAGCTAGTTGTACCAGATCTGAAACTTTCCATACCTGTAAGTCCAGCATCAAAGAAAGGAGTACTCAAACAAGGCATCATTGGTGTCTCAAGTCTAAGGACCAGATATATAACTTGGACTATGGAATCACTATACGATGTTAGGTATCATTAACCATACAACATGTCATAAGTAGATTAATCAGTAAACTCATTCTCTAATAAGCATATGTACTATATCTATAGTGTCTTCACATAAGTGGTCATAAGACTAGTCACCTTCATCATATGGACGAGCATACAGTACACTGATTTGTCCAGTTGTCTCAATGTCCCTCTTGAGCAACCTATGTTCGGGATTATTTAAGATGTATGTTTAAAGTTGAATTGGTCTTATTATCATAATTTTATCATGATCTGATTCCCATTATATAGAATCAAGGATATCACAATATATATATGTTGAATCTTGAATTTTAATGATGAAATCAATTGATATGTTTTATTATCTAACTTGTGTGTTAAAGAAAATGATATAGGATTAACTATGATAGTAAAGGTTAGTACAATCAAATGTTAGGTCAGAGTTAAGTTCGAGCATTAGGCCGAGGTTCGGATGACGTAATAGGAGTTTGCCGAGAGTTCACCGGAAGTCGACTGAGGTTTAGACGATATTGTCGGGAGCTCACCGAGAACTCACCAAAATATTACTGAGAAGTTTGTCAGGAGTTCACCGATAGGTTGTTGGAAACTCACTGAGAGTTCATTGAAAGAATGTTGGAAGTTTGTTGGGAGTTCACCGAAGGAAATCAGGAGCTCGTCGGGGGTTCATCGGAAATATGCTGAGAGTTCACCAAAGAGACGATCAGACAATAAAGACTATATGTTGAGTGTCGTAGTTAGTATTATGCTAAGAGTTAGTTTTACTAACTCAATTAAGAGGTCATTATACCTTAATTGGGACTGATTTGGACTTATTATAAAGTCATTTCAGTAACCCAAGGTCAAATGAGACATGGTCTTCGAAGACACAGTCTCCAAGATGACATAGTCTTCGAAGATGTGTTAGGCGATTGACTTGCCCAAACTGGTCAGTTGACCCACCTAGACACAATCTTCCAGACTGTGTCAGGCAGTTGACCACCTAGACACAATCTTCGAGACTGTGTTAAGCAGTTGACCGCCTAGACATAATCTGACAAACAGTGTCAGGTGGTTGAATCACCCAGAATGCAGTCTTCGAGACTAGCACCTCGGGATCACTTAGAACTTGAATTTTGGCTCCACATCTGAAGCCATTTGGGGCCTATAAATACCCCACCTATTCTTGCTGAAAGGAAGCAAGTAATTAAGAGCAAAAACCTTATAAAAATGTTATTGTAATTAAGAGCTTCTTCTCATTTTATCTTGTGTGGTCTTTTGTTTAAGGGAGAGCTTAGAGACTTGTAAAGGTTATCTCCTAAACCTGTAAAAAGGAGAATAGAGTTATAAGAGAGTAGTTGATCTTCACCCATTGAAGGAAGATCAATAGTAGAAGTTGGTGACCTCAACGAAGGAGGAATCGGGAGTGGACGTAGGTTATGAGACCGAACTACTATAAAATCAGTTTGCTTTCTCGTCTTTGCTCTTTTTCCATTGCTTTCTTATTTAAGTGTCTACTACCTTTGCTTACACTCTTACAAATATCTCCACACTTAAACGCATTTCCGATAAGGTTTTTATTGAATAAATATTTAAATTAATATAATTTTTTTATAAGAACTAATTCACCTCCCTCCCTCTTAGTGCGCTTTGAACCTAACAAATAATATCGAGCCACATTTCTCTCTATTTGGCTTAAAATCCAAGAGAGATGACTTTTGTTAGCAATCAAGAGGGACTTTCTATCACTGGTCCTCCCATGTTCAATGGGATGGATTACACATATTGAAAAACTCGAAAGATAATTTTTCTACTTTTTATGGATTTTGAATTATGGCATATTGTTGAAAGTAGTTTTGAAAAGTCTTTCAAACCTATAAACGAATGGAATGATTCGGAAAAAAAGACTTTCTCTTTGAATACTAAAGTGATGAACACTTTATTTTGTGCTCTTGATAAAAATAAATTTAATTGGGTTTCTATTCGTGAAACTATACACAAGATTTGGCACACACTCGAAGTTATAAATGAAGGCACTAGTTGAGTCAAAGAGTCAAAAATTAATCTTTTGGTGCATAACTATAAGTTGTTTCGCATGAAACCAAGTGAGACCATAGGAGACATGTACACCCATTTTATGGATATCGTCAATAGTCTAAAAATGCTTGGTAAAAGTTTTTCTAATTTTGAACTTGTTAACAAAATATTAAGATCTCTTCCTAAAAGTTGGGATCCTAAAGTAACAGCAATATAAGAAGCAGAAGACCTAAATAATTTTCCACTTGAAGAACTAATCGGGTCTTTGATGACTTACGAAATGACATGTATAGCACATGATGAACTCAAGAACAACCTTACAAAGAATAGGAATGACATAACACTTAGAACCAAGGAAGACCACTTGGGAGAAAACTCAAGTGACGATGATGATGATGAGACTTTACACTTCTTACAAGAAAATTTAAGAAACTCTTAGAAATGACTACGTCAAAACAAGATGCTAAGAATAAAAGTGAACTAAAAAAGGACTCAATAATATGTTACAAATGTAAGAAGCCAGGACACTTTAAAAGTGAATGTCTCCGAGTGAAGAAGAAGCAACCAAAGAAGAAGAAGGTGCTCAAAGCTACTTGGGATGACTCAAGTTCATCCAAAGACGAAGAGCCAACAAACAAGGAAGAAGTTACAAATTATGCTTTAATGGTATTTGGTAACGAGGTAAGTAACCTAAACGAGTCTTCTTTATCTTATGATGCATTATTTAATATATTTAATGACTTGTATGATGATATTAAATTAGATAATAAACAGAATAAATTGTTAAAGAAAGATCATACTTCATTAGTTAGTGAGTTTAAAAATTTTAAAAGGGAGTATGATGAACATAGGATAGCTCCTTGCACTAAGTGCGAAGAATTAGATATACTCAAGAAAGAAAATGTTTCATTACAAGAGACATTATAAAAATTTTAAACAGGTAACAGATCCTTAAATATGATCCTTGCTAATAAGGGTCATGTTCATAGATACGAAGGAATTGGCTTTGCGAGTAACATTAAATGAAAACCAACCATCTTTGTTAAAGGACCTACATTATATGTTTCACCTATAAATAAATATAATTTTTGTGGAGGAATTGGGCACTATGCTTATAAATGTTCATTTAAAAAGTATAATCTATAAAAATTAATTTAGATTCCAAAAGGAACCATAGACAACTCAATGCCATTAGTAAAATTAGGTAGAATTTTTCATGAGAAACCCAAAGACAAATGGGTACCTAAACCAAAACCCTCTTTCTTATAGGTATGTCTCCAAATAAAGGCTAGAAGTACTAAATGGTACCTCGATAGTAGATACTCAAGGCATATAACCAGAGATCCAACTTATTTCTCCAAGCTTACTAGCCTAAATGAAAGATTTATCACCTTCGGAGACAACAACAAGGGAAAAATCATTGGGAAAGGAACCATAGGTAACAAATCAAACCTCTTGATAGAAGATTTATTATTATTTGATGGTTTTAAACATAATCTACTAAGCATTAGCCAATTATGTAATAAAGGATACATTATCAAATTTGAATCTAATGCTTGTATAATTGAAATACCACACAAAAATAGTTCTATAATTGCCTAGGAAGCAATAATATGTATACTATTAACATTGATGTTTTTTGTAATGAAATACATTTATCGATCTTAAATAATGATGCATGGATTCGACATAATAAACTAGGACATACTAGTATGAAACCATTAAACTAAATCTCAACTAAAAATCTAGTAAGAGAAATGCTTAGAATCAAGTTCGTTAAAGATAAAGTTTGTAATGCATGTCAACTAGGAAAACAAAAAATATATAATTTTAAATCAAAAAATAAAATAAGCACCTCTAGGCTATTTCAGTTGATCCATATGAATTTATTTGGACCAATTGATACTACAAGCTTAGGAGGTATCAAATATGCATTTGTTATTGTAGACGATTATAATAGATATACTTGGACCCATTTCTTGATACACAAAAGTGATTCTTTTAAATATTTTATAAAATTTTACAATCTTGTACAAAATGAAAAGGATTTTATGATTTTATCTATACGTAGTGATCATATGGTGAGTTTCAAAATCATAAGTTTTAAAATTTTTGTGACTCAAATGGGTATAATCATAATTTCTCTACTCCTAGAAATCCACAACTAAATGGAGTAGTGGAAAGAAAAAATAGAAGCTTACAAGAAATAGCTAGAACTATATTAAATGAACATAGCCTACCCGAATATTTTTGAGCTGAAGCCATTAACATGGTATGCTATGTTATGAATAGGGTTCTTGTAAGACCATTACTCTCTAAAATTTCTTATAAATTTATGAAATAATAAAAAATCTAATATTTTGTATTTCAAAGTATTTAGTTGTTAATGTTTTATTTTGAATGAAAAAGATATCTTAGGAAAGTTGGATGCAAATCCGATAAAGGGATATTTCTTGATTATTCCTCAATTCCAAAAGTTTATTGTGTCTTTAATAAAAGAACTCTAGTAAGTGAGGAATCCATTCATATTATTTTTAATGAGGTTCCTAAATTAAAGAAATCTAATTTTCATGATGATTTTAATTTTGATACTTTAAATTTCAATGATAAATCTCCTCTCCAAAACAACTTGGATGCATCTATTTCCAAGGAATCCTTACCTAAGGAATGTAAGTATGTAGATGCTCATCCTAAAGAGTTAATAATATGAGATATCAAAAGGTGTTCAAATTCATTCATCATTTAAGAATTTTTGCTATAACGCCGCATTTTTATCTCAAATTGAACTAAAATGCATTGAGGAAGCCCTAAAAAAATGATTCTTGGGTTATTTCAATGCTTGAAGAGTTAAACCAATTTGAGAGAAATGAGGTATGAGTGCTTGTTCCTAGACTTAATGACCATTTAGTCATTGGTACTAAATAGGTATTTAGAAACAAGCAAGATAAAAATAGCATCATGGTTAGAAACAAGACTAAATTAGTGGCCAAGAGTTTCGACTAAGAAGAATGGATTGATTATGAAGAGACCTTCGCTCCTATGGCTAGACTTAAAGCCATGAGGATGCTCATTGCCTTTGCCTCTTTTAATAATTTTAAGTTATTTCAAATGGATGTCAAAAGTGATTTTCTAAACGGTTTTATTTCTGAAGAAGTTTATGTTGAACAAACCCCTAGTTTTGAAAATGATCTTTTTGAATCATATTTTTAAACAATCTAAGGCTCTTTATGGATTGAAACAAGCCCTAGGGCTTGGTATCAAAGACTTAGCTCTTTCCTTATTTTAAACCTATTTTTGAAAGGCAAGGTTGATACCATATTATTTTTTAAGTATTTAAAAATAATTTGATAGTTATTCAAATTTATGTTGATGATATTATTTTTATTCAGCAAATGAATCCTTATATGAATCTTTTGCTACGAGTATGAGTCAAGAATTTGAAATGAGTCTAATGGGTGAATTAATATTTTTTAGAATTATAAATAAAATAATTAAATGATGGTAACTTTATAAATCAAACTAAGTATACCTTAGATTTATTAAAACATTCTAATATAGACAATGCTAAGGCTATAAACACACCCATGAGCACTTCTACAAAATTAGACTTGGATAATTAAGATGCAAATTTTGATCAAAAACTTATAGAGGAACCATAGGTAGTTTATTGTATTTAACTGCTACTAGATCGGATATAATATTTAGTGTTGGATTGTGTGTAAAATTTCAATCCAATCCTAAATATTCTCATTTTAAGGTAGTTAAATGTATATTTAGATATTTAAAAGAAACTTCTAACTTAGTTTTATGGTATCCTAAGTAAAAAAAATTTGATTTGCTTGTATACGGATGTCAATTTTGGAGGTTGTAAAATAGATAGAAAGAGTACAACCGAAACATGCCAATTCTTAGGACATGCTCTTGTTTCTTGGTCTACAACCGAAGTTGAGTACATAGCAACTGGTGCATGCTGTACACAAGTCATTTGGATGAAAAACACCTTAGAAGATTATAAAATTCACTTGAAAAATATTCCTATCAAATGCGATAATATTAGTACAATATGTTTAACTAAAAATCCTATTCAACACTTAAGAACTAAACATATTGATATTAGGCATCACTTTATTAGAGATCATGTAAATAATTATAATATATCTTTATAATTTATTGATACTAACCATCAATTAGCTGATATATTCACCAACACTCAGGAACAATTTGATTTTATTAGAAGAGAGTTAGGAATGTTAAACTATCCAAATGCATGATTTGATATTTTTAGATTTCTTGAGCTTTTGCTTGAAATTTACATGAGATGATTTTGAATACATGAGTAGCTCTTATAATCTTCTTGGATTTCTTAACTTTTGAGCTCACTTTCAATACTTTGATTCTTCAATTTATGAATATGTATCCTCCCTCTTAATAATTTATTTTGTTTTGGGATACCTGATTTTGGATCCTTGACACCCCTTCCCTTTTTCTTCTTTTATTTTATTTACAAAGGGAAAGAAAGCAATGTGATACGAAATAGATTAAATTGTATTCTAATTTTTCTTCTTATTTTACTAAGGGGAGAAATAGACTAGATTTATTTTTGTGTAATGAATATTTATGATAAATATATTAATATATGTATTGAACATTTAGTATTCAAATGTGTAGTGAATATTTTTCTTTTTGATAACAAGGAGAAATGGCATGATTGATGACATATGATAAATGTTGTGTTTAAAATTTTATTATATAATGAACATTTGTTTTGAACAATTATTTAGAAAAGGTATGTTGAATATTTCTCCTTTTGATGACAAAAGGGGAGAAATAGTATATTGATGACAAATGATAAATGGTATGTTTGAATATTTTTGATAAATATTCAAAAACGATAAATGTTTAAATGATGGATATTTGTGATAAATGTTCAAATATGAATTATACATTTCTCCTTTTGTTGATGACAAAGGGAGAAATGACATAATTGTTGACATAAGAGAGATATTTTGAGATCTTTGAAAGAGTTGAAATTTTTATGATGACATGGTTATATTGTGAATATAATGATTGAAATTTTATGTAATACCAAGAGAATGAATATCTAAAAATTTTATCATATATGGTATCATATATAGTTAAATTATGAAAATTATCAAAATGCTTGAATTCAAAAGTGATAGTGCTTTTGAATTCAAGTTTGTTGTATTTATTTATGGCATATATATAGGGGGAGTTATGGTTAACTCCCATCATCAATTTGTTGTCATCATCAAAAAGGGAGAGATTGTTGAATCTCATATTTTGATGATAAAATTAATTGATGGGTTTTATTATCTAACTTATGTGTTAAAGAAAATGATGCAGGATTCACTACGACAGTAAAGGGTAGTACAATCAAACGTTGAGCCGGAGTCAAGTTCGAGAATTTGGCCGAGGTTCGGACGACACAATAGGAGCTCACCGGAAGTCGGTCGAGGTTCGAACGACGTTGTCATGAGCTCACCGAGAGCTCACCAGAAGTTTACCGAGAAGTTCATCAGGAGTTTATAGACCAGTTGTCAGAAGCTCGCTAGGAGTTCACCAGAAGAATGCTAGAAGTTTCTTGGGAGTTCACCAAAGGAAATTGGGAGCTCGCCGGGAGTTCATCGGAAAGATGCCGGGAGTTCGCCAAAGAGACGAACGGATAACAAAGATTGTGCATTGAGTGTCATAGTTAGTATAATGATAAGAGTTAGTTTTACTAACTCAATTAAGAGGCCAGTAGGCCTTAATTATACTGGTTATAAGTGCCATGCAAGCTAATCACGTGAGTGATAGCACGTATGACACGATATATGATCTTTTTTCTTATAATTAATATTGGTATATTCTCACATTATATTATTTATAACATATATATTGTGATATCCTTGGTTCTGTGCAATAAGAATCAAATCGTGATGAGATCACGATAATGAGATCGATTCACTTTTAAACATAGATTCTAAATACTAGTTACAAGTGCCCTGCAAGCCAATCACGTGAGTGATGACACATGTGATACGCTATGTGATCTTTTTGCTTATGATTAATATTGACATATTCTCATATTATATTATTTGTTACATATATATTGTGATGTCATTGGTTCTGTGTAATGGGAGTCGGATCGTGATGAGATCACGATAATGAGATCGATTCACCTTTAAATACAGATCCTAAATAATCCCGGTCATAGGTTACTTAAGAGGAACATTGAGATAACTAGACAGATCGGTGTACTATATACCCGTCTATATGATGGAGGCAGTTGGTCTAATAGCCACTTGTGTGAAGACACTAAGGATATAGTACAGATGCTCATTGGAGAATGAGTTCACTGATTGATCTGTTTATGGAATGTTGTATGGTTAATGATACCTAATGTCAGATAGTGATTCTATAGCCCCAGTTATGTATTTGGTCCTTAGACTTGAGGCACCAAGGATACCTTATATGAGTACTCCTTTCTTTGACGCTAGACTTACAGATTTAGAAAGTTTCAGATCTGGTACAGCTAGTTATGAGGATTGATAGCCAACCTTACGAAGGCAATCGAGTGTCAATAGAGGATCATCCACTCTCGGTATCACGAGAGGAATATCCCATATATACTTGCTCAGATAAATCCATAGTCAGGGTCATTCGGATTGAGAGAGAAAGAGTTCTTCGAAAGAATCTAATTAGAGTGAGACTCTGACGGATTCTATATATGGCCTGACAGTACCATGTCCAATATACGGTCTCTAGGATATTAGATAGATGAGAGATTATAGTACATACATAGTCGATGAGTCGAGTGAATTATTATGGGGATAATAATTCACTATATCAAAAGGAGTTCTGATGGGAGCGACTCATGGCCAGCTCGGTATTGGGCCTAGAGGGTCATGCATATATGGTGGATGCTTTAGCGAATAAAGGATTGGATGGAGATCCAATTAGCCCCTATTCTCATTAGATGGGACCATATGTTGATGGGCTCCTTGCTTAAGGCTCAATTATAGACTTAAGGAGATTATTGGATAGAAATCTAATAATACAAGGTTAGTGGGTTATTAGAAAGTGATCCAATACCCACTAAGGCAGGAGCCCTAGGGTTTTTGGTTACACTCTATAAATAGGAGGGGAGACTTATCGTTGATAGGCTGCAGCTTTAGCCACCACCTCCTATTCTCTTCTCTCCCTCTACGCAAGAGTTGTGAGATCAGATTGAATGAGTTTCGCTATAGAGATCCATTGTGTTGATACTGCTAGAGAGGAGGATACTTGACCTCCTTCTTCTTCTCTATCCGAATCTGGAATACAGGGATATACGATCTCCCTAAGTAAAATCAATCTCTCATACATTATAATTTTTTGATTTTTTATAATTTTTCTCACAACCCTAATCTTTTGCATGATGATTCGATCTGCGTGGGAAATCGATTTTTGTTTTAATTTCCTCTGCATATGTGATGCACCCACTTAGAATCAGAGCCATGGTTTTCATGCGAAAGATTGGTTTTAAACTACTTGTGATGAGATTGAATCGCGTAGAATTGTTTTACGCATTCTTGCTACGTTTTCACAACGAAGGTGGCAAGGAGAGGGGTGACCAACCAGGGACAACCCCCATGCAAGGCCAGCCACCCACGGCCAGGCCAGCTGTAAGGGCCAGCTGGTTGCAGCCAAGGCCCCACTACAAGGGGACGGCCGCCCGCAAACGGGCAACCGGCTACGGGCACGACGCCTTCAAGAAGGCCGCCTACGGGTAGAAGCACCACCCGTTGCCAGTGGCCCACCCGCAAGGGGCTGCTTGCCCGCGATGAGGCCGCAGGGTGCCTACCGCGCAGAGGGGTGGCACCCATAGAGGGCATCGCCTGTAGGCACGGCGCCGACCGTCGGGGCAGCTAATGGCAGGCAAGGGAAACCGCCACCTGCGTAGGGGCAGCGACAACGGTGGCGATGACCAAAGGGCGCAAGAGGGCTAGGGCATCCTTTTGAGAAAAGGATGATCCTACCCTTGTGAATTTAGGAAATTCGGAGGACTGTCCTCGTGTATAAAATTCTTGAAATACCCTCAACATTCCGAAAATTTCGAGAACTGTCCTCTTAATCAGAATTATAAAAATACCTTCAATAATTTTAAAAATTTTGAGGACTATCCTATCGTCCAAAATTATGAAAATGCCCTTGACAATGCTGAAAATTCTAAGCATGTCCTGATTTCCAAAAAAATAATTAATTAAATATTTTAATTAATTATTATATATCTAGTAATCCTACATATTATGTGATGTACATCTGATGTATGATGTGGATGGATGATCATAAGTCATGTGTTGTGATGTATGTAATTTGATTATTATTATTATTGGGGCCTACGAGCCTCTATTTTTCTCGTTTATTATCGGGTCTACATGTTTGTGATTATTTGTAATTACATAAAGAGACACAACGGAAGCGTGGAGATGATAGCGGGACCCATGATGCCGTGGCGGGAGATTATGATGCATGGTGATGTGACGATCCGACGGAACCGATGATGATGAGATCAACAATCACAAGGCATGGAGATACACCAAAGCACACATAGATCCTATTGTGAGTGATTACGCCTATTGGCTCAGGCTTAATCATATTAGGTGATGGCTCATGATTATCCGATGTGGCTTGCATATGTGATGTGTTATACACATACTATATATATATATACATACGATGTAGATATATATTAAATATGTATGTGTGTGACTCGACATATTAGGAGACTGATACAAAACAAAAACCACTCCTATGATAATATTAAGTCAGTAAGCGTGAGGCAATAAGATTGACCCACGTGGCATTCTATCGTTATAGGAAGAAATTAAATCACGACATAGGTTGAGTTGGTCGAGTCCCTCGAGGTTTACTTATCTACGTGATCGAGTTCTTGTCTACGATATAGAGATATCACTGGTGACCTGAGGACATAGTATGCTTGGTCGAGTTTCTCGAGGGCATATCATCAAATCAAACTTATATTGTAACAATGGTGATGACTTAACTAAATATCATGGTTGGTCAAGTCCCTCGAGACCATGATGATTCAGAGGCCGAACGTGATGGGAATCACAAGGAGTTGTGATTGGCAAAAGTTGCATACCTTTTGGATTTAGTGTAATTGGTCGAGTCCTTCGAGGTTGCACTAAGATGCCAATTGGATCCCGATCCCCACTAGGAGTCTGCCGGAGACTTCCGTCTCACATGTCGAGGGTGTCACGTGATTCACTAAAAAAATAGTGGGAGTACATTAAAATGGAAGTCTATATCTTAATTAGTATTTTCTGTAAAATCTGTATGTTATTTAATTTATGCTATATCATGTTTGTCTCTTGCAAAACCCATACGTGGCATACTTGATGCCAACAGCCTCATTGGTCCAAAAGCTCCACAATTTGAGAATTATTCTCACAGAAGAGAAAATCATATGTGTTCTTAACATGATTGTGCACATACTAAAGGAAAGGATAAGCGAGTATGAGATCGCTCGCTTTGTGAAGTATAAAGATAGTCCTAAATGATAACCTATATATTGATCTTATACTTCAGTCCCTACCATATTCCTTTTTACTGTTCATTATTAACTTTAATATGAACAAGTTTGAGGTGACTCTACTTGATCTCCTCAATATGTTGAGAGGAGTTGAGAGTACCATCAAGAAAGAGAAGTCAGTTCTCTATATTGGTGAGACCAATAGGAAAAGGAAGGCTAATAAAGACCCTTAAGAAGGGCAAAGGCAAAGAAAGACTATGTAAGGCAAAGGTTGCTAAGAGAGACCCGATAAAGGACAAAGGACAGTTCTTCTATTGCGGCCAAGACGAGCATTGGAAGAGAAATTATAAGGACTATCTTGCAGAGAAGGCGAGATAGAAGCTTAGAGAAGCTTCAGGTATATTCATGATCAGTCTTCACTTGTCAGATTTTTATGATAATACATGGGTATTAGATACCGGGAGTGCTTATCACATCTGCAATTCGTTGCAAGTTCTAGCAAGACCTAGGAGACTATCCAGAGGCAAGATGGACCTCAAGATGGGCAATGGAGTAAGAATTGATGTATTTGCCGTTGTAGAGATCACCCTACATCTTCCTGGTGGAGCTATCATTGCATAGCATGCTATTTTATTCTCTCTATTATTAAAAACATTATATCCATCTCTTGTTTGGCAATAAGTGGATATAAATTAATTTTTGAGAATAATAGTTGTTCAATAATTATAGATGATGAGATCATCACTAAAGGGACCCTTGTAAATGGCTTATATGTGTTAGACACTTCTCCACACATCATAAATATAAATATATCTAAGATGAAAAGAGATGAGGTGAATAATGCATACCTATGGCATTGTAGGCTAAGTCATATACATGAGGGAAGAATTCAAAAGTTGCTGAAAGATGGATACTTAGATCCATTTAACTATGAGACATATGCAACTTGCGAACTTTGCCTTCGTAGGAAGATGACCAACTCTCCTTTTAATGGAATTGGAGAGAGAGCCATCGAGTTATTAGAACTCATACATAGTGATGTCTGTGGTCCCATGTCAACTCAGACTATAGGTGGTTACTCATATTTCATTACATTCACTGATAATTTCTCTAGGAATGGACACGTGTACTTAGTGAAGTATAAATTTGAGACTTTCGAGAAATTCAGGGAATATAAGAATGAGGTTAAGAACCAAATTAGAAAAAGTATTAAGACTATTCGATTAGATCGAGGAGGAGAGTACTTGAGTATGAAGTTCATTCATTTCCTCAGGACAATGGGATTCTATCCCAGTAGACACCTCCTTATACACCTCAGCTCAATGGGTGTATCAGAAAGGAGGAATCGCATGTTATTAGACATGGTGCAGTCTATTATGAGTTTCACTGACCTACCCATCTTTAAAATAATAAATCGCATGCAGTTTAAAACCAATCTTTCATATGAAAACATTGGCTCTGATACCACTGTTGGAAAATCTCAATAGGAGCATCACATGCGCAGCGGAAATCAAAACAAAAAACTGATTTCTCACGCAGATCAAATCATCGTGTAAAATATTGGGGTCACAAGAAAAATATAAAAATCGATAAAATCGTGATATGGGAGAGATTAATTTTACCTAGGGAGATCGTATATCCCTATATTCCAGATCCAGATGGAGAAGATAAAGGAGATAAAGCGTCCTCCTCTGTAGCAGTATCCACATGATGGATCTATGCAGCGAAACTCCTCCAATCTGATCTTGCAACTTTTACTCAGAGGGAGGGAGGAGAATAGAGATGGTGGCTAAAGCGGTAGTCTATCAACCATGAGTCTCCCCTCCTATTTATAGAGAGCTACCAAAAACCCTAGGGCTCCTGCCTTAGTGGGTATTGGATCTTCATCCAATTACCTACTAATCTTGTATTGTTGGATCTCTATCTAATAATCTCCTTAGACCTCTAATTGGCCTTAATCAAGAAGCTCATTAGCATAGGGTCTCATTTAATAAGAATAGGGGCTAATTGGATCTCCATCCAATCCTTCATTCGCTGAAGCATCCATCATATATGTGTGACCCTCTAGGCCCGATACTGAGCTGGTCGTGAGTCTCTCCCATCATAACTCCTTCTGATATAGTGAATTATTATCCTCATAATAATTTACTTGACTCAACGACTGTGGACGTACTATGCCACTATGCCATAGTCCCCAAATGGGATAGGGGGATTAAATCCATCAGACCTATCTGTCCTCAGTTACCGTGTATCTATAATCCCTCATCGATCTAATATCCTAGAGATCGTATATTGGATATGGTACTGTCAGGCCACATACAAGATCTATCATAGTCTTGCTCTAATCGGATTCTCTCGAAGAACTCTTTCTCTCTCAAACCGAATGAACCTGGCCAGGGATTTGTCTAAGCAAGCACATATGAAATATTTTTATCGTGATACCAAGAGTGGATGATCTTCTATTGACACTCAATTACCTTTATAAGGTTAGCTACCAATCCCGATAATCAATTGTACTAAATCTGAAACTTTCCGGACCTGTAAGTCTATCGTCAAAGAAAGGAGTACTCCTAGAAGGCATCCTTGGTGTCTCAAGTCTAAGGACCAGATACACAACTGGGACTATGGAATCACTGTTTGACATTATATATCATTAACCATATAACATTTCATAAGTGGATCAATCAGTAAACTCATTCTCCAATGAGCATCTGTACTATATCCTTAGTGTCTCCATATAAGTGGCTATGAGACCAACCACCTCCATCATATGGACGGGTATATAGTACACTGATCTGTTCGGTTATCTCAATGTCCCTCTTGAATAACCTATGATCGGGATTATTTAGGATCTATGTTTAAAGGTGAATCGATCTCATTATCGTGATCTCATCATGATCCAACTCCCATTACACAGAACCAAGGACATCATAATATATATGTAACAGATAATGTGAGAATATGTCAATATTAATCATAAGCAAAAAGATCACACAACATATCACATGTGTCATCACTCACGTGATTGGCTTGTAAGGCACTTATAACCAGCAATCTCTCACTTGAACAAAAGTCAATCACCTATGTGTCTGATCTCTATCAGACCTATGTGACGCTCAAATATAATCTGAGTAAGCGACTTCATTAGTGGATTTACAATGTTATCTTCAGATGGAACTCTTTCCGTTGCTATATCTTTTCGGGTCATAATCGCTCTAATTAGATGAAACCTCCTCAGAACAATTTTGTTGAGACCTGAGTTCCTTTGTTAAAGTTATCGCCCTATCGCTGTCATAATATATAGGAGTTAGCTCCACGCTGTTTGGTATGACTCCCAAATCCTTGATGAACTTCTTCATCCAAACCACTTTTGTTGCGTATGTGATGCACCCGCTAATGTTTCTCAACACTAAATAATCCTGGTCATAGGTTACTCGAGAAGGACATTGAGATAATCAGACAGATAGGTATACTATATACCTGTCCATATGATGGATGTGGCTAGTCTCATAGCCACTAGTGTGGAGACACTAAGGATATAGTACAGGTGCTCATTAGAGAATGAGTTCATTGATTGATCCGTTTATGGAATGTTGTATAGTTAAAGATACCTAATGTTAGACAACAATTCCATAGTCTAAGTTATGTATCTGGTCCTTTGACTTGAGACATCAAAGATGTCTTGTATGAGTACTCATTTCTTTGATGTCAGACTTATAGGTTTGGAAAGTTTCAAATCTGTTATACATATCACAATACATGGCTTATGATCATCCATCCACATCATACATCACATGTACATCACATCATAATGAAAATCACAATGAGTTATGATTGGCAAGAGTTTTATACCTTTTAGACTTAGTGTAATTGATCAAGTCTTTCAAGGTTGCACTAAGATGCCGATTGGATTCCGATCCCTACTAGGAGTCTGCTAGAGACTTCCATCTCACGTGTCGAGGGTGTCGCATGATGTGCTAAAAAAATAGTGGGAGTACATTAAGATAGAAGTCCATATCTTAATTAGTATTTTCTACAAAGTTTGTATATTATTTATTTATACTATATCTTGTTTATAGCTTGCAAAACTCCTATGTGGCATACTTGATGCCAATCGCCTCATTGGTCCAAAGGCTCCACAATTTGAGAATTGTTCTCATGAAAGAGAAAATTGTATATGTCCTTAACATGATTATTCCTACGCTAGAGGACAGGACAAGCGAGGATGAGATTGCTCACTTTGTGAAGTATAAAGATAGTCCTAGAGGATAACCTGTGTATTGATCTTATACTTCAGTCCCTATCAGATTCCTTTTCACAGTTTATTATTGACTTTATTATAAATAAGTTTGAGGTGACTCTACCTGAACTCTTCAATATGTTGAGGGACGCTGAGAGTACCATCAAGAAAGATAAGTCGGTTCTCTATATTGGTGAGACCAATAGGAAAAGGAAGGTTAGTAAGACCCCTAAGAAGGGTAAGGGCAAAGAAAGACCAGGTAAGGTAAAGATTGCTAAGAAATACTTGACAAAGGACAAAGGATAATGCTTCCACTGCAGTCAAGACGGACATTGGAAGAGGAACTATAAGGACTACCTTGCAGATAAGGCAAAATAGTAGCTTGGAGAAGCTTCAGGTATATTCATGATCAGTCTCCACTTGTTAGATTTTCATGATAACACATGGGTATTGGATACCGAAAGTGCTTATTATATTTATAATTCGTTGTAGTTTCTGGCAAGACCTAGGAGATTAGCCAAAGGCGAGATGGACCTCAAGATAGGCAATGGAGTAAGATTTACTACAATTACTGTTGGGGAGGTTACCCTATATTTGCCTGGTGGAGCTATTATTGCATTAGATGCATGCTGTTGTATTCCTTCTATTATCAAAAATATTATATCCATATCTTGTTTAACAATTAGTGGTTATAAATTAGTTTTTGAGAATAATAGTGGATGATGAGATCATCACTAGAGGGACATTGATAAATGACTTACATGTGTTAAACATTTCTCCACACATCATGAATATAAATATCTAAGAGGAAAAAAGATGAGGTGAACAATGCATACCTATGATAGTAGGCTAAGTCATATACATGAGGGAAGGATTCAAAAGTTACTGAAAGATTGATACTTAGATCTATTTGACTATGAGTCATATACAACTTACGAACCTTGCCTTCATGGGAAGATGACCAACTCTCCTTTTAGTGGAACTAGAGAGAGAGAGCCACTGAGTTATTAGAACTCATACATAGTGATGTATGTGGTCCCATATTGACTTAGGCTATAGGTGGTTACTCATACTTCATTACATTCACCGATGATTTCTCTAGGTATGGACACATGTACTTGATGAAGTACAAATCTGAGGCCTTTGATAAATTCAGGGAATATAATAATGAAGCCGAGAATCAAATTGGAAAGAGTATTAAGACTCTTCGATCATATCGAGGAGGAGAGTACTTGAGTATGGAGTTCACCCATTTCCTCAAAGACAATGGGATTCTATCCCAATGGATACCTCCTTATACACCTCAGCATAATGGTGTATCAGGAAGGAGAAATTGCATGCTATTAGACATGGTGTGATCCATGATAAGTTTTGTTGACCTACCCATCTCATTCTATGGGTACACCTTATAGACCGCAGCTTACCTTCTAAACTGAGTTCCATCAAAGTTGGTGGTGTCTACACCATATGAGATATGGAAAAAAAAGAAGCCCAATCTTAAGGCGATTAAGATTTGGGGTTGTCCTGCCCATGTTAGAAGACACAACCCTAACAGGTTTAAATCAAGGATAAAATGGTACACGTTCGTGAGATACTCTAAGGAGACTTTGGGGTATTATTTCTATTATCTCGTGGACCGAAATAACTTTATTATCAAGATAGATGTGTTCTTTGAGAAGGAACACATTCTTGATAGAAACAGTGGGATTAAGATAGAATTGAGTGAGGTTGGAGAACCTAACTCAAGCACCATTCCCGAGCCCAAGTCTGTTCAGGTACCTAACATACAAATTCCAACTTTGCATAGGTCTAGCAGAGTATCTCACCCTCCTAAAAGATATGTGAGAAATATTATTGGGGAGGACTCTCAAAATGTTGATCCTTAGACCTACAATGAGGCTATTATAAGTATAGACTCTAGGAATGTCACGCCCCTCCAAAATATCGACAATATTTAAAATTTTGTCACAACAACTAATCCAGGATCCAAACACACATTTTGAGGTCACTAAGAAAACGTTCAGATCAAATTTTCACCTCTATAGTCTACAAATTCAACACCCTGTGCGTTCATAAACATACCACGCATCACTCGATAATTCATATAATCTGAACTCAACTCTTCAAAATAATAACCACACATAAACTCATAAGTGGGAAAGTCTATATCACCAAAACAACGATTACCATAAATTCATATCATTACATGCATTTAACTTAACATTCCAAAATCCTATACATGAGGGATCCTTTATCTTACACAAAATCCACAGGTTTAGATTCATCGTCACATTTCATAAGATGCAGGGTAGCTTATACAACAAAAACACATATGCTAACAAAGATCTGCCCAAAATCTTCTAAACTTTCCACCGCCTCAACCCAATCTTAACAAGTAAGCAAGCGATACGCTATCCTGAAAAATTTATCAACAAACGGGGTGAGCATAAGGAGCTCAGCAAGTGACTAACAAATCCATATCAAAATAATACAATTTCCAAAGGGATACAATTGCAAAGTACAAGGCAGAATATACGAATTCGTAGACATAAAATTGTTAGGAGCAGAAACATAATTGTCTTTTCAATCTTACATATTTGGTTCCTGACAGATGGGGCATAGAGTAATTGGAGCATCTCAGTATCAAAGGAAACATATCGAAGCTTATCAGTGGCATACGAAATGTTACGAAGCATATCAACGGCATATGGAATATTTCGAAGCAAAATCATCAGTGAATGAAGCATTTCAGAGCATATCAAAAACAAATATCGTACAGAAGCTCAAACGTCGTCCTTGACGTCGCAATCATAGTATTCTTATCCGAGCATGAGCGAAACAACTCACCAAAACTCGGATGTCATATCAAACATATAGAAGGTGTAGTGGAATCTCGTAATGTGATCCATCCATTTCTGAATGACCACGACAAATGTCTCCCACGTCTGGGAGCTCCATCCACCCACGTCTAGGTGAAGTCGGAAGGCGCGAGCATCGCAGCTCTAAGCACATACCCTTTACCATTTCGCAAAGGTCCGAATATCCTGAGCGGGACCCCACATAGCGGGTAATAAGCACATACCCTTTACCATTTCGCAAAGGTCCGACAATCCCACACACCAGTACAAGAGGCGGTTTAACAATAAGTAGCATATGTCGGAAACACACGGAACAACAAACGTGCATGTGTCTTTTCGAGATAATTCGAAACAAAGAACAAATCTCTCACAAATATATTCAGTTTTGGAATGAAATGAAAACAAGAATATACAGGGATTCCAAGCAATCATATTTAGCTCAATTCCAATAAGAAAGTTAGACGAATTCAAATATCCAAAGGAATAGAACAAAATACGTGAAATCGACCAAAGCTCGATTTCGGACAGATTTCTAGTGGCACAGCAAACAAATATTTCAGAATATCAATTATGCTCCAATACCCATAAGAAAGTTATGGTCGAACCCTTTATCAATCTATATTTTGATGGAACAAATTTCGTATGAAACAGGGTTCCCAACATGGAGTTACTTTTGATTTGGTAACCCAAGGGCAAAAACACAATCACTGTTTTGCAGAATTTATAGGGTCGGATTCAACAGATAATAGGGTAGGCAATTGAATTCCAAAATTTTCAAACTATATGTCAAAAGAAAGATTTTCAAGTCTAGTTTCAAATAAAATCAGTTTGGTACAAATCAGAATTTTCAACAGGGAGTTATAGGCATTTTAGTATTGACAGGTCAGAAATCTTGAACCCTGTTTTACAGCGTCTATAGGCTCATTTGAAACAGATGTTTGGGTAAGTATTCGGTGTCCAAAATCTACAAAATCAGTGTCAAAAGAAAGATATATCAGTCTAGATTCATATAATATAAGTTTAACCTAAATCCAAAATCAGTACAATAATCTACAGCCAGAACAAGGCAGAAGGGTCAGGACTTTGATAATTTTCCAGATTCAAATCTTATAAGCAACAAGAGAGATTTCAGCTTTGCAGGTCTTGAATTCAGCAATTAATTTTGGAAAACAAGGCAAAACAGCAAGGATAAAGTATCAGAAGGCAAAAAAATTAGGATAGAACACTTGCCTTTGATAATTTTGACCCTAAGTGAAAAGATTTGAGCAAGAACCCTTAAAGCCCCAAATCTTCTTCTTCTTCTTCTTCTTCTTCTTTCTTTCTTTCTTTCTTTCTTTTTTCTTGAACAGATCACCCATGTAGCTGCCTTCTCTGCTTCCTTAAGAATGAAGGCAGAGAGGCTTAAACGGTGGAATTTGTCATTTTTACATTTTGCAGTTTAGTCCTTGTATTTAGTACATTTACGATTAGGTCTTCAGGGTTTACATATAGGTCCTCAGATTTTTTTTTTGTTTTGAACAGATTACCCAAATCTTACAAATAAGTACTTCTGATTCATACTCTATTTCCTTTGTCAATTTAAAATGAATGCTTACATTATCACCAGAAATTTATACGAAAATTCGGAAATGAGGGGTGTTACACTCTCCCCCCCTTAAAAGAAAAATTTAGTCCTCTAAATTTATCGTACCTCTATCGATGAAAAGACTGGGATACACCTTTTCATTTCCTCCTCTAGCTCCCAAGTTGTCTCCTCTCCAGAATGATGTCTCCAATTTACTTGAACCAATGGGATGACCCGATTCCTTAGGACTTTTTCTTTCTTATCAACAATCTGAATAGGCTCTTCCACATAAGATAAATCTTTATCGATCTCCACCAGCTCATACTTAATGATGTGAGAAGGGTCATATATATACTTTCTAATCATCAAGATATGAAATATATCATGGACATGGCACAATGCTGGTGGCAAGGCAATCCTGTATGCGACAGAACCAACCCTCTCAAGAACCTCAAAAGGTCCAATAAATCTTGGGCTTAATTTTCCTTTCTTCCCAAACCTTATAATGCCTTTGGAAGGGGAGACATTTAAGAATACAAAATCTCCGATTTCAAACTCAATATCTCGTCTTCTATTGTCGGCATAACTCTTTTGACTCGGCGATCTTTAACCTTTTCCTTATAACTTGAATTTTCTCGGTAGTTTCTTGTACCTTGTCCTGCTAACACTTTCACCAACTTCCTCCCAACATATAGGTGTTATGCACTTTCGCCCATATAAAGCTTCATAAGGAGCCATCTGAATACTTGAATGATAACTATTATTATACGTGAACTCAACAAGTGAAATATCCTTATCCCATTCACCATTCCAATCCATAACATAGGCTCTAAGCAAATCCTCAAGTGTTTGAATTGTTCTTTCCGACCATCGATCGAGGATGATATGCGATACTAAACTTAACTTTAGTGCCCATCGACTCCTGCAATCTTCTCCAGAATCTAGAGAGAAATCTGGAGTCTCTATCAGAGATGATCTCCTTTGGAATACCATGAAGTCTTACTATTTCATTGACATATAAATCTGCAAGTTTATCAAGCGAATAAGTCATATTAATCGGTAGGAAGTGTGCAGATTTTGTTAACCTATCAATGATAACCCAAATAGCATCATGCTTCCTAGAGGTTCTGGGTAATCCTGAAACGAAATCCATAGTAATACATTCCCATTTCCATTCAGGGATATCTAAAGGTTGCAACAACCCTCCAGGTCTTTGGTGTTCTACTTTGATTTGCTGACAAGTCAAACATTTTGAAACATACATTGCAATTTCCTTCTTCATGCCTTCCCACCAATAATGACTTTGAAGATCTCTATACATCTTAGTGCTCCCAGGATGTATGGTGTACTTTGAAGTATGACTTTCCTTTAGGATTTGATTCTTGATATCTGGTTCATTTGGTACACATACTCTCTCCCCAAATCTCAATAGGCCATCCTTTGAAACTTGAAATTGTGGCTTCAATCCCTTTTCTACTTCATTCCTCAAGTAGATTAAATGTGGATCTCGTAATTGTGCTTCCTTAATTTGTTGAATAAGATCAGATTGCACTTGAAAGGAGGCCATCAATATCATCGAGTCTTGCTCTTTCCTCAAAGCTTTCAAATCAAAATTTTCTTCTAATAACTTTCATTGCTTCACAACCAGACTAGCCATAAAACTTGTAGATTTCCTACTAAGTGCATCAGCTACAACATTGGCTTTGCTTGGGTGATAACGGATGGCACAATCATAATCCTTCAGAAGTTCTATCCATCTTCGCTGCCTCATGTTTAACTCTTTCTGAGTGAAAATATATTTTAAACTCTTGTGATCAGTGAAGATTTCAAACTGTCGACCATACAAATAATGTCTCCAAATCTTTAGAGCAAAAATAATTGGCTAACTCCAAATCATGAGTCGGATAATTCAATTCATAACCTTTAAGTTGCCTAGAAGCATAAGCAATTACTCTCCTTCTGCATCGAACACATCCTAGGCCTTTTCTTGAAGCATCGATAAACTACAAATCCCTCACTACCACTTGGAATAGTGAGAATAGGGCACTAGTCAACCTTCTTTTAACTCTTGAAAACTTTGCTCACAATCATCACCCCATACAAATTTCATGTTCTTTTTAGTGAGTTTGGTGAGAGGTTGTGCAATTCGAGAGAATCCTCCACAAATCTCCTGTAATAACGCCATGCCCAAGAAGCTTCTAACTTACATTTGTTGGTACTTCCCATTCAACTACGACTTCTATTTTCCTTGGATCAAGATATACCCTTCGCTGAAATCACATGGCCTAAGAAAGCAACTTCATTCAACCAAAATTCACATTTGCTGAACTTCATACAACTTCTTTTCTCTTAGTATGGACAACACATCTCTCAAGTGTTCCTCATGCTCCTGATTACTCTTTGAATACACCAATATGTCATCAATAAATACAATTACAGATATCCAAGAGTGGTTGAAATATCCTATTCATTAGTTCCATAAAAGCTAGGGCATTTGTCAAACCAAAAGGCATCACCAAGAATTCATAATGACCATATCGAGTTCTGAAAGCTGTTTTTGAAATATCCTCCTCCTTGATCTTCAACTGATAGTAACCTGACCTCAGGTCAATCTTAGAGAATATTTGTGCACCCTGCAATTGATCAAACAAATCATCAATTCTAGGTATGGGATACTTATTTTTGATGGTCACCTGATTCAACTGTCTATAATCAATACAAAGCCTCAATGTTCCATCCTTCTTCTTCACTAATAATACCGAGCACCCCATGGGGATACTGGGTCGTATGAAACCCTTATCTAATAATTCTTGTATTTGCTTCTTTAACTCCTCTAGCTCGAGTGGTGCCATTCTGTAGGGAGGCTTAGATATTGGGGTTGTACTGGGGACTAGATCAATAGCAAATTCACCCTCTCTATCTAGAGGTAAACCAGGCAAGTCATCTGGGAATACATCAGGAAATTCTTTGACCACTACAATTTCATCTAGGTGGGTTTCCTGATCTGAATGCTCCTTTACACACACCATATAACAAAAATAACCTTTCTGCATAAGACGATAAACTTGAAGTGCTGATATCAAGCAAGGAGGCAAATCATGCCTAATGCCCTCAAAGATAAATATAGGCTGATCTGGTATGCAGAAGGTAATTATTTTTTTGTAACAATCAATACTAGCATGATGAGAAGATAACCAATCCATGCCAAGTATAATATCAAAGCCCTGGATCTCTAGGAGAATTAAATCAGCAAGGAGTTCGCGGTCTCCAATAGAGATCAAACAAGATGGGTAGACCAAGTTTGTTGCCAATGAATCTCCAACAGCAGTTGTTACATATAACATATAATCCAGGGGTTTAGGTAGAATATCCAAGTGACAAGCAAAGTATTGTGAAACAAACGATAAGTTGGAGCCGGGATCAAACAAAACTTTTGCATTTCTTTTAGAAACATAAAGAATACCTTCCACCACTGATTTGGAAGCCTTAGAATCTTGTTCAGTGATAGCGTACACTCTAGCATGGGCTGAGGGTCTAGGAGGCAGTCGCTCTTTCTTCCTTTTCAGTGGGCAATCTCTTAATTGATGATCTAGCTTTCCACAACCAAAACATGCTCCAGTCACCCGAAAACACCGACTTGTTTCATGATTTAATCCACATTTTGCACATAACTGAGTCCTCCCCAATGGTTTCCTTTTCTCAAATCCAGATGTCTTGAACCTCTTGTTACTAGCTTCATATTCATTTTCTCTCCTGCTTTTGCCAGTAAATTTGTCCCTTTTGTTCTTGCCAATGATTTCTTGAATTTCCTCCATGTCTCTTTCAATTTTCAAAGCTCTTTCTACCGTATCAGCATACGTTTGTAATTTTAAAGCTGACATTGACTTCTTATTCGGTCAGTAATCCCTTTCAAACCTTCTTGCTTTTCTAGATTCATCATCAGTCATATGTGTGGCAAACCCGAGAGCTCGGTGAATTTAGATTCATCTGTGTAAATCATACTTCCTGGATAAGATTCAAGAACTCCAATTCTTTTTGCTCTCTCATACAATCTGGAAAATATTTATCGTTAAACTTTTCTTGGAATAACTTCCATGTCATTGGCTCATGTTTGATTTCAGACATCCTCTTAATCATTCTCCACTGTTGACTTCTCCTTCCAGCATAAGGTGGCAAGAAAAACCTTTCGATCATCAGGGTAATTTAAAGCATCAAATATTTTCTCTATCTGCATCATCCATCGTTCTGCCACCATTGGATCAGACTCACCATTAAAACTGGGAGGACTAAGCTTCTTAAACTGTCCAATTCCCAACCCCGTCTGGTTTGATGTCTCTGTTCCATCATTACTTCCTTGATGGACAGGTTGTTGTAGTTGTTGCATCACTTGTGCCATAGTCTCCAAAGTCCGCATGATACCACTCAATTGTTCAGCAGTAGATGCAACAGGAGAACCAGATGATCTCGTCATCCTCGCTTCCTAAAACATCAAAAAAAACATTTTCTTTGATCAATCTCTAAATGATAGTCAATAAACCTCAAAAAGAGAATATTCTTAGTGATACTCAAATCATGCTCTGATACCACCTCTGTCACGCCCCTCCAAAATATCGACAATATTTAAAATTTTATCACAACAACTAATCCAGGATCCAAACACACATTTTGAGGTCACTAAGAAAACGTTCAGATCAAATTTTCACCTCTATAGTCTACAAATTCAACACCCTGTGCAGTTCATAAACATACCACGCATCACTCGATAATTCATATAATCTGAACTCAACTCGTCAAAATAATAACCACACATAAACTCATAAGTGGGAAAGTCTATGCAGTCACCAAAACAACGATTACCATAAATTCATATCATTACATGCATTTAACTTAACATTCCAAAATCCTATACATGAGGGATCCTTTATCTTACACAAAATCCACAGGTTTAGATTCATCGTCACATTTCATAAGATGCAGGGTAGCTTATACAACAAAAACACATATGCTAACAAAGATCTGCCCAAAATCTTCTAAACTTTCCACCGCCTCAACCCAATCTTAACAAGTAAGCAAGCGATACGCTATCCTGAAAAATTTATCAACAAACGGGGTGAGCATAAGGAGCTCAGCAAGTGACTAATAAATCCATGTCAAAATAATACAATTTCCAAAGGGATACAGTTGCAAAGTACAAGGCAGAATATACGAATTCGTAGACATAAAATTGTTAGGAGCAGAAACATAATTGTCTTTTCAATCTTACATTTTTGGTTCCTGACAGATGGGGCATAGAGTAATTGGAGCATCTCAGTATCAAAGGAAACATATCGAAGCTTATCAGTGGCATACGAAATGTTACGAAGCATATCAACGGCATATGGAATATTTCGAAGCAAAATCATCAGTGAATGAAGCATTTGAGCATATCAAAACAAATATCGACAGAAGCTCAAACGTCGTCCTTGACGTCGCAATCATATTATTCTTATCCGAGCATGAGCGAAACAACTCACCAAAACTCGGATGTCATATCAAACATATAGAAGGTGTAGTGGAATCTCGAATGTGATCCATCCATTTCTGAATGACCACGACAAATGTCTCCCACGTCTGGGAGCTCCATCCACCCATGTCTAGGTGAAGTCGAAGGGGCGAGCATCGCAGCTCTAAGCACATACCCTTTACCATTTCGCAAAGGTCCGAATATCCCGAGCGGGACCCCACATAGCGGGTAATAAGCACATACCCTTTACCATTTCTGGCAAAGGTCCAGACAATCCCACACACTAGAGTACAAGAGGGCAGTTTTAACAATAAGTAGCATACGTCGGAAACACACGCGGAACAACAAAACGTGCATGTGTCTTTTCGAGATAATTCGAAACAAAGAACAAATCTCTCACAAATATATTCAGTTTTGGAATGAAATGAAAACAAGAATATACAGGGATTCCAAGCAATCATATTTAGCTCAATTCCAATAAGAAAGTTAGACGAATTCAAATATCCAAAGGAATAGAACAAAATACGCGAAATCGACCAAAGCTCGATTTCGGACAGATTTCTAGTGGCACAGCAAACAAATATTTCAGAATATCAATTATGCTCCAATACCCATAAGAAAGTTATGGTCGAACCCTTTATCAATCTATATTTTGATGGAATAAATTTCGTATGAAACAGGGTTCCCAACATGGAGTTACTTTTGATTTGGTAACCCAAGGGCAAAAACACAATCACTGTTTTGCAGAATTTATAGGGTCGGATTCAACAGATAATAGGGTAGGCAATTTAATTCCAAAATTTTCAAACTATATGTCAAAAGAAATATTTTCAAGTCTAGTTTCAAATAAAATCAGTTTGGTACAAATCAGAATTTTCAGCAGGGAGTTATAGGCATTTTAGTATTGATAGGTCAGAAATCTTGAACCCTGTTTTACAGCGTCTATAGGCTCATTTGAAACAGATGTTTGGGTAAGTATTCGGTGTCCAAAATCTACAAAATCAGTGTCAAAAGAAAGATATATCAGTCTAGATTCATATAAAATAAGTTTAACCTAAATCCAAAATCAGTACAATAATCTACAGCCGGAACAAGGCAGAAGGGTCAGGACTTTGATAATTTTCCAGATTCAAATCTTATAAGCAACAAGAGAGATTTCAGCTTTGCAGGTCTTGAATTCAGCAATTAATTTTGGAAAACAAGGCAAAACAGCAAGGATAAAGTATCAGAAGGCAAAAAAATTAGGATAGAACACTTGCCTTTGATAATTTTGACCCTAAGTGAAAAGATTTGAGCAAGAACCCTTAAAGCCCCAAATCTTCTTCTTCTTCTTCTTCTTCTTTCTTTCTTTCTTTCTTTCTTTTTTCTTGAACAGATCACCCACGTAGCTGCCTTCTCTGCTTCCTTAAGAATGAAGGCAGAGAGGCTTAAACGGTGGAATTTGTCATTTTTTACATTTTACAGTTTAGTCCTTGTATTTAGTACATTTACGATTAGGTCCTTAGGGTTTACACATAGGTCGTCAGATTTTTTTTTTTTTTTTTTTGAACAGATTACCCAAATCTTACAAATAAGTACTTCTGATTCATACTCTATTTCCTTTGTCAATTTAAAATGAATGCTTACATTATCACTAGAAATTTATACGAAAATTCGGAAATGAGGGGTGTTACAAGGAAGTAGCAATAAGTCATGAATTCTGAGATGGATTTCATGTACTCTAACAAGATTTCGAACCTTATGGATGCTCCTGAGGGTATCATACCCATCGGCTGCAAGTGGATCTTCAAAAAGAAGATCGGAGTAGATGAAAAGATGGAGACCCATAAGGCAAGGCCAGTAGCTAAAGGATATCGTCAAAGATAATTAGTTGACTATGATGAAATCTTTTCACCTAAAGTCATGCTTAAGTCCATTAGAATTCTTTTGGCTATTGCAGCACACTATGACTATGAGATCTGGCAGATTGATATCAAAAAAGTATTCCTTAATGACAATCTCAAGGTGGAGTTGTATATGATATAGCCAAAGGAATTCGTATCAAGAGAGATTCTAGATAAAGTATGTAGGTTACTCAAGTCCATTTATGGATTAAAGCAAGCTTCCCGAAGTTGGAACATAAGATTTGATGAGACGATAAGATCTTATGACTTTATTAAGAATAAAGATGAGCCTTGTGTGTACAGAAAGGTAAGTGGGAGTGCTATCACCTTCTTGATATTGTATGTGGATGATATCCTAATCATTAGAAATATAGGAATGCTCTCTATAGTAAAGACTTGGCAATCCAGAAACTTCTCTATGAAAGACTTAGGGGAAGCATCCAATATTTTAGGATTCTGGATCTATAGAGATAGATCTAAGAGGATACTTGGCTTTTCCAGTCTAGGCACATAGACTCCATTGTCAAAAGGTTTGGTATGTAGAATTCCAAGAGAGAACTCATACCGATGAGACATGGAATATCACTTTCTAGAAGTATGTCTCCAAAGACTCCTGAAGAAGGGGTAGACATGGATAAGATATCTTATGCTTCAATGATAGGGTCTATCATATATACTATGCTATATACCAAGCCTGATATAGTACATGCTCTGAGTGTCACGAGTAGGTATCAAGCAGATCCAGGTGTAGAATACTGGAAGGCAGTAAAATATATCCATAAGTATTTGAGAAAGACTAAGGATCTTTTACTAGTATATGGAGGAGGTAGCCTCCAGAAAGAGGGCTACACGGTCTCGACTTTTCAGTCTAACATTAAAGATATCAAGTCAAACTCAGGGTATATTTTCACCTTGAATAGAGGAGTAGTAAGCTGGAAGAGTGATAGGACTCCAGTAGGGTTGAGTCCTAACATTTTCGTAGAAGTCAATAAAAACTCTGCTATATTGTAATAATGTCTCTCATATCTTATAAAGGAGTATGCCCAAGGTTTGAATTAGCCCTTAGGGCTTAGTAGTCACCGCCCTCCTTACTGGGCAAGTCGGTTAGGGTTTCCCCCTGCTTAGGTCGACTATAGAGCCAACCTAGTCGCCCCTGGTTCATGTTAAGGCAGGATGGCTATAGGAGGAGCAAAAGGGTAATTCCACTTAGACAAGTGCCCCCTTAGGCTAGGACTTTGATCCCTATTTAAGATGTAGCCACCCTCCTCTTTTAATCAAGCAATTATTAATTTTATTTTAGCCTTGTGTCAAATCTAGGAGGGAGGAACCCCTACAGCGTTCCAAGGGTTGATCCCCCTCAAGGATCAAAATCTATAGAGCTCCTTCTAGGGTTCTATCATTTGGTATCAGAGCCATGTTCCTACTACCCTATAGCCATCTCAGCCACCTCCGCCTTCCTAAGAAGTTCCCACAATTGCTACGACACGCGCCTCCAACTTCCACCCCAATAGTAGATCAAATCAGTCTACCATTGCCCCCTGCATTGGATCTAGAATTCTGGTATATTTTTATAACCCATGCCTCTTCAATACTGCAAGACCCTTCATATTATATGTGGGAAATTTTTTTTAAAGTTTTCTTACTGTAACTTTTTACCATCGTAAACATTATCATCGTTGCGAAGGTGAAACACTATAGAAAATTTTCAGCCGATTGTTGCTACTTGAAATCAAACTTTTGTTCATTGTTTCTGATCAAAATTTTTACACAATTCTCAAGATCAAGTTGGCTTTCATCTGAAATTGATTTCACAAAAAAAATCCTTCTAGAACTAGTTTTCTTGTATAATTTTTCACCATCATATAGTTTTGGAATTTTACGATGAAGGAATCAGCCTTGCATCTTTTGCCCTATTTTCCTACCGTTATGCTGCCAAAATTTCATCAAAATTTCTAATGGTATTGAAACATCTAAACCAAGGTTTTTTACATAATTTTCTTAAACTTTCCTCTGGAATTTATGTTGAGAAATCATTGTTTCTTTGATGCAAAAATCGGTTCAGCAGGACAACACATTACTGCACTTTTTTTCACCGAATTCTATCAGATTTGAGTATTGTTTTTTGTGAGATTTTAGACTCTTCTTTCCTCATCACTAGACCCTACTATCCTTACCAAAACCCTACCCTAAACTGAAACCAAATAGCTACCCAAATCAGCCCTAACCGTAGCCTATTTCCTTATCGATCTACTTACCTGTTTAGCCAACTTTTCTTATCGAGACACCTACCTTTGTTGCCATCTATCCCAGATCTAAATCTATTTTCCTAACCTTCATCTACTACTATCATAGCCCTAAAACTATATTAATTCATAGCCTAAACTCCATAAAACTGTAGCCCCAAATCTGCCCTAAATCGTAACCTACTTCCACCCAAACCGATCCACCTTCCAACCGCCCACCCTTTCTCCAAAATTCTCATGCCACTAACCCGACAATAAAAAAAAGATCTCAATATTATAGATCTTGAGGCATATACTATGGCATCAGAGGAGGCTATCGATGCAAAGCTTGAAGCCTTTAAAAACCGCATGAAAGAGAAAATATAATCTTTATTCGTCGAATTCAGCATAGGCTGACCATCAAGCCCGAGGAAGTCACACCATGGAGAGACTTCAGATCAGCGAGATGATCTTTAAGAGCATGGACACATCACCTTTGATCCCAACAATTCATGCATGAAGGTTGACTTCTCAAGATGGGAAGAAGGAGACCCCGAACCGCCGATGCCACACGGGTGGAGATCGCTACCATACACCTCGAGGGAGATGCTATTCAGTGATTCAATTGGTTTAAACACACCCATGGAGGACTCTCTTGGCAACGGTTCAAGGAAGGGCTTTTAAATCGCTTCAATCTAACCAATTTCGATAACATCGACGGACAATTGGCAAAGATTCATCAAACTTCTACAATACAAGATTACCAAATAAGGTTTGAGCGTTTATCTAACCAAATTGAAGATGGTTTGAGAAATAACTTTTAGGTACTTTCATTAAGGGCCTAAAGTCGAAAATCCGATGAGAAGTCAAAGCACGACAACCATACACCCTTATGGCGATAATTTCCTTCGCGCGTATCCAGGAAGAACAATTAAACCATGAGACACGAAGGATAAGGGTCGCTCCCCGACCAGCCATGCCGAAGCTTAGTGCCCCCTCTGCTACTATCCGAGCCCCCATACCAAAAAAATTGACAAGAGATGAGCTTCGTGAATGATCAGCCAAAGGATTATGTTGGCATTGTGACAAACCGTGGAGCCACGAACATCGCTACAAGAAGGGTCGGCTCCTCATGATTGAACTAGTGGAGGATGAGGACAACGAACTATCTGAAGAAGGCCTCAAACCCAAAGAGGAAGTCACAGAGGAAGAACCCCAACTGGCTGACTACGCGGTGGATGCGTTAGCCGGCTACTCCAATCCGCAGACGATGACAGTTGGAGGACTTCTAAAGCAGCAACTCATCACCGTTCTCATCGACACAGGTAGCACAGATAACTTTCTAAATAGTAACACTATTGCATGTTTAACACTTCAAATCGAAGGTTGCAAGAAGTTTGACATAAAGGTCACCGACGGTCGAATCCTCAATTACGACCAACGATGCTCGTGGGTGAAGCTACTCCTCCAAGACCAAGAAGTGGTAGCCGATTTCTTCCTCCTACCCATCAATGATTATAAAGCTGTGCTTGGGATCGAATGGCTCACAACACTTGGTGATATCACCTAGAATTTTTCTAAATTAATTATGAAATTCTATTGTAAAGGGAGACAGGTCACATTGCGAGGCAAGAGCGTGAGCCATATCTCCACCGTTTCAATGCAACGGATGAAGAGACTTTTGCATAAAGCGTATGGAGGATCTTTGATGCATATCCAGTAGCCATCTAAGGGGGAGAATTATAAACCTAAGCTTGCCCTCTTGCTGGATGAATTCTTGGATGTTTTTATGGAGCCGCGTAGGCTGCCCCCTAACCGACAGCATAACTACTGTATTCCTATTCTTTCGGGCAAACCTCTAGCTAATTTGCATTCATATCACTACCCTCATTTGCAGAAGGATGAGATCGAGAACATCATCAGAGAGATGCTTGACACCAGGGTAATTTGACTAAGTTGTAGCCCTTATTCTTCACCGTTGTTGCTAGTGCGCAAGAAGGACAGTACATGACAGATGTGCATTGATTATCAAGCCTTGAATGCTATCATCGTCAAGGACAAATATCCTATACCTATCATAGATGAGCTCTTGGATGAATTAAAAGGAGCCCGAGTCTTCACTAAACTGGATCTCCATTCCAGTTATCACCAGATTTGGGTATGCACTGAAGATATTTCAAAAACTGTATTTCGCACGCATAACAGCCACTATGAGTTTCTGGTAATACCTTTCAGACTTATAAATGCTCCTTCTACTTTCCAAAGCCTGATGAATGACATCTTCCAGAGTTTTTTACGTAAGTTTATATTAGTGTTCTTTGATGATATCCTCATTTATAGTCCTATGCTTGATATACATTTTCAGCACTTACGAACTATTCTAACAATTCTCCGGGAGAATACTCTTTATGTGAAATAGTCAAAGTGTAGTTTCTTATAGCATAAAGTAGAGTATCTTGGGCACATTATATCAGAGGATGGAGTGGCGATAGACCCGACGAAGATCAAGGCAATGCAAGGATGGCCGAAACCTACAAACATAAAATTACTACATGGCTTCCTTGGACTCACAGGCTACTATCGGAAATTTGTGAAAGATTATGGCAAGATCAATGCCCCACTCACATCCCTACTAAAGAAAGACTCCTTCTTATAGTCGAAATAAGCTTCTACAACCTTTTAATGACTCAAGGCTTCCATGACAATGACGTCGATCCTAGCGTTGCTTGATTTCAGTTGCACCTTCGTGATCGAGGCCAACACGTCCTGAGTTGGGATTTGAGCTATTCTAATACAAGATGGCCGACCTCTCGCCTACACTAGCAAGGCTTTGTCTCCCTCACACTTGAAAATATCGGTATATGATAAAGAAATGTTTGCCATTGTACATGCCATCACTAAGTGGAGACCCTACCTGATTGGCCGGCACTTCCAGATTAAGACTGACCATCGAAGTCTTAAGTATTTCTTGGAGTAGAAAATATCTTCCTCGGAGCAACAATGTTGGGTAACTATACTTCTTGGCTTTGATTATGAAATTATTTATCGAAAAGGAAAAGAGAATGTTGTTGCATATGCTTTATCTCAGCTCCCAGGGCAAGTAGAAATTTCAGCCATCTCCCATCCCACCACTGACTTCCTCGAACACATTAGGGAGGAGTGGAAGAATAATCCAGAAATTCGAAGCATCATATGAAAATTGGAGAAGGATCCGAATTTCGTAGGGCACTACACATGGGACTCGAAGGACTTACACTATAAAGACTGAATTATTGTTGTTCCTTCTTCTCCTCACATTCAAGTTCTTTTGCATAAAATACACTCTTCACCTTCGGTAGGGCACTCAGGATTTCTGAGGACTTATAAAAGGGTGAAGCAAAACTTCTTCTAAAAGGACATAAAAAAATCAATTTATGATTATGTATCCAAATGTGATGTATGTCAGTAGCATAGAGAAACAATGGCAAGTCCCGGTAAACTACAACCGCTACCTATACTAGATTCGACTTGGACAGACATCTCCTTGGATTTCATCGAAGGACTGCTACTATCTTAAGGTAAAAGCACGATCTTTGTGGTGGTAGATCGCCTAAGTAAGTATGCTTATTTTTGTGTTATGAGACATCCCTATACTGCTACCACTATTGCCCAGACTTTTGTGGAAAATATTATGAAATTGTATGGGATGCCAAGGTCGATAGTAAGCGATCGTGACAGAGTGTTTATAAGTAAATTTTGGACCGAGCTCTTCTATTTATAAGGCACCCAATTGAAGATGAGCACAGCCTATCATCCACAAACAAACGGCCAAACAAAAGTGGTGAACATATGCCTCGAGACTTACTTACGATGCTTCACTAGCAATCGGCCCAAAGAGTATGGCTGGTTGGTGGTACAACATAACTTTTCATTCTTCAACTAAATGTACCCCTTATGAGGCACTGTATGGCTGATCGACCCTTATAATTCCCAAATATATACTTGGTTCGGCCAAAGTGGATCAGGTCGACCAAGACCTAATTAATAGGAATAAACTGCTACAGTTGCTGAAGGACAACCTAACTGTTGCTCAAGCCTGCATGAAGCAACAAGCAGACAATCACCGGAGTGAGCAAGAATTTTCAGTAGGGGATTGGGTCTACCTTCGCCTACAACCATACAAGCAGCTATCCATCAACACCAGAGTATCGATGAAACTATCTCCATGATTTTATGGACCATATTAGATTTTGGAATGCATTGGGGCCATGGCATAACAACTTAAACTTTCAGATGATGCCAAAATTCATCTTATCTTCCACATATCCCTACTGAAGCCTAAATTAGGCGAACATGAACTAGCTCAGACTCAACTGCTGAGCACTACAATTGAAGGTGAAATCCAAGCCCAACCTGAAGCTATACTTGATTGAAGAATTATGATGCACCAACAACGCCCCTCAATTGAAGTGCTTGTGAAGTGGAATAACATACCATCTGAAGATGTAATATGGGAGTCACACGAGGAGCTGAAGACTTGGTTCCCAGAGTTTATGGATCCTCAGCCTTGAGGACAAGGCTGATTCTGAGAGGGCGGACTTGATAGGACTCCAGCAGGGTTGAGTCCTAATCATTTCAGTAGAAGCCAACAAAAACTCTGCTAGATTGTAATAAAGTCTCTTCTATCTTATAAAGGAGTATGGCTAGGATTTGGATTAGCCCTTAGGGCTTAGTAGCTACCGCCCCCCTTACTAGGCAGGTCGGCCAAGGTTTCCCCCTGCTTAGGTCAGCTATAGAGCAAATATAGCCGCCCCTTGTTCCTATTAAGGCAGGATGGCTATAGGAGAGGTAAAAGGATAATTCCACTTAGGCAAGCGCTCCCTTCGACTAGGGTTTTGATCCCTATTTAAGATGTAGTTGTCCCCCTCTTTTAAGCAAGCAATTATTAATTTTATTTCAGCCTTATGCCAAATCTAGGAGGGAGGAACCCCTACAGCGTTCCAAGGGTTGATCCCCCTTAAGGGTCAAAATCTATAGAGCTCCATCTGGGGTTCTATCATAAAATAAGAATGCGGTGGTCATGCAGCCAGTTAGGGAGCAACCCGCGTGGCTCTAAGAAAATATCTGTGAATTCATTCAGGCAAAGGGCAAGCTTAGGATCTGAGTTTTGTACGTTATCCCCCATAGATGGTTGCTAAATATGCATTAAGAATCCACCATGTGCTTTGTGTAAAACTTTCTCTATTCATTACGATGAAATGGTGAAAATTTGGCTCCCGTGCTTGTCTCGTAACGTGACCTATCTCCCTTTGCAATAAAATTTCATGATTCATTTTAAAAAATATCAGGAGATATCACCTAGTGTTGCGAGCCATTTGATCCTGAGTACGGCTTCATAATCATCGATGGGTAGGAGGAATAAATCAACTATCACTTCTTAGTCTTGGAGGAGTAGTTTCACCTGCGGGCACCGTTGGTCGCAATTAAAGATTCAATCGTCAACGATCTTTACGTCGAACTTATTGTAGCCTTCAATTTGAAGCGCCAAATGTACAACAACCTTACTATTGAGGAAGTTATTGGTGCTGCCCATGTCGATGAGAATGGTGATGGGCTGTTATTTTAGAAGTCCTCCAACTTTCATCATCGGCGGGTTGGAGTAGCTGGCCAATGCATGCACTACGTAGTCGGCCGGTTGAGACTCTTCTTCCATGGCTTCTTCTTTAGGTTTAAGGGCTTCTTCAGATGTTTCATTGAGCAACCAGTCTAAAGAGTGGACAAGATGGCTTCCCTGGGCCGAATGGTGGTACAACATAACTTTTTATTCGTTGACTAAATGTACCCCTTACGAGGTACTATATGGCCGATCGCCCCTTGTAATTCCTAAATATGTACTTAGTTCGATCAAAGTGGATCAGGTCGACTAAGACCTAATTAATAGGGATAAACTACTATAGCTACTGAAGGATAACCTAACTACCACTTCAGCCCACATGAAGCAATAAATAGACAATCATCAGAATGAGCGAGAATTTTTAGCAGGAGATTGGATTTACCTCCGCCTACAGCCATACAAGCAGCTATCCATCAACACTAGAGCATCGATGAAACTATCTCCATTTTATGGACCATATCAGATTTTAGAATGCAATTGAGCCATGGTATATCGACTTAAACTTTTAGATGACGCTAAAATTCATCATGTCTTCCACGTATCCCTACTAAAGCCAAAATTGGGTGAACATGAATTGGCTCAAACTCAGCTACCGAGCACTACAATTGAAGGTGAAATCCAAGCCCAACCTGAAGCTATACTTGATCGAAGAATTGTGATGTGTTGACGAAGCTCCTCCACCAAAGTACTTGTGAAGTGGAATAACTTACCATCTGAAGATGCAATATGGGAGTCACATGAAGAGCTAAAGACCCGGTTCCCAGAGTTTATGGATCTTCAGTCTTGAGGACAAGGCTGATTCTAAGAGGGTGGACTTGATAGGACTCAAGCAAGGTTGAGTCCTAATCATTTCAGTAGAAGTCAATAAAAACTCTACTAGATTGTAATAAGGCCTCTCCTATCTTATAAAGGAGTATGACCAGGGTTTGGATTAGCCCTTAGGGCTTAGTAGTTGCTGCCCCCCTTTCTGGGCAAGTCAACCAGGGTTTCCCCCTACTTAGGTCGGCTATAGAGCCAACCTAGTCGTCCCTTGTTCCTATTTAAGATGTAGTCGCCCCCTTCCTCTAAGCAAGCAATTATCAATTTTATTTCAGCCTTGTGCCAAATCTAGGAGGGAGGAACCCCTACAACGTTCCAAGGGTTGACCCCCTCAAGGATCAAAATCTATAGAGCTCCTTCTGGGGTTCTATTAAAGAGTTCTAAGCGAGATACTACTACTGACTCGACCATAGAGGCGGAATACATTGCTACAGTAGAAGCAACAAAGAAGGGGTATTGATGAAGAAGTTCATCAAGGATTTAGGAGTTATACTAATAGCATGGAGTTGATTCCTATATACTGCGTTAACGACAGGACGATAACTCTAGTAAGGAACCCATGTCTTATCAGAATTATACTAAGGAGGTTTCATTTGATTAGAGCGATCATGACCCGAAAAGATATAACAATAGAAAGAGTTCCATATGAAGATAACATTGCAGATCTACTAACGAAGCTGCTAGCTTAGATTATATTTGAGCATCATAGGGGTCTGATGGGGATCAGACACATAGGTGATTGACTTTAGGTCAAATGGGCGATTGCTGGTTATAAGTGCCCTATAAGTCAATCACGTGAGTGATGGCACGTATGGCATACTGTGCGATCTTTTTGCTTATGATTAATATTAACATATTCTCATATTATACTATCTGTAGCATATATATTGTGATGTCATTAGTTCTATGCAATAAGAATTGGATCGTGATGAGATCACGATAATGAGATTGATTCACGTTTAAACACATATCCTAAATAATCCTGGTCATAGGTTACTCGAGAGGGAGATCGAGATAATTGGACAAATCTATATACTATATACCCATCTATATGATGGAGGCATCTGGTCTCATAGCCACTTATGTGGAGACACTAAGGATATAGTACAGGTGCTCATTGGAGAATGAGTTTATTAATTGATTCGCTTATAGAATATTGTATGATTAAAGATACCTAATGTTAGACAGCGATTCCATTGTTCCAGTTGTGTATCTGGTTCTTTGACTTAAGACACCAAAGATGTCTTGTTTGAGTACTCCTTTCTTTGACGTCAGACTTATAGGTTTGGAAAGTTTCAAATCTGGTATAACTGGTTATCGGGATTGGTAGCTAACCTTCCTAAGGCAATTGAGTGTCAATAGAGAATTGTCCACTCTCATTATTATAAGAGGAATATCTCATATATGCTTGTTCAGACAAATCCCTAGCCAGGATCATTCAAATTGAGAAATGATGAGTTCTTCAGTAGAATCCTATTAGAGCAAGATAAACTGATTTCATGTATGACCTGACAACACCATGTCCAATATATGGTTTCTAGGATATTAGTTGGATGAGGGATTATAGATATACGATAACTATGGATAGACAGGTCCGATGGATTTGATCCTCCTATATTGTCTGGGGACTATAGCATAGTAGCCTAGTATTTTCATAGTCGATGAGTCGAGAGAATTATTATGGAAATAGTAATTCACTATATCAGAAGGAATTTTGATAGGAGCGACTCATGGCCAACTCGATATCGGGTCTAGAGAGTCACACACATATGGTGGATGCTTCAGCGACTAGAGGATTAGATGGAGATTCAATTAGCCCCTCTTCTCATTATATAAGGTCTTATGATGATGGACTCCTTGCTTAAGGCCCAATTGGAGGCCTGAGGAGATTATTGGATAGAGATCCAATAATGCAAGGAATTAGATGAAGATCCAATACTTACTAAGGCAAGAGCCCTAGGGTTTTGGTGGCTCTCTATAAATAGGATAGGAGACTCATAGTTGATAGGCTACATCTTTAGCCACTGCCTCTTATTCTCCTTCCTCCTTCTGTGCAAGAGTTGCTAGATCAGATTAGAGGAGTTTCACTATAGAGATCCATCGTGTGGATACCACTAGAGAGGAGGACGCTTGACCTCCTTCATTCTCTCCATCTGGATCAAGAAATATAGGGATATACGATCTCCCTAGGTAAAATAAATCTCTCACGCATCACGGTTTTTTGGTTTTTACATTTTTCTCGTGACCCAATCTTTTGCACAATGATTTTCTGTGTGGGAAACTGATTTTTTGTTTTGATTTGCACTGTGCATGCGGTCTCCAAGATGACATAGTCTTCGAAGATATGTTAGGCAGTTGACCCACCCAGTCATAGTCTTCTAGACTATGTTAGGCGGCTGAACTATCCAAACACAGTTTGACATACAGTATTAGGTTGCAGAAACACCTAGAATGCAATCTTCGAGACTAGCACCTTGGGATCACTTAGAATTTGAATTTTGGCTCCACTTTTGAAGCCATTTGGGGCCTATAAATAGCTCACCTATTCTTGCTAAAAGAAGCAAGCAATTTAGAGCAAAAATATTGTGAAAACGTTGTTGTAATTGAGAGCTTCTCCTCATTTCATCTTGTGTAGTTTTTTATTTAAGGGAGATCTTAGAGACTTGTAATAGTTATCTCCTAAACCTGAAAAAGGAGAATAGAGTTGTAAGAGGGTGGTTAATCTTCACAAATTGAAGGAAGATCAATAGCGAAAGTCGGTGACCTAAATGAAGGAGGAATTAGGAGTGAATGTTGGTCATGAGACTGAACCACTATAAAATTGGTTTGCTTCCTCTTCTTTGCTCTTTATTTTTATTACTTTCTTATTTATCTGTTTACTACCTTTGCTTGTACTCTTATAAATATCTCTATACTTAAACGCATTTTCAATATAGTTTTTATTGAGCAAATATTTAAATCGATGTAATTTTTTTATAAGCATTAATTCACCCCCTCCTCCCCCTCTCTTAATGTCGCTTTGATCCTAACAATGTATTCAATAGCTAATATAATGTGAGAATATGTTAATAATAATAATGCAAAGAGACTGTGTAGTGTGTCATACATGCATCACTCACGTAATTGACTTGGAGGGCACTTGTAATAAGCACTCTTGAGGCCATCAGCTTTTATTATTGTCTTCCTTCTAACGAGCAAAGATAAACTACCTTTGTTATAGATTTTATCTTTTTAATAGGCTTAGAAGAGAACCTCCATACTCATTCTTATATAAGATTTATCACCTCCTATAACTTAGAATCACATCTAAACTCAAGAAGGAGGAAGAGTCTCAAACAATACTTAAAGAGAGAGCTACAACCTTTACTAACTCATAATTTAGTGCTTTATCAACCAAGCCTCAATGGGGTATTTATATGCTCTAAGAGGCTTCAAAAATTGAGCCAAAAAAATTAAACCTTTAAAATTTTGGGGTACTGGTAATATAATATTACCATTGACACATGGCGGTACTTCCATTGTAACTTTTGATGTTGTAATATAAACTTTTGGGTGGTACAATCATCATAATTTTAAATTCTTAATCGTATCACCATTGCCCTAAGTGGTACCATCACCTACATAGGTGGTACTACTATCGACAGTGTTGACAAGCACTGTTTATGCTTGTTGGTTGACTCAGATGGTACCACTACTTGGGCCTAGTGGTACCATTGCCCAAGCCTTGTCAAGGCCACTATTTTAACCTTCTAACAGGTCTAATTCGACCCAAGTCCAAGCCAATTGACTTTCTCAACAAGTTGGCTTGCTTTCGGCCCAATACCAACATATGACCTAGAAAGACTTCAATTAAGACTTTGATAGAATCCTAAAGGATTCTATCAATGCTCTGATATAAAATGATAGAACATAAGGGTTCTATCATAGAGAAAGAGGGCAGAAAAGAGGGATAATCGATCTCATTGAGGGGATCTACCTCCTAAGATTTTTGCCTATTGGCTTAGACATAACTACTTCATTAATTCATTTTCATAAAAGGGTTACAACCTTATTTATAGGGCTATGCCAAGAGTCCCACTAATATTTGACTCTCAACTAACTTAATAAACTCCTAACTGAAAATAATAACTGACTTTGTCTTAACCAAAGATGAAAACCAACTCTAACCACTTATAACTGATTTGATAAAGTTCACCCGACCCATAACTGACTTTGGCTAACGTGACTCAACCTGAATAAATGGACCCGACTTAGCTAGGGTCCTAATAGACCCGCCCACTTCAAATTAGCCTTGCCCTCAAGACTGAACAGTATTAGATTTCGGGAGCACTTCAATATTTACCATGCATCACGACTTTTTGATAGATTAAATAGGGCCTCCACTTGGTGTAAGCAATGATTTGGTCTTCTTGTGCAGTTGTCATATAGTCTTCTAGAGAATCCTTTTCATATAATGGTTAGCGGTAGTACCATGTCTTATTTTGAGGATCACCACATTGAAATCTTCCTGGGGCATCAAAAAAAAAAATTGACAAATAGTTGTTTTACCTTTGAGAACCTTTATCATAAATTAAGATTTGCCCATTAGCAATCTTATCTTTAGATTTGTCATAGCCTCCTGATCAAACTGTCACAGTCTACATATTTGAGTTCTACATTATCAGTTTTTATTTCCTCCTTAATTGGCTCAACTGTTAGAAGCTGCTTTTATTTGTGATTATCTATATTGACCACATTAAAGTCCTATCTATTGAAGCTTTTGTTTCAACGAGTGTCTATAATAATTTTTCCTTCATGCTTACTAACGGATTAAGTCCATCAATAAATTTTCTCACCAACTATATCTTGGATCAATCTCGGATTTGGGTTGCTAAGCACTCAAATCTACTTTGGTACTCATGTATTATGGAAGTCTAGTAGATTTTGGCAAGTTGTCCATTAATGTTCATATATTCCGATGGTCCGAAGCGAATCAGGAGCTCTCTCTTGAAATGTCCCCACGAAAGGACTCCGTGATAGGTCTCATACAAATCATACCACTAGATTGCATCACCTTCGAGTTGTGTGGAAGCTATATCTACTATGAATTCTTCCGGAGTCCTGTGAGAACAAAAAAAAATTTTAACATACGAGATCCAACCGATTGGGTCTTCATCTTCCCATCTAGGAAACTCCTTGTCTTGCACTTAATCATATTTCCTTGATCTATTCCCTTTGAGATTGAAACTTTCAGTATGCTGAGATTTGTTAGGGTTCTCCAATAAACTTCTTTTAAATTCACGAAGGAGTTCTTGCCATTTATCTTCTATGTGGGTCTCGAATACTTTAAACCTTATGTCTAGTGCATCATTCATAGCATCGCATTAGTTGTCTATAAAGGAAGTGGGATGGTTGTTGTTGAGGCTATAAATCAGATGCAAATGACAGTTGAGGGGGTTGGAGAGGAAGCAAAAGGCAGTAGCCGGTAACAAGGAGTTGTAGCGGTGGCAGCAGGGAGGTGTAGTGACAAGGGCACGGTTAGAAACGGTTGTGGCAACGAGGGCAACAGTGGCAAGCAAGGAGGTAGCGATGGGTGACAGTAGCGACTAGCGACAGGTGGCAATAGTAAGGGCTAACAGCAATGGCGACACTATTAGTAGAGGAGGAGATTGGAGAGGGGTAGCAATTGTGGGCCAGCGATGGCTACGAGGAAGAGGTTAGGTAGTGTTGGATCCGGTAGTTAGTAGTGACGGTGGTGGAGATGCAGGGGAAGGAAGGCACGACTGAGAGCAAGGGATGCAGCAGCAACAAGGATGCGGCAACAGGGAAGAAAGGGGAGGAAGAGAGATGGTAGAGGCAACTTTCACAAAGGCGCGAGTGCGCTACGACAGCAAGTGGGTGAAGGATAATGATGGCCGGTGGGTGGCAACGACGGCAAGGGTAGTGCGTTGTCGAAGGCTGGCCAGCAACAGATGAGGAGAGGAGGAACAATGGTGGTCGGCTCCAGTCCTCCTTTGGGTAGGATGATGATGCAGCTAAGGGAGATGGTAGTGTGAAATAGGGGACAGAAGGCTGGAAATGTGGTAGGGGAGGTAGCAGCGTCGATGCTGATTGTGTGATGTTGAGGTCTATCGGTGGTAGTGGCAGGGAGGAGGAAGATGCGGCTACGATTATGATTGAGGAGGAGGGGAGAAGATGACAATGGCTGGTGGCAGCGAGGGTGGAGGAAGGGTAGCGGCTGCGGTTGACGAGGACTTTGGTTATGGCTACAATTGTTGGAGCAGGGGATCGGTGGCTGTGTGCGGGTGGAGCAGCGGCCGAGGGCTACAGGTGGTAAGGGAGGTGGCTGTGGGAAGGAGGTTACGGTAGTGGGTTGCAGCGGCTGCTATGGCAGGAAAGGGGGAAGGGAAGAGCAACGTGGCAGTGGTGCTCTTTATCTCTCTCTTTCTTCTTTTTCCCTCTTTTTTTTTTTTTATTGTTGGCTATTATAGTAAAGATGTTTGTTGCAACAATGATGATGGTGAGTTTCAGCGAAGTGGCAGCACAAAGATGAGAAAGAAGATGTGATAAGGATAACAGTGATGATTATGTATAGTAGCAAAGGGAAGCAATGAGGATAATGAATGATAGCAGCGAAAAAGCCGAGTAACAGTAGCTCTGATACCAAATGATAGAACCCTAAAGGATTCTATCGATGCTCTGGTACCAAATGATAGAGCCCTAGGGTTCTATCATGGAGAAAGAGGGGTATAAAAGAGGGATAATCGATCTCTTCGAGATGATCAGGCCTCCTAGATCACTTTGAGGGGATCTACCTCCTAGGGTTTCTGCTTATTGGCTAAAATATAACTGCTTCATTGATTCATTTCCATAAAAGGGTTACAACCTTATTTATAGGGCTCTATCAAGAGTCCCACTAATATTTGACTCTTAACTAACTTGATAAACTCCTAACTGAAAATAATAACTGACTTCATCTCAACAAAAGATAAAAACCAACTCTAACATCTTATAATTGACTTGATAAGGTTCACCCGACCCATAACTGACTATAACTAACATAACTTAACCTGAATAGATGGACCCGACTTAGCTAGGGTCCTAATAGATTTTAATAATCCAATCATATATTCGGCACAATTATGAAGCTTTCAATATGTTGTATGTCATTTCGACCTATTGTTTGATTTTTCAACACCTCGTCTGAACCTCTAAGCTTATCATTTTTTTCCTTCAGTATATCGCTCAATCTATCGACATATCGACTTTCCTATGACATCTAATCTTTTGGCATAATACCCAATCTTTCTGGCATGATACGTAAACTTATAACACAAAGTTCAATCTTCGACACATTAACTAATCCTTGGGCTCGACATCTAATTTCTAATATAATACTTTTCTTAGCACAATGTCTAATTCTCCTACTTTAATAATTTATCCTTCGATGGTTCATGTATATGATCATAGTGCTTCATATGTTACTTATTTCAAAAGCATATTAGTTTATAAACTCATCAATTGATTTCATCATTAAAATCCTAAATTCAACAATTAGAAGCATGATGAGTTATTCCTCTATACCTAAATCAATATGAGGTAAATCTTTAAGGACAACTATGTATATATTGAATATGATTCATAGTAAATCAATTCTATTAACTTTATTTAAAATAAAGACTAGTAGAATATCCATTTTAAGATATTTATATATTTGAGATTATCTTATAAAGATAAGAGTTTTTATTCTTCATAAAAATTTAAGGTTCGTATATTATTGTCCTAATCATGAGAATAGTTAAATTTGGTAACATGTGATTCATATAAAATGACAAAATTAGTAAGAGTGAAAAAATAAAAATTTGATTTTAAAATTAAATAAATATAAGTTGATACTCCATTATTATTTTGTATTTGAGAAGTTATTGTTTCTTAAATCATTTAACAATTTAATGAAGCTGAATAATAAAGTAAACTCTTATGTTGATTTCACCATCAAAGAACTTATAGAATAATCACAACCTATAGTTTTGATAAGATTTTAAAGAAAAATGAAACTTATCATTTATGATGATTATATGATATATCTATAAGAGCCATATTAAAATATAAGAATAAAAAAAGATCCTTTATCATTTTCGAAAGCTATAGAAAATACCAATTCTGAAAAGTAGGGCGATGTAAATAACGATAAAGAAGAGAAAATCAATAAAATTTAAATGAATCTTTAAGACAAAATATAACTCAAAGGATAATATTAAATAATATAATACTAGACTTATGATCAAATATTTTTCACATATAGAAGATATTGATAGGTTATTATGATCTTAAGTTATATCAAGTGCATGCAAAAGTAATCTTTCTGAATGGAGATTTAAATAAGAAAATTTATATGAAATAAACTAAAGGATTCATAAAGAAGGAAAAAAATAAACTAGTTTGCAAATTAAAAATTTATTTATGATATTAAACAAACTTCATGATGTCATTATTATTTTTGGATTAAAAAAATATTATTAATTAATATATATGTATGAGGGTTAATGGAAATAATAAGATATTAGTTTTATAGTTAGAATTCTAGTAGATATTAAAATTTTCTAGAATAAAATATTAGAAGATTATAAAGAAAATAAAAAGATATTTGTAATGGACAAACACATAAGACCATATCAACTTGAAATGATGATATTTTTACATGCTAATTTTATAAATTATTTCGATAGTAAGACGTCTACTTTATGATTTTTGCTTATAATAGCTGAAGTAATCATTTATAAAGTATAAATCTATTTATAATTATATTATCAATAATATAAGTTAATTATATGATATACTTTAAGGCCAATAATCGAACTTTGTAGATGCAAAATTTTATATGGAGCCTTGGGGTAGTCAGAATCATTTACCAAGTCACTGAAGATATTGTGCAATCACTCTAATAATTTTTTTTTTTAGAATGATAAGTATTCTAGCGAGTCTAACTATATCAGCACAAAGTATTTGATGGTTAAAGAAAAAATTCAAAAATAACTAATGTTAATTAAAACCCTAAGTTCCACTTTATTAATTATTGATGTATTACAACCTAAAGTATTTAAAGATGGGGTTTGTGAGTTACATTAAAAAAATATATAATGATGCATATTAGAGTGGATATTATTATTAATATTATTACTTATGTAACCAAAATTATTTATTTCTACTATTTTATTTATATATATTATTAAATATAATAATAATATTATTTAATAAAAATTTATACGAATCCTTTTGGACGATACTAAGAAAGACTAATAATATTGTGACATATAAAAGAAAGTATGATGTTGATGACTATATATAATTACTATTACTTATGTTGATAGTCAGATCTCATAAAATATTATTATATTTATTAGACCTATTAGCTTATTTTTAAAAATCATATATATATGTAAAATATTTTTAATAATTTTAAAATCTAGCTAAGTAAATTTTTTTAAATAAATTTTATTTTTATTTATTTTAATTTTAAATTATTTTTATTTTATAGATAAACAAAAAGAGTCGATAGAGTAAGAGGAGACAATCAAAATAGGACGAGGAGAACCATAGAAAGAAGGGTTGAGTCAAATTGATTCATTCATCTGAATCGATTGGTTAAGCCTAAATCAGTTTGATCTAAATCAATTTAAAAAATTAAAAATAAAAATAAATCTAATATAAAAACCATTTGGTAAAAATAAATTATGTGGTGTCATTTGATAAAAAATAAACTGTAAAAATGTCATTTGATAAATTATCCTAAAATCATTTTATGCTGACGGAGTAAGAATCATTTTATTATATATATATATATATATATATATATATATATATATATATATATTTTTGGCTTTTGACGCTCCAGTGGTCGCTCTTCCTACCCATTTTATCTATACGGTACGAAACGGTGACACCGCCGCAATGGTAGTCCGCGGGGCTGACGTTTGGGATCAATCTTTAGCGGGGTAGAGACCGCGATCACCTTGGTCTGGAATGAGAGAACTTTACTTTTGAGCGTATCTTATCCGTTTGATCGATACGGCGAAAACCAATAGGCCGACAATGGGCCAAACGTAACAGAGGTACCCGAGCTATCACCGTGGTCTTTTCTAAGAAAAGACCCCACCACAGACGGGATAACCTTAGCAAGCAACCTAAGAGAGATTCGGAAGTCGGAAAGAACGTTTCCCAGCCCAATCCAAGACTGCTAATATAAGGGGACGGAGGGAAGGAGGGAGAGGGAGAGGATGGAAGGAGGCGGAGACATGGGGCTCATGGAGTGGTGCCGAGAGCTGCCCAAGATCGAGCTCCATGCCCACCTCAATGGCTCTGTCAGAGACGCCACGCTATTGTGAGATCTTCCCATCTTTTTCCTCCTCTAACGACTCGTCTCCTACCACCCATGTCTCTCCGTAGCTATATATTTTTGCTCCACCGAATCATTCCTCATCACGTAATAGCTACATAGAACCATGTATCGCACGCCTAATTTCATGTTTGAGCTTTTGCAGCATAGCGAGAATCGTATTCCGTCCCTCCTAAGTTTTAGGGATTTTTCATCACCCTAACGTTGATAGAAGAATTGAGGCTATTCACTTTATTATTTTGATATTTTTGTAGCCCTCCTAGGGATGTCGGGAACGATCTCGAAAATTCAAGTTGCATAACATTTAGGAGTACCTTAAAGCAAATTATATCCACCGGACTGGCCATGAGTTTGAAAAAAAAAGGTGGATTGCTGATATTGTATCATGTAAAAGGCCGAGACAAAGGAATTTAAGGGTACTTATGGTTTTAGGCAGCTACATCACAATAATTGTGCGAGTGGCACATAAAAATAAAGAAAACAAAAAAGATCAACGTCTAAAAATAAATGGATGTTTCGACTTTAGAAATTATTTCCTTTCCATATGTTCTTTTTGTTCCTATTAGTTTGACTTTTTACTACTAAGTGGGAGTGTATTATTATAATTGTTGCTTATAATACAAAAGGCTAGTTGTCTTGGTATGGTTGTGTAATAAGAAGGTCAAATTGCACTTGTTAGATCAGTTTAGTTATCAAGTAAAGTAAAACCAACACCTATCTGTCGAGTTTATGATGTTTTCAAGGTAGCATGTAGTCTGCCAATCATAAGGCTAGTATATTCTGCTATCAGAAGAACACTTCATATGGCTTATTTTTCTTTTGTGTGACTTTTCTCATTGAAATTTCTTCTTCAGAGAGCTTGCAAAAGATTTGGGAGAGAAAGGTGTCATTGCTTTTGCGGATGTTGTGCATGTTATTATGAAAAGTAATTGATACTCCGAACTTCTGATTTTCCTTATTTCAATTGTTGCTATTATGGAGCTGATAATTTGCATATCTTATTCTCTTGTGATTATCTAATTTGAGCAGAAATTTCAAATCTTAGATGATTTGTTTACGTTTCTTTAGCAAACTTCAGTTTTGTAATTTTAGCTAAAAAGTACACTCATTTACATCTCTGTAACTTTTTTTCAGCCTTTGCCATGAATTAGCTTTACGTAGTAAGGGAAAAACCAAGACACAGAAGCATTTCCATTTATTTTGTCACTGTAACCATATATGAGATTATGAATTTCCAGATATTGCTGTTATATAACTGTATCTTCCCTATGGTGGTCTTACTCATCCTGTAACTTCTAATTAATTAATTTGGAAATTTTCGTTATTCTTATTCTAGGTGTTAAATTTACCTGAACTCAATGATATTACAACAATCTTACCACCAGTCTCCACTATAAAAAAGTTGCTTGAAAATGGAGTGTGCATGAATCTATTATTTGAAATTTGCCATGAGATACATTGTAAAGTTCACAGTCAGTGTGGTTTGGTTAGCTGCTGGATTTTGTTAGTGCACCAAAAATTCTTATTTTCAATTGATAATTTGAGCAAACTGTATCTAAACCTGTTCATTGGATCTAACAGTATTTTGGTTTCCACTTCATCTTTTAGATTTTCTTTAGTAAACATTAATCCACTTCATATCCACCTTAAATAAACCTGTAGGATCCCTTTTGAATGTAAAAAGAAAAGAAAAAGAAAAATAACTGAGACTCCCTCTGCATTTGATTCTAAGATTTAAAAATGATGTCTTAAGATACTCTTTAGGACAATGAAAAATCATGATATTTCATGGTGACCACAATGATATACTAATTCAATATTGATCATAACTGCTTTGGAATTTTTTAATTGAACATTTGATGCAGATGGTCGATCTTTGCCAGAATGCTTCAAGCTTTTTGACTTGTATCACCTACTTACTACTGACCATCAAACTGTAACAAGAATCACCAAAGAAGTATGTCCTATGCACACCTGTTCAGAGACCTTATTCTTTATGTCACCTAATCCTGCATCATGCTTTATAATAGGTCATTGAAGATTTTGCTGCTGAGAATGTTGTCTATCTTGAACTAAGAACAACTCCAAAGGTATATTGTCTGTCGTATGCTTGTCTTAACATTGGAAAATCAAGTTTTGACTATGCTAGATGTAACAATCAAGAAGTGCACATTTCCTTGTTCTTTATTATCTGATATTGCAGAAAAATGAAGCTAAAGGGATGACTAAATGCTCATATATGAAAGCAGTCATTGACGGCATAAGAGCTGTTGATACTGTTGATGTTGACTTTGATACATCTGGCATGAGCGATGTGAACTATTCAAAAGCTACTCCACTAAACTGTATAGGCAGTCCCATAAATAGGAAAAAGATCTACGTTCGTCTTCTTCTGAGTATTGACCGTCGTGAGACAACTGCAGCAGCAATGGAAACAGTTCTGTCACCACACCATCTGCTAATCTTTCATTATTTATTTTAGTAGTCAATTTGAACACTGCTTAATCCAGATATCGTCTATCTTAACAGGTTAATTTAGCAATAGATCTGAAGAATTTTGGAGTGGTTGGCATTGACCTATCTGGCAATCCTGTTATTGGAGAATGGTAAATTGCAATTTTTATTTCATATACCTATGAAAACCTAGCAATTACACTCTTGTCTGTTGCTTGCTTGACGATTTGCAGGCAGACCTTCCTGCCAGCCCTGAAGCATGCTAGAGAGCTAGGGCTTCCTATTACTCTCCACTGTGGAGAGGTGCGGCAGAATTTTGACATTCTATTTTTTTGACAAGTTCTTCAGTCATCAACCATAGTCAGTTGCTCTTAAAATTAGGAGTACAAAGCTTTTTATGCTGTTTTTTTTTTATAATCCAAATTGTCTAACTAATTCATTGTAGTAACTTAGAGATTTTAGGTGCCAAACCACAAGGAAATCCAAGCAATGCTTGATATCTGCCCCCAGCGAATAGGCCATGCTTGTTTCCTTGTGGAAGAGGAATGGAAAAGGGTGAAATTCTTAAAGATCCCGGTAGTATTCTTGTTGTTTTTCTGTGTTATTAGGTAGTTTGTCCTCATGTTATTTTGCTTATGAGTCACTTTTTTATGGCAGGTTGAGATATGTTTGACATCCAATATCCGAACTGAACGTTTTTCTTCAATATATGATCATTTTTTTGGTTTGTACTTCATTTTCTTAAATTTTTTGGGGTTGATGTATGAGGAATATGTGATTCTATTGAACATGCTACTTGACCTCATCTGTGCAGCTGATCTTTACAAAGGGAAGCATCAAGTGGCACTGTGCACTGATGATTCTGGCCTGTTCTCAACAACTCTATCTAATGAGTTTTATCTAGCTGCCTCGACATTTGGTGTGTCAATTCACCATGTTTCATTACAAAGCATGCATATTATCTGGCAAGTATTACATAAGATTTATTGGGTTGTATCGTCTTATACAGGGCTAAACAAGAATGAAATGTTTCTGCTTGCTCGAAGTGCAATTCAATCAACATTTGCTGATGAAGAAGTCAAACACGAACTAACAAAGATTTTTGATGATGCTGAGAATAGATTAATCATATAATCTGTGGTTATTGGAAGTAATTGCTCCCGTATATTTATTTCTTTAGTATTCTTGAAGGGTCAGGCATATCAGCTGAATGTTTTGAACTAGACTTTATCTTTCACTTATTGGTGCAAAAATTAAGATTATGATTGCTAAATTTGCATTCTGCATATACTCCCAAGAACCCAAACGAAGATCAGGTGCAAACAAAATCAGAATTCACCATGTAAATCGAATGAAATAGGTAGGTATCATCCTTGATCCCTTGTGTTGCTGATCAGATCGATCTTTTGTAGCTATGTTGCTAAGAATGGAGTTAAAAGATGCCTCAGCTGTTGTATTCTGTACCACTGAAAAATATGGTTTTACTATAAGGCCATGTATGGATTAGATCAGCTGCAAGCAAAATCAATTCTTATGCTTTTATGACAAGCCCTTGTACGCTGTAACTTAACACTTAAACAGAAGGCAACAAGTTAAACGAGGTAAGCTGCCATTATGCTAGTAAAGGAGTGCTAATTTAGTTTTATACAAAAGGATAATTATGTAAAATTAAAAGGATATTTATGTAAATTTTATCTAGTCTATTTCAATTAAGGAAAATAAGGACATCAGGTTAGGATTAATTGAGTAATATATTTAAGGGAAGAGTAAGATGTATATTACTTTAATTTATCACACTTTATCCTAGTTAAAGAAAGATTCGTTGAGGATGAGTTAAATTAGAATAGGATTAGGAAACAATAAAGCAACCGGTTACCCCTAGATGGATAGATTGGTGGTTGGACTTAGAGTTGCTTAGGAGTTGGTTGAGGTTATGAGTCTTGAAGTAAGAGTCATCTTAGGAATTAGAGATTGAAAGCCTATAAATAATCTTATAATCATTCACTTTTTATCATGAATAGATTAATCTTTTTTTAGCCAATAGCTTGAGTACCAAGGAGGGAGGAACCCCTATAGAGTTCCAAGTTTAGAATCCACAAAGGGTTCTAATATATTAGCGGATTTTGTTGCAATCATAAATGACCTAATTCAATTGCCTATTGTTAGAAAATCATGTGTGACATGAGATGATGAGCGTAATAATTGAGTAGAAACATGTTGAGTTTTTTTTGTAGGTTGATGTTTTTTTTTATCCTTTGAGAGATTATTATTTTTTAAATGAGGGTAAACAATAGGATAATATTAATAAACTCTTATATGATGTTGATTTTACTGATGATAAATGTGTAGAAATTATAATTAATAATTTTGAGAAGATTTAAAAAGGAATATTTATTATTATTATTATTATATGTTATATCTATAAGAATTGATATAGAAATAAAAAGGATCCTTTATCGTTTTCATAAGTTATGAAAAATAATAATTTTGAAAATTGATAGGATATAGTGAAAAGGAGAATCAATGAACTAAAAGGCATTTGGAAATTTATCAAATTATCTAATAATAATAATAAAATTGATTATAAATTAGTTTTTAAGATTAAATATGACTCAAAGGATAGTACCAAACATTCTAGAGATAAGCTTATGGTTAAAAGTTGTTCTTAAAAAGAAGACATCGACTATAATAAAATTTTTTATCTAAGTTTTAAGAAGAATTAGTTGATTATGATCTTAAGTTATATCATATGTACCTAAAAAGAGTTTTTTAAAATAAAGATATGGACGAAGAAATTTATGTGGAACATGTAAAGGATTTGGAGAAATTTGGGTTGCCAATTTAGGAATCTTATTTATAACTTTAAATAACCTTCTAAGCAATAGTATATAAAGTTTCACAATACAAATACTACATTCAGATTTAAAAAATACTATTAATCTATGTATATAACTAAAGAGAGCAAGTTTATTGTATCAGCCTTATGTGATATAATATCTTGTTTATCGATCTTGGTTTATTATACAAAATTAAAAAATTATCACTAAGAAGTTTATGATGATTGATATAATTTACACATAGAGATATTTAATGATATATCTCAATCATTGTTAAAGAATATTCACACATGATATATTGACCAATTAACAAAAAATATTCTGTTATGATATTTAAAAATATGCAAACCTAATATTTGATCTAACTATTTTATTTTGCATTAAGTTATTCCACGTGATAGACTTTTACTCACACCATCATCAGTAGGGAACATCATTTAAAAGTCCATCATTGAAAGCTATTAGGACACACTTAATTTCTTTGTTTCTTTTTTTTAATCTATCGTTTTGTCATCCTTAAAAGAGGACGGAGTGTGTCACCGAAAATATATTAGTTACTCTAGACATATTTTGTCATTCTCAGCATATTTTATTTCTAATTCTCTCATTTTGGTCTTTAAATACATCTTAAAATTTTTGATCCCAACATTTAGAGTGGTAATGATAATCGATGGTTGCCATTATTGGTTTTTGAACTACAATGGTTTTTTTGTTAAAAAAAATTTTTTGTGTGAAAAGAATAAAATGCTTTATCCTCATCCAATATCATTAAAATTGGGTCATCAAGTGATCCGATCAAATCTAAGATTGACAGAAAATTTCGAGGCCAAAGAGGAGATGGTTGATTAATTGAGGTGGTCTACAACTACTCCAGTCTTTTAAAATTGTTCAGTTCTTGCAATCCATAAAATAGTAAATGACCATCCTATCTCAGCATCACCCTATGGCTCACTCTCTCTCTCTTTCTTTCTCTCTCTCTCTCTCTCTCTCACACACACACACACTATCACCCTTTCTTCTTCTTTTCTAATCAACTATTCTTTTGAATAATTAGACATTTCATATATATAATTTCACCAAAAAATATTTATTTATTATATATTTATTTTTATAATATTTTATCTATATAATGCCTATTTTAATATAATATAGAGCCACCAAGTCATTACTTGATCATCGAATGACCTAATATCAAAGATGAATATGTGGATATCTCATTAGATTGTGTTAATATTTATAACTACAAATGCATTCCACCAATGAATCAAGTTCATAGATGAAATAATCTACATAAATGGCTATGGGTATACATAGGCTATTGTGCTGGAAAGTGCCAAGATTCAGTTTTTTTTCAAGAAAATATGCAAGAAACTTCCAGAGATGTTCTAAAACTTATCATTGTTTTTCCTCGCGATGATTGATTGAGAGAAGCAAAGACTTCCCTCCCCTTCCTCATTCTCCCTCTATCTCTACAGTAGTTCCACCCAAACCTCTAGATCCAAGAAAGACTCTTGGTTCCATCGACGTGCATTCTATGTACAACATCGTTAATTCTGAAAGAACCTTCAGCAAAATCGTCGATGTTGAAGACATTGTGAAGACAGTTAAAAATTTTAACGCATGCAACTCATGTAATGAAACAATCGGTTCCTCCTGATGACATTATTAGTGGAATCACTTTATCACATCTATTAATCTGATAATCACTAGATAATCCTTTATATATATATATATACATTCAACGTCAACCGTCCCATCTCTATTGATACCTATAATAATTCTCTGATGCTGTGTACATAATTAAATCTCCTCAAATCAAGCTTGCGGGGACCGATAACACCTTTTCAGTAATAGGTACGGAGGACATTGGCAAGGAATTTAATTCAATCCAGCAATATATAAGGATCCAAACTCCATCTCACACACCCATCAATATAAAAATGTGGATGTGTTATGTACATCGCATGCTACCTGATTCCTTGAGGAAATAATGCAAATACAAAGAGATACAACACAATCCTTAGTACCTATTGGTACTGATATTAGCCATTCCTCGTTACCTCCTTTACAACAATCTGTTTCTTGTACCTCTATTTGACCTACATCTCAAAATCTTGGTAGTTCTCTGGATACTTAAAAGATAGCTGTAAGAAAACAGATTTGAAACGTTTCTAAATTATTATAATAGAAACACAATAAATTACTATAAAAATAAAATTATGTACTTTCAGTCATTATTGTCGAAAATTTCAGTAATAATTTTTTTAGTATTTTGGTAATTCTCGACTCAGAACTCTCGTATTAAATGGTGCAGAAAATATTTTTGACTTGAGATTTAGTCCAAGGATAAAAAAAACTCATATATTTAGACGTTCTTCCATTAAAAACATTTATTACTATCAATTTCATAACGATCAAGAATTAATTCAAGATTAAAATATTTTGACCATAATTAAGAATTTTAATTATCATGAATAAAAAATTTAATAATAATAATTTTATTCATAATGAATAAAAAACTAAAATATTTAAATCATAATAAATAAAAAAATAAATGATAATAAATAAAACAAAATTAATAAAAATAGTTACATTCTCTAATTTATCCATATGTTTAACTTAATGACTTGAATTAATCTTATGAAATAATTTTCTTAAGAAACAAATATATGAATCATAGCGATAAGTCCTCTTAGAGCGAGTATTATCATCCATGTATCACAATGTATTTAGTTTCTTAAGAATTAATCTTAATGTAGTAATATTACTTAATAAATAAACCTTCTGTTTATTCTTGGTCTATACAAATATGTTTTCTCATATTCATATGCACATTCATTTAAAAAATATTATAATATATAAGAGTTTCAATACAATTATAAAGGAACCAAGTCTCATTTTGTTTACATGATCATTGAATTTCAAAATTGTCATACCTTTAGTCAAAGGATCAGTAATAATCAATTTAGTGCTAATATTCTCAATGACCGTTTTTTTTCTTTTACGTCCTTTATGGTTAAATACTTAATATCGATATGTTTACTTTTACTTTGACTTTGACTTTTATTATTTTTAGCTATAAAATAATAACTAGATTATCAAAAAAATTCTTATTAGCCTAGAAATAGAACTCATGATTCTAAGCCCAAAAATGAAACTCTTAAGTCATACACCATGTAAAGTAGCCTCAAAAGAGAAGATAAACTTAGCTTCTATGGTAGAAGTAGTAGTTATGGTCTACTTGATACTTCTCCAAGAAATAGCTCTACCAGCCATTATAAAAATATATCATGATATTGATTTAAGAGAATCCACACAACGACAAAGTCTGAATCTGAGTAGCTAATCATATCCGGATTATCTGTATGCTTATACATAAGGATATAATCGTTGGTTCCTTGAAGATACATCATCACCTTCTTTGCAACTCTCTAGTGGTCCATACGTAGATTACTCTGATATTGCTCAAGCATCCCCATAGTAAATGCTATATCAGTTCTAAGATAGACCTAAGTATATATAAGGCTTCCTATGATAGAAGCATATGAGATGTTTTTCATTGATTTCCTCTCAAGGTCGTTCTTCGGGCATTAGTTCAAAATGAACCTATCACCTTTTATAATGGAAGCAATACTAGTGAATAATCCTTCATCCAAAATCTTCCTAAAAGCTTATTGATATACATTTCTTATGATAGACAAAAAATGTATCGAAGTCTATCTCTGTGAATCTTAATGCCAAAGCCATAAGATGCTTCATCATATCCTACTGTAAGATTATGTGGCCCTTTATTAATTGAATAAGATATATTATAGATTATTTAGATTATGATAAAAGATATTAGCCAATATTAAATAAAGTCCATATTATATTGGGATATTTTAGGGGATGCCCTTGATGGAAGGAACTCTCCTAATAACTTACCCTAGACCCTCTGCTCTCACCTATAAATAGACAGGACCTACTATAAATCCAATGCACAAAAATGCATGACACAACAAAGAACTACAAAAGGATGAATAGAGCAAGAGATTATGGTTATTCTCTTAATCTCATAAAATCATCAATTAAGGTGGTCCTATGAAAGGATAGGAAGAGAGAAGGGGTCTATATCTATTCTAGTTCCTCTTGCAGATCGATATTCGACGTTATTTAGATCCGACGGGCAGTGCTCTTGAAATCTAATTGGATCTCAATCAGATAACATCTAAAGGTATGCATCGTAAACAGATATAGTATTATTTGATTTCAATCCTGGCATAATAGTTTTTTCCGCATAATAGTTTGCATGATTATAGTTTTTATGCCAACAATTGGTATCAAAGTCTAGGTTTTGAGATAAAAAATATTAGATCTATTATTTTTTGTTTATGATGCATTATGCATCGTGGAAAAGATGCAGCAATCTTGCTGTGTTTTTTTTGGCTAGATCTACCTGCGGCAGCACCGAGTGTACATACAAATCGGTGTTGCTGACGGCATGTCGGACGAAGAAGGCAGCCACATCAAGCGCATCCGCGTGCATGAAGCCCAGCCGCGCCCGGCAGCATCCGCTCAGCGCGTGCTTATGCCGACGACGATAGAAGGGAAGATTAGGTTTTTTTTTCTTTTCTTAAAAATTATAGTTTTGCCATTGAATGTTAAATTATATTTTTGCCATTAAGTGAAAAATTATAGTTTTAGCATTAGGCTTAAATTACAGTTTTGCTATTCATCAAAATTACAATTTTACCCTTTGGTTGAATAGGATTATTTATAGTTTTACCCTTATGATTTATTAATCCTATAACCCTTTTAAAAATTCTATAATTCTTTTTTATTCTTTTAGAATTATAGTTTTGTCATTATAAAAATTAAGAAATCATCGTTTATTTTCTCAATTATAAAATTAATCAATATATAATCTAATAAGATTTGATTATGATTATATTTTTGATTATTCAATGGTTATATTTTATTTTTGATTAATTTATTTAATTGGACTTGTGTGCTTCTCTAATTAAATAAAATTAATTAGTTAAAAATATAAATTATTGTTTCTTTATATTTTTCTCATATGAATTATTAATTGCATGTGTTAAATCCAATTATTTGTTTTTAGATATTTATTCAGTTATTTACATGTAAATATTAGTAATTGTGAAATAATATTTATTTTTCACATAAATACATAATTTATGTATTATAATGATTACAGTTATCTTTTGAGTTTTTTCCTACCGATTAAGTGTTCAATAATTATTATATATTATCATAATTACAGTTATCATTTGAGTTTTTTCCTGCTGATTAAGTGTTCAATAATTATTATAGTTGTTATCATATTATTAAACTGTATCAGTATAAATTAGTTCAAATGAACTTGATGAATATTATTTGTAGTTTATCTCCTTAAGTTATATCTGACCAGTAGCTGCTAAAGTAGCCTGGGATGGTAGGCTTGTAGGATATGAAATACAATTAAAGTCTTGTCATTTATAGTATAATTTAATTTATATTTTATATTACTACATTGGTCTTGTAGTCACTAAAGTGGCCTAGATCAATGATTTATAAAATTACATTAATGTACAATTCCTCAATGACATTAAAGAAATAATATTAAAAAATTACATGCATAATTAGAAGATTTAGATAATCCTAAAAGATAATCTATTTCAAATAATTATGTGATGGGGTAGGATGATACTGTTTTGGATATCTTTGTAGTTTAAAATTGTATACCCAAAGGTAGCAAAACTATTCCACAAGGATGGTATCAGTCCTCCATAAATGATCTTGTGTGAACACTAGATATGTCAATATTTTTACCCAAAGGTTAAATATTGATGATATCAATAGTTCATCATATTTTAATAAAACTCAAAGCATTAATGTTATTTTATATTATGCAGTGGTATTCTCGTCCATACATTCTCATGCTTCTAGTATCCTTATACTATTTGGATCAAATTATTCAGAATGGTTAGAGCACGTGCAATTTACATTGGGCGTACTAGATCTTGATTTGATATTACTTGTTGAAAAGCCCATAGAATTAACTGATAAAAGTACTATGAAACAAGTCAATGAAATGAAGGCTTTGGAAAGATCTGATAGGCTCAGTTTAATATTCATAAGGATGACAATTGTAAATAATATAAAAACTTCATTACCGGTTGAATCTAGGGCACGTGAATATTTAAAGGTTATTAAAGACAGATTTAAATCTACTAATAAGTTATTGGCTGACACATTAATGAAATAACTGACTATAGCTCAGTATGATGGTACTCGAGGAATTCAGGATCACATCCTCAATATAGCTGATAAAGCTACAAAACTTAAGGCATTGGGAATGAATGTTGATGAATATTTCCTTGTGTAGTTCATTCTTAATTCTCTTCCTTCTCAGTTTGACCCATTCAAGATTCATTACAATACAAATAAGGATAAGTGGGACTTGAATGAGTTAACTAGTATGTGTATTTAGGAATAATTAAGATTAAAGTAGAAAAGTTCATATAATATACTGACTACTACTCAAGGAGTTAGTAACAAGAAAAAAAAATCGAAGCGTCATCCATCAAAGAAATTTGTCGGGTTTGGAAATGTTAGACAGACTATTGAAAAAAAAGCTATTACAGTAAAGTGCTTCTTTTGTGGCAAGAAAGGACATGTAAAGAAGGATTGCATTAAACGTAGGACTTGGTTCGAAAAGGAAGGTATAAACTTAACCTTTGTATATTTTGAATCAAATATTGTAGAAGTTCCTTCTAATACATAGTGGATTGATTTTGGTACTTCAACTCATGTTACTAATAATATGTAGGGATTCCTTTCCATCCGGAAACCAAAAGAATATGCAAAATTCATAATTATGAGAAACCGTCTTAAAGCAAAAGTGGTATCAGTAGGGACCTATCACTTACAACTAGAGACGGATCATCTGATGGATCTGAAAGACACATGTTTTGTTCCTATAATTTCTAAAAATTTAATTTCTCTCTCTAGAATTGATGAGTTAGGATAATGTGTTTCTTTTGGTAATGGTAAACTCAGTATATTTTATGATTCAATAAAAGTTGGTTCTATAATTCTATGTGATGGTTTGTACAGAATTAATTTGAATCTTGAGTTTGCAAATACATTATTGATCCTGCAATCAAGTATTGAAATGAAACGTAATTCTAATAATGAAAGATCTTCTATATTGTGGCATAGATGTTTGGGGCATATCTCCAAGGAAAGAATTGAAAGATTAGTGAAGTACAATATTTTGGAAAAGTTAGACTTCACTGATTTTTATGTTTGCATAGATTGCATTAAAGGAAAGCAAACTAAGCATACAAAGAAAAATACCATAAGAAGTAAAGAACTTCTTGAAATTATTGATACTGATATCTGCGGACCACTCAATATTTCTTATTTTAGTAGAGAAAGATATTTCATCACATTTATAGATGATCTATCCATATATGACTATGTTTATCTAATAAATGAAAAGTCTCAGGCCGTTGACATTCTTGAAGTGTACATAAATGAGGTCGAGAGACAATTAGATAGAAAAGTTAAAATTGTCAGATCTGACAGGGGTGGTGAATTTTATGGTAGATATGATGAATCCGATCAGAATATTAGTCCTTTTGCTAAATTTCTAGAACAACAGAGTATTTATACTTTGTATGCATTACCAGGTATGCCACAACAGAACGGTGTTACTAAAAGGTGAAATCATACTCTTATGGATATGGTTAGGAGCATGATGAGTTATTCCTTTGTACCTGAGTCAATGTGGGATGATGCTCTTAGGACAGCTATGCATATCCTAAACAGGGTTCCTAGTAAATCAGTTCCATCAACTCCATTTGAGTTATGGACTGGTAGGAAACCCAGTTTAAGATATTTACATATTTGGGGGTGTCTTGCAGAGATAAGAGTATTCAATCCACATGAAAAGAAATTGAATCCAAGAATAATTTTTGAATATTTTATTGGTTACCCAGAAAGATTTAAAGGATATAGATTTTATTGTTCTAATCATAATATGAGGATAGTAGAATCTGGTAATGCAAAATTCCTAGAAAATGGTGAAATCAGTGGGAGTCAAAAGTCTCGAAGGATTAATTTTGATATTGAGGAGATTCAGGCTTCTTCTCCTATATTATCCCCTATTTGAGAAATTGTTGTTCCTCAAATCAATGAGAGAATTGATGAGGGTGAACAACAAAATAACATTGATGAATTCTTACATGATGTTGATGTCACCGCTAATAGTCTTGTAGAACAATCATAATTGGCAGATTTGAGAAGATCTCAAAGAAAAAGAAAATATGTCATTTCTGATGATTATGTGGTATATTTACAAGAATCATATTTTGATATAGGAATAAAAAGAGACCCCTTATCATTTTTACAAGCCATAAAAAGTAATGATTCTAAAAAATGGTATGATGCAATGAAAGACAAGTTAAAATTAATGGACCAGAATGGTGTTTGGGAACTCATTGAATTGCCCAATGATACACCTATCTTAGAAAGGTTTATTGGCATTGAGATATTCAGGGACAGATCTTAATGTTTGTTAGGATTGTCTCATAAATGTTATATTAATCGTATCTTAGAAAGATTTAATATGTAGTTTTGTAAAACCAATGATACACCTATTACTATAAGTGAAAAATTCAGCCAAAACTAGTGCCCGAAGAATGACTTAGAAATAGATCAAATGAAGAATATTCCTTATGGGTGCGCAATTGGAAGTCTATTATATGCTCAAACCTGTACAAGGCCAGATATCGGTTTTGCGGTGGCAATGCTGGGTATATACCAGAGTAACCCAAGAACGAAACATTGGAAAGCTGCAAAGAAAGTAATGAGATATCTACAAGGGACAAAAGATTATATACTCATATATAGGAAGTTAGATCAGCTTGAAGTAACGGGATATTCATATGCTGATTTTGTAAATTGTCTCAATAGCAGAAAATCCACTTCAGGATTTGTGTTCATGCTAGCTGGTGGGGCAATTTCTTGGAAAAGTGTAAAACAATCATTTATTACATCATCTACGATGGAAGCTGAATTTATGGCATGCTTTGAGGCCACAAATCAAGTTTTATGGCTGTGAAATTTTATCTCAGGACTTGGTGTGGTCGACTTAATTGCCAAGCCGCTGAAGATATTTTATGATAATACTGCAATAGTTTTCTTCTCTAAGAATGACAAGTACTCTAGTGGTTCCAAGCACATTGAGATAAAGTACTTTATGGTTAGATAAAGAGTCCAGAAATAACAAGTGTCAATTGAAAATTTAAGCACCACTATGATAATTACTAATCCATTAAAGCTTTACAGTGTAAACTATTTAAAGAACATATTCTTAGAATGGGGCTTATGAGCAAGCCATAAAGGATATGATGATGCATGTTTAAGTGGATGCTATTATTGATATTTCTTTTACATAATTAAAGTTATTTGTTTTTACTATCCTGTTTGTGTTTATGTTTATGTTTATGCATATTATGGTTGAATACAAGAAACATAATTATCTTGACAAGACAAATTACAAGGGTCATTATAGACTATATAAGGAAAGACTAACAGCGTTGTAGTACATAGAAGGAAGTGTGACATTAATGATATACAACTGCTATGACTCACATTGATAGTTGGACTGAATATAGTATTATTATGATTATTGGACTTATTGGCTTATTTTTAAAATCGTGGCCATGTATAAAATGCTTTCAAAATTTTCAGAATCCAATTATATAAAATTATTTTCAAATAAATTTTATTTTATTTATTCTGATTTTGGATATCTTTTATATTTATCAATTAATGGGCCAATTAGGAGAATATAAGATTATGTGACCTTTTATTAATTATCAATTATATATTATTTAGATTATGATAAAAGATATTAGCTAATATTAAATAAAGTCTATATTATATTGGGATATTTTAGGGGATGCCCTTGATGGAAGGAACTCTCCTAATAACTTACCCTAGACCCTCTGCTCTCGCCTATAAATAGATATGACCTACTATAAACCCAATGCACGAAAATGTATTATACAACAGAGAACTGTAAAGTGGTGAATAGAGCAAGAGATTACGGTTATTCTCTTGATCTCCCAAAACTATCAATTAAGGTGGTCCTGTGAAAGGATAGCAAGAGAGGAGAAGGGGTCTAGATCTATTCTAGTTCCTCTTACAGATCGATATTCGATGCTATTCAAAATCGATGGATGGTGTTCTTGAAGATATAATTGGATCTCAATCAGATGGCATCTAAAGGTACGTATCATAAACAAATCTATTATTATTTGATTTCAATCCTGACATAATAGTTTTTTCTGCATAATAGTTTACATGATTATAGTTTTTTTGCCAACACCTATATGTCAAAATTTTTAAAAAGAAATTATTTCACCTCATGTAGCAATATCATTAGTTGCAAGTAAAATATCATCTACGTATAAAATAAAAAAATATATTTTACTCCCATAGACCTTCTGGTATGTTTATTGATCTATAGGATTTTCAACAAAACTGAATGAAGAATACACTCCATGGAATTTAAAATATCATTGATGGGAGGCTTGTTTTAAATTGAATATAGATTTCTTAAGCTTACAAACTAAGTGCTCACCAACACTAGAGGATAAACCTTCAAGTTGTTTCATATAAACCTCCTCCTCTATATATCTATTAAGAAATACCATTTTCACATCCATTTATTATAACTCAAGGTCAAAATTGTTGGGAAACATAGTGGGAGCATCACATGCATAGCGGAAGAAAGAAAATAAAATAGGTTTCCCATATATATCAATTCGTCATGCAAAGATTGGTGCGCAAAAAACTCACAAAATTGAAAACTGCGATGTATGAGTAATTGATTACCTAGGGAGATCGTATATCTCTAAAATTTCATATCCAGATAGAGATGATGAAGAATGTCAAATGTCCTCTCTAGCGGTATCCATACGATGGATCGTTATCGCGATGGTCCTCCAATCACAGCCCAAAACTTGTAACTCTTATGTATATTCTCATAGCACTCGTGGAAGAATATCACCTATCTTCTCCATTGTCCTCTCCTAGTAGGGAAGGGCTGGTGACTAAGAAGATGAGGGAGGGAGAAGAATCAGAGATGGCAACCAAAAGTGTAACTTATCACTATTATGCTGCCTTTACCTCCTATTTATAGAGAGCCACCAAAACCCTAGTAGATTATATCGTAGTGGGTATTGGATCTCTATCCATTTACCCAACTCCTCTTAGATTATTGAATCTCTATCCAATAATCTCAATTGGGCTATAATTGGGTCTCATGTAAGGATCCTATCAATGTTGGGTCTTATCTAATAAGAACATCGACTAATGAATAACTTATATCCAATCCTCTACTCGTTAAAACATCCACCATATGTGTGTGACACTCTAGGCCCAATATTGAGCTAGTCGTGAGTTTCTCCTATCAAAACTCCTTCTAACTTGGTGAATTATTATCCTATAAGGATTCACTCAACACATCGACTATGGACGTACTAAGCTACTACACCATAGTCCGCAGACGGTAAAGGAGATATAATTTATCAGACATGTCTGTCCTTAGTTACGGTTGATCTATAGTCCCTCGTCCAACTAATATCCTATAGTCCGTATATTAGGTATGGTACTGTCAGGCCTCATATGAAATCTGTTCGAGTCACACTCTAATCGGATTCTCCCGAAGAACTCCTCTCTTAATTCGAACAATCCTGACTAAGGATTTGTTTGATTGATAATACACAGGATATTCCTCTCGTGATATCATAAGTGGATGATCCCTCTACTGACACTCAATTGCCTTTATAAGATTGACTACCAATCCTGATAATCGATTGTACTAGATCTAAAACTTTTTAAACCTGTAAGTCCAGCATAAAAGAAAGGAGTACTCAAAAAAGACATCCTTGGTATCTCAAGTTTAAGAACCAGACACACAACTAAGACTACAAAATCACTATCTGAAGATAGATGTCATTAACCATACAACATCTCATAAGCAGATCTATTAGTGAACTCATTCTACAATAAGCACATGTATTGTACCCTTAGTGTCCCCACACAAGTGGCTATGAGACCCATCGCCTTCATCATTTGTACAGATATATAGTACACCGTGTTAGGATCAATTGGCATGAAGAGGGAGGGAGGGGAGTGAATTGGTGCAAGTGTAAAATCATGGTTTAAGGAAAACTTTTCATAAAAATCAAAACTGAAAATCGAAAGTGTCTCATTGAGTAAGTGAGTAATAAGCTATTGAACAAAGCTAAGTTATGGTTATACTAAAAGAAAGCTCTGTATAAGAACATGCATAATAAAAAATAACAAGGTAGAGAGATGCTCACAGATTTATCGTGGTTCGGCCTCAACCGAGCCTATGTCCACTCCTGAGTCCTTTTCTCCGAGGTCCACCATGTCCACTATCGATCTTTTTTAGGTGAAGACCAAACCCTTACAAGCTTTTTAATCTCAACTCATAAGGGAGACCCCTTATAAGAAATACAACACTTAACTCACTCCTTTACCCCTTTTCTTTTTCTTGCACACTTTTAGTATTGAATCTTGGATTTTGATAATGAAATCAATTGATGAGTGTTTAATCTAACATGTGTGTTAGAGGAAGTATTGCAGGTCTAACTATGACAAAAAAATTGAGTTAAAGCTAGATGATAGGCCAAGATTAAGCTTGGACATCGGGCTGGGGTACGAACGATGCAGTGGGACCTCGCTGAGAGTTCGTTAGGAGATTCACCGAAGGGATTGAGAAGCTCACCAGGAACATGCTGGGAGATCGCCAGAAGAAGACCGTAAGACTCACCGCAAGAATACCAGAGGCTATCGCATTGGCGAAAGTTAGGTCTTGGTTTAGCTTGTTGGTCATCAAGAGTTATAATCATTGAGTTATATGTTAAGGATTGACTCTTAATTGAGTTTGATTTGGAAGGAATCTAAATCAACTCAATGAGGCAACCAGGTTCACTATGGGGTTTTCTTGAGCTCAGGTAAAACTCAATTAGTTGACCAGGAGAGTAGTCAATGGATAGTTCAAATCGGGATTGAAAAAATAAAGAGAATCACTTTTCTGGGATTCCCGATGGTTGAACCACTAGTAAGCGATGGTTCAACTGATCATACCCTAGAAACAGGGTGGCTGTTAGGGCTATCAGTAGTTGAATCACCCAAGATAGGTGGGTAAACTGCCCGTACCAGGACTTCGGGCGGCTAAACTGCTCAGGTCGGCTGAACCGCCCAGGTCGACGGCTAAACTACCCGTACCCGATTTTTTTTTCCGGGTATGTTTAAATTTTGGCTCCAAAATTTTGAAGCTATATGGACTATAAATACCTTAAGTTTTCTTGCATTCTATACAATAATTTTGGGGATTATATTTTGAGAAAAAATTATGTGTGAATTATAAGAAAAGAAAAGAGGAAGGGAGAGAGCTCAGAGATAGAAAATTTTTTGAAATCTCCCTTGTAAGCTCAAGTGAAGGGTTTGGTCTTCACCCAAAGAGATCGGTAGTAGACACCGGTGTGCCTCAATAAGGAGGTCTCGGCAGTGGATGTAGGTTGGTTAGTGCTAAACCACTATAAAAATGTGAGTTCCTTTTTACTTGCTCACTACTTTTGTATTGACGCTTTTGATTTTATTTATATTTTGAAAGCAAGGCTTCAAAATCAAGAACTTCACTTATGACATTGCCTATCTCCTTATTCAGATTTGTTTGTTCTTTTTTGAGTCATCTTCAAGCAAGAAGCTTAGCATTTCTTTATAAGATTAAATTACTTTACTCGAACTAAAAGTTTCAAATTTTCCTCTCTTACTTCAAGCGAAAAGTTTTAAATTAAAATGAGAATTTACTCTTGCACTAATTCACTCCCCCTCTTAGTATCAATTGATCCTAACATTTAGCACACTCTTTTTTTAGAGATTTTTACCCAATCAACTGTGTAAAAGCTTGTGCTAAATGCAATAAGACTTGGGGTATTTATAGACCCCAATTGGCTTTAGAAGAATGAAGCCAAAATTCAAATATATAAAAAATTTTAGATATGGGCGATACAACCGCCAAAAGCTACCCTAAAAATAGGGTATGGGTGGTTCAACCATCAGCTTGGGTGGTCCAACCACCCAACTGCCCAAAAACCTAGGCGGTAGTGGCATAACCATCGGCTTGGGTGGTACAACTACTACTCACCGGCAGTACAACTGACGAAAAACTCGAAAAAGTGATTTTCTTCACTTTTTCCAATTCTGACTTGTACCATTTGTTGACCACTTCTCAGGTCAACCAATTAAGCTGGACCCGAGCTTAATCCACTCTCCAAAGTAGACCCGATTTGTTTCACTTGAGCTAATTTAGATCCCTTCCAAATCTAACTCAAACAGGACTCAACCTTAACGATATTAATTATGACTTAATTAATTATAATCAAAATGGCCAATAAATCCACTTCAAGTCCTTTCCAACTCTCGGTAAGCTTTCTGACTACCCCTAACAATCTTCCGGTGAGTCTTAGTCTTCTTCCGATGAACTCCCTTATGCCATCTTGGCAAGCTTCCGATACCCTTGGTAAGCTCCCAACGCACTCTAGGTGAGTTCCCAATCGCATCATCCTCACTCCAGCCCGATGCCTTGACTTAACTTTAGCCAAACCTCTGATTGTAAGTTTCTCTTTATCGTAGTTAATCCTGCATCAAATAACTCTAATAACCTTGTTATATCAATAACCCATCAATTGATTTCATCATCAAAATCCGAGATTCAACAATCTCTCCCTTTTTGATGATGACAGTCAATTGATAATAGGAGTTAAACCTTACTCACCTTAAATTCATACCATAATCCAAATAAGAAAAAACTTAAATTCAAGAGAACCAATCACCTTGAATTCAAGTATCATAACATCCATTTGAAATGATATATCATAAATTTCAACAAAAAATTTGCTTTAAGTCATCAACTCATCAAAGATTTTTAAAGTATATAACTTTAATTTTAAAATTATACATGATTCATACATTTGAAAATCTCCCATTAAGTCATTAATCATTGCTCTCCTTTGTTTATCAAAAAACAAAGAGACGTGTCCATGTTGAAATTTTTCTTACATGTGTCATCAATATCTATTTCTTCCGCTTTATCATCAACAAAAAGGTGAAATATAGAGCTAATGATTTCAAGACACATGTATCATTGCTTCCCTTTAGTAAGATAAGGTATGAGCAATAATTTTCTTATAATTTTTTTCCCCTTTGTCATATATGTATCATTTTTCATATTTGTATCATTAATACACTATTTCTCCCCCTTTATCATTATCAAAAAGAGGTGAAATAATAAGCAAATAATTTCATGATATATAAACTCATTATGTGTCAAAATTTTTATATTTTTACTAAATATATATTGATTGAATATTTAATACTTCATTGCTCCCCCTTAGTAAAACATACTTTTCTCATAAAAAATTGTCTTATTATTTTGTAAATAAGAAACCAGTAGAAACAACGAGGGGAGTTGAAAATATCATCACACAAATAGAGCTTATATCAAGCATCATAAAAGTTCATGTCATATATTTTTCTTCTGTAAATAATCATCAAAATTTATGAAATAAGAAGAATATTTTTTTAATAAAAAATATCTTATCACAAAAATTTGAATCACCTTATGTTAGTTTTAACGAGAATCATTTCAAAAGTGAGCTAAAAAATCTAAGAAGAATTAGGAACTACTCATGCATTTATCTTATGTAATCTTCAATAGCAAATCAAAATAGCAAATTATATTTTTTGAAGATCATCTTCATGTAAATTTTCTTTCTTTTTGTAAACAAGAAGGTAGAAACAAGGAAGGGAAGTGAAAAATATTATATCACAAAAATATTCTATTTTATAGATGTAAATTTCAGAATCCAAGAAAATTCAAGAGCTACCCATGTAATTTAATTCATCTTATGCAAATTTCAAACAATGTAGCAAATCAAGCAAATCATGCATTTTGCATGCAAATTTTGATAAGAAGTGCAATTTATAAAGGCCAAAAATTTCAAAGAAAAATATGATGGTAAATCAAGCTTAAGCATTTCCCATGTGTTTTAAAATTCTAAGTTTTCTTCTTAGCTAATTGTTCCTCATTCAATACTATAAGATATATCAATTTGCTTCAAATCATATTCATAATTTTATCTCCCCCTTTAGTATTGTCAAAAATAAATATGATGGTTTAATTTTTCTTTTGCATTCATGTTCTAAATATGACCATGATTGCAAGGAATCATATCAGTAAGGATAAAAGATCAAATTGTAATTACCAAAGTTATGATTTAATTTAATAAATCTCTCCCCGTTTTTCTTTATAAATAATGAAAATGAGTTTTAGGTGATTAAAAAATCTTGATTCATCAAAGATAACTTTAAAGTCACCTAATTCATTTAGATAAATCTTTTTTAAATAAAAAATGATCATGATAAAATCATCAAAATATCAATAAAATTGGATAGATTCATTAATCTCTTTTTTTAAAAAAAGTCATTTGGAAACATATCTAAAATCATCATAAAAAATTACTTTTCAAAAAATTTTAATGAAGGCAACATAGATAGTTTTTCAAAAGAAAATTACTAAAGTTCTCTAATTCATTTTTATAATTTAAGAGATTCAACAATAAAGGTATCATTTTATCTCTTATTGAAAGCTTGATAGGATAAAGATGTTTTCAAGAAATATACTTCTTTCTAGTTGTTTCATGTGATTTGTTTTAAGTATGTATGCCTTTATGTATTGTCATCAAAAATTGAGTTTCATTTATAAAAGAAAACATGAAAACCATAATAAATATTTTCAACCAAGTAAAATATTTTTGAACATTTTAAAACTGAAAATCTAAGAATTATTTTCAAAAGAAATCATCAAATTTAGTATAATAAAATATTTTCAAACAAGAGCTTTGATTATTCCAATGATTTTTCTTTTTTAAGTGAGTCTAGTTCTTTAGACTTAGTGAAATGAGTTATAATGCTCATTTTATTCTCATTTTAAACATATTTTTAATTTTTTAAAATAGTAGAAAATGAGGCATGTTTTTTCTCTCCCTTTTTAATTTTTTTCTATGCTCAAATTCTAACATTCAATACCAACTATTCGATCAGATTTCAAGTCATTTCTTAAGTACTAACATTAAGATAACATCATCAAGGACATTACAATATGAAATTTCTAAATAAGTAAAATATTTTCAAATGATATTATTATACTTATTGTAACAAGATATTTTCAAATAAAATCTTTTGGTATATTTCCAATCCAACGATTTTTGTTTGTTAAATGAGTCTAATAAGTTACCAAGAAATTTTCCTTCTCATTTAAAATTTTTAATTTTTTAACCACATTAGAAAGTAAAGCATGATTTTATATATACTTTTTTAAATTTAAATTCAGCATTTAATCATTTCATTTAATTTTATCTTAAGACAACGTACACTCTTTTAAACATTACAAGTGCAAGTGTAAAATCATGATTTAAGAAATTTTTTTTTGAGAATCAAAACCAGAAATCAGAAGTGTTTTGAATGAAGCATAGGAACATGCATAGTAAAAAACAATAGAGTAGAGAGATGTTCACAGATTTATAGTGGCTCAACTTGGCCTACGTCCACTCCCGAGTCCTCTTCTCCGAGGTCCACAAGTATCCACTACCGATCTTCTTTGGGTGAAGACCAAACCTTTACAAATATTTCAATCTCAACTCACAAGGGAGACCTCTTACAAGAAATACAACACATGACTCACTCCCTTACCCCTTTTCTTTTTCTTGTACACTTTTAGCACACCCTTTTTTAGAGATTTTTGCCCAATCAATTATGTAAAAGCTTATGCTAAATGCAATAAAACTTGAAATATTTATAGACCCCAATTGGCTTCAGAAGAATGAAGCTAAAATTTAAATGTATAAAAAAAATTTGGGTATGAGCGGTATAACTATCGAAAGCTATCCTGAAAATATGGTACAGGCAGTTCAACCATCAGCCTGGGTGGTCCAACCGCCCAGCTACCCAAAAACCGAAGTGGTGATGGTACAATCGCAGGCCTAGGCGGTACAACCACCACTCACTGATGGTACAACCGTTGAAAAACCTAGAAAAGTGATTCTCTTCACTTTTCCAATTCTGACTTATACCATTTGTTAACCACTTCTCAAGTTAACTAATTGAGTTTGATCTGAGCTCAATCCACTCTCCAAAGTGGACCTAGTTTGTCTCATTTGAGTTAATTTGGATCCCTTCCAAATCTAACTCAAACATGACTCAACTTTAATGATGCTAACTATGACTTAATTAATTACAATCAATATGGCTAACAAATTCACTTCAAGACCTTTCCAACTCCTGGCAAGCTTTTCGGTTGCTCCCGACAATCTTCGGATAAGTCTTGGTCTTCTTCTTGCGAACTCCCTTGCGCCATCCTGGCAAGCTCCCGATACTCTTGGTAATCTCCCAACGTACTCCAAGCGAGTCTCCAACCACATCGTCATCACTCTGGCTCGATGCCTGGACTTGACTTTAGCTAAACTTCTTATTGTAATTTTCTCTCTATCGTAGTTAATCTTGCATTAATCAACTTTAACAATCTTATTAGATCAATAACCCATCAATTGATTTCATTATCAAATCTAAGATTCAATATACCGGTTTGTCCGGTTATCTCTATGTCCCTCTCGAGTAATCTATGATTGGGATTATTTAGGATCTGTGTTTAAAGGTAAATCGATCTCATTATCATGATCTCATAATGATCCAATTTTTATTACACAGAACTAAGGACATCATAATATATATATATATAATAAATAATATAATATGAGAATATGTTAATAATAATAATATAAAATAATTATACAGCATATCACACGTGCCATCACTCATGTGATTAGCTTGTGGAGCACTTATAACTAATAATCTCCCACTTGATCTAAATCCTATCACTTATGTGTTTAATCCCCATCAGACCCTTGTGACTCTCAAAGATAGTTTGAGCCAACAAATTTGTTAGTGGATTTGCAATGTTATCTTCAAATAGAATTCTTTCCATTACTATATCTTTATAAGCTGTGATCTCTCTAATCAACTAAAACCTCCTTAGAATAATTCTGATAAGACCTGGGTTCCCTTGCTAGAGTTATTGCCATATTATTGTTGTTATATATGGGAATCAACTCGTCGTTGCTCGATTGAACTCCCAAATCCCTAATGAACTTCTTCATCCACATCTCTTCCTTTGCTCTTCTGCTATAGCAATGTACTGTCCTTTGCTCTTCGGTTGAGTCAGTAGTAGTATCTTGCTTAGAACTCTTCCAACATACTACTCCATTCTAGGTAAAGATATATCTTGAGTTTGATTTGCTATCATTGATGTCAGACTAAAAACTTGAGTCTGTATAGCCCTCAACCTAGAAGCTACCTCCATAAACCAGTAAAAGATCCTTAGTCCTTCTCAAGTACTTAATGATATACTTTACTATTAGTTAGCAAGTCAATCATATGAGTGATGGCACGTGTGACACGCTATACTATAATGAGACTGATTCGCCTTTAAACATAGATCCTAAATAATCCTAATCAAAGGTTACTCGAGAGAGATATCGAGATAACTAGATAGATCGGTGTGCTATATACTTGTCCAAATGATGAAAGTGGTTGGTCTCATAGCCACTTGTGTGGAGACACTAAGGATGCAATACAGGTGCTCATTGTATAATGAGTTCATTAATTGATCCGCTTATAAAATATTATATGAAAAATGATATCTAACATGAAACAATGATTCTGCAATCCTATTTATGTATCTGGTCCTTAAACTTGAGATACTAAAGATGTCTTGTTTGAATACTCCTCTCTTTGACACCTGACTTATAGGTTTGAAAAGTTCTTAATCTAGTACATTTTGTTATCGGGATTGGTAGCCAACCTTACGAAGGTATTGAGTGTCAATAGAGGATTATCCACTCTCGGTATCATGAGATGAATATCCTATATGCTCTCGCTCAAGTAAATCTCTGATCATGTTGGTTGGATTGAGAGAGGAGTTTTTCAGGAGAATCTGATTATAGTGATACTTAGATAAATTTCGTATGTGGCCTGACATGTACCATGCTTAATATATGATGTCTAGGATATTAGATGGATGAGAGATTATAGATACATAATAACTAAGGACAGATAGGTCTAATGGATAAGATCCCTTGTACCATTGGGGACTATGGCATAGTGGCCTAGTACGTCCATAGCAGATGAGTCAAGTGAATTATTATAAGATAATAATTCATTAAGTTAGAAGGAGTTTTGATAGGTAGGACTCACAGCCAGCTCGATATTGGGCCTAGAGGTTCATACACATATAATGGATGTTTAAACGAATAGAGGATTGGATGTAAGTTATCTAATTAACCCCTATTCTCATTAGATGAGACTCTACATTGATGGGCTCCTTCAAAGAGGCCCAATTAGAGGTCAAAGAAGATTATTGAATAGAGATCCAATAATCCAAGGTTAGTGGGTAATTGGATGGTGATCCAGTACCCACTAATGTAGGATCCATTAGGGTTATATGAGTTATTGATCTAATAGGATTATCAGAATTGATTGATATAGAATTAATTATGATAAAATGATTATTACAATTAAGATTAGCCAAGGTCAAGTCCATGCATCGGGTCGATGTGATTGGGAACTCACCAAGAGTGCATTGGGAGCTCGCTGAAGGTATTGGGAGTTTGCTAGGATAGCACAAGGGAGTTCGCTAGAAGAAGACCGAGACTCGCTAAAAGATTATCGGGGGTAGCCGAAAAGCTTACTGGGAGTTAGGTTGGTCTTGTAATGAATGTTGGTAATTATGATTATATTTAATTAGGTCGTAATTAGTATCGTACAGGACTAACTATGATAGGAGCAATGAAGTTATAATCAGATGATGGGCCAATATCAAGCTTGGGCATCAGGCCGAGTTCAGACGATGTAATGGGATCTTGTCGAAGTTCGCTAGGAGATTCACCGAAGGGATTAGGAAGCTCGCTGGGAATACGTTGGGAGATCCCCAGAAGAAGACCATAAGACTCATCACAATAATGCCGGAGGCTGCCGGATTGATGAGAGTTAGGTCTTTGTTTAGCTTGTTGGTCATTAAATATTGTAATTATCAAGTTGTAGTTAGAAATTGAGTTAGATTTGGATGAAATCTAAATCAACTCAATAAGGTAACTGAGTCCACTATAGGGTTTGGTTGAGCATAATTAGTTGACCAAGGGAATGATTAATATATGGTTCAAACCAGAATCCAAAAAGTGGAGGGAACCACTTTTATAGAAATTTCGACGGGTAAACCGCCAGTGAGCTGCAGGTGTACCACCACCACCCAGGCATTTGGGCAGCTGACAGCGGCTGATCCGCTTATACTGGGTGGTTGAACCATCCGTACCTAGGAATTTGGACACTTTCGGTAGTTGACCCGCCTAGGATCGATAGGTAAACCACTCGTACCCTAGTGTTCAGGTGGCTGAGCCACACAAGTTAGTGGGTAAACTGCCCGTACTCGGTTATTCCAAGTATATTTGATTTTTGGCTCCAAAAATCTAAAGCCACTTCGGGCCTATAAATACCCCAAGTTTTCTTGTATTCTACACAACAATTCTAGGCATTATATTTTGTGATAAAATTGTGCGTGATTTATAATAAAAATAAAAGGGGAAAGTAGAGAGAACTTAGAGTAGAAAATTCACAAGTCTCCCTTGTAAGCTCAAGTGTAAGGGTTTGGTCTTCATCAAAAGAAGATCGGTAGTGGACGCCGATGTGCCTTAAGAAGGAGGACTCGGGAGTGGATGTAGGCCATTGGTGTTGAACCACTATAAAAATTATAAGTTCATCTTTTACTTTTCTTATTAATGCTTCCAATCTTGTTTACTCTTTGAAAGTAAACATTTCATTTATAATGTTTCTTATCAGATTCCATTGCTTTTTCTTAAGTAATTAGTAAGTAAGTAACCTAGCAATCTTCTTATCATTCACTTGCTTTATTTGAATAATAAGTTTTGGATTTTCTTATATTTCCTAAAGCTGAAATATATTTTTTTAAAATGAAAAACTTACACTTGCACTAATTCACCCCCTCACCCCCTCTTAGTTCCAAATTGATCCTAATAATATGTATTATACACCTACTATATATATATGTGTGTGTGTGCATGTGATGTAGATATATATTAAATATGTATGTGTGTGACATGATATATTAGAAGATTGACACAAAAAAAAAAACTCTTGCTACGATAATATTAAGTCGGTAGGCATGAAGCAATAAGATTAATCCATATGGCCTTCGATTGTTATGGGAAGAAATTGAATCACGAGATCTTGCCTACGACATAGAGATGTCACTAGTAACCTGAGAACATGGTATACTTGGTCGAGTCCCTCGATGGCATATTATTAAATTAGACTCATCTTGTAACAATGATGATGATTTAACTAAACATCATGGTTAGTCGAGTCCCTTAAGACCATGATTGTTCAGAGGTGAAACATGATAGCAATCATAAAGAGTTGTGATTGACAAGAGTTGCCTACCTTTTAGGCTTAATGTAATTGGTCGAGTCACTCGAGGTTGTACTAAGACACCAATTGGATCTCAATCCCCACTAGAAATATGTTGGACACTTCCGCTTTATATGCCAAGAGTGTCACATGATTCACTAAAAAAGTTAATGAGAGTAAATTAAGATAGAAGTCTATATCTTAATTATTTTTTTATAAAATCTGTCTGTTATTTATTTATGCTATATTTTGTTTGTAAACCCTCTACGTGGCATACTTGATACTAACTGCCTCATGGGTCTAAACTATATGGATTGACTCTGCAATCTAAGAATGATAAAACCCTAGAAGGAGTTCTATAGATTTTGATCCTTGAGGGGGATCAACCCTTGGAACGCTATAGGGGTTCCTTCCTCCTAGACTCGGCACAAGGCTTAAATAAAATTGAGAATTGCTTGATTCAAGAGGGGGGATGGCTACATATTTAAATATAGATCAAAACCATAGCCTAAGGGGGTGCTTTCCTAAGTAAAATTATCCCTTTGCCCCTCTTATAATCGACCTGCAGTGGGAAACCCTGGCCGACCAACCCAGTAAGGGAGGTGGTAGCCACTAAGCCCTAAGGGCTAATCTAAACCCTAACCATACTCCTTTATAAGACAAGAGTGGCTTTATTACGATCTAGTAAGGTTTTATTGACTACTTCTTAGGGAGATTAGGACTCAACCCTGCTGGAGTCCTATCAGAGAATTGTTCTCACAGTAGAAAAAATCATGTATATCCTTAATACGATTATGCCCACATTGGAGGAAGGGGCAAGCAAGGATGAGATCGCTCACTCTATAAAGTCTATAGATGATTCTACATTGGCAAAATTCTATATGTTGACCTCCATGACTCATGAGCTACAAAGACAACATTAGAGCATGAATGCCAATTCTATCATTCTTCATCTCCACTAGTTATTTGAGGAAAAGGAAAGAACTCAAAGATATAAGATATCCAAGAGTCTCTTTTGAGCCAAGATGACAGAAATGATATCGGTTCAGAACCATATCCTGAAGATGATAGAGTGGATTAAGAAACTCACAGGTATAGGAACAGTCCTAAAGGATAACCTGTGTGCTGATCTTATACTTCAGTCCCTGCCAGATTCCCTTTCTTACTTCATCATGAATATTAATATTAGTATGTTTGTGGTGACTCTCCCTAAGCTCCTCAATATGTTGAGGGAAGCTGAGAGTGCCATTAAAAAAGGAAAAGCCAGTTCTCTATATTGCTGAGACCAAAAAGAAAAGGAAGGCCAGTTAGACCCTTAAGAAGGGCAAGGGCAAAGAAAGACCTGGTAAGGCAATGATTGTCAAGAAAGACCTGACAAAGGATAATGGATAGTGCTTCTACTATAACAAAGATGAGCACTTGAAGAAGAACTGTAAGGATTACCTTTCAGACAAGATGAAACATAAACTTGGAGAAGCTTTAGGTGTATTCATGATCAGTCTCTACTTGATTCACTCGAGGCTTACCTATCTATGTGATCGAGATCTTTCTTATGACATAGATCACCGATGACCTGAGGACATAGTATACTTGGTTGAATCCCTCGACGGCATATCATCAAATTAGACTCATCTTGTAATGATGGTGATGACTTAACTGAACATCATGATTGGTCGAGTCTCTCGAGACATTGATAGTTTAGAGGACGAAAATGATGAGCATCATAAAGAGTTGTCATTGTTAAGAGTTGCCTACCTTTTGGGTTTAGTGTAATTAGTTGTGACTCTCGAAGTTGCATTAAGATACCAATTAGATCCTGATCCCTACTAGAAATTTACCGGTGACTTCCTCTTTATGTGCCGACGGTGTCATGGGATTCACCCAAAATTAGTGGAAGTAAATTAATATAGAAGTCCATATCTTAATTATTTTTTTATAAAATCTGCATGTTATTTATTTATGCTATATCTTGTTTGTCAAAAAAATATCGCACCCTCTACATAGCATACTTGATACCAACCGCCTCACTAGTCTAAACTACATGGATTGGCTCTTCAATTTGAGAATTATTGTCACAGCGAAGAAAATCGTATATGTCCTTAATACGATTATATCTACATTGGAGGAAGGTGCAAGCAAGGATGAGATCACTCGCTATGTGAAATATATATATGATTTCACATTGGCAAAATGCTATATGTTGTCCTCCTTGACTCATGAGCTACAAAGGCAACATGAGAGCATGGATGCTAATTCTTTCCTTCTTAATATCCTCCAGCTATTTGAGGAACAGGGAAGAACTCAAAGATATGAGATATCCAAGGGTTTTTTCTAAGCCAGGATGACAGAAGGGACATCGGTTTAGAACCATGTCCTAAAGATGATAGAGTGGATCAAGAAACTCATAGGTCTAGGAATAGTCCTAGAGGATAACCTGTGTATTGATCTTACACTTTAGTCCCTGCCATATTCCTTTTCTCATTTCGTCATGAATATTAATATGAAGAAGTTTAAGGTGACTCTCCCTAAGCTCCTCAATATATTAAGGGAAGTTGAGAGTGCCATCAAAAAGGAGAAGTTAGTTCTCTATATTAATATGACTAAAGAAGGGCAATGTCACGAGCTTAGCTGATTTTGCCTAAGCCGTGCGGCACCCATGCGTGTCCGTCTGTAAAGGTCAGCCCTCCCCGAGATCTCCTAAAGTCTCACAGACTTACAAAAAGAGAAAACGGGTCAGAAGAAGCAATTCCCATGGGATCCATAAGCAAATGCTCAAGAAAATACTTTATAAAGCCAAAATACAAATTACACCCATGGACATTACAAACTTAGAGAGATTGCACACAAAGGATAATGGTCCACTACAGACCGAAGTGCCCACAAGTGCTTATAAGACACACTTGTATTTACAAGCCAAACTTGGCCATAAAGCAAATCAAACTAGGGAAGCTTCCAAGCCTGCTTCTTGTTGTACAAGATATGTACCTAAACCGAAGGACACGGACTAACACAAGCATTTCATCGAACACCTTGTTTACATTGTTGTCCGTGACATTCTCCCCCACTTATTCCTTCGACGTCCTCGTCGAAGCCACTGTAGATGCTGCATCTCCTCACATTTTGCTAAATTTTTAATCTTCTACTTTGGCTGCAACATGCCCCTTTGGCTCCTCCGCTCTTCGCCGCTGTTGTTAAGTAGTCGAACTCTAATCCGCCATGCTGCTTCAACTCACCAATGACTGAATCTGGTGTGGGGTTGGTTGAGTTGTGCTAATCCTTGTTAGTTCTCGCGGATCCCTCGATGAAGGAAAAACGCCTTATTATGTGCTAGTATCGCGATACTCATATTGCTTGAACTGGGTAGATGCTTGTTGGAGCTTTAACGAGCATCGCCTCGCATTTGAAGTTTTAAGGTGCTTTCTCCATAATGTTTGCCCATTGAACCTTCTTCATTAGTTGTCACTTCCAAGTATGTTCGCATCACTCCCTCTTAGTCAATTGGGAAATGAAGTGAAAAACTACTCTCGAGTACGATCACCAACGGTGAGGATTTGACAACCATTGTCTTCCATAAGCTTTCTTTGAAGGGTCACTGAACTTGTGCAGAGCTCCCCTGCTTGGATAAGTAAGAGAATTGAGATACTTGACTTCACCCATTCTCTTCATAGTTGAGAAGGTAAGGTGGCTTCGCTCACCTCCTCGAGTTAAGAGAACTGGGGTACTTGGTTTCGCCCATTCTCTCGAGTTGAGAAGGCAAAGGTTACTCAATTTCGCCTGGCAAAGGTTACTTGATTTCGCTTGCCTCCTCGAGTTTGTACTTTATGCATTGAGCTGGTTACTAACATTCGCCTGCTCTTTGCTCACACTTCTGAAGCACTTGAAGTGGTTGCACTCCTTGCATTGGGTTAGCTACTATGATTCGCCTTCCCACTGCCATTGAACTTCTGGAATGCAAGAAGTTTTGTCCGGAAAGACCGAAAAGTTTACTTGGCTTCACTCACCTCCTCGAGTTAAGAGAACTGGGGTACTCGGTTTCGCCCATTCTCTCGAGTTGAGAAGGCAAAGGTTACTCAATTTTGCCTAGCAAAGGTTACTCGATTTCGCCTACCTCCTCGAGTTTGTACTTCATGCATTGAGCTGGTTACTAACATTCGCCTGCTCTTTGCTCACACTTTTGAAGCACTTGAAGTGGTTGCACTCCTAGCATTGGGTTAGCTACTGTGATTCGCCTTCCCACTGCCATTGAACTTCTGGAATGCAAGAAGTTTTGCCCGAAAAGAGCAAAAAGTTTACCCCAACTTGGAGTCCCCCAACTTAGAGTAAGTCTTTGATAGGTCTGGTCGCCTTTGGGATTGTACCGTCTTCTCCATCACCTTTGCCGCCTACTCCTCTTGAGTAGAAAGGCGACTACCATGCCTACTTCGTTCCTTGGTCGAGCACTCCTACATCAACCCGAAGTCCCTTAATTTTGGCTATCTAGATGAGAAGCCCATCGACATCGGTCTTATGAAGTTTCTTGCCTCTGCCCTTCTGCCTCATCTTGGTACTTGGAGTTTGCCTCATTCTCCACCTCCTTGGCCCCTTTTACGACCAATGCTGTCCCTTCATGAGAGCAAGGGATCGATGACTTCACGGAAGTCCCGCATCTGCGGTACCATGGCGCTGCCAAGCCCATAGCACTACTATCCGTTACCTTGCATCTTCATCCCTTCCTTCGCGATCGGTAGATCTGCCTCTGTGGCACTATGGAGCTCCTCTGAGTCCACGTCCTCTCTAACCGACGCTTTTCTTTTGGGTAGCTGAGCCCCGTTGGACTCGTCGTCGCTTCCTCGCCCCTTTCGACCACCCGCCGACACCACCGTGTCCTCCTAGCGATTCTCCTTGGTCGATGGAGAGCAGACGCAACTCTCATGCATGGCCTCCGCCATCTTGTTGCGTTGGCTCGCACTCTCGTTCTCCTTAGCTTCCTTGGTAGCAACGTTCGTTTACTCAGCCTTGTCCTCGACTTGCGGGCTCCCTTAGCGAATGTGAGCAGGCCCAACTCTCCAACTGTTCCGGTTAATCAAGTCCCTCGATGGGACTCACTGGTACTTGCAATCTGACTACTCCCTCAGTGGTACCCAGCCCCCATATGCTGATGACCAAGGCTTTCATCTGATGCAAGCTTCGATGCATACACACGGAAGACCCACCTCTGCGGTACTATGACATTCACTCCTTGAATCCACAGCCCTTCTTGTCGTTGCATTGTTCACCGAAGTAGAGCTCCCAGCAGCTCCTGATCATTCACATGATCGTGTCCCCCTCCATGGGACTCACTGGTACGTGCACTTGGACTTCTTTCTCGGTGGTATACAGCTCCCATATGCTGATGACTAAGGCTTTCATCCAATGCAAGCTTTGATGCACACACGAAGACCCACCTTTGCAGTACTACGGTATTCACTCCTTGATTCCATAGCTCTTTTTCTTGTTGTGTTGTACACCAAAGTGGAGCTCCCAGTAACTCCTGATCATACCTCTGCATGATTTTTGTCCCTCACGGGACAAGATTGCCTGTATTGCATTACCACGAACTATTCCACCACGATCCGCTACACCATGTCGCCTCCTGGTGACATCTCCATTGCATACAGATTCTCATGTGATGAACTCGGACTACGACTTCTCCATATGTGGCCTTTGCCAACACATTGTAGGGCCTCTACCATCTCCGACTTTTAGTTCGCTCCCTTGGCAATTCCCCTTTATCCGCCCACTTGGGTTACACCTGGACGAAGCATAGCTCTAGGACAGTCCGTTGCCTAGTAGCTCCTGAAGTCTCCTGACTTCACTAGAGTTGGTGCACCATTGTCTGGATCTTGGGCCTCTATCCCCTACCAACAAAATCTTGCTATGCACCTCCTGTTCCTAACAACTCGAATGACAACACTATGGCATATTCTTCAAGAGTACCTGCCTCTGTGTCCTCTTGCCCTGTACTAAGGTCTCATGATCCTAACTTTGCCTCTGCAAGTTGAATCACCTTGGTTACTCCATCAAATGCATCTCTTAGGTAGCTTGCATGTACCTTGAAACTCCCTTCATCTTTGGCACCATGCAAAATAAGTCTGTCCCATCAGAATGGAGAACCCATGGAATGACATGATCCCACTCTTGCCTCTACAAGAGTTCATGCCCTTGACCTCTGTCCAAGGAAAGCTCCGTGCCTCCGCTCCATGTTCCATCTTCTATACCGACTCCCTTCATGCGGCTTGGATACTTCACCGAGTTCCACCTAAGTCACTCTGCTCCTCTATTTGCACTGAGTTGATAGTGGCCCTCACGTCCACCATTCTACGGGTCAGCCCTCTGTTGAGTTCGATTTCTGCATCGACTCTAAGTGTGCCTTCATATGATGTTGCCTTGGATTGCTCCTCCACTTGATCTCGAAATGCATCCACCAATGCATTACCTCCTTTGAGATCATGCGACAACTCTTCGTCGCTCACTTGGTTCGTTGAGCTTTGTGGAGATATAGCCTTGAGGAACTCTTCCTTAATATGTGCAGTCTGTTGCATATGATTCTCCCACTTGTCACGGGCTTAGCTAAAGTTCCCCTAAACCGTGCGGCACCCTCGCGGCACTCCCGAAGACTTAGCTGAAATTGCCTAAGTCGTAGAGCAACCTTGCTCACTATTCCGGACTTAGCTGGGATTGCCTAAGTCATGAAACGTCCAACGCGTTTTCTGTCCGCAAAGGGTCAGCCCTCTTACAACCTCTTAAGGTCCCGTAGGACCTACAAAGAAGAAGTTGATTAATTCAAAAGCGAGCGACGGACACGTCCCGACGTCTTGCAAAGCGGAAAGCTGTACAAGTAATTTATCGAACACCTAGAGTGCAGCAAAGAAAAGAGAGAAAGAGAGTGAAATAGGACTTTGGAGGGTTGTAGGAACGGTCGCAAGTCCACAAACGACGGTTCCCAAGGTATCAGACGCAAGACAAGTTCAATTGCTGATGAATGCCTACGTCGGACATATAACCGGAACCCCATCCAGCCCGGTGCCACTCGAGGGGTTCCAAGGTGCTGAAATGGCTAATATTTCACACCGCTCAGAAAGGTTGTCGCGGCACATGAAAAAGACCCAAAAACAGGGCTGTTTTGGGCTATTTTAGTTCCGCGCATTGAGCGATCGTTCTGCAGCCTTCTACACTACTTTCGCTCACATTTCTTATGTAAAAACACATAAACTCAAGGCAAAACAAGTTGCCAAACATATGTACAGGCAAGAAAAAGTGACGAACGGTTCAAGGAACAAAGGCATTACGGTTGAGCGACGACCGTTCGTGACACACTAGAGAACTAGGACTTATCCCTCCTGGATATCTGTCCTGCTGGAGCAACTTTTCTCTTTACATACTTCCCACTGGAAGTTTCGGAGACCATCATCCCCTTTGGACTACTCCGTCTTGCTGAACTCGAGCTTTGTTCTGCCCCCACAAATGTACTTGCTAGATTGCGACCCTTCTCCAATACAATCTCCACTGCACCCTTCAAGGTCTAACAATATGCGGAACTTGTTGCACATTTCAGTCGCCTACGGACATATCCTTTCCATGTCGAATAGAAAGTTCTGATGCTCCATGGCGTCGAGTTCTAATCGTGCCTTGGTATGGCCACGAATACTCCGTCACCCGTCTACAAGCCCTTGCATGAGTTTCAAATCCTTCGAGTTAGCAATTCCCCTCACCTCTGTGAACTTTTGCACAACTCTTTCGGTCGTTACACAACACCTCCCATATTGCACGGTCTCATCTTTCACCAAGCACCCTGCTTTGCCTTAAGCACCATCAAGTTTGGTTGCCAACGTCGAGCTATAGCTCAAACTCAACCATCTCAATCTTTGTGTGCTACGCATTCTTCTTCGCTTGCTTGTCCTCGTGGTGCCTCTCGCGCAAAGGGGTTGGCTATTCCTTGAATGCCAAACCAGGATGCCCGCTCCTTTGAGCGACTCCTTTCCCTACATCTCAATGTCCGTTTCCCCCAAACGGTTGTGCGTGCTGGCTGTTCTCCACACAGCCTAGCTAGGTCCCCCACATTTGTATGACAAGTATTTCTACGTGTGCTTGTCCCGCTCTGATACCACATTGTCATGGGCTTAGCTGATTTTGCCTAAGCCATGCGATACCCATGCATGTCCGCCGGCAAAGGTCAGCCCTCCCGAGATCTCCTAAAGTCCCACAGATTTACAAAAAGAGAAAACAGGCTAGAAGAAGCAATTCCTACGGGATCCATAAGCAACTGCTCAAGAAAACACTTTATAAAGCCAAAATACAAATTACACCCATAGACATTACAAACTCAGAGAGGTTGCACACAAAGGATAATGGTCCACTACAGACCGAAGTCCCCACAAGTGCTTATAAGACACACTTGTATTTACAAGCCAAACTTGGCCATAAAGCAAATCAAACTAGGGCTGCTAAGCCTACTGCAAGCCCGCTTCTTGTTGTACAAGATATGTACCTAAACCGAAGGACACGGACTAACACAAGCATTTCATCGAATACCTTGTTTACATTATTGTCTGTGACAGCAAGGGCAAAGAAAGACTGAGTAAGACAAATGTTGCAGAGAAAGACCCTGCAAAAGATAAAGGATAGTGCTTCCACTATGACAAAGACAAGCATTGAAAGAGGAACTAAAGGAGTATCTTGTAGACACGACAAAACATAAGCTTGGAGAAGCTTCAGGTATATTCATTATTAGTCTCCACTTGTCAGATTTTCATGATAATGTTGAATCTCGGATTTTGATGATGAGATCAATTGATGAATGTTTATCTAACATGTGTGTTAGCGAAAGATTTGCAGGTCTAACTATGATAGGAGAAATGAAGTTACAACTAGATGATGGGCCAAGATTAAGCTTGGGCATCGGGCCGAGTTCGGACAATATAATGGGATCTCGCCAAAGTTTGCTAGGAGATTCTTCGAAGGGATTGAAAAGCTAGCTGGGAACACACCAGGAGATCATAAGAAGAAGATCGAAAGACTCATCACAAAAATGTCAGTGGCTATCGAATTGGCAGGAGTTAGGTCTTGATTATCTTGATTGGTTATTTAGTGTTGTAATCATTGAGTCATAGTCAGGGCTTGAGTCCAAATTAAGTTGAATTTGGAAGAAATCCAAATCAACTCAATATGACAATCGGGTCCTTTATTAGGGTTTGAGTGAGCTCAAGTTAAACTCAATTTGTTGACTAGAGGATTGATCAACATTAGGTTCAAGCCAAAATTCGAAAAGTAGAGGGAACCCCTTTTATAGAAATTTGGATGAGTAAACCACCAGTGAGCGACGGGTGTATCATCACCACCCATGCTTTCGGGCAATTGATGGCGGCTAACCCACCCAGGTTGGGCGATTGAACTGCTCGTACCCAGGAGTCTGGGTACTTAGGGTAGTTGACCCACCCGGGGCTGGTGGGTAAACCACCCGTACCTAGGTGTTCAAGCGGTTGAGCCGCCCAGGTTGACAGGTAAACCCCCCATACTTTTCCAGATATGTTTGATTTTTGGCTCTAATTTCTGAAGCCACTTGGGGTCTATAAATACCCCAAGTATTCTTGCATTCACAATAACTCTTTTTAGAAATTAAATTCCATGAAAAAGAAATTATGTGTGATTTATAAGAAAAAAAAATTAAGGGAGTGATCTTAGAGTTAAAAATTTTCTTAAGTCTCCCTTGTAAGCAAAGTGTAAGGGTTTGATCTTCACCTATGGAAGATTGGTAGTGGATGCTGGTGTGCCTCAAGAAGGACTTGGGAGTGGACATAAGCCTTTGACGCCGAACAACTATAAAAACTGTGAATGCTTCTTTGCTTTCAATTGCTTACATATTCTTATATTAATGCTTCTGATTTAACTCAACTCCTTTAAAGCAAAGTTTTCACGATAAGTTCATTCCTTTAAACATTACTTATCTTTTTGGTTTGCTCATTAACTTAACAATTTTCTTTTAATCGCTCACTTGTTTCACTAAGAATGAAAAGCTTTAGGTTTCCTATCTTGGTTTAATCAAAAAATTTTTATCTAAACCTAAAATTTATATTTGCACTAATTCAGCCCCCTTTTTAGTGCCAATTGTTCATAATAATTGGTATCAGAGCAAGGTACTTACTCTTTGGATCAACACCCACTTGAGTAAATGACTTATTTTGATATGAATATGGGACATTCCATCTCACGTCCTCCCATATTCAATAGGATGGATTACATGTATTGGAAGACAAGATTACGTATTTTTCTTATTTCTTTGGACCTTGATCTATGGAGTATTGTTGCGAATGGATTTGAAAAATCTTCCAAACAAATAAATGAACTAAATGATTTAGAAAGGAAGAATTTTTCTTTAAATGCCAAGGCTTTGAATGCATTATTTTATGCTCTTGATAAAAATGAGTTTAATCGTGTTTCCATTTACGAATTAGTATTTGATATTTGGCACAATCTAGAAATCACATATGAGGGACTAGTAGAGTAAAAGAATTAAAGATAAATATTTTAGTTCATAACTATGAGTTATTTCGAATGAAACCAAGTGAGTCTATTGGAGGCATGTACACCCGTTTCATAGATGTTGTCAATAGCCTAAAAGCACTTGGAAAATGTTTTTCAAATTTTGAATTAGTTAGTGAGATTTTGAGATCTTTACCTAAAAATTGGGATCCTAAAGTAATTGCTATTTAAGAGGCCAAAGACTTAAATAACTTACCTCTTGAAGAATTGATTGGCTCTCTTATGACATATGAACTAAATTGTAAAGCTTATGATGAGCTTAATGAACCTCTTCCAAAGAACATAAAGGATGTAGCACTTTAGACAACAAATAACTCCTATAGTGAAACCTCGAGTGATGATGACTATGATATTGCTTTATTATCAAGAAAATATAAAAAATTTATAAAAAGAACAAGAACTATAAAAATAAAAAAGAACCGAAGAAGGACAATGTCATTTGCTATGAATGTAAAAAATCGAGACATTTCAAGAATGAATGTCCTCATTTGAAGAAAAAGCAAACATTAAAAAAGAAATCACTTTCAGCTACTTGGGATGAATCGAGCTCTTCGGATGAGGAAGACAACTCCAAACAAGAAGTGGCTAACTATGCCTTAATGGCGATCGAAGATGAGATTAGTGAGCCCTTAAATATTTCTTTTTCAGAATTATTAAATATGTTTCATAATTTATTTAATGAGTTTAGAAAACTTAGCAAGTCTTTTAAATTACTTAAAGTTGATTATGATTTGTTAGTTAAAAGACTTGATGAAATGCATGATTCATTAGTTTCACATAAATCATATTCTAAATGTGATTTGCTAGATACTGTTAAAGAAGAGAACATCATGCTTAAAACCACATTAAAAATTTTTGAAATAAGGAACAAATCCCTAAATATGATCCTTATAAATAATGGTCATATTAATAGAAAAAATAGCATAGGCTTTGTTGGTAATGTCCAACGAAAGCCAACCATGTTTGTAAGAGTACCTATATTAAACATGCCACCAAGAATCATGTGTAATTTTTGTGATAAATTAGGACATAAGGCAAATAATGCCTATTTGGAAAATGTAGTCCACGTCAACTAGTATGGGTTCCAAAGAAAACCTTATACAATAAAAATCAATTAGAAAAGAAAAAAAGAGTTCTTTATGGAGGACTCAATGTAAAATGGGTGCCTAAATCAAATATATCCTTATTGTAGGTTTGTCTCCAAACTAAAGCTAGGAGCACCAAATAGTATCTTGATAGTGGATGCTCAAGGCATATGACCGGAGATCCATCTTATTATTCTAAGCTCACTAGCTTAAGTGAAGGAGTTGTTACATTCGGAGACAACAACAAGGGTAAAATCATTGGAAAATGAACAATAGGTAACACATAAAACCTCTTGATTGAAGATGTGTTGTTAGTTAATGGCTTAAAACATAACTTGCTTAGCATTAGTCAATTATATGATAAAAAATATGTGGTTAAATTTTAACCTAATACTTGCATAATTGAATTGCCATACAAAAACAAATCATTGATTGCCATGAGAAACAATAATACATACACCATAGATATTGGAAAATTTTGTGATGAAACTTGTTTTTCAGCTTTGAATGATGATGCTTGGATTTAGCATAAAAGATTAGGTCATGCTAGAATGAAACCTTTAAACTAAATCTCTACCAAGGAACTAGTAAGAGGTTTACCTAATCTTAAATTTATGAAAGATAAAGTATGTGACACTTGTCAATTAGAAAAATAAATAAAAAGTAGCTTTAAGTTGAAAAATCAAATTAGCACCTCTAGATCACTTCAATTGATCCATATGGATCTATTTGCACCAATTGACATTACAAGTTTAGATGGTAGCAAATATGCATTTGTTTTAGTGGATGACTTTACTAGATATACTTGGACCTATTTCTTAACACATAAAAGTGATATATTTAAATGTTTTACAAAATACTGTAAAGTTGTTTAAAATAAAAAAAGATATATAATTTCTTCAATACGAAGTAATCATGGATAATAATTTTAAAATAATAATTTTTAAAATTTTTATGATTCAAATGGATATATCCATAACTTCTCTACTCCACGAAATCCAAAACAAAATGGAGTAGTAGAAGAAAAAATAGGAGTTTACAAGAAATGGCTAGAACAATGTTGAATGAACATAGTCTTCCCAAATATTTTTAGGCCGAAGCCGTTAATACGGCATGCTATGTTTTAAATAGGATTCTATTAAGACCATTACTCACTAAAACTCCTTATAAATTGTGGAATGATAAAAAACCTAATATTTATTATTTTAAAATTTTTGGTTGCAAGTGTTTTATTTTGAATGAAAAGAATGCTTTAGGTAAATTTGATGCAAAATCTGATGAAGATATTTTTCTAGGTTATTCTTGTATTTTAAAAGCTTATCGTGTTTTTAATAAAAGAATATTAGTAATAGAAGAATCTATTCATGTTGTTTTTAATGAACTTTTCAAATTTAAGAAGATTGATTTTGATGATGAAATTGATTTTGATACTTTGAATTTAAAAGATAATACTCCTAAAAGTAACTTGGATGTATCTACTTCCAATACCTTACTCAATAAATGAAAATATGTGAATGATCATCCTAAGGAGCTTATAATAGGTGAAATATCAAAATGAATTCAAACTCGATCTTCTTTTAGAAATTTTTATGCAAATGCCATGTTTCTTTCTCAAATCGAGCCAAAATATATTGATAAGACCTTAAGAGATGATTCTTGGGTTACTTCAATGCATGAAGAGTTTAATCAATTTGAGAGAAATGAGGTATGAGAGCTTGTTCCTAGACCTAATGACTATTTAGTGATTGGTACTAAATGAGTATTTAGAAATAAGCAACATGAAAATGGTATCATGGTTAGAAACAAGGCTAGATTAGTGGCCAAGGGTTTCAACCAAGAAGAAGGAATTGATTATGATGAAACCTTCACTCTCGTAGCTAGACTTGAAGCAAAAGGATGTTCTTTGCCTTTGCTTCTTTTAAAAATATTAAGTTATTTCAAATGGATGTTAAAAGTATTTTTCTAAATGATTTTATTTCTGAAGAAGTGTATGTTGAATAACCCACCGACTTTGAAAATAATCTTCTTTCTAATCATATTTTTAAACTTACAAAAGCTCTCTATGGATTAAAATAAGCCCCTAGGGCTTGATATGAAAAACTTAGTTCTTTTCTCAATTTAAATAAATTTTTAAAAGGTAAAATTAATACTATATTATTTTTTAAGTATTTTAAAAATAATATACTTATAATTTAAATTTATGTTGATGGTATCATTTTTAGATCTATAAATGAATCTTTATGTGAGTCTTTTGCTAAAAAAATGAGTCAAGAATTTGAAATGAGGCTGATGGGTGAGTTAACATTCTTCTTAGGATTACAAATAAAATAACTTGATGATGGTATTTTTATTAATCAAAATAAATACATATTGAACTTGACAAAATGATTTGGGATGAAAAATACTAAAGAATTAAACACTCCCATGAGCACATCTATAAAGTTGGACTTAGATAGTAAAGGAGAAAACTTTGATAAAAAAACTTATAGAGGTATGATAGGAAGTTTATTATACTTAACTGCTACAAGACCAGATATCATGTTTAGTATTGGATTGTGTGCAAGATATTAATCTAACCCAAAACTCTCTCATTTGAAAGCAGTTAAATAAACTTTTAGATACTTGAAAGGAACATCTAAACTAGGATTATGGTATCCTAAATCAAATAAATTTGACTTGATTGCCTATTCTAATGTTGATTTTAGTGGATGTAGAATAGATAGAAAAAGCACTACCGGAACATGTCAATTTTTGGGGCATGCACTTGTTTCATGGACTTCCAAGAAATAAATTTAATAGTTTTATCTGCTACGGAAGCAGAATACATTGCAACTAGTACATGTGCCAAGTCATTTGGATGAAAAACACACTAGAAGACTATGGAATAAAATTAAAAAATATTCCTATAAAGTGTGATAATACAAGTGCTATTTGTCTAACCAAAAATCCCATTTAATATTCAAGAATCAAATATATTAATATTAGATATCATTTTATAATGGATCATGTAAATTATCAAGATATCTCTTTAGAATTTATTGACACTGAGCATCAATTAGCGGATATTTTCACAAAACTCTTAAATAAAGAATAATTTGATTTTCTTAGGAAGAGAACTTAGAATGCTAAATCATGAAAGTATGTGATTTGCTAATCTAGATTTCATGATAATAATAATGTTTAAAAAATTATCTTGTTATGAAATTATCTAATTATTGACATAAATTATCCATCTCGTTATTTATAAAAAAATTTGCTAAATTACATGAGATGATTTTAAAATGCATAAGTAGCTCTTAAACTCTTAAATCTTCTTAAATTTCTTATATTTTTGAGCTTATCTTTGAAACTTTCTTTGTAAAACTCATCTCTACAAAATTGAAAGCTCATGTTAATAATATCTTTGCAACTCCTCTCTTGTTTTCTTTCCTTCTTTTTCATAGGAGGAATAAAGTTCTTTATGAATCATATTGTAGTTTAAAAAGGGGGAGCAAAAACTCATAAGCCTAAAATCCTTAGTCTCATTTATCACCTTTTTGTTGATAATAAAGGGGTGAGAAATGGATGTTGATGACTTATGTAATTGAATGGATGTTGGTGATTGATGTAATTAAATAGGTGTTGATGACTTATGTAATAACTTAAGGAAAATTTTTAAATATCTAAAATTCATGATAATCCTTGATGCATTGATGATATGCGTTGAAATTCATAATAATCCTTAATGCATTGATGACATGATACTTTAAAAGTAAATTATTATTGCTACATATATATCTTATTATAATCTTTAAAATATGATTTATTTGAATTATTGCTTGCCTTAATTCACTTAAATTCAGTGATTCTCTTGAATTTAAGTCCTTTTTATCAAGGCATGAATTTAGGGGGAATTAGGATTAACTCCTATCATCAATTGATTGTCATCATCAAAAAGGGGGAGATTATTGAATATCAGATTTTGATGATGAGATCAATTGATGAGTGTTTATCTAACATATGTGTTAGAGAAAGATTTGCAGGTCTAACTATGATAGGAGCAATTAAGTTACAACCAGATGATGGCACAAGCTCAAGCTTAGGCATCGGGCTGGGTTCAAATGATGCATTGGGATCTCACCGAAGTTCGTTAGGAGATTCGTCGAAGAGATCGAGAAGTTCGTTGGGAACATGCCGAGGATCGTTGAAAGAAGACCGGAAGACTTGCTACAAGAATGCCGGAGGCTATCAAATTAGCAGGAGTTAGGTCTTGATTATCTTGATTGGTCATTAAGTGTTGTAATCATTGAGTCATAGTTAGGGTTTGAGTCCAAATTAAGTTTGATTTGGAAGGAATCTAAATCAATTCAATAAGGTAATTGGGTCCACTATTGGGGTTTGATTGAGCTTAAATTGAGCTCAATTTGTTGATTAGAGGATTGGTCAACATCAGGTTCAAGCTGGAATTCGAAAAGTGGAGGGAACCACTTTTGTAAAAATTCCGACGGGTAAACTACCGGTGAGCGGTGGGTGTACCCTTGTTGCCCAGGCTTTCGGGCGGTTGACCCACCTAGGCTGGGTGGTTGAACCACTCGTACCCAGGAATCTAGGTATTTTGGGCGGTTGACCCGCCCAGGGCCAGTGGGTAAACCGCCCGTACCTAGGTGTTCGGGTGGCTGAGCCGCCCAGGTCGACGGGTAAAATGCCCGTACTCACTTTTTTCTGGTATATTTGATTTTTGGCTTCAATTTCTGAATCCACTTAGGGTCTATAAATATCCAACTAGTCTTGCATTCATAATAACTCTTTTTGGGTAATTAAATTTTATGAAAAAGAAATTATGTGTGATTTACAAGAAAAAGAAAAGAAAAGGGAGTGATCTTAGAGTTAGAAATTTTCTCAAGTCTCCACTGTAAGCAAAGTGTAAGGGTTTGATCTTCACCTATGGAAGATTGGTAGTGAACACCGATGTGCTTCAAGAAGGAGGACTCGAGAGTGGACGTAGGCCTTTGACGCCGAACCACTATAAAAATTGTGAGTGCTTCTTTGCTTTCAATTGCTTACATATTCTTGTATTAATACTTCTGATTTAACTCAACTCCTTGAAAGTAAAGTTTTCACAATAAGTTCTTTCCTTCAAATGTTGCTTATCTTTCTGATTTGCTCATTACCTTAGTAACTTTCTTTTAATCATTCACATGTTTCACTAAGAAAGAAAAGCTTCAGATTTCCTATCTTGGTTTAATCAAAAAGTTTTCATCTAAACCTAAAATTTATATTTACACTAATTCACCCACTCCTATCATGGGCTTAGCTGATTTTGCCTAAGCCGTACGGCACCCATGCGTGTCCGTTCGCAAGGGTCAGCCCTCCCCGAGATCTCCTAGAGTCCCTTAGACTTACAAAAGAGAAAATAGGCTAGAAGAAGCAATTCCCACAGGATCCACAAGCAATTACTTAAGAAAACACTTTATAAAGCTAAATACAAATTACACCCATGGACATTACAAACTCAGAGAGGTTGCACATAAAGGATAATGGTCCATTACATACCGAAGTCCCCATAAGTGCTTACAAAGCACACTCATATTTACAAGCCAAAATTGGCCACAAAGCAAACCAAACTCGGACTGCTAAGATATCAAAGGTGTCTTGTTTGAATACTCCTCTCTTTGATGCTTGACTTATAGGTTTGGAAAGTTTCAGATCTAGTATAGTTAGTTATATGGAATGGTAGCTAATCTTATAACGGTATTGAGTGTCAATCGAGGATCATCCACTCTCGGTATCATGAGATGAATATCCCATATGCTCTTGCTCATGTAAATCCCTGATCAAGTTAATCGGATTGAGAGAGGAGTCTTCTGAGATAATTCGATTAGAGTGATACTTAGATGAATTTCGTGTGTGGCCTGATAGGTACCATGCTTGGTATATAATGTCTAGGATATTAGATGGATGAAGGATTATAGATACATGGTAATTGAGGACAGACAGGTCCAATGGATAAGAACCCTTGTACTATTGGGGACTATGGTATAGTGGCCTAGTATGTCCAAAGCCGATGAGTCGAGTGAATTAGTATTAGTTAATAATTCACGGAGTCAGAAGGAGTTTTGACAAGTAGGACTCACGACTAGCTCTGTATTAGGCCTAGAGGGTTACACACATATGGTGGATGCTTAAGCGAATAGAATATTGGATATGAGTTATCCAATTAGCCCCTATTATCATTAGATGAGACTCTACATTGATGAGCTCCTTTCAAGAGGCCCGATTAAAGGCCAAAGGAGATTATTGAATAAAGATCTAATAATCTAAAGTTAGTAGATAATTGGATGGTGATTCAATACCCACTAAGACATGGTCCATTAGGGTTATATGGGTTATTGATTTAATAAGATTATTAGAATTAATTAATGTAGGATTAATTATGATAGAATAATTATTACAATCAGGATTGGCCAAGGTCAAGTCCATGCATCGGGTCAATGTGGTTGGAAACTCGCCAGGAGAGCGTCGGGAGCTCGTTCAAGGTATCAAGAGTTTGCCAAGATGGTACAAGGGAGTTCGCCAGAAGAAGATCGAGACTCACCTGAAGATTGTCGAGGGTAGATGAAAAGCTTGTTAGGAATTAGGATAGTCTTGTAATAGATGTTTAGTAATTATGATTATATTTAATTAAGTTATAATTAGTATCATGCATGACTAACTATGATAGGAGCAATGGAGTTATAACCAGATGATGGGCCAAGATTAAGCTTAAGCATCGAGCTAGGTTTGGACGATGCAATGGGATCTCGCCAAAGTTCGCTAGGAGATTCGCCGAAGGGATCGGGAAGCTCACTGTGAACACACCGGGAGATCACCGGAAGAAGACCAGAAGACTCACCGCAAGAATGTCGGAGGCTACCGGATTGGCGGGAGTTGGGTCTTGGTTTAGCATGTTGGTCATTAAATGTTGTACTCATTGAGTTGTTATTAGGAATTGAGTCCTAATTAAGTTGGATTTGAATGAAATCCAAATCAACTCAATAAGGCAATCAGGTCCACTATAAGGTTTGGTTGAGATCAGGTTGAGCTCAATTAGTTGACCAAGGGAATAGTTAACTGATGGTTCAAACCAAAATTTGAAAAGTGGAGGGAATCACTTTTACAAAAATTTCGGCGGGTGAACAATCGGTGAGTGATGGTTGTACCACCGCCACCCAGGCTTTCGGGCGATTGATGATGGTTGACCCACTCAGATTGGGTGGTTAAACTGCCGGTACATAGGAATCTAGGTACTGTCAGCGGTTGACCCACATAGGACAGATAGGTAAACCGCCCATACCCTTGTGTTCAGGCGGCTGAGCCACCCAAGTCGACGGGTAAATTGCCCGTACCCGATTTTTGGGTATATTTGATTTTTGGCTCCAAAAATCTGAAGCCACTTGAGACCTATAAATGCCCCAAGTTTTCTTACATTCTACACAATAATTCTAGGCATTATATTATGTGATAAAATTGTGTGTAATTTGTAAGAAAAAGAAAAGGGGAAGGGAGAGAGAGCTTCGAGTAGAAAATTCTTAAATCTCCCTTGTAGGCTCAAATGTAAGGGTTTGGTTTTCATCCAAAGAAGAACGGTAATGGATGCCGGTGTGCCTCAAGAAGGAGGACTCGGGAGTAGACGTAGGCCGTTGGTGTCGAACCACTATAAAAATTATGAGTTCATCTTTTGCTTTGCTTATTAACGCTTTCAATCTTCTTTACTCTTTGAAAGCAAACATTCACTTATGACATTTTTTATCAGATTTTCTTGCTCTTTCTTAAGTAATTAGTAAGCAAGTAACTTAGCAATCTTCTTATCATTCGCTTGCTTTATTTGAACAACTAGCTTTTGATCTTCCTATTTTTTGTAAAGCTGAAATATTTTTTTTAAAATGAAAAACTTACACTTGCACTAATTCAACACCCCCTCCCCTCCTCTAATGCCAAATTGATCCTAACAATCTGTATTATACACATACTATATATATATATATATATATATATATATATATATATATATATATATATATATATATGCATGCGATGTAGATATATATTAAATATATATGTGTGACATGATATATTAGGAGACCGATATAAAAAAAACCCTGCTACGATAATATTAAGTCGGTAAGTATGAAGCAATAAGATTGACCCACGTGGCCTTCCATTATTATAGGAAGAAATTGAATCATGAAATAGATTGAGTTGGTCGAGTCTTTCAAGACTCACTTATCTATGTGATCGAGATCTTGCCTACGACATAGAGATATCACCAGTGACTTGAGGACATTGTATGCTTGGTCGAGTCTCTCGAGGGCATATCATCAAATCAGACTCATCTTGTAACGATGGTGATGACTTAACTGAACATTATGGTTGGTCAAGTCCCTCAAGACCATGATTGTTCGAAGGTGGAACATGATAGGAATCACAAAGAGTTGTGATTGACAAGAGTTGCTTACCTTTTAGGCTTAGTGTAATTGGTCGAGTCCCTCACGGTTACACTAAGACGCCAATTAGATCTCGATCCCCACTGGAAATCTGTCGAAGAATTCCACTTTACATGCCGAGAGTGTCACGTGATTCAATAAAAAAATTAGTGGGAGTAAATTAAGATAGAAGTCCATATCTTAATTTTTTTTATAAAATCTGTCTATTATTTATTTATGCTATATCTTATTTATTAGAAATATATCGCTCGCAAGCCCTTGATGTGGCACACTTGATACCAACCGCCTTATGGGTCTAAAATACATTGATTGGCTCTGCAAATTGAGAATTATTCTCACAACAGAGAAAATCATGTATGTCCTTATTACAATTATATCCACATTAGAGGAAGCGGCAAGCAAGGATGAGATCGCTCACTCTGCGAAGTATATAGATGATTCCATGTTGGCAAAATACTATATATTGGCCTCCATGACTCCTGAGCTACAAAGGCAACATAAGAGCATGAATGCCAATTCTATCTTTCTTCATCTCCACCAACTGTTTGAGGAACAGGGAAGAAATCAAAGATATAAGATATCCAAGAGTCTCTTTGAGCCCGGATGATAGAAGGGACATCGGTTCAGAATCATTTCTTAAAGATGATAGAGTAGATTAAGAAACTCATAGCTCTAAGAATAATCCTAGAGGATAACTTATATCCTGATCTTATACTTCAGTCCTTGCCCAGATTCCTTTTCTCACTTCATCATGAATATTAACATGAGTATATTTGTGGTGACACTCCCTAACCTCCTCAGTATGTTGAGGGAAGTTAGGAGTGCCATAAAAAAGAAGCTAGTTCTCTATATTGGTGAGACCAAAAAAAAATGGAAGGCGAGTAAGACCCTTAAGAAGGGCAAGGGCAAATAAAGACCGGGTAAGACAAAGGTTACGAAGAGAGGCCCGGTAAAGGACAGTGTTTCCATTATGACAAAGATGGGCACTGGAAGAGGAACTATAAGGATTTCCTTTCAGACAAGGTGAAACATAAGCTTGGAGAAGCTTTAGGTATATTCATGATCCGTCTCCACATGAGTCCCTCGAGGCTCACCTATCTACATGATTGAGATCTTGCCTACGATATAAAGATGTCATCGGTGACCTGTAACATTGTATACTTGGTCGAGTCCCTTAAGGGCATATAATCAAATTAGACTCATCTTATAATGATGGTGACGACTTAACTAAACATCATGGTTGGTCAAGTCCCTCGAGACCTTGAGGGATTAGAGGACGAATATGATAAGAATCATAAAGATTTGTCATTGGTAAGAGATGCCTACCTTTTAGGCTTGGTGTAATTAGTTATGTCCCTCGAGGTTGCACTAAGATGTCAATTGGATCTTGATCCCTACTAGAAGTCTACCAGAGACTTCCTCTTTACATGCCGAGGGTGTCACGGGATTCGCCAAAAAATATTAGTGGGAGTAAATTTAGATAGAAGTCTATATCTTAATTATTTTTTCTATAAAATCTACATGTTATTTATTTATACTATATCTTGTTTGTCAAAAACATATCGCACCCCCTACATTGCATACTTGATACCAACCGCATCATTGGTCCAAACTATATGGATTGGTTCCACAATTTGAGAATTGTTCTCAAAGCAGAGAAAATTGTGTATATCTTTAATACGATTATGTCTACGTCGGATGAAGGGGCAAGCAAGGTTGAGATCGCTCACAATGTAATATATAGATGATTTCACATTGGCAAAATACTATATGTTGTCCTTCTTGACTTATGAGCTACAAAGGCAATATGATAGCATGGTTGCCAATTCTTTCCTTCTTCACCTCCACCAGCTATTTGAGGAACAAGGAAGAACTTAAAGATATGAGATATCCAAGAGTTTCTTCTGAGCCAAGATGACATAAGGGACATCAGTTCAAAACCATGTCCTGAAGATGATAGAGTGGATCGAGAAACTCATAGGTCGAGGAATAGTCCTAGAGGATAACCTGTGTATTGATCTTATTCTTTAGTCCCTGCCATATTCCTTTTCTCACTTCGTCATGAATGTTAACATAAGGAAGTTTGAGGTGACTCTCCATAAGCTCCTCAATATATTGAGGGAAGCTGAGAGTGCCATCAAAAAGTAGAAGTTAGTTCTCTATATTAGTGATGCTAAAAAGAAAAGAAAGGCTAGTATGACCCTTAAGAAGGGCAAGGGCAAAGAAAGACCAAGTAAGACAAAGGTTGCAAAGAAAGACATTGCAAAAGATAAATGACAATGCTTTCACTATGATAAAGACAAGCACTGAATGAGGAACTAAATGACTATCTTGTAGACAAGGCAAAACATAAGCTTATAGAAGCTTCAAGTATATTCATGACTAGTCTTCACTTGTCAGATTTTTATGATAACACATAGGTATTGGAAACTAAGAGTTCTTATCATATCTACAATACGTTGTAAGTTCTGGCAAGACCTAGGAGATTGGCTAGAGGTGAGATGAACCTCAAAATGAGCAATAGAGCAAGAGCTGCTATAGTTGCCGTTGGGGTGATCACCCTACATCTACCTAATGGAGATGTCATTGCATTAGATACATGTTATTTTGTTTCCGCTATTGTCAAAAATATTATTTCCATTTCTTATTTGATAATTAATGGAAATAAATTAGTTTTAAGAATAATAGTTGTTTAATAATTCTGGATAATGAGATTATACTAGAGGGACTTTGATAAATAGTTTTTATATGTTAGACACTTCTCTACACATCATGAATGTAAATACGTCAAAGAGGAAACGAGATGAGGTGAATAATGCATGCTTGTGGCATTATAGGCTTGGTTATATCTATGAGGGAAGGATTCAAAGGTTGCTAAAAATGGATATTTAGATCCATTCGGCTATGAGTCATATGCAACTTGCGAACCTTATCTTCATGGAAAGATGACCAACTCTCCTTTTAGTGGAACTGAAAAGAGAGCCACTAAGCTACTGGAACTCATACATAGTGATATATATGGTTCTATGTCGACTTAGGCTATGGGCGGTTACTTATACTTCATTATATTCACTAATGATTTCTCTAGGTATGGACATATGTATTTGATGAAGTACAACTCCGAGGCATTTAAAAAATTTAGGGAATATAAGAATGAAATAGAAAATTAGATTAGAAAGAGGATTAAGACTCTTCGATCAGATCGAGGAGGAGAATACTTGAGTATAGAGTTCACCCATTTCCTTATGGACTCTGAGATTCTATCCCAATGGGCATCTCGTTATATACCTTAGCTCAATGGTGTATCAGAAAGGAGGAATCACACATTGTTAAATATGATGCGGTCCATGATTAGTTTCGCTGACCTACCCATCTCATTCTAGGAATATGCCCTAGAGAACACAACTTACCTTCTAAACAGAGTTCTATAAAAGTTGATTGTCTCTACACCATATGAGATATGAAAAAGAAAGAAGTCTGATCTTAAGATGGTTAAAATTTGGGGCTATCCTGCCCACTATAAAGATACAATCCCAATAAGCTTAAATCAAGGACAGAATGGTTCAAGTTCATGGGATACTCTAAGAAAATTTGTGGGTATTATTTCTATCATTCCAAGGACTAGAAGGTCTTTATTGCTAAGAGGATTGTGTTTCTTGAGAAGAAACACATTCTTGGTGGAAACAATATGAGTGAGATATAATTGAGCGAGGTTGGAGAACCTAGCTCAAGCACCATTCTAGAGTCTTAATCTGTTCAGGTACCTAACATATAAGTTTCAACTTTACGCAGGTCTTGTAGAGTATCTCACACTACTGAAAGATATGTGAGACATATTAATGGAGATGACTCTTAGGATGTTGATCCTCAGACCTACGATGAGGCTATTATGATTATAGACTCTAGAAGTGGCAAGAAGCAATGAATTCTGAGATGGATTCAATATACTCCAACAAGGTTTGAAGCATTGTGGATGCCACTACCTATCCCTATTAAGGCTATAATTAATTACTCTGATCTGCATATCCCTATTAAGGTGGTGGCCTAATTGGCTACATAGCCAAATCCATCTCAGAAGATCATAGTAGATGTAAAGGTGGAAACCTATAAAGCAAGGATAGTGGCTAAAGGATATCATCAAAAGCAAGGAGTTGACTACGATAAAACCTGTTCACCCATAGCCATGCTTAAATCTGATAGGACCTTAGTAGAGTTGGGTCTTACTCATCCTAGTAGAGTCAATAAAACTCCATAAAAAAGATTGGGGTCACAAGAAAGTCACAAATCATTATGCAAAAGATTGGGGTCCATAAAGGGAGTGAAGGGCTTATGTTTGAGGTGCTTGGCTCGGGATTACTAGTCGACCGAGGTGCTAGTTATAGGTGCCATGCAAGCCAATCACATGAGTGATGGCACGTATGACACGCTGTGTGATCTTTTTGCTTATGATTAATATTGGTATATTCTCACATTATTTGTTGTATATATATTGTGATGTCCTTAGTTCTGTGTAATATGAATCGAATCATGATGAGATCATGATAAGGGGATCAATTTATTTTTAAACATAGATCCTAAATAATCCTGATCATAGGTTACTCAAGAGGGACATTGAGATAACCAGACAGAGCAGTGTGCTATATACCCGTCCATATGATATAGGTGGTTAGTCTCATAGCCACTTGTGTGGAGATATTAAGGATATAGTGTAGGTGCTCATTAGAGAATGAGTTCACTGATTGATCCATTTATAGAATGATGTATGGTTAATAATACCTAATGTCAGATAGTGATTCCATAGTCCCAATTATGTATCTGGTCCTTAGACTTAAGATACCAATGATGTCTTGTATGAGTACTCTTTTCTTTGACGCTAGACTTACAGGTTTGGAAACTCCAGATTTGGTACAACTGGTTATCGGGATTGATAGCCAGTATTATGAAGGTAATTGAGTATTAATAGAGGATCATCCACTCTGGGTATCACGAGAGGAATATCTCATATGTGCTTGCTCAGACAAATCCCTAGTTAGGGTCATTCGGATTGAGAGAGAAGGAGTTCTCCGGTAGAATCTGATTAGTGCAAGATAAACTGATTCCGTATGTGATCTGATAGTACCATGTCCAATATACGGTCTCTGGGATATTATTTGGATGAGGGATTATAGATATATGATAATTGTGGACAGACAGGTCCGACAGATTCGATCCCTCTATACCATTTGGGGACTATGATGTAGTGGCCTAGTACGTCCATAGTCGATGAGTCGAGTGAATTATTATGAGGATAATAATTTACTATATCAGAAGGAGTTCTAATGGGAGTGACTCACGGCCAACTCAGTATCGGGCCTAGAGGGTCACACACATATGGTGGATACTTCAGCAAATAGAGGATTGAATGAAATTCTAATTAACCCATATTCTCATTAGATGAGGCCCTATGCTGATGGGCTCCTTACTTAAGGCCCAATTAGAGGCCTAAGGAGATTATTGGATAAAGATCCAATAACACAAGATTAGTGGGTTATTAGATGGAGATCCAATACCCACTAAGGTAGGAGCCCTAGGGTTTTTTGGCGACTCTCTATAAATACGAGGGGAGACTAATAGTTGATAGGCTGTAGCTTTGGCCTTCCCCTCCTATTCTTCTCCCTCAATTTGCGTAAGAGTTGCGAGATCAAATTGGAGGAGTTTCACTATAGAGATCCATCGTGTGGATACCGCTAGAGAGGAAGACGCTTGACTTCCTTCATCCTCTCTATCCGGATCTGGAATACAGGGATATATTATCGCCCTAGGTAAAATTAATCTATCACGCATCATGTTCTTTTTTCAATTTTTGTCGCTTTCTCGTGACTCGAATCTTTTGCATGATGATTTGATCTGCATGTAAAACTAGTTTTTATTTTGATTTCCACTTGTGTATATGATACTCCCGCTGAGGTTTCCCAACAAAAGGGCCAACCTCAAATGTGCCACAAAAAATCAAGTGTAATTTTTTTGGTAAATTAGGACATAATGCAAACAAATGCTTATTTAGAAAATGTAGTTCACATCAACGAGTTTGGCTTCCAAAGGGAACTTAATACAAAAATAAATGGTTAGAAAAGAAAGATAAAGTTCTTTACGAAGTACCCAATGTAAAATGGGTGCCTAAATTAAATATATCTTTCTTGTAGGTTTGTCTTCAAACTAAAGCTAGGAGCACTAAATGGTATCTTGATAGTGGATATTCAAGGCACATGATTGGATATCCATCTTATTTTTCTAAGTTCTCTAGCTTAAGTAAATGAGTTGTTACCTTCGGAGATAACAACAAAGGTAAAATCATTGGAAAAGGAACAATAGGTAGCACATTAAACCTTTTAATCAAAGATGTGTTGTTAGTTAATGACTAAAAACCTAACTTGCTTAGCATTAGTCAATTATGTGATAAAGGATATGTGGTTAAATTTCAACCTAATGCTTACATAATTGAATTGCCACACAAAAATAAATATTTGATTGTTTTAAGAAACAACAATATATACACCATAGATATTGAAATTTTTTATGATAAAACTTGTTTTTTGGCTTTGAATTATGATTCTTGGATTTGACATAAAAAACTAGGTCATGCTAGCATGAAACTTCTAAACCAAATTTCTACTAAAGAACTAGTAAGAGGCCTACCTAATCTTAAGTTTATCAAAGATAAAATATGTGACACTTGTTAATTAGGAAAGTAAATAAAGAGTAGCTTGAAGTTAAAAAATCAAATAAGCACCTCTAGGTCACTTCAATTGATCAATAAGGATTTATTTGGACCAATTGACATTATAAGTTTAGATGGTAGTAAATATGCATTTGTTATAGTGGATGATTTTAGTAGATATACTTGGACCTATTTCATGGCAGATAAAAGTGATATATTTAAATATTTTATAAAATTTTGTAAAATTATTCAAAATAAAAAAAGGATGTATGATTTTTTTAATATGAAGTGATTATAGTGGAGAATTTTAAAATAATTATTTTTTAAATTTTTATGATTCGAATGGGTATATCCATAATTTCTCTACTCCATGGAATCCACAATAAAATGGAGTAGTAGAAAGAAAAATAAGATATTATAAGAACTGGTAGAACAATGTTGAATAAACATAGTCTACCCAAACATTTTTAGGTCGAAGCCGTTAATACGACATATTATGGTCTAAATAAGGTTCTTGTAAGACCATTACTCACTAATACTTCTTATGAATTGTGGAATGGTAAAACACCTAATATTTCTTATTTTAAAATATTTAGTTACATATATTTTATTTGAAATACTTTAGGTAAATTTGATCAAAATCTGATGAATGTATTTTTCTAGGTTACTCTTCTATTTCAAAAGCTTATCGTGTTTTTAATGAAAGAACATTAGTAATAGAATAATCCATTTATGTTGTTTTTAATGAGTTTTTAAAATTAAAAAAATTAATTTTGATGATGAAATTGATCTTGGTAACTTGAATTTAAATGATAATACTCCTAAAATTAAATTGGATTAATCTTCTTCCAAATCTTTACCCAAGGATCATAAGTATGTGAATGATCATCTTAAGGAGCTTATAATAGGAGAAACATCAAAAGGAGTTCAAACTCAATCTTCTTTTAGAAATTTTTATGCAAATATCACGTTTCTTTCTCAAATCGAGCCAAAGTATATTGATGAAGCCCTAAGAGATAATTCTTGGGTTAATGCAATGCATGAAGAGTTTAATCAATTTAAGAGAAATAAGGTATAAGAGCTTGTTCCTATACCTAATGACCATTTAGTGATTGGTACTAAATGGGTCTTTAGAAACAAGCAAGATGAAAATGCTATTGTGGTCATAAACAATGCTAGATTAGTGGCCAAGGGTTTTAACTAAGAAGAACGAATCGATTATGATGAAACCTTCGCTCCCGTGACTGGACTTGAAGCCATAAGGATGATCCTTGCCTTTGCTTATTTTAAAAATTTTAAGTTATTTTAAATGGTTGTTAAAATTACTTTTTAAAATGGTTTCATTTTCGAAGAAGTGTATATTGAACAACCCCCTAATTTTTAAAATAATCCTCTTCCTAATTATATTTTCAAACTTACAAAAGCTCTTTATAGATTAAAATAAGCCTCTTAAGTTTGTTATAAAAGACTTAATTCTTTTCTTATTTCAAATAAATTTTAAAAGGCAAGGTTGATACCATATTATTTTTTAAATATTTTAAAAATGATTTACTTATTATTCAAATTTATATTGATGATATTATTTTTAGATCTACAAATGAATCTTTACGTGAGTCTTTTGCTAAAGAAATGAGCCATAAATTTGAAATGAGTCTAATGGGTGAGTTAACATTCTTCTTTAAGATTACAAATAAAACAAATTAATAATGGTATTTTTATCAATCAAACTAAATACATATTGAACTTGATAAAATGGTTTGGGATGGAAAATGCTAAAGCATTAAACACTCTCATGAGCATATCTCTAAAGTTGGACATAGATAATAAAGGAGATAACTTTGATCAAAAAACTTATAGAGGAATGATAGAAAATTTATTATACTTAACTGCTACTAGACCGAATATCATGTTAAGTGTTGGATTATATACAAGATTTTAATCTAATCATAAACTCTTTCATTTGAAAGCAATTAAACAAATCTTTAGATACTTAAAAGGAACCTCTAAATTAAGATTATGGTATCCAAAATTAAAGAACTTTGACTTGATTGCCTATTCAAATGCCGATTTTGGTGGATGTAGAATAGATAGAAAAAGCACTACCAGAATACGTCAATTTTGAGGGCATGCACTTATTTCTTAGACTTCTAAGAAATAAAATTTAGTAGCTATATCTACTACAGAAGCAGGATACATTGCAGTTATTGCCCAAGTCATTTGAGTGAAAAACACACTAGAAGATTATGAAATAAAATTAAAAAATTTTCCTATAAAGTGTGATAATACAAGTGCTATATGTTTAACCAAAAATCCTATTCAACATTTTAAGAACCAAACATATTGATATTATACATCATTTTATAAGGGATCATGTAAATTATTAAGATATCTTTTTAGAATTTATTGACACTAAGCATTAATTTGATTTTCTTATAAGAGGACTTGGAATGCTAAATCATGAAAATCTATGAATTACTTGATTTCATGACAAATGAGTTATTTTTCTTTGGGATAATGTTTTTGAAATTATCTTATTGTTCCTATGAGATAATTATCTTATTATTGACAAAAAGGGGAGAAAATTTATATGATGTTTTGTTAGTTTACGGACTTATTTGCTAGAAATTACATAAGATAATTTTAAATGCATGAATAGCTCTTAAACTTTTGAATCTTCTTGAATATCTTAGAGTTTTGAGTTTATCTACAAAATTCACCTTTACAAAATTGAGAGCTATGTTTAATGATGTTTTATAACTTCTACCTTATTTTATTTCCTTCTTGTTCTTAAGAGGAAAAAAATTCTTTGTGACTCATATCATATTTTAGAAAGGGGGAGCAAAAACTCATATGCCTTAAATGCTTAGTTCCATATTTCACTATTTTATTGATGACAAAGGGGGAGAAATGGTTGTTGATGACTTATGTAATAACTTAAGGGAAAATTTTTAAATGTTTGAAGTTCACAAAAATCCTTGATGAGTTAAAATTTTTAAATATTTGAAATTTATGAAAATCCTTGATGAGTTGATGACTTGATATAAAGTAAATTTTTGCTGATATATGAGTATCCTTAAAATATGATTTGCTTGAAATATTGATTGCCTTGATTTACTTAAATCCAAGAGTGTATGATTCTCTTGAATTTAAGTCTTCTTTAATATAACATGAAATTAGGGAGAGTTACGATTAACTCCCATCATCAATTGATTGTCATCATAAACAATGGGGAGATTATTAAATCTTAGATTTTGATGATGAAATCAATTGATGAGTGTTTAAATTTAACATGTATGTTAGAGGAAGAATTATACGTCTAACTACGACAGGAGCAATTGAATTACAACCAAATGATGGATCGAGTTCGGACGATGCAGTGGGATCTCGTCGGGAGTTCGCTACGAGATTCGTCGAAGGGATCGAGAAACTTGCTAGGAATATGTCGGGAGATCATCGGAAGAAGACTAAAAGACTCGCTGCAAGTGGTGGGAACTACTTTTTCAAAGATTCTAGCGGGTAAACCATCGGTGAGTGGTGGTTGGACCACTAATACCCTAGAAACAGGGCACTTGCCAGTGGCTGTCAGTTACGGAACCGCCCCGGACCAATGAGTAAACTATCTATACCTAGTTTTCAAGCAACTAATGGTGGGTAAACTACCCATGCTAGGTGGTTGAACCACATGTACCCAGGATTCTAGGTGCCTTCGACAGTTGACCCGCCTAGGCCTGCGGTTGAATTACTTGTACCCAGATTATATATATATGTTTAAATTTTTTGTTCTAATTTCTAAAGCTATTTGGGGCCTATAAATACACTAAGTTTTCTTTCATCCTATACAATAATTTTAGGGATAAACTTTTGTGGAAAAATGCTTGTGTAATTTGTAAGAAAAAAGAAAAGGGGTAAGAGAGTGATCAAAGAGTTGTAATCAAGTCTCTTATGAAAAGCGTAAGGGTTTGGTCTTCACTAAAGAAAATCAGTAGTGGATGCCGATGTGCCTCAAGGAGGAGGATTCAGGAGTGGACACAGGCCCATTGGTGCCGAACCACTATAAAACTTGTGAATTCTTCTTTTGCTTTCCTTGCTTACTAATTTTGTATCGATACTTCCGATTTAATTTACTCTTTGAAAGCAAGGTTTTCACATCAAGCACTTCACTTACAATGTTGCTTATTTTTGAGATTTTCTTATTCATTTTTAAGTAATTTGTAAGCAAGAAACTTAGCAATCTTTTTTTTAATTACTCACTTGAATGAAATTCTTTGGATCTTCCTATCTTGCTTAAAGTGAAAAGTTTTTGTTTTAAACGAGAATTTACACTTGCACTAATTCACACCTCGGCCGCCCCCTCTTAGTGCCAATTGATCCTAATAAGAGGAATTCTATAGAGATGTGATCTTTGAGGGGGATCATCCCTTGGAACGCTATAGGGGTTTCTTCTTCCTAGAAGTCAGCCACACGGCTGAATAAAGATGATCTTGCTTATTCAAAAGAGTTTGAGGCTAGAAGCTTATATAGGACTCCCAACCCTAGCCTAGTGGCCTGCTTCCTAAGTGAATTCACTCTTTGACCCTTCGTCTAGCCGACCTGCCCTGTTTAGGGGGACGGCGGCCTAAAGGGCTATGCAAACCATGCGCCCCTACTAGAAACCCAATTGATCAGCCTAGTAAAGGGGGCGACGACTAGGAAGCCCTAAGGTCCTAAATATAAACCCTAGTCACTCTTCTTTATAAGATAGAGGTAGCTATGTGGGATTTATTATAATCTCATAGGATTTTTATTAACTACTACTTAGTTGAGTAGGACCAAACCTTGTTGGGATCCTATCATTTATATTCAGAGAGAGTCTATATAAAGTGTATAGGTTGCTCAGATCCAAAAAATTGAAGCAAGCTTCCCGAAGTTGGAACATAAGATTTGACAAAGTGATCAGATTTTATGACTTCGTTAAGAACGACAATGAGACTTATGTGTATAGGAAGGTAAGTGAGAGCACTATCACCTTCTTAGTGTTGTATGTGGATGAAATCCTAATCATTAATGATAATATAGGAATGCTTTCCACAATAAAGGCTTGGCTACTATTAGAACCTTAGTGGATTCTAAGCACGGGGGTGATCATTATAAGGGATTGGCCTCCTTGGAATTCTATAGGGGTTCCCTTCTCCAACTTACTGCTTAAAGGCTGTAGAAAATACTCTTTTATTGATGATAAAAAGTGGAGGATTACAAGGCTATTTATAGGCCTTCTAACCCTAATTCCTAAGAGGACTCCTACTTCAAGACTTCTACTCCTAACCAACTCCTAAAGCAACTCCTAATACAACTCTATGTCCAACCTCCAACCGGCCCATCTAGGTGTGGCCGGTTGCTTTATTATTTCCTAATCTTATTCTACCTTAATCCCCTCCTCAACCAACCCCCTCTTTAAGTAGGATAAGGGATGATTAATAAGGGTAACATGCATCTTACTGTCCCTTCAAATATCTTCCTCAACAAATTCTAACCTAGCCAACCTCCTTACTTTCCTTAATAGGGGTCAGCTAGATAGGATTTATATGAATACCCTTATATTTTACATGATTGTCCTCTTTAATGAAACTAAATTAGAACTCCCCTAGCTAGAGTCCTAACATACCCGTCCTCTTCAAATTAGCCTTGTCCTCGAGGCTGGTGCTCCATAAATTTTAAAAATTTAATTTTTAAATCATCATAGTTCTCCCAAGTGACCTTCTTCTGGAAGGTTCGCCAACTATATTAGCACTTCAGTAGTGGGTCACCATCGTCGTGTCATGATCCTTTGATAGATAATAGCACTCGGCTGAGTCTGAAGCTCTCCTTGGATAGTCATATTAGGTAAGTATCTTTGAACTATCTCGTCCTATCCTAATTTGAGCTTCAATCATGACGCATGAAAGACCAGAGGGATTCGGGAGTCAGCGGGTAAGTCCAATCTGTATGCTACTGCCCCGATGCACTCCACAATATGGTAGGCTCCATAGAACCAAGGTGAAAGCTTCATGGATGCTCTAGTCTGGGTCGATGTTTGCTTGAATAGCTGGAGTCATAGAAATACCTAATCTCCCACTAGAAATTCTCTTTCACCTTTATGTTAATCATATTATTGTTTTATCCTTGCTTAAGCTACAGAAAGGTTATCTTTTAATAGCTTCAGCATTTTATCTTTGTCCTGTAGTTCCCTGTTTACTTGTTTTACTTTAGAGGTGCCCATTACATATTTTGGGATTACAGGAAGAGGTCGGCCATACATAGCCTCATAGGGCGCAGTTTTTGTGGATGAAAGATAAGTTGTGTTATACCACCACTCGGCCCAAGGGAGCCACTTTGTCAACTCTTTTGGTCGATCACCGGTGAAGTATCTAGGATATATCTCCAAACACCTATTCACCACTTTAGTTTGGCCGTCGATTTGTGAGTGATATATTATACTCATCTTCAATTTAATGTCCTATATTTAGAATAATTTTATCCAAAATTTGCTCATGAAGACCCTATCACGATCACTTATAATAGATCTCGGCATCCCATATAATTTTATAATATTTTCTATAAAGATTCGGGTAATGCTTGAAGTAGTGTAGGGATTGCAAATTGCACAGAAGTGAGTATACTTTGTAAGGCGATCAACAACAACAAGAATTGTACCTTTTTCTTGTGATGAGGGTAGCCCTTCGATGAAGTCCATTGATATATCGGTCCATATTGAGTCCGGTATGGGTAGAGGTTATAGCTTTCCGGGGCTTGCCACTCTTTCTCCTTTACGTCATTGGCATACATCACATTGTGCTACAAATTTAACAATAATATTTTTCATCCCTTCCCAATAAAATTTCTACTTAATTCTCTTATAGGTTCTAAGGAACCCAGAATGCTCGATTGCAGGTGTGGAATGCATCTCTTGAAGGATGGTCTTTATGCAACTATAATTTGGCATAACCACAATGCATCCCTTATAGCGTAGGTATTTTGAATCCCAATTGTAATGAGTCATAGAACCTGGTTCTTCCTCTAATTTCTTTACGATCTTTCTAGTTCATAGGTCATCTTGCCATTCTTTCCTAATGTCCTCAAGGAAGTTTCTAGTCGAAAGTAAAAAAGCCAAAAATTTAGCTTGCTCGAGTAGTTGTGAAAGCGCAGCTGCAACAACATTCTGTTTCCCCTTTTTATAAATTATTTCATAATCATATCTAAGAATCTTTGTTACCCATTTTTGCTACTCGAGGAAGATATCTTGTACTCTAAGAAATATTTCAGCCTCTTATGGTCGGTCTTGACTTGGAAGCTTCGCCCGATTAAGTATAATCTCCACTTATCCATCGCGTGCACAATCATGAGCATCTCCCTATCGTAAATAGTCATCTTGAGGTGAGAATGAGATAAAGCCTTTCTTGTATATGCTAGGGGACGGCCATCTTGCATTAACATAGCACCTCTTCCCACTCCGGAGGCATCGACTTCAATAACAAAAGTCTTGTTGAAGTTGGGTAGTGTAGCACGGGTGTTATCATCATTGCGATTGTAAGTTCATCGAATGCGGTGGAGGCTCTATCGGACCATTGGAAAGTATCTCTTTTTAGCAAGTGAGAGGCACACTGATCTTCCCATAGTGTCACGAACGGTCGTCGCTCAACCGCAATGCCTTTGCTCCTTGAACCGTTCGTCACTTTTTCTTGCTTGTACATATGTTTGGCAGGTTGTTTTGCCTTGAGTTTATGTGTTTTTACCTAAGAAATGTGAGCAAAAGTAGTGTAGAAGGCTGCAGAACGATCGCTCGCTGCGCGGAGCCAAAACAGCCCAAAACAACCCTGTTTTTGGGTCTTTTTCGTGTGCCGCGGTAACCTTTCTGAGCGGTGCGAAATATCAACCATTTCAGCACCTTGGAACTCCCCGGGTGGCACCGGGCTGGATGGGGTTCCGGGAATATGGCGGGCGTAGGCATTCATCAACAATTGAACTTGTCTTGCGTCCGATACCTTGGGAACCGTCATTTGTGGACTTGCGACCATTCCTACAACCCTCCAAAGTCCTATTTCACTCTCTTTCTCTCTTTTCTTTGCTGCACTCAAGGTGTTCGACAAATTGCTTGTATAGCTTTTCACTTTGTGAGACGCCGGGACGTGTCCGTCGCTCACTTCTGAATTAATCAACTTCTTCTTTGCAGGTCCTATGGGACCTTAAGAGGTTGTAAGAGGGCTAACCCTTTGCGGACAGATAACACATTGGGCGTTTCATGACTTAGGCAATCCCAGCTAAGTCCGGAATAGTGAGCAAGGTTGCTCTATGACTTAGGCAATTTCAGCTAAGTCTTCGGGAGTGTGAGGGTGGCAAAGGCAAATTCAGCTAAGTCCGTGACAGTGTGGTATCAGAGCAGGCAAGCAATTCATATGAACAACGAAGAAGATTCGTAATCTCACTATGGTGAAACATCATAGTGAATCGAGCAAGATGGGGCAAGCTGGACCCTTGCTCCAAGCAGTCGCTGGTGGGCTACAAGTGCAAACTCGCTTGTAAACTATGGGAGTCACTCATGAGGAGCTCTACAGTGAACAAGACGAGCGTGAAGTTGGGTATGCTCCACGAGGGGAGGAGGCACCATCTGGAGCGCTAATCGGGAAAAAGAGTCACAAGAAGAGAATTATAGCGGCGGAGACCCGCCTTGATGTTCTTGAAGCGAGCATGGAGGAACTCTACCAAGGCCAGCGAGGGCTACTTAGGGTAGAGAGCTCGCTAGAAGAAGCTGAATCTCGGATCGAGAAAGTTGAATCTATGATGGATCAACTGACAGAGGACACCAAAGATTCTGTACGACACCTACATGAAATTGTGGCGAAACTCATGGCTAAGGTGACGGTGTTAACAAGGACTCTTGATGCGGGAGGGAACAACACCCGCGCTGTGCCACCACAAAACTTCAGGGCACTAGAGCCGCAGTGCTACGGAGGTGCTAGGGATACCAAAGAGCTTGAAAATTTCTTGTTCGACATGGAATAATATTTCCGTACTACAAGGCTTGATTATGAAGAAACCAAAGTTGCTATAGCAATAATGTATCTAAATGGGGATGCAAAACTTTGGTGGTGAACCCATTGGGAAGAGATCCAACAAGGCCGATGTCAAGTGGATACATGGGGAGACTTGAAGCCAGAGTTGAGAACTCAGTTCTTACCAGAGAACACAGAGTTTGTCGCAAGAAGGAAACTGAGATAATTCCGCCAAAGTACAACAATCTGAGACTATGTGAAACAATTTTCAGCACTGATGCTGGATATACGGGACATGTCTGAGAAAGACAAGCTATTCAGCTTCCTCGATGGCTTGAAGCCATGGGCACAATAAGAACTACATCGAAGGAATGTCACTGATGTAGTCAGGGCAATTGCAGCCACGGAAAGGCTAACTGACTTTGTTTCTTCAAAGGATTTGAGAAAGAAGAAACAATCTTCGAGAAATCACCCATCTAAATACTCTCGAGCGAAAGAGTCTGGGGGCGAGCAACAGAAGAAGAATTTTCACAAGGGATTGGGCTCAAGAGGTAGAGTCCCAAAGCCTACTGGATGCTTCTTGTGTGGAGGACCGCACATGGTGAGGGAGTGTCCACAAAAACAGGCACTCAATGTTTTGACGGCTTCGATTCTACCCCGTAAGTTAAAGGGCAAAGCTATCACCCTTAGTTCGAGTAGTTCTGACTCCAGTAGCGATAGTGAGGCGTTGTAAGGACCCAGGATGGGAGCAATGCGTTTGTTGAATGCATTGCGGGGTCAAGTGGGGGAGAATACAAAGGCAAAGCCACCGAAGGCAGGAAGTAGCGAGTTGATGTATGTGGATATCAAGCTCAATGGCCGAACAACCCGTGCAATGGTGGACACGGGCGCGGTCCACAATTTTATTGCCGATCGCGAAGCTAAGCGACTGGGACTAATCTTGGAGAAGAGACCAAGTCGTATGAAGGCTGTGAACTCGGAGGCCAAGCGGATCTCCGGACAAGCAAAGGGGGTCCCCATCAAGATCGGGGCATGGAGCGGGAGCACAGACTTGATGGCGGTGCCATTGGACGACTTCCAAGTGATTCTCGGAATGGAGTTTATGCACGCAGCAAAGTTGGTGCCAATAGCGTTCCTGAACTTCTTGTGTCTGATGGGAGGCGATAATCCCTGCATGGTTCCAGTTTCTCGAGTAGGAACCAAGGACCTACAACAAATATCGGCTTTACAATTGAAGAAAGGGGTACGAAAAGATGAATTAACCTTTGTAGCTGCTATGAAGCTAGAGACACTTGACGGGGAGGCCATCCAAGAACCTACTGTTATGGCGAACATCCTGAAAGAGTTCTCAGATGTGATGCCAACAGAGTTGCCGAGAACTCTACCACCACGCAGAGGCGTGGATCATAAAATTGAGCTAGAGCCGGGAGTTAAGCCTCCAGTGAGACCACCATACCACATGGCCCCTCCAGAGTTGGCAGAACTGAGGAAGCAGTTAGATGAACTGCTAAGCGGTGGTCTTATCCGTAGTTCCAAAGCACCTTTCGGAGCTCCGGTCCTCTTTCAGAAGAAACAAGATGGGAGCCTCCGATTATGCATTGATTATCGAGCCCTCAACAAGATGACGGTGAAGAACAAGTACCCTATCCCACTCATCGCGGACTTGTTCGATCAATTGGGCAAGGCAAAGTACTTCTCCAAACTCGACCTTTGGTCAGGGTATTGGTAGGTGCGCATTGCAGAAGGTGATGAGGTAAAGACTACCTGTGTGACTAGGTATGGAGCATTCGAGTTCTTGGTGATGCCTTTCGGTTTAACCAACGCTCCAGCCACATTCTGCACTCTTATGAATCAGTTGTTCAAAGAATATCTGGATAAGTTTATGGTCGTCTACTTAGACGACATCGTCGTCTATATCCAAACACTTGAGGAGCATGTTAGACACCTCCGAACAATTTTCAAAGTTCTCAGGGAGAACACCTTATTCGTGAAGAGGGAAAAGTGCTACTTCGCCCAAATAGAGATTTTATTCTTGTGGCATCGAATTGGGAATGGGTCCATTCGAATGGACAAGGCTAAGCGCAAGTGGTGGGTGCGAACACCAAAGAAGGTGCGAGTTGAGATCCTTCCTTGGGTTTGTCAACTATTATCGGTGCTTCATAGCTGGATATTCGCGCTCCATTGTGAGTTGCTAAAAAGGAGCGACGGAGATGGTAGGACAAATGTGAGGCGGCATTTCAAGACACGAAGATTGTGTTAGAAGAACTGTACTCAGATTACCGGACTATGGAAAGTCTTTTGAAGTCTATACCGATGCTTCTGACTTTGCTATTGGTGGAGTTCTTATGCAGGAGGGTCATCCAGTGGCCTACGAGAGTCACAAGCTCAACGAGACCGAGCGGCGATATCCTGTACATGAGAAGGAGATGACAGCGGTGGTCCACTGTCTACGAGTGTGGCGATACTACCTTTTGGGAGCACCATTTGTGCTAAGTACAGACAATGTCGCATTGAGTTACTTCCAAACTCAAACGAAACTCTCTCCAAAGCAAGCACGATGGCAGGACTTCTTGGCTGAGTTCGACATGGTGATGGAGTACAAACCCGGAAAAGCAAATGTTGTGGCCGATGCATTGAGTCGAAAAGTGGAGCTAGTGAATGCTATACAGTTGGAGGGCGGAGGCCAAGCAAGTCAATTGCGCTCCAACTTTCTTTCCAGGATCAGGGATGGACTGTACCGAGATCCGTAGGCAGTGACTCTGATTCAACTCATCAAAGAGGGCAAGGCACGACGATTTTGGGTCCAGGAGGGACTCATCTACACCAAGGGGAACAGAGTTTATGTCCCACGAGCGGATAACTTGAGGCGTGAACTCTTGAAAGAGTGTTACGATTCCCTTTGGGCCGGACATCCGGGTATCCACTGAACAATGGCTCTTGTAGAGAGGGCCTTCTATTGGCCGAAGATGGGGACAGATGTAGAGGAATATGTTCAAACATGCCTTACTTGTCAATAGGACAAGATAGAGCAGCAGAAGCCAGTGAGACTTTGGGAGCCGCTGCCCGTACCAGAAAGGCCATGGGAGAGCATTTCTTTAGATTTCATATCAAGCTTGCCCGCAGTAGGGGGACTTGGATCGATACTCGTGGTAGTTGACCGATTTTTGAAGTATGCAACATTCATTGCTGCACCCCTACATTGCTCAGCGGAGGAGGCAGCTAAGTTGATGATGAAGAATATCGTTAAGTATTGGGGAGTCCCACACAGCATCATTAGTGATCGGGATTCTCGATTCTTGGGATGATTCTGGATTGAGTTGTTCAAGTTGTTGGGGTCTAAATTATACTTCTCCACAAGCCTCCACCCTCAAACGGATGGCCAAACAGAGAGAATTAACTCGCTCTTGGAGCAATATCTTTGGCACTACGTGAGTGCCAACCAACGAGATTGGGTGAAGCTGTTGGATATAGCTCAATTCTCCTATAACTTGCAACGGAGCTCTGTATCCAACAAGAGCCCATTTGAGATTATTACGGGACAACAGCCATCGACTCCTCATACCCTAGTTATTGGTTATACAGGGAGTAGCCCATCAGCCTATCACTTCGCAAAGGAATGGCATCGCAATGCAGATATTGGGTGGGCTTACTTGGAGAAGGCGGCCAAAAAGATGAAGAAGTGGGCAGACTTGGGAAGGCGACCACAAGAATCTAAAGTTGGTGACATGGTGTTGGTAAACCTCCAACCAGCATCACTCCAATTCTTTAGACACAAAGTTCACAAAGGATTTGTACGCAAGTATGAAGGGCCTTTCCCAATCATCAGCAGAGTAGGCAATGTCTCATACAAGTTGCAACTGCCAGCATGGTTCAGAATTCACAATGTCTTCCATGCGAGCAACTTGAAAGCCTACCACTCAGATCCGGGAGATGATTCTCGAAATGTTCCAATTCGACTACCCCCTACCAGAGCCTCTTACGAGAAGCGAGTTGAAACTATTCTAGCGGATCGTAAGATAAAGCTACCTAATGGAGCGCAGCAAATAGAGTACTTGGTGAAGTGGCAAAAGCTTTCTCAAACAGAAGCCAGTTGGGAACCAGAAGACGTCCTGTGACACGAAGAAGCTCGCGTCAAAGCCTACCAATAAGCGTCGACGAGGGCGTCGACCATTTAAGTGGGGGAGAATGTCACAAACGGTCGTCGCTCAACTGCAATGCCTTTGCTCCTTGAACCGTTCGTCACTTTTTCTTGCTTATATATATGTTTGGCAGCTTATTTTGCCTTGAGTTTATGTGTTTTTACCTAAGAAATGTGAGCGAAAGTAGTGTAGAAGGCTACAGAACGATCACTCGCTGTGTGGAGCCAAAATAGCCCAAAACAGTCCTATTTTTGGGTCTTTTTCATGTGTCGTGATAACCTTTTTGAGCGGTGTGAAATGTCAGCCATTTCAGCACCTTGGAACCCCCCGGGTGGCACCGGGCTGGATGGGGTTCCGGGTATATGTCGGGCGTAGGCATTCATCAGCAATTGAACTTGTCTTGTGTCCGATACCTTGGGAACCATCGTTTGTGGACTTGCGACCGTTCCTACAACCCTTCAAAGTCCTATTTCGCTCTCTTTTTCTCTTTTCTTTGCTACACTCAAGGTGTTCGACAAATTGCTTGTATAGCTTTCCGCTTTGCGAGACACCGGGACGTGTCTGTCGCTCGCTTCTGAATTAATCAACTTGTTCTTTGCAGGTCCTACGGGATCTTAAGAGGTAAGAGGGCTGACCCTTTGCGGACAGATAACGCGTTGGGCGTTTCATGACTTAGGCAATCCCAGCTAAGTCCGGAATAGTGAGCAAGGTTGCTCTACGACTTAGACAATTTCAATTAAGTCTTCGGGAGTGCCGCGAGGGTGCTGCACGGCTTAGGAAAATTCAGCTAAGTCCATGACAATAGTCTTTCACGAACTTGCGGTAGTAGCCTGTTAAGCCGAGAAAGCCCTGCAATGATTTTACATTTCTTAAGGTCGGGCAGTTCTGCATTACTTCAATTTTGGAATGGTCCACTACCACTCCTTCCTCTGATATAATATACCCAAGATACTCCACCTTCTATTGAAAAAAGCTACACTTTAATTTTTTATCAGAAAGGATATGTTCTCGAAGAATCATCAAAACAAGTCGTAAGTGCTCTAAATGACTTTTAGTAGAAGGGTTGTAGATAAGAATGTCATCGAAGAAAACCAACATAAACTTATGAAGATAATTCTAGAAGATATCATTCATAAGGCTCTGGAAGGTGGAGGGAGCATTAGTGAGACCGAAGTGCATTACCAGAAATTCATAGTGGTTGTTATGCATCCAAAAGGCGATTTTTGGTATGTCTTCTTCGTATAGTCACATCTGATGATATCCGAATCGAAGGTCCAGCTTTGTAAAGATTTGTACTCCCTTTAATTCATTAAGAAATTCATCTACTACTGGAATAGGGTACTTCTCTTTGATAGTTATACTGTTGAGAGCCCTATAGTCGATGCACATTCGCCATGTTCCGTCCTTCTTTCGTACAAGGAGTACTGGTGAAGAGTAGGGGCTGTAACTTGGCCAAATGACTCTTGTTTCAAGCATCACCTTCACAATCCTTTCTATTTCATCCTTCTATAGATGTGGGTACTGATATGGTCAAGTGTTTACTAGAGGTTTGCCTAGAAGAATCGGTATCCGATGATCATGCTGGCGGCTACAAAGTAGACTATGTAGTATGTCAAATACATTTGAAAATTCAGCAAGCAAGGGAAGTAGATTTGGGTCTTCAACTTTGGTTGCCTCCCCCTTGGATTGTTGCTCAAGTTGTACTAAGAAGCCGCTGCATGTTTTGTGCAAGACTTTCTTCATTCGTCATGTGCAAATCATTGATATGTTGCGCCCCCGTTTGCCATGCAATACCACCTGTTTTCCCTGGCTATAAAACTTCATGATTAATTTTGAAAAATTTCAGAAAATATCACCTAATATCATCAGCCATTCGATTCTAAGCATGACTTCATAATCATCAAGAGGAAGAAGGAAAAAAATCTATGATTATTTCTTGATCCTGCAGCAAAAGCTTCACCCGTGGGCACCGGTGATCACACTTCAAAATTCATCCATCGGCAACTTTAACATCAAATGTGCTACAATCTTCAATAGATAAGGTCATCTAGACAACAACCATGCTATTCATAAAATTATTAGTGCCGTGGTGTTAATGAGAATAGTAATCAGTTGTTGCTTCATAAATCCTCCCACTTTCATCATTTATGGGTTCACGTAGCCGGCAAGAGCATGCATTGTAATATCAACTGGCTATTCTTTTTCATCCGTGACCTCTTCCTCGTGATCTTGGACCTCCTCCTCTATATCTTCCAGAGGTTCAATCAATAGGAGGTGGCCCTTTTTGCAGTGATGATCGCAACTCCACGATTCGTCGTAATGCCAACGAACCCCTTTGTTGATCGGTCACGTAGTTCTTCTCTTGTCAATTTTTTTGGTAGTGAAGGATGGTTGGGAGTAGAAGGAGGCTTGTATGTTGTGGGCTTAGGAGTGGTTCTCGACTTCTGGGTATCTTAGTTGAGCCGCTCTTCTTGTATTTAGGCGAAGGAAATTGCAGTAGCCATGGTACGGGGCTCCCGCGCCTTAACCTCCCCTTTTATCTTTGGCTTGAGTCCCTCGATGAAGGTACCTAGCAATTATTGGATCAGTCCAATCACGAGCAAGGTAGTATAGCTTCTCAAACCTAGTTTGGTACTCTTGAATTGTAGAGGTTTGTCGGATTTTTTTGAGTTGGTCATTGATATTTTTGTACTTCATAGGTCTGAAATGGTTCAGCAGTGCATTTTTCCATTGATTCAACGTTGGAGCTCCAGAATTATATTCTAACCAATTGTATCATTGAATAGCATCTCTTTTAAGGTGGATGACAGTGATTTCCACCATAGCATCATTCGATGTTTGGTAGTAGCGGAAGTAACGTTCGGTATGCAAAATCCACCTCGTCGGGTCTCCTTCTTCCCATCGTGGGAAGTCCACCCTCATATGTGGTTGAAGCATGTCTGAAGGTTGTTCCTCCTTCTTTGGGGGCCTCTTTATCTCCTCATTGAGATTTTGTTGGATTTGGTGGTTGTCCAATTTTGAACTTTTTGAACAAAGCATGCAGTTTATCCTCCAAGTGCGATTCGAGCCGTGAGTCAAGCCGAGATCCCAATATTTCAAACCTAGCATCAGTTGGATCTAGAGAAGCCATGGGATATACCTATAGATTATATATGTCCTTGTCTTTTTTCTGTTGATGGGTCAATGACATGGGTGGTGGAAGATTCGGACAATTAGTTGGTGATAGAAGGGTTCGACTACAATGGTCTTCTATTTTGGGCTGCGGTTGTTGGGGGTGTTAGAGTTATGAAAGTTGGTTATGTTGGCTATGTCTTAAGGCTAGAGGGATGCCTTGAAGACATCTTGGGTGGTAGCATTGAGATAGTTGGGTTTCGGTGGGTTAAGAAGAATAAGAAGGACAAAGGTGCTGCAGTAGATTTTTCATTGAAAAAATTCCAACAGTGAAGACATAATTTTTCTTTAGAAATTTTTAATAAAAATTTAAGTGAAACTTAAAGGGAATCTTCTAGTGAAGAAGAGGTAGTGTTGACAAAAATTTTGTGGAAAGAAATAACAACAATTGGCTTGGTAAAATCAAAGATCACGAAGAAGTATGGTAATAGATTTTTACGTCTAAACTGCAGTAGCTTATCATCACAGCCTCAAAACCCTACCAAACCGAATCCAAAACAACCACAAAACAAGCCTAAATCGTAACCTATACATCCACCAATCCACCACCCTTTCAGTCACCACTTCTCTCGACAAATACATGCCTTTAACTCGACAACAAAAGAGAGATCTTATCATTATAGATTTGAAGACATATACTATAGCATCTGATGAGGCAATCAATGCTAAATTTGAAGCCTTCTAGGTGTGGATGATGGATAAGATATGAACTATCTTTGCTGAACTCAGTTTGGGCCGACCACCGAGCCCGAAGAAATCACAACAAGGAGAAAGCTCAAACTAAAAAGATGAATTCTAGGAGAGGGGAGACTCTATGACCAATCTCTACTATCCACGCATGAGGGTAGACTTCCCTCGATAGGAAGAAAGGAGACATGATTGGTCGGATCTCACGTATGGAGCAATATTTTCGCTACCACAAAATCGCGGATGCATCTATGGTGGAAATTATGGCTATATATCTTGAAGGGGATGTCATACAGTAATATAATTGGTTTAAACACACTCGTGGAGTTTTCTCATGGAGATAATTTAAAGAAGGGCTGCTGATTTGGTTTGGACCAACCGATTATGAGAATATTGACAGACAACTAGCGAAGATCTGACAAACCGCCACCATTCAGGAGTACTAAACCTAGTTTGAAAGGTTATCTAATCAAACTCGTGATTAGTCTAAAATGTAGCTATTAAGGACTTTTATTGAGGGCTTAAAGCTAGAGATATGGGGAGAAGTTAAAGCACGACAACTGTACACGCTTATGGCAGCCATCTTCTTCATGCATCTCCAAGAGGAACGATTGAACCATAAAGCCCGAAGGACTATGGATGCTCCCCAACTAGCAATACTGAAGGCCTTAGCAATAGGCAAAAGGGTTATGTTGGTATTGGGATGAACCGTGGTGCTGCGAACATCGCTATAAAAAAGGGAGGCTTCTTGTGATTGAACTACTGGAAGAAGAGGTCATTGAACATCTAGAAGAGAGCCTTGAACATAAAGAAGATGCAGAAGAAGAGCCTTAATCGATTGATTTTATGGTACATATGCTAGTCGACTACTCAAGTCCATAAATGATGAAAGTTGTAGGCCTTTTCAAACAACAGCTAATCACTATTCTCATTAACACGGGCAGCACTAACAACTTTCTAAATAGTAAGGTTGCTGCTCGGAGGGTACCCCATATCAAAAATTACAGTAAGTTTGATAGGACTCCAGCAGGATTGAGTCATAATCACTTAGAAGTAATCAATAAGAACCCTGTGAGATTGTAATAAAACCCCACCTAGTCACTTCTATCCTATAAAGAAGTGTGGCTAGGCTTTATTTTAGGGCCTTAGGGCTTAGTGGCCACCACCCCTTTTACTGGACTAGTTGTCATGGACAACAATGTAAACAAGGTGTTTGATGAAATGCTCATGTCTGTCCATGTCCTTCGGTTTGTGTACATGCCTTATACAGCAAGTAGCGGGCTTACAGTAGGCTTAGCAGCCCGAGTTTGGTTTGCTTTGTAGCCAATTTTGGCTTGTAAATATGAGTGTGTTTTGTAAGCACTTGTGGGGACTTTAGTCTATAATGGACCATTTTTCTTTGTGTGCAACCTCTTTAAGTTTGTAATATCCATGGGTGTAATTTGTATCTGGCTTTATAAAGTGTTTGCTTGAGTAGTTGCTTGTGGATCATGTTGGAATTACTTCCTTTGACCCATTTTCTCTTTTGTAAGTCTAAGGGATTCTAAGAGATCTCAAGGAAGGTTGACCTTTATGGACGAACACGCATGGGTGCTGCACGACTTAGGTAAAATCAGCTAAGCCCATGACAATGTGGTATCAGAGCGGGACAAGCACACATAGAAACACTTGCCATATAAACATAGGGGACCAAGCTGGGCTGTGTGGAGGATAGCCAACACGCATAACCGTTTGGGGGAAACAGATATTGAGGTGTAGGGAAAGGAGTCGCTCAGAGGAGTGGGCATCCAGGTTTGGCATTCAGAGGAATAGCCAACCTCTTTGCGCAAGAGGCACCACGAGGACAAGCAAGCAAAGAAGAATACGTAGCACATAAAGATTTGGATGGTTGAGTTCGAGCTATAGCTCGACGTTGGTAACCAAACTTGACAGTTCTCAACGCAAAGCGGGGTGCTTGGTGAAAAATGAGACGGTGCAAAGTGGGAGGTATTGCATAACGATCGAAAGAGTTATGCAAAGCTCACAAAGGTGAGGGGAATTGCTACCTTGAAGGGTTCGATACTCATACAAGAGCTTGTACATAGACCATGGAGTGTTCGTGCCCATCCCAAGGTGTGATCGAGACTCAGCACTGTGGAGCATGAGAACTTTCTCTTTGATATGGAAATGATACGTTTGTAGGCAACTAAAATGTGCAATAAGTTCAGTACATTGCTAGACCTTGAAGGGTGCAGTGGAAACTGTATTGGCGAAGGGTCATAATATAGCAAATGCATTTGTGGGGGTAGAACAAGGCACAAGTTATTCAACAAGACGGAGTAGTCCAAAGGGTATAGTGGTCTCCAAAACTGCTAGTGGGAAGTATGTAAAGAGGAAAGTTGCTCCAATAGGATAGATATCCAGGAGGGATAAGTCTTAGTTCTTTAGAGGGAGAATCATGTGCAACATACTACACATATTCAGGAAGAGCTTCTCAAGGTAATATCTCCACAAAGCTCAACAGACCGAGTGAGTGACGAAGAGTTGTCATATGATCTCGAATGATGTAATGCATTGGTGGATGCATTTCAAGATCAAGTGGGAGAGCAATCCAAGGCAACATTATATGAAGGCACACTTAGAGTCGATGCAAAAAATCAAACTCAACGTAGGGCTAACCCATGGAATGGTGGACGCGAGGGCCACTATCAACTCAAAACAAATTGAGGAGAGGAGCGACTTGGGTGGAACTTAGTGAAGTATCTAAGTCGTATGAAGGGAGTCGACATAGAAGACAAAACATAGAGCGGAGGTATGGAGCATTCCTTGGACAGAGGTCAAGGGTATAAACTCTTGTAGAGGCAAGAGTGGGATCATATTTTTCCATGGGTTCTTTATTCTGATGGGACAAACTTATCTTGCATGGTGCCAAAGACAAAGGGAGCTTCGAGGCACATACAAGTTACCTCAGACATGCATTTGATAGAGTAACTAAGGTGATTCAACTTGCGGAGGCTATATTGGGATTAGGATACCTTAGCACAGGGCAAGAGGATGTAGAAGTGGGTACTCTTGAAGAATATGCCACAGTGTTGCCATTTGAGTTATCAGGAACAAGTGGTGCATAGTAGAGATTGTGCTGGTAGGGGATAGAGGCCCAGGATCCAAATAATGGTGCATCAATTCTAGTGAAGTCAGGGGGCTTCAGGAGCTACTAGGTGACAGACTGTCCTAGAGCTATGCTTCGTCCAAGTGTGATACAAGAGTGGGAGGACGACGGTGAATTGTCAAGGGAGCGAACTAAAAATCGGAGATGGTGGAGGCCCTATGATGTGTTAGTAGAGGCCATACGTGGAGAAGTTGTAGTCTGAGTTCATCACACGAGAATCTGCATGCAATGGAGATGTCATCAGGAGGCGACATGGTGTAGCGGATTGTGGTGGAATAGTTCGTGGCAATGCAACACAGGTGATCGTGTCCCGTGAGGGATAAGATCGTGTGGAGATATGATTAAGAGTTATAGGGAGCTCTACTTTGGTGTACGACACAACGATAATAAGGGCTATGGATTCAAAGAGTGAATATCGTGGTACCGTAGAGGTGGGTCTTTGTGTGTACATCGGAGCTTTCATTAGATGAAAGCCTTAGTCATTAGTATATGGGGGCAGTATACCACCGGGGAAGAAGTCCAAGTGTAAGTACCAGTGAGTCCCACGGAGGAGGACGTTATCATATGAATGATTAGGAGCTGCTGGGAGCTCCACTTCGGTGAACAATGTAATGGCAAGAAGGGCCATGGATTTAAGGGGTGAATGCAATGGTACCGTAGAGGCGGGTCTTCCGTGTGTGCGCATTGAAGCTTACATCAGATGAAAGCCTTGGTCATTAGCATATGGGGGCTGTATACCATCGAGGGAGAAATCAGATTGTAAGTACCAATGAGTGCCATGGAGGGGACTTGATTATACAAAGTTATGATCAGAGCGGCTGGAGAGTTAGACTGCTTTAGTGCTCACATTCACTTAAGGGAGCCCGACAATTCAGAGGATGAAGCCGAGTAAGTGAACATTGCTACTAAGGAAGCTAAGGAGAACAGAATCAATGCAAGCCCTGTAACAAGATGGCGAAGGCCATGCATGAGAGTTATAGTCTATCTTTCCATTGACGAAGGAGAACTGCTAGGAGGCAATAGTGGTGTCGAAGCAGGTGGTCAAAAGGGGCAAGGAAGCGACAACGAGTCCAGTGGGGCTCAGCTATCGAAAAGCAAAGTGTCGGTTAGAAAGGAGGTGGACTCAGAAGAGCACCATAGTGCTGCAGAGGTGGATCTACCGATCACAAAGGAAGGGATACAGATGCAAGACAACGGACAGTAGGGCTATGGGCTTGGCAGTAGTATGGTACCGCAGAGGCGGAACTTCTATGGAGTCATCAATCCCTTGCTCTCATGGAGGAAGAGCATTGGTCATAAAAGGGGGCTAAGGAGGTGAAAAATGCAAAGGCAAACTCCAAGTACCAGGACAGGGTGGAAGGGCAGAGGCCAAGGAACTTCATAAGACCGGTGTCAATGGGCTTCTCATCAAGATAGCCGAAAGCGAGGGACTTCGGGTTGATATAGGAGTGCTCGACCAAGGAACAAAATAGGTAGTACGTGGTACTGTACCTTTCTACTCGGAGGAGTAAGCGACAAAGGTGATGGAGAAGACGGTACAATCCCAAAGGCGACTAAATCTTTCAAAGACTTACTCCAAATTAGGGGGCTCCAAGTTGGGGTAAACTTTTTGCTCTTTTCGAGCAAAACTTCTTGTATTCCAGAAGTTTAATGGCAGTGAGAAGGCGAATCATAGTAGCTAACAGAACGTAAGGAGTGCAAACACTTTAAGTGCTTCAGAAGTGTTAGCAAAGAGCGAGTAAATGTTGGTAACCAGCTCAATACATGAAGTATAAACTCGAGGAGGCAAGCGAAATCAAGTAACCTTTGCCTTCTTAACTTAAGAGAATAGGCGAAACCGAGTACCCCAATTCCCTTAGCTCGAGGAGGTGAGTAAAGTCAAATAACCTTGCCTTCTCAACTACTAAGAGAATGGGTGAAGTTGAGTATCCCAGTTCTCTTACTTATCCAGCAAAGGAGCTCAGCATATGTTCAATAACCCTTCAAAGAAAGCTTAGGGAAGACAATAGTCATCAAATCCTCACCATTGGTGATCAGTACTACTGATAGTAGATTGTTCACTTCATTTTCCAATTGAAAGGCAAGTGAAAGTGACAGTGATGTGAACCTACTTGGAAGTAACAATTAAATATAGAGGAAGGATCAATGGGCAAATATTAAGGAGGAAGGACCTCAAAAACCTTAAAGTCTGCGAGGCGATGCTCGTCGAAGTTCCAACAAGCATCCACCTAGTTCAAGTAACATGAATATACTGTGATTCTAGCATATAATAAGGTATGTCTTTTCCTTCATCAGAAGGGTCCGTGAGAACCAACAAGGATTAGCACAACTCAGCCAACCCCATACCAGATTCAGTCATTGGTGAGTTAAAGCAGCATGGCAGATCAGAGTTCGACTACTCAACAACAGCGGTAAAGAGCGGCTGGGAGCCAAAAAGGCGTGTTGCAACCAAAGCAAAAGATTGAAGATTCAGCAAAATGCAAGGAGATGCAACATCTATAGTGGCTTCAATGAGGACGCAAAGGAATAGGTGGGGGAGAATGTCACAGACAATAATATATACAAGGTGTCTGATAAAATGCTCATGTTTGTCCGTGTCCTACGGTTTATGTACATACCTTGTACAACAAGTAGCGGGTTTGTAGTAGGCTTAGCAACCTGAGATTGGTTTGCTTTATGGTCAATTTTGGCGTGTAAATACGAGTGTGTTTTGTAAGCACTTGTGGGGAACTTCGGTCTGTAATGGACCATTTTTTTTTATGTGCAACCTCTCTAAGTTTGTAATGCATATGGGTGTAATTTGTATCTGACTTTATAAAGTGTTTACTTGAGCAGTTGCTTATAGATCCTATTGGAATTGCTTCCTCTGGCTTATTTTCTCTTTTGTAAGTCTAAGGGACTCTAAGAGATCTTGAAGAAGGTTGACCTTTACCAACGGACACGCATTGGTGCTGCACAGCTTAAGCAAAATCAACTAAGTCCGTGACAATATGGGGGCTGTGTACCACCGAGGAAGAAGTGAGATTGTAAGTACTAGTGAGTCCTATGGAGGGGAATTGATTATACAAAGGTATGATCAGAGCAGCTCGAGAGTTGGACTGCTTCAGTGCTCACATTAACTTAAGGGAGCCTAAGAAGTCAGAGGACAAGACCGAGTATGCGAACGTTACTACCAAGGAAGCTAAGGAGAACAGAATCGACGCGAGCTCTACAACAAGATGGCGGAGGCCATGCATGAGAGTTGTAGTCTGTCTTTCCATCGACCAATGAGAAGAGCTAGGAGAACACAGTGGTGTTGAAGCAGGTGGTCGAAAGGGGCGAAGAAGTGACGATGAGTCCAGTGGGGCTTAGTTGCCTAAAAAGCAAACATCAATTAGAAGGAAGGGATGCAGATGCAAGGTAATAGATAGTAGGGCCATGGGCTTGGCTGCACCATGGTATGTAGAGGCGGGACTTCCGTGGGGTCATCGATCCCTTGCTCTCATGGAGGGAGAGCATTAGTTATAAAAGGGGTCGAGGAGGTGAAAAATGCAAAGGTAAACTCCAAGTACCAGGACAGGGTGGAAGGGCAGAGGCCAAGGAACTTCATAAGACTAGTGTCGATGGGCTTCTCATCAAGATAGCCGAAAGCGAGGGACTTCGGGTTGATATAGGAGTGCTCGACCAAGGAACAAAATAGGTAGTACGTGGTATTGTACCTTTCTACTCGGAGGAGTAAGCGGCAAAGGTGATGGAGAAGACGGTACAATCCTAGAGGCAACTAAATCTATCAAAGACTTACTCCAAGTTGGGGGGCTCCAAGTTGGGGTAAACTTTTTGCTCTTTTCGAGCAAAACTTCTTGTATTCCAGAAGTTTAATGGCAGTGAGAAGGCGAATCATAGTAGCTAACACAACGCAAGGAGTGCAAACACTTCAAGTGCTTCAGAATTGTTAGCAAAGAGCGAGTAAATGTTGGTAACCAGCTCAATGCATGAAGTACAAACTCGCAGAGGCAGACGAAATCAAGTAACCTTTGCCTTCTTAACTTGAGAGAATAGGCAAAACCGAGTACCCCAATTCTCTTAGCTCGAGGAGGTGAGTAAAGCCAAATAATGTTGCCTTCTCAACTACTAAGAGAATGGGAGAGGTTGAGTATCCCAGTTCTCTTACTTATCCAGCAGAGGAGCTCTACATATATTCAATGACCCTTCAAAGAAAGCTTAGGGAAGACAGTAGTTATGAAATCGTCACCATTGGTGATCAATACTTCTGACAGTAGATTGTTCATTTCATTTTCCAATTGAATGGCAAGTAAAAGTGACAGTGATGTGAACCTACTTGGAAGTAACAATTAAATATTGAGGAAGGATTAATAGGCAAATATTATGGAGGAAGGATCTCAAAAACCTTAAAGTCTGCGAGGCGATGCTCGTCGAAGTTTCAACAAGCATCCACCTAGTTCAAGCAACATGAATATACTGTGATTCTGGCATATAATAAGGCAGGTCTTTTCCTTCATCAGAAGGATCCGCGAGAACCAACAAGGATCAGCACAACTCAGCCAACCCCACACCAGATTCAGTCATTGGTGAGTTGAAGCAGCATGGCGGATCAGAGTTCGACTACTCAACAACAGCGGCGGAGAGCGGCTGGGAGCCAAAGGGGCGTGTTGCAGCCAAAGCAGAAGATTGAAGATTCAGCAAAATGCGAGGAGATGCAGCGTCTACAGTGGCTTCGACGAGGACGTCGAAGGAATAAGTGGGGGAGAATGTCACGGACAATAATGTAAACAAGGTGTTTGATGAAATGCTCATGTTTGTCCGTGTCCTTCGGTTTGTGTACATACCTTGTACAGCAAGTAGTGGGTTTGTAGTAGGCTTAGCAACGTAAGTTTAGTTTGCTTTGTGGTCAATTTTGTCTTGTAAATACGAGTATATTTTGTAAGCACTTGTGGAGGACTTCGGTCTGTAATGGACCATTTTTTTTTATGTGTAACCTCTCTAAGTTTGTAATACCTATGGGTGTAATTTGTATCTGGCTTTATAAAGTGTTTGCTTGAGCAGTTGCTTATGGATCCTATTGGAATTGCTTCCTCTAGCTCGTTTTCTCTTTTGTAAGTCTAAGGGACTCTAAGAGATCTCGAAGAAGGTTGACCTTTGCCGACGGACACGCATTGGTGTCGCACAACTTAGGCAAAATCAACTAAGCCCGTGACAATATGGGGGCTGTGTACCACCGAGGAAGAAGTCAGATTGTAATTACTAGTGCGTCCCATGGAGGGGACTTGATTATACAAAGGTATGATTGGAGCAGTTGGAGAGTTGGACTGCTTTAGTGCTCACATTAACTTAAGGGAGATCGATAAGTCAGAGGACAAGGTCGAGTATGCGAACGTTGCTACCAAGGAAGCTAAGGAGAATAGAATTGACGCGAGCTCTACAACAAGATGGCAGAGGCCATGCATGAGAGTTACAGTCTGTCTTTCCATCGACCAATGAGAATAGCTAGGAGAACATAGTGGTGTCGAAGCAAGTGGTCAAAAGGGGCGAAGAAGTGACGATGAGTCCAGTGGGGCTTAGTTGCCCAAAAAGCAAAGCATCAGTTAGAAGGAAGGGATGCAGATGCAAGGTAATAGATAGTAGGGCCATGGGCTTGGCAGCACTATGGTACACAGAGGCGGGACTTCCATGGAGTCATCGATCCCTTGCTCTCTTAAAAGGGGCCGAGGAGGTGAAAAATGCAAAGCCAAACTCCAAGTACCAGGACAAGGTGGAAGGGCAGAGGCCAAGGAACTTCATAAGACCAGTGTCGATGGGCTTCTCATCAAGATAGCCGAAAGCGAGGGACTTCGGGTTGATATAAGAGTGCTCGACCAAGGAACGAAATAGGTATTATATGGTACTGTACCTTTCTACTCAGAGGAGTAAGCGGCAAAGGTGATAGAGAAGACGGTACAATCCTAGAGGCGACTAAATCTATCAAAGACTTACTCCAAGTTGGGGGGCTCAAAGATGGGGTAAACTTTTTGCTCTTTTCGAGCAAAACTCTTATATTCCAGAAGTTTAATGGTAGTGAGAAGGCGAATCATAGTAGCTAACTCAACGCAAGGAGTGTAAACACTTCAAGTGCTTCAGAAGTGTTAGCAAAGAGCGAGTAAATGTTGGTAATCAGCTCAATGCATGAAGTACAAACTCGTGGAGGCAGGCGAAATCAAGTAATCTTTGCCTTCTCAACATGAGAGGATAGGCAAAACCGAGTACCCCAATTCCCTTAGCTCGAGGAGCTGAGTAAAGCCAAATAACTTTGCCTTCTCAACTACTAAGAGAATCGGTGAAGTTGAGTATCCCAGTTCTCTTACTTATCCAGCAGAGGAGCTCTGCATATGTTCAATGACCCTTCAAAGAAAGCTTAGGGAAGACAATAGTTATCAAATCAGAGTTCGACTACTCAACAACAATGGCAAAGAGCAAATATTATGGAGGATGGACCTCAAAAACCTTAAAGTCTGTGAGGCAATGCTCGTCGAAGTTCCAACAAGCATCCACCTAGTTCAAGTAACATGAATATGCTGTGATTCTGGCATATAATAAGGCATGTCTTTTCCTTCATCAGAAGGATCTACGAGAACCAACAAGGATCAGCACAACTCAGCCAACCCCATACCAGATTCAGTCATTGGTGAGTTGAAGCAGCATGGCAGATCAGAGTTCGACTACTCCATAACAATGGCACAGAGCAGCTGGGAGCCAAAAAGGCGTATTGCAGCCAAAGCAAAAGATTGAAGATTCAATAAAATGCAAGGAGATGCAGCATCTATAGTGGCTTTGATGAGGACGTCAAAGGAATAAGTGGGGGAGAATGTCACGGACAATAATGTATACAAGGTGTTTGATAAAATGCTCGTGTTTGTCCGTGTCCTTCGGTTTGTGTACATACCTTGTACAGTAAGTAGCGGGTTTGTAGTAGGCTTAGCAACCTAAGTTTAGTTTGCTTTGTGGTCAATTTTGGCTTGTAAATACGAGTGTGTTTTGTAAGCACTTGTGGGGGACTTCAGTCTGTAATGGATCATTTTTTTTTATGTGCAACCTCTCTAAGTTTGTAATGCCTATGCGTGTAATTTGTATCTAGCTTTATAAAGTGTTTGCTTGAGCAATTTCTTATGGATCCTATTGGAATTGCTTCCTATGGCTCGTTTTCTCTTTTGTAAGTCTAAGGGACTCTAAGAGATCTCGAAGAAGGTTGACCTTTACTAACGGACACACATTGGTGTTGCACAACTTAAGCAAAATCAACTAAGCCCGTGATAATATGGGGGCTGTGTACCCCCGAGGAAGAAGTCAGATTGTAGGTACTAGTGAGTCCTATGGAGGGGACTTGATTATACAAATGTATGATCGGAGCAGCTAGAGAGTTGGACTGCTTCAGTGCTCACATTAACTTAAGAGCCTAATAAGTCAGAGGACAAGGCCGAGTATGCGAACGTTGCTACCAAGGAACTAAGGAGAACAGAATCGACCCGAGCTCTACAATATGATGACGGAGGCCATGCATGAGAGTTATAGTCTGTCTTTCCATCGACCAATGAGAAGAGCTAGGAGAACACAGTGGTGTTGAAGCAGGTGGTCGAAAGGGGCGAAGAAGTGATGATGAGTCCAGTGGGGCTCAGTTACCCAAAAAGCAAAGCATCAATTAGAAGGAAGGGATGCAGATGCAAGGTAATATATAGTAGGGCCATGGGCTTGGCAGCACCATGGTATGGAGAGGCGGGACTTCCGTGGAGTCATCGATCCCTTGCTCTCATGGAGGGAGAGCATTAGTTGTAAAAGGGGCCGAGGAGGTAAAAAATGCAAAGGCAAACTCCAAGTATTAGGACAGGGTGGAAGGGCAAAGGCCAAGGAACTTCATAAAATCGATATCGATGGGCTTCTCATCAAGATAGCCAAAAGCGAGAGACTTCAGGTTGATGTAAAAGTGCTCGACTAAAGAACGAAATAGGTAGTACATGGTACTATAGTATACCTTTTCTACTCAGAGGAGTAGGTGACAAAGGTGATGGAGAAGATGGTACAATCCCAGAGACAACCAGAACTATCAAAGACTTACTCTAAGTTGGGGAACTCCAAGTTGGAGTAAACTTTTTACTCTTTTTGGGCGTAACTTCTTGCATTCCAAAAGTTTAATGGTAGTGGAAGGCGAATCACAGTAGCTAACTCAATGCAAGGAGTGTAAACACTTCAAGTGCTTCAGAAGTGTGAGCAAAGAGTGGGCGAATGTTACTAACCAGCTTAATACATAAAGTATAAACTTTAGGAGGCAAGCGAAATCGAGTAAACTTTACCTTCTTAACTCAAGAGAATAGGCAAAACTGAGTACCCCAATTCTCTTAACTCGAGGAAGTGAGCGAAGCCAAGTAACCTTGCCTTCTCAACTACTAAGAGAATGGGTGAAGTCGAGTATCCCAGTTCTCTTACATATCCAGCAGAGGAGCTCTGCATAAGTTCAGTTACCATTCAAAGAAAGCTTATGGAAGACAATAGTTGTCAAATCCTTAATATTGGTAATCAGTACTACTGAGAGTAGATTGTCTGATTCATTTTCCAATTGAATGCTAATCGAAAGCTTGGGTGATGCGAACCTACTTGAAAGTGATAACTAAAAGTGGAAGAAGGTTCAATGGGCAAATATTGTAGAGGAAGGACCTTAAAAACTTTAAAGTCTACGAGGCGATGCTCGTTAAAGTTCCAACAAGCATCCATCCAGTTCAAGCAACATGAGTATACTGTGATACCAGTGCATAATAAGGCAGGTCTTCTCCTTCATTAGATGGATCCGCGAGAGTCAACAATGATTAGCACAACTCAACCAATCCCACACCAGATTTAGTCATTGGTGAGTTGAAGCAGCATGGCGGATCAGAGTTTTACTATTCAACAATAGCGGCGGAGAGCGGTTGGGAACCAAAGGGGTGTGTTGCAGTCGAAGCAGAAGATTAAAAATTCAGCAAAATACGAGAAGATGCAATGTCTATAGTGTCTTTGACGAGAACGTCGAAGGAATAAGTGGGGAAGAATGTCATAGACAATAATGTAAACAAGGTGTTTGATAAAATGCTCGTGTTTGTCCGTGTCCTTCAGTTTGTGTATATACCTTATACAGCAAGAAACGAGCTTGCAGTAGGCTTAGCAGCCCTAATTTGGTTTGCTTTGTGATCAATTTTAGCTTGTAAATATGAGTGTATCTTGTAAGCACTTGTGGGGACTTCGGTTTGTAATGGACCATTATCCTTTGTTTGCAACCTTTCTGATTTTGTATTGTCCATGGGTGTAATTTGTATCTGGCTTTATAAAGTGTTTGCTTGAGTAGTTGCTTGTGAATCCCATTGGAATTGCTTCTTATGGCCCGTTTTCTCTTTTGTAAGTCTAAGGGACTCTAGGAGATCTTGGGGAGGGCTGACCTTTGCAGACGGACACGTATTGGTGCCACACAACTTAGGTAAAATTAGCAAAGCCCATGACATATTGGGCTAGGGCTTCCCCCTGCTTAAGTTGGCTACAGGGCCAACCTAGTCGTCACTTATTCCCTCTAAGGTAGGTAGGCTATAGAAGGGGCAAAAGGATAATTTTAGTTAGGCAAGCACCCCATGGGCGAGTATTTGCAATCCTATATAATGATGTAGCTGCCCCTCTCTTTTATCAAACAATTATCAATTTTATTTCAGCCTTATGTCGAATCTAGGAGGGAGGAACCCCTACAACATTCCAAGGATTGATCCCCCTCAAGGGTCAAAATCTATAGAGCTCTTTCTGGGGTTCTATCAAAGTTCGATGTAAAGGTCATAGAGATGATCGAATCCTAAAGTGCGACCAAAGATGCCCGCAGGTGAAACTATTACTGCAAGACTAAGAAATTATTGCCGACTTCTTCCTCCTACCAATTGATGACTATGAGGCCATGCTTGGCATAGAATGACTAACAATGCTATGTGATGTCTCTTGAAACTTTACCAAATTGATTATGAAATTCTACTACAAAGGCAAATAGGTTACCCTATACGGGAAGCATGAAAGCAACGTAACAATTGTTTAGACCCAACGAATGGAGAAAATTTTACACAAGGTAAATGGTGGATTTTTAATGCATCTCTAGCAGCAACAGAGGGGAAGAAAATAGAAATTGAAGATCAAAATCTCATCCAATTGCTTGCTGAATTTGCTAACATTTTTGTTGAACCGCACATTCTTCCTCCTGCTCGGCAACATGACCATAGGATTCCAATTCTCTAGGGCAAACCACCAGTGAACACTTGGCTGTATCACTATCCTCATCTCTAAAAGGATGAAATTAAAAAGTTTGTAAAAGAGATTCTTGAAACAGGGATGGTTCGGCCAAGCTGCAACCCTAATTCATTAATGGTGCTACTTGTATGTAAGAAGGATGGAACTTGGCGGATATGCATCAACTACTGAGGTTTAAATGCTATCACCGTCAAGGATAAGTACCCAATACTAGTAGTGGATGAACTTTTTGATGAGTTAAAGGGAGCCCGAGTCTTCACAAAGTTGGACCTCCGATCCGATTACCACCAAATTTGGGTATGTGAAGATGATATTCCAAAAATTACATTTCATACATATAACAGCCATTATGAATTTTTGGTAATACCTTTTAGACTCACTAATGCTCATTCAAACTTCTAAAGCCTCATTAATGATATTTTTTAAAACTTTCTTCATAAATTTGTGCTAGTATTTTTTAATAATATTCTCATTTACAGCCCTTCTCTTAAGATTCACTTTCAGCACTTGCGATTTGTTTTAACGATCCTTCAGGAGAATACTCTTTTTGTTAAGCAATCAAAGTGTAGCTTTCTGTAGCAAAAAATAGAGTACCTTGGGTATATAATCTCATAAGGAGTGGTGATTGACCTAATAAAAATTGAGGCAATACAGGGCTGGCCAAAACCTACAAATGTAAAATCGCTGCGTGGTTTCCTTGGTCTAACCGGCTACTACCAAAAATTTATGGAGGACTATGGGAAGATCAGTGCACCCCTCACCTCTCTACTAAAAAAGGATGACTTTAAATGGTTGGACAAAGCCTTCGCTACCTTCAACAGATTTAAGGCAGCCATGATGATGACGCTGGTGCTAGCGCTACCAGATTTCAATCAACCCTTCATCAATGAGGCCACACATATGGAGTTGGAATCAGAGCCATTCTAATGCAAGATGGTTGACAACTCGCATATACCAGCAAGACGTTGTCTCCCTCCCACTAAAAAATAACAATATACGATAAGGAGATGCTCGTAATTGTGCACATTGTAACAAAGTGGAGACCTACCTGTTCGGTTAGTGCTTTCAAATTAAAATTGATCATTGAAGCCACAAGCACTTTTTAGAGTAGAAGACATCATCCCTTGAGCAGTAAAAATGGGTAACTAAACTTCTTATATTTGATTATGAAATTATTTACAAAAAGGGGAAAAAATATTATTGTAGATGCACTCTTACGGCTACCCAAATAAGTTGAAATTTCAGTTATCTCCCTTCCTACCATCAGCTTTCTTAAGGACATAAGGGAGCAATGGAAGAAGGATCCAAAGACTAGCAACATTATTAAAAATTGGAGGAGGATCCAAGCACAATAGCCTACTACACTTGGAACTCAAATGATTTGTGCTACAAAGGTCGCATTGTGCTTATACCCGACTATTGTTACATCAAAACCATCCTATAAGAGATGCACTTTACACCTTCAGGAGGGCAATATGGATTGTTGATAACTTACAAAAGAGTGAATGATAGAATCCCAGAAGGAGCTCTATGGATTTTGATCCTTTAGGGGGTCAACGCTTGGAACGCTATAGGGGTTCCTCCCTCCTAGACTCGGCACAAGGCTGAACTAAAATTGTAGATTGCTTGATTCAAGAGAGGGGCATCTACATCTTTAAATAGGGACTAAAACCCTAGCTTAAGAGGGTGTTTGTCTAAGTAAAATTATCCCTTTGCCCCTCCTATAGCCGACCTGCCTTAATAGGAATAGGGGGCAGCTAAGTTGGCTCTATAGCTGACCTAAGCAGGGGGAAACCCTAGCCGACCATCCTAGTAAGGGGGGCGGCGGCTATTAAGCCCTGAGGGCTAATCTAAACTCTAGCCATATTCCTTTATAAGGTAGGAGTGGCTTTATTATAATCTAACAGGGTTTTTATTGTATACTTCTTAGGAAGATTAGGACTCAACCCTATTGGAGTCTTATCAAACCCGCCCGCTTAAAATTAGTCTTGTCATCAAGGCTGAGGTTCCATAAACCGGGGAACTCGGTCTTCAGCTTCTTATATAATTCTTATGCTATTATCAACTAAAATTTGGCCTCCTCATCAACTAGGGTGTTAGTTGGAAGGATTTGGGTTGAGTCATCTTCTTTAAATTTCTATCTGAGGTGGGATACCCAGCGGATCAACTATAATCTTAATCTGGTGCATGGATCTAATCGCCAGGTTAGGGCTCTAATGTGGTCCTCAATTTTGCAAGGCCCAAAAAAATAGGGAGACCACACTTCCTTTAAGGCTCGAGTTTCCTGCTGATTGAGCTAGAGGTGTAAGAAAGCTCGATCTTCAATTTTTCATCCATTCTAAAGTTTGTCGGGAGGCTATTTCTTCTTTGCATGTGCTGGTGTGAGCATGAATTGTAATTCTTTTAGGCTTACTCCTCTTTCATGCCATAGATCATCTTGCATAAGGGTGACGCTAATTCTAACTCTGGATGTGTCTGCTCTAAGTACGAACACATTGCCACATTCAGGTAATGCTAGCATTGACATAAATGGCATTATGGCTGTATGGGTCATATGGATGCCTTCCTGTTCCTTCTTGCGATTGTGGGTCGTGGATCCAAGATCATCATCAGGGAAGACTTTTAGCATCATAGTCTACTACTTGGTGAAGTCGTGGAAGTAGCCCAAGATAAGAAAGCACTACATTAGAACCCATAGTTGTTTTAGCTGAATATGGCACTTCAGGAAGAGCTTATCCCTACAGACAAAGAGGTAAAATTTTTGCAAATAAAGTGTCATTACAAGGGAAGATTATGGTCGAATGATCCGTATCTCTCGTATCTCCTAGATGATCTTTTTAGCTTTGGTTCTCTGAAAATGTGGACAGCAATATGGCTGAATATGTGCTAGTGGTTTCCCTTGTAAGACCAACATATTGTCATAGGTTTAGCTAATTTTGCCTAGGCTGTGTGGCACCTATGCGTGTCTGTCCGCAAAGGTCAGCCCTCCCCGAGATCTCCTAGAGTCCCTTAGACTTACAAAAGAGAAAACGGGCCAGAAGAAGTAATTCCCACGGGATCCACAAGCAACTGCTCAAGCAAACACTTTATAAAGCCAAATACAAATTGCACCCATGGACATTACAAACTCAGAGAGGTTTCACACAAAGGATAATGGTCCATTACAGACCGAAGTCCCCACAAGTGCTTACAAGACACTCATATTTATCAGCCAAAATTGACTACAAAGTACTGTAAGCCCGCTTCATGCTATACAAGATATGTACATAAACCGAAGGATATGAACAAACACGAGCATTTTATCAAACACCTTATTTACATTATTGTCTATGACATTGTCCCCCACTTATTCCTTTAACGTCCTCGTCGAAGCCACTATAGACATTGCATCTTCTCATATTTTGTTGAATTTTTAATCTTCTGCTTTGATTGTAACACGCCCGTTTGGTTCCCAATCGCTCTTCGTTGCTATTGTTGAACAGTCAAACTCTGATCCGCCATGCTGCTTCAACTCACCAATGACTAAATCTGGTGTGGGATTCGTTGAGTTGTGCTAATCTTTGTTGACTCTCGCAGATCCATCTAATGAAGGAGAAGACCTACCTTATATGCACAAGTATCACAATATACTCATGTTGCTTGAATTGGATGGATGCTTGTTGGAACTTTAACGAGCATCGCCTCGTAGAGTTTAAAGTTTTTAAGGTCCTTCCTCTACAATATTTGTCCATTGAACCTTCTTCCACTTTTAGTTATCACTTTCAAGTAGGTTCGCATTACTCCCGCTTTTGATTAGCATTCAATTGGGAAATGAAGTGAACAATCTACTCTCAGTAGTACTGATTACCAATATTGAGGATTTGACAACTATTGTCTTCCATAAGCTTTCTTTGAATGGTAACTGAACTTATGCAGAGCCCCTCTGCTGGATAAGTAAGTGAACTGGGATACTCAACTTCACTTATTCTCTTCGTAGTTGAGAAGGTAACGTTACTTGGCTTCGCTCACCTCCTCGAGTTAAGAGAATTGGGGTACTTGGTTTCGCCCATTCTCCCGAGTTGAGAAGGCAAAGGTTACTCGATTTCGCCTGCCTCCTCGAGTTTGTACTTCATGCATTGAGCTGGTTACTAACATTCGCCCGCTCTTTGCTCACACTTCTGAAGCACTTGAAGTGGTTGCACTCCTTGTGTTGGGTTAGCTACTGTGATTCGCCTTCCCACTGCCATTGAACTTCTGGAATACAAACAATTTTGCTCGAAAAAAGCAAAAAGTTTACCCCAACTTGGAGTCCCCCAACTTGGACTAAGTCTTTGATAGATATGGTCACCTTTGGGATTGTACCATCTTCTCCATCACCTTTGCCGCCTACTCCTCTGAGTAGAAAGGTACAGTACAATATACTGCCTACTTCGTTCCTTGGTCGAGCACTCCTGCATCAACTAGAAGTCCCTTAATTTCGGCTATCTTGATGAGAAGCCCATCGACATCGGTCTTATGAAGTTTCTTAGCCTCTACCCTTCTGCCTTGTCTTGGTACTTGGAGTTTGCCTCTGCATTCTCTACCTCCTCGGCCCCTTTTACGACCAATGCTCTCCCTCCATAAGAGCAAGGGATCGATGACTTCACGAAAGTCCCGCATCTGCGGTACCATGGCGCTGCCAAGTCCATTGCACTACTATCTGTTATCTTGTATCTTCATCCCTTCCTTCGCGATCGGTAGATCTGTCTATGCGGCACTATGGAGTTCCTCCGAGTCCACCTCCTTTCTAACCGACGCTTTTCTTTTGGGTAGCTGAGCCTCGCTGGACTCGTCGTCGCTTCCTCGCCCCTTTCGACCACCTGCTTTGACACCACTATGTCCTCCTAGCAGTTCTCCTTGGTCGATGGAAAGATAGACTGCAACTCTCATGTATGGCCTCCGCCATTTTGTTGCAGGGCTCGCGTCGATTCTATTCTCCTTAGCTTCCTTGGTAGCAATGTTTGCTTACTCGGCCTTGTCCTCTAACTTGCCGGGCTCCCTTAAGCAAATGTGAGCACTGAAGCAGTCCAACTCTCCAGCTGCTCTAATTATACCTTAGTATAATCAAGTCCCCTCCATGGGACTCACTAGTACTTGCAATCTGACTAATCCCTCGGTGGTACATAGCCCCCATATGATGACGACTAAGGCTTTTTTCTAATGCAAGCTTCGATGTATACACACGGAAGACCCGCCTCTGTGGTACTGTGGCATTCACTCCTTGAATCCACAGCTCTTCTTGTCATTGCATTGTTCACCGAAGTAGAGCTCCCAGTAACTTTTGATCTTACCTCCGCATGATCTTGTCCCTCACGGGACAAGATTGCCTATGTTGCATTGCCACAAACTATTCCACCACGATCCGCTACACCATGTCGCCTCCTAGTGATATCTCCATTGCATACAGATTCTCATGTGATGAACTCGGACTATGACTTCTCCACGTGTGGCCTCTGCTAACACATCGTAGGGCCTCCGCCATCTCTGATTTTTAGTTCACTCCCTTGGTAATTCGCCTTCGTCCATCCACTCTTGGGTTACACCTGGACGAAGCATAGCTATAGGACAGTCCATCGCCTAGTAAAGTCCCCTGACTTCACTAGAGTTGGTGTACCATTGTATAGATCTTGTGCCTCTATCTCCTACCAACATAATCTTGCTATACACCTCTTGTTCCTGACAACTCGAATGGCAACACTGTGGCATATTCTTCAAGAGTACCCGCCTCTGTGTCCTCTTGCCCCGTTCTAAGGTCTCATGATCCCAACTTTACCTCCGCAAGTTGAATCACCTTAGTTACTCCATCAAATGCATCTCTAAGGTAGCTTGCATGTGCCTTGAAGCTCCCTTCATCTTTGGCACCATGCAAAATAAGTCTGTCCCATCAGAATGGAGAACCCATGGAATGACATGATCTCACTCTTGCCTCTACAAGAGTTCATGCCCTTGACATCTATCCAAGGAAAGCTCCGTGCCTCCGCTCCATGTTTCATTTTCTATGTCGACTCCCTTCATGCGGCTTGGATACTTCACCAAGTTCCACCCAAGTCGCTCTTCTCCTCGATTTGCATTGAGTTGATAGTAGCCTTTATGTCCACCATTCCATGGGTTAGCCCTCTATTGTGTTCGATTTCTGCATCGACTCTAAGTGTGCCTTCATATAATGTTGCCTTGCATTGCTCCCCCACCTGATCTTGAAATGCAGCCACCAATGCATTACCTCCTTCGAGATCATGCGACGACTCTTCGTCGCTCACTCGGTCCGTTGAGCTTCGTGGAGATATCGCTTTGAGGAACTCTTTCTCAATATGTGCAGTCTGTTGCATATGATTCTCCCACTAGAGAACTAGGACTTATCCCTCCTGGATATCTGTCCTGCTGGAGTAACTTTTCTCTTTACATACTTCTCACTGGAAGTTTCGGAGACCACCATCCCCTTTGGACTACTCCGTCTTGCTGAACTTGTGCCTTGTTCTGCCCCTGCAAATGTACTTGCTAGATTGCGACCCTTCTCCAATACAGTCTCCACTACACCCTTTCAGTTCTAGCAACATCCTGAACTTGTTGCACATTTCAGTCACCTATGGATATATCCTTTCCATGTTGAAGAGAAAGTTCTGATGCTCCATGGCGCCGAGTTCCGATCGTGCCTTGGGATGGCCACGAACACTCCATCATTCGTGTACAAGCCCTTGCATGAGTTTCAAATCTTTCGAGTTAGCAATTCCCCTCACCTCTGTGAGCTTTGCACAACTCTTTCAGTCATTACACAACACCTCCCACATTGCACGGTCTCATCTTTCACCAAGCGCCCCGCTTTGCCTTGAGCACCATCAAGTTTGGTTGCCAACGTTGAGCTATAGCTCGAACTCAACCATCCCAATCTTTGTGTGCTACGCATTCTTCTTCGCTTGCTTGTCCTCGTGGTGCCTCTTGCGCAAAGGGGTTGGCCATTCCTCTGAATGCCAAACCTGGATGCTCGCTCCTCTAAGCAACTCCTTTCCCTACATCTCAATGTCCATTTACCCCAAACGGTTGCGCGTGCTGGCTATCCTCCATAGAGCCCAGCAAGGTCCCCGACATTTGTATGGCAAGTGTTTCTGCGTGTGCTTGTCCCACTCTGATACCACACTATCACTGGCTTAGCTGATTTTGCCTAAGCCATGCGGCACCTATGCGTGTCCGTCTACAAAGGTCAGCCCTCCCGGGATCTCCTAAAGTCCCACAGACTTACAAAAAGAGAAAACGGGCCAGAAGAAGCAATCCCCATGGGATCCACAAGCAACTGCTCAAGAAAATACTTTATAAAGCCAAATACAAATTACACCCATGGACATTACAAACTTAGAGAGGTTGCATACAAAGGATAATGGTCCATTATAGACCGAAGTCCCTACAAGTGCTTATAAGACACACTTGCATTTACAAGCTAAACTTGGTCATAAAACAAATCAAACTAGGGTTGCTAAGCCTACTGTAAGCCTGCTTCTTGTTGTACAAGATATGTACCTAAGCCGAAGGACACAGACAAATACGAGCATTTCAACAGTGCATACTTGAATTGTATCCACGTTGGAGCCCCATAGTTGTATTCAAACCAATTGTACCATTGTATATCATCTCCTTTAAGGTGGATGATAGCGGTGTCCACCATGAAATCCTCTGGTGTCCTCATGGTTATAGCTCGATCTCAACCATCCCAATCTTTGTGCTTTAAACATTCTTCTTCGCTTGATTGTCCTCGTGGTGCCTCTCGTGCAAAGGGGTTGGTCATTCCTTTGAATGCCAAACCTGCATGCTCGCTCCTCTGAGCAGCTCCTTTCCCTACATCTCAATGTCCTTTTTCCCCCAAACGGTTGCACGTGCTATTTTTCAGACTAATCATGAGTTTGATTAGTTAACCTTTCAAACCTAATTTGGTACTCTTGGATGGTAGAGGTTTGACGGATCTTTGTTAGTTCTTCATCAAGGTTCTTGTATTTGATTGGTGTTGAAGGTTTATATGCTTTTGGTTAGGCTGTGGCTCTCATGCTCTGAGCATCTTAATTGAGGTGCCCTTCTTAAAGTTGGATAAAGTAGATCAACATTGTTGAGGTGTAGGGTTGGCATGTCTTATCCTCGTTTCTTATCTTTGATGGGTTCTTTTTGCAATCAGAATTTGCTCCATGTTATGATCTTCTTGGGCTTGGTGATCGGCCTAATCTAAACTCCTCGAAGAGAGCGCATAATTTAGCATCCATACGTATCTAGAAAGCCTCCAATTTGGCTTCGAATAAGCCCAACGATGTCATGATGTAAGGATCTCCAACCTGTCAAACAAACTGACTGAAAAGTATAGCTGTAATTCTCAAGTTGAAGGTAGTAAATGGTAGCAATGTTGGGACTGTGGGGGTGAAATCTCCAAGTGGAGGATGGCAGCCAAGGGTAGCAGTAACGGTGGAGGAAGAAGAGGGCAGCAGCAACATCAGTTGCAATTGCACTATGACCTCATGGCTGCAAGTGGTGTCGGTTGCAGCAAGGGTGTGGTTGCAATAGGAGGAAGACGGGGTAGCGATGTACACGACTATTACAAAGGAGGGTAGCAATGGTATAGGGTAAGAGATAACTGTTGTTGTGTTCAATTTATTGCTGGTCATGATCAAGATAGTTGGCAACAAACGATTGTTATGGGCTGCGATGTTAACAAATTACAACGAAAGATCACTGCTGGTAGCTTTTTACCGTAAGGATCGCTGCTAGTTGTGATCAAGGAGGATGGAAGCAAGAGGTCACTATTGGCAGCATTAGGTAGTAAAAGATGCATGCTACAGTTGAAGGGATAAGGGAGATTGTGCGGCTGAAAGTTTGGTGGATCGAAGGCTTTGATTTTTTGGTGCGGTTTGTGGCTATTTTGGGTGCAATTTGGGGCTACAGTTTTATGGAGTTTAGGGTACGAATTAGTTTGATTTTAGGGCTATGATAGTAGTAGATGAAGGTTAGGAAAATAGAATTTAGATTTGGGATAGATGGCAGCAAAGGTTGGTGTATCGGTAAGGAAAGTTAGCTGAAAAGGTAAGTGGATCGATAAGGAAGTAGGCTACGATTAGGGCTGATTTGAGTGGCTATTTGGTTTCAGTTTAAGGTAGGGTTCTGAAGGATTTTTGGTAAGGATGGTAGAGATTGGTTATGAGGAAAAGAGAGTCTAAAATTCCACAAAAAATAGCACTCAAATATAATAGAATTCGACGAAAAAAAGTGTGGTGATGTGTAGTCCTATCGAGAACTAACCCAGTAAAATTTCAGTACTACGAGATGAAGAATCGCAACGCTATAAGTCCAGATCTAGAAGAAGTTTTTTTATGAGATCGGTCTTAGATGAAAGCTAAGGATGATTGAAAGTTCATTTCTAAGAAGCAACAATCAATTAAAAATTTCTATAGTGTTTCACCTTCGCAACGATGATAACATTTACGATGGTAAAATTTTATAGCAAGAAAAGTTTAGAAAAACTTCTCCCATATATAAGATAGAGGAATAACAGTAGCAAGAGGTGTGGGCTTTGGAGTTTTTACCAGATTTTTGATATTGGCACAGAGGAAGGCAGCAGATTGATGGATCTACGGCTTGGTGGGCGACGATGGAGGCGACATCAAAAGCAATTATGGGAATTGCTTGGGAAGGTGGAGCCATAGATGACGACTATAGGGGCAACAGGATCACCACTCTAATACTAAATTTTTAGATCAAACACAGGGGGTAGTGGCAGGTTAATTTGATCTACGGCTTGGGGTGGAAGGTGGAGGCGCGTGTCACAACAATTATGAGAATTGCTTGGAAGGTGGAGGCGGCTGAGATAGCTACATGGGCAGTAAGATCGCTGCTCTGATACCAGATGATAAAACCCCAAAAGGAGCTCTATGGATTTTGATCCTGGAGGGGGATCAACCCTTGGAACGTTGTAGGGGTTCCTCCCTCCTAGACTCGACATAAGACTGAATTAAAAATGTAGATTACTTGATTCAAGAGAAGGGTAGCTACATCTTTAAATAGGGACCAAAACCCTAGCCTAAGGGGCTATTTATCTAAGTAAAATTATTCCTTTACCCCTTCTGTAGCCGACCTGCCTTAATAGGAACATGGGGCAGCTAAGTTAGCTCTATAACCAACCTAAGCAAGGGAAAACCCTAGCCGACCATCCTAGTAAGGAGGGCAACGGCTATAAGCCCTAAGGGCTAATCTAAACTCTAGCTATACTCCTTTATAAGATAGGAGTGACTTTATTACAATCTAACAGGGTTTTTTTATCGTCTACTTTTTATGAAGATTAGGACTCAACCCTGCTAGAGTCCTATCGGTAAAGTAAAATTTTTATTAGAGAGGGATAAAAAAACTTATTTCAAAATATGTAGCATAATGTAATGAATGTCAATAGCAAAAGGGTGAAATGGTGGCAAGTCTAAGAAAACTATAACCACTACCCATACCTGACTTAGTGTGGACTGAAATTTCCATGGATTTCATCGAAGGGCTACCATCATCCCAAGGTAAAAGCATAATCCTCGTGGTGGTTGATCGACTTATGAAATATACTCATTTTTGTGCTGTGCGACATCCCTACACTACTACTAGTGTTGATGATATTTTCATAGAAAATATTGTTAAACTGTATGAGATACTAAGATCTATTGTAAGTGATCCTAATAGGGTCTTCACAAGTAAATTTTGAACCGAATTATTTCAACTGCAGGGCACCAAACTCAAGATGAGCACAACATATCATCCACAAACTAATAGCCAAATTGAGGTGGTGAACAAGTGTTTAAAGAGATACCTTCGGTGCTTCACCAGTGATAGGCCAAAGGAGTTGTGAAATGACTCCCTTGGGCTGAATGGTGGTATAATACTTGTATAATTCATCTATAAAATAGACCCCATATGAGACATTGTATGGTCGACCGCCCTTATGATTCTAAAGTATGTAATTTGCTCGACCAAAGAGGATTAAGTTGACTAAAATTTAATTGACAGTGACAAACTCCTACAGTTGTTAAAGGATAATCTCTTTCTACTCAAGCTAGAATGAAGCAGCAAACTGACACACGATGAAGCGAAAGAGAGTTTTCAGTAGGAGATTAGGTTTATCTTCGCCTACAGTCATACAAACAACTATCCGTCAACACACGAGCCTTCATGAAGTTATCTCCACATTTTATGGGCCCTATCAAATCATAAAGCGTATTGGAGCTATGGCTTACAGACTTAAATTGCTTGAGGATGCTAAAATTCACCCTTATCCTCCACGTGTCCTGCTTAAAGTCTAAATTGGGAGAACACGAGTTAGCCCAAATTCAACTACCCAACACCACTGATGATAGAGATATTTAGGCCCAACCACAAGCCATCCTCGATCACAGAACCGTGATGCATCCTTGACGTCCCTCTACTGAAACACTAGTACATTGGAATAATTTACCATTTGAAGATGCCACATGGGAGTAATATGAGGAGCTGAAGACTTGGTTCCCTAAGTTCATGCAATCTCAACCTTGAGGACAAGGCTAATTTAAATAGGACGGGTATGATAGGACCCTAGCAGGGTTGGGTCCTACTCAATTAAGTAACAGCTAATAAAAACCCTAAGAGATTGTAATAAACCCCACCTAGCCGCCTCTATCCTATAAAGAAGTTAGCTAGGGTTTATAATTGGGGCTTTAGGGCTTCCTAGCCATTGCCCCTTTATTGGGCACGTCGGCTAGGGTTTCTGGCAGGGGCCTCATCTGGTACAGCCCCTAGGCCATCGCCCCCCTTAATAGGGCAATCGGCTAGAGTGAAGGACGAAAGGGGTAATTCACTTAGGAAGCAGCACCTAAGGCTAGGGTTTGGAGCCCTTTATAAGTATGTATTTGAATAAGCAAGATCAATCTTTAATTCAACTTTGTAGCTGGCTACTAGGAGGGAGGAACCCCTACAACGTTCCAAGGGTTGATCCCTCTCAAAGATCAAATCTCCATAGAATTCCTCTAGGGTTCTATCAAGGACTTAAGGGAAGCATCCTATATTTTGGGGATTAGGATCTATAGAGATAGATCCAAGAGGATGCTTGGCTTGTCTTAGTACAGGTACATAGACTCTATTATCAAAAGGTTTAGCTTGGAGAATTTCAAAAGAGGTCTCATACCCAGGAGACATATAACATCACTTCCTAGGAGTATATCGCCAAAGGCTCCTAAAAAAGGACAGACATGGATAGGATATCCTATGCCTCAGCGATAGGGTCTATCATGTATGCTATGCTTTGTACCAGGCTTGATATAGCATATGCTTTGATTATCATGAGAACGTCTTAGGTGGATCCAGGTTTGGAATATTGGAAGGCAGTAAAAGGTATTCTTAAGTACTTGAGAAAGACTAAGAATCTTTTACTAGTATATGGAGAATATCACCTCTAGGTTGAGTGCTATACAGACTCGAGTTTCTAGTCCAACACTGATGGATAGCAAGTTGAACTCAGGATATATTTTCACCCTAAATCGAGGAACACTAAGCTGAAAGAGTTCTAAGTAAGATACTACTGGTAACTTGACCAGAGAGACAGAATATATTACTATAGCAAAAGTAGCAAAGGAAGGGGTGTGAATGATGAAGTTCATCAGGGATTTGGGAGTCATACCGAGCAGCATGGAGCTGATTCCCATTTACTATGATACAATGGGGCGATCGCTCAAGCAAAGGAACCCAAGTCTCATCAGAAGTCCAAGCACGTTCTGAGGAGGTTTCACTTAATAAGAGAGATCATAGCCTATAAAAATATAGCAATGGAAAGAGTTTCATCCGAAGATAACATTATGAATCTAATGACAAAGCCATTGGCTCAGATTGTTTTTTATTGTCATAAGGGTCTAATGGGGATCAGACATATAGGTGATTAGTTTTAGGTCACGTGGGAAATTGCTGGTTACAGGTGCCCTGTAAGCTAATCACGTGGGTGATGACACGTGTGACACGCTGTACAGTCTCTTTGCATCATTATTATTATTGGCATATTCTCACATTATATTATCTATTAAATTTATATATTGTGATATCATTGCTTCTGTGGAATGGGAATCAGATCATGATAAGATCATGATCAGATCATGATAATGAGAATGATTTGCCTTTAAACACATATATTAAATAATCCTGGTTATAAGTTGCTTGAGAGGGACATCAAGACAACCAGATAGACTAGTGTTTTGTATACCTATCCATATGATGGAGGTGGCTAGTCTTATAGTCACTTCTGTGGAGATACTAAGGATACAGTATAAGTGCTCATTGTATAATGAGTTCACTGATTGATCCGCTTACGGAATGTTGTATGGTTAATGATACCTGATGTTAGATAGAAATTTCACAGTCCTAATTTTGTTTCTCGTTCTTAGACTTAAGATACCAAAGATGCCTTGTCTGAGTACTCCTCTCTTTGATGCCAGATTTACAGGTTTGAGAAGTTTTAGATCTAGTATAACCTGTTATCGAGATTGGTAGCCACTCTTACAAAGGCTATTGAGTGTCAATAGAAGATTATCCACTCTCGGTATCATTAGAGAAATATCTTGTATGCTCTCACATAGGTAAATCCCTGATTAGGTTAGTCAAATTGAGAGAGAAAAAGAGAGAGTTCTTAAGGAGAATCTGATTAGAGTGAGACTTAGATGGATTCCGTATGTGGCTTGACAGGTGCCATGCCTGGTATAGGTCTTTGGGATATTAGATGGATAAGGGATTATAGATATATGGTAATTGAGGATAGACATGTTCAATGTATAAGATCCCTTGTACCATTTGGGTACTATGGCGTAGTAGCCTAGTACGTCCACAGTCGTTAAATCAAGTAAATTATTATATTATAATAATTCACTCAGTCAGAAGGAATTTCAATGGGTAGGACTCACGGCCAGCTCGATATGAAGCCTAGAGGGTCATACATATATGGTGGATGTTTCAATAAATAGAGGATTAGATATGAGTTATCCGATTAGCCCCTATTCTCATTAGATGAGACCCTACATTGATGGGTTTCTTGCAAGAGACTCAATCAGAGGCCAAAAGAGATTATTAGATAGAGATCCAATAATCTAGGATTAGTGAGTAATTGGATAGTGATTTAATACCTACTAAGACATGATCCATTAGGGTTATATGGGTGGCTCTCTATAAATAGGAAAGGAGGCACATAGATGATACACGACACTATTGGCCGCCCCCTCGTATTCTCCTTCCTCCCTATGGTAAGAGTTATGATACTTGGGGCTGCGATTGGAGGAGTATCACTATAACAATCCTCGTGTGGATTCCACTAGAGAGGAGGATGTTTAACCTCCTTCATCCTTTCTATCTAAATCTAGGAAAATAAGGATAAACGATCACCCTAGGTAAACAATCTCTCACACAAAGAAATTTTTTGTTTTGCTGCATTTTCTAAGCACCGATATTTGCATGATCATTTTGATCTACTTGGGAAATAGGTTTAGTTTTTTGATCTTCTGCTACACATGTGATGCTCCCGCTAAGGTTTCCCAACAAGTTTGACTTGCTATCATTGATGTCAGACTAGAAACTCGAGTCTATATAGTCATCTACCTAGATGCGACCTCCTCTATATACCAGTAAAAGATCCTTAGTCATTTTTAAGTGCTTAATGATATACGTTACTACAAGTTATAAGTGCCCTATAAGCCAATCACATGAGTAATGGCATGTGTGACACGTTGTATGATCTTTTTGTCATCCAAGGGTAATGGTGATGTCAGTGGCCATGATTGCCTACATGGGGGTGGTGGTGGTGGCGGTGGCCATAAGAATCGGGAAGAAGGGCTTAAGGTTTTATGGCAAAAGGACTATTTTACCCCTGAAATACCCTTGACAATTCTAAAAATTCTTAGCATGTCCTGATTTTTAAAAAATAATTAATTAAATAGTTTAATTAATTATTACTTATCTAGTAGCCCTACATGATGATGTGTGTAAATGTGATGTATGATGTGAATAGATAATCATGAGCAATGTGTTATGATGTGTGTAAATGTGATTATTATTATTTTACGGGCCTATGAGCCTCCAATTTTCTCATTTATTGTCAGGCTTGCATGCTTGTGATTATATTAAAATTATACGAAGAGGTGCAGTGGGAATATGGAGGTGTCAGTGGGACACAACATTGTGATAGGTGGTAGTGACGTATAGAGATGCGCCAAGAATTCGATGGAATCGACGATGATGAGAAGGATGATCACAGGCATGGAGTTACGCTGATACACATAAAGATCCTATTGTAAGTGATTGGGCCCACTAGCTTGGGCCTAATCACATTAGGTAACGATTCATGATCATCCGGTGTGGCATACTTATGTTATATATATATGTGTGTGTGTGTGTGTGTGTGTGTGTGTGACACGACATATTAGGATACCGATACAAAATAATAAAAACTCCTCTAACGATAATATTAAGTCAGTGAGCGTGAGACAATAAGATTGACCCACATGGCCTTTTATCATTATAGGAAGAAATTGAATGACGACAGATGTTGAGTTGGTTAAGTCTCTCAAGGCTCACCTATCTATGTAACCGAAATCTAGGCTACGAAATAGAGATGTCACCGATAACCTGAGGACATGGTACGTTTGATCGAGTCCCTCGAGGGCATATCATTAGATCAGACTCATTTATTAATGATGGTGATGACTTAATTAAACATAATGGTTGCTCGAGAGATAGAGACCATGATGATTCGGAGGTCAAACATGACGAGAATCACAAGGAGTTGTGATTGATAAGAGTTGCCTACCTTTTTGGGCTTAATGTGATTTGTTGAGTCCCTCAAGGTTATACTAAAACACCGATTGGATACCAATCCCCACTTAAAGTCTACTAGAGACTTCTGTTTCATGTGTCGAGGGTGTCATATGATTTGCTGGGAAAAATCTAAAGAGTATATTAAGATAGAAGTTTGTATCTTAATTAACTTTCTGTAAAATTTGCATGTTATTAAATCACGCTACATCTTGTTGTCATAAACATGCTACTTGCAAAACCCCTATATGGCATACTTGATGCCAACCACCTCACTGGCCAAACTACACAAATTGGCTCCGTAATTTCAGAATTATTCTCATGGAGAAGAAAATCGTATACGTCCTTGATATGATTATGCCCATGCTAGAAGAAGGGGCAAGCGAGGATAAGATCGCTCGCTATGTGAAGTATATAAATGATTCCATCTTTAAAGTGCTATATGTTGGCCTTCATGACTCTTGAGTTACAAAGGCAACATGAGAGCATCGATGCTTATTCCATCCTTCTTTATCTTCGCCTACTGTTTGAGGAATTTAGAAGAACTCAAAAATATGAGATATCCAAGTGTCTCTTCCTAGTTAGGATGAGAGAAGAGGCATCAATTCAAAACTATTTCCCAAAGATGATAGAGTGGATTAAGAAAATCATAAGTCTAGGAATAGTACTAGAGGATAACCTGTGTGTTGATATTATACATTAGCCCCTGCCAGATTCCTTTCTACAGTTCATTATGAACTTCAATATGAGCAAGTTTGAGGTGACTCTACCTGAGCTCCTCAATATGTTGAGGGAAGTTGAGAGCACTATCAAGAAAGAGAATCTAGTTCTCTATGTTGGTGAGTCCAATAAAAAAAAAAAGGCTAATAAGACCCTAAAGAAGGGCATAGGCAAGGGCAAACTAGGTAAGGCAAAGGTTGCTAAGAAAGACTTGGCCGAAGATATAAGCAAGTGCTTCTATTGCAGTAAGGACAGACACTAAAAAAGGAACTACAAGGATTACCATATAGAAAAGGTGAAATAGAAGCTTGGAGAAGCTTTAAGAACATTCATAATCAGTCTTTATTTGTCATATTTTCATAATAACATCTAGGTTTAGATACTAGGAGTACTTATCATATCTACAATAAATTACAAGTTCTAGCAAGACATAGGAGCTTGGCCAGAGGTGAGATGGACCTCAAAATGGGCAATGGAGCAGGAGTTGCTACAGTTGCCATTAGGGAGGCCCTACATTTGTTTGGTGCAGCTATATGTTCCCTTGATTATCAAAAACATTATTTTTATTTTATTTTTGATAACTAGTGCATATAAACTAGTTTCTTAGAATAATAGTTATTCAATAATTCTGGATGATGAGATCATCACAATAGGGACCTTAATTAATAGCTTATATATGTTAGACACTTCTTCACGTATCATGAATATAAATATGTTCAAGAGGAAACGAGATGTGGTGAATGAGGCATACTTATGGCATTGTAGGCTAGGTCATATCCATGAGGGAAGGATTCAAAAGTTTCTAAAAGATGGATAGTTGGATCCATTACCTTCATGAAAATTTAACCAACTCTCCTTTTAGTAGAACTAAAGAGAGAGCCATTAAATTATTGGAACTCATACATAGTGATATATGTGATCCCATGTTGACTTAGGCTATAGGTAGTTACTCATATTTCATTACATTTACTGACGATTTCTCCAAGTATAGATATATATATTTGGTGAAGTACAAGTCCAAGGCCTTTGAGAAATTCAGAAAATTTAAGAATGAAGTGGAGAACAAGATTGGAAAGAGTATTAAGACTGTTCGATTAGATCGAGGAGAAGAGTACTTAAGTACAAAATTCACCCATTTCCCTAGGGACCATGGGATTCTGTCCTAATGGACACCTCCTTATATACCTCAGCTTAATGGTGTATTAGAAAAGAGGAATTGCACACTGTTAGACATGGTGCTATCCATGATAAGTTTCGTTGACCTACTCATCTTATTTTGGGGATACGCCCTGGAGACTATAACTTACCTTCCGAATAGAGTTTCATCTAGGTCGGTAGTGTCCACACTATATGAGATGTGGAAAGGAAAAAAAGTTTGATCTTAAAGTTATTAAGATTTAAGGCTACCCTACATATATTAGGAGATACAACCTCGACAAGTTGGAATCAAGGATGGAACAGTGCTAGTTTGTGGGATATCTCAAGGAAACTTGGGATTGTTACTTTTATCATCTAGAGGACCATAAGGTCTTTGTTGCTAAGAGGGCTATGTTCTTTAAGAAGGAATACGTTTTCGGTAGAAATAGTGGGAGTGTGATAGAGTTGAGCGAGGTTAGAGTCCAAGTGAATTCAGGAATCTAGCATACATGTTCCAACTTTATGTAAGTCTAGCAGAGTATCTCACTCTCCTGAAGGATATGTGGGAAATATCAATGGAGACAATACTCAGGATATTGATCTTCAGACCTACGATGAGGCTATTATGAGTATAGATTCTAGGAAGTAGTAAGAAGCCATGAATTCTGAGAAGGATTTTATGTACTCAAACAAGGTTTAGAACCTTATAGATGTACCTAAGGGTATTATACCCATTAGTTGCAAGTTGATCTTCAAGAGGAAGATTAAAGTAGATGAAAATATGGAGATCTATAAGGCAAGACTGATGGCCAAAGAATATCATTAAAGGCAAGGAGTTGAATATGATAAGACCTTCTTATCTATAACTATCTATTAGAATTCTTTTGATCATTGTAACACACTATGATTGTGAGATCTGATAAATAGATGTGAAAATCAGATTCTTCACTAACAACCTCGAGGTGGAGGTGTATGATATAGCCAGAGGGATTCGTATCCAAAGAGTCTAATTAAGGTGTCAGGTTGCTTAGGTCAATCCATGAATTGAAGCAAGCTTCCCAAAGTTAGAACATAAGATTTGATGAGGCCCTCAGATCTTATGATTTTGTTAAGAACGAAGATGAGCCTCATGTATACATGACGGTAAGTGGGTGCGTTATCATCTTTTTGGTACTATATGTGGAAGACATCCTAATTATTCAGAATGATATAGGAATGCTCTCCAAAGATAAGGCCTGGCTGTCTAAAAACTTATTCATGAAGGACTTTGGGGAAGCATCCTACATTTTGAGGATTTGAATCTATAGAGAAAGATCTAAGAGGATATTTGACTTGTCCTAATTTAGATACATAGACTCCATTGTCAAAAGGTTTGATATGAAAAATTCTAAGAGAGGTTTCATACTAATAAGACATAAAATATCACTTTCTAGATTATGTCCCCACAGATTCCTAAAGAAATAACAGATATGGATATAATACCTTATACCTCAATGATAGGATCTATCATATATGCTATGTTATGTACCAGGCCTAATGCATACTTTGAGTGTCATAAGCAGATATCAAGTGGATCCAGGTTTGAAACACTAGAAGGTAGTAAAGTATATTCTTAAGTACTTAAAAAGGACTAAGGATCTTTTACTAGTATATGAGAGAGGTAGCCTCTAGGTTGAGGGATACACGAACTCGAATTTTCAGTTCAACATCGATGATAGCAAGTCAAACTCAGGGTTTGTCTTCACCCTAAATGAAGGAGTAGGAAGTTGAAAGAGTTCCAAGCAAGATACTACTACTGAATTGACCACAAAGGCAGAGTACATTACTACAGTAGAAGCAGTAAAAGGAAGGGAGTGGATAAAGAAGTTCATCAGGCATTTGGGAGTCATAATGAGTAGCGTGGAGCCGATTCCCATATACTGCAATAATAACGGGGTGATAGCTTTAGCAAGGGAACCTAGGTCTCATCATAAATGTTCTGAGGAGGTTCCAACTAATTAGAAAGATTGTAGCTCATAAAGATATAACAATGGAAAGAGTTTCATCCGAAGATAACATTGTAGATCCACTAATAAAGTCGTTGACTCATACTATGTTGAAGCATCACAAGGGTCTGATGGGGATCCAACACATAGATGATTGGCCTTAGGTCAAGTAAGAGATTGCTGGTTCCATATTATTTGTATATTCTTACATTATATTATCTATTGAATATATATATATATATATATATATTATGATGTCCTTAGTTCTAGGCAATGAGAATCGGATCATGATGATATCACGATAATGAGATTGATTCGCTTTAAACGTAGATCCTAAATAATCCCAGTCATAGGTTACTTGAGAGGAACAATGACATAACTAGATAGACCAGTATATGGGATACTAAGGGTACAGTACAGGTGCTCATTGGAGAATGAGTTCACTGACTGATCTGCTTATAGAATGCTGAATGGTTAATGATACCTATCATCAGATAGTGATTCGGTAGTCCCAATTATGTGTCTGGTCCTTAGACTTGAAACACAAGGATGTCTTATTTGAGTACTCCTTTCTTTGACACCAAACTTATAGGTTTGGAAAGTTACAGATCAGGTATAACCGGTTATCGGGATTTATGCCAACCTTATAAAGGTACTTGAGTATCAATAAAGCATTATCCACTCTTAGAATCAAGAGAGGAATATCCGTATGTTATCGCTTGGACAAATCTTCGACTGGGGTCATTCGGATTGAGAGAGAAGTTCTCCAAGAGAATCCGATTAGAGCGAGACTCAAATTAATTTTATATGTAGTATGATAGTACCATACCCAATATATGATTGTTAAGATATTAGTTGTATGAGGGACTATAGATACATGGTAACTGAGAATAGTGATAGGACCTTAACAGGGTCTAGTCATGTTCGTCGGTCTAGTCAAGTAAATTAGGAGTTGGTTGAGTTGGCTAAAAGTTTATTTGACTAAAAGTCCAAGTATAGTATGACTCTTAGCAGAACTCTATAAATAAGGGTGTAACAATTTTATTTGTATTAATGAAAAGACTTTTTTTTTTTTCAGCCTATTAGCCGAAACTCTAGGAAGGCTGATCCCTTATAGAGATCAAGGAGACTTGATCCCCTATAGTGATCTTTTATCATTCTTTCTCTATGATAGAATCCCAAGGGTTATGATAGGACCCTGAGAGGGTTGGGTCCATGGGTTTACATCTATTTTATGATTGAGTCATGTTGGTTAGTCTAGTCAAGTCAGTTATGAGTTTGGTTGAGTCGGCTTTGAGTTTTATTTAAGTTTTATTATTTAATTAGGAGTCCAAGTTCTAGAAAATTATAGGTGGAATAGTCCAACTCCAGAGTGTCACAAACTTAGCTGATTTTGCCTAAGTCATACAGTACCCGTGTGTGTCCGTCCATAAAGGTCAACCTCCATGAAACCTCATAGGGTCCCTTAGGACCTACAAAAGAGAAAATAGGTTAGAGGAAGCACTTCTCACTGGATCCACAAATAATCACTTTAGAAAACACTTTATATAACCAATATAAACAATAATAATGGACTTTACAAACTCTGAACAATTGCACACAAAGGATCAAGGCCCATTATAGACCAAAGTCCCCATAAGTGCCTACATGACACAACTCCCATTTATAAGAAAAAATTGGTCACAAAAGGTTACTAAACTAGGATTGCCATGTGTGTTGTAAGCCTATTGCTTACTGTACAAAGAATGTAAAAAACTAAAGGACTAGAACAAATATGAGCATTATATCGAACACCTTATTTATATATTTGTCTATGATATTCTCCCCCACTTATTCCTTCGATGTCCTCATCGAAGCCACTATAGATGTTATATCCTTGGCTTTTGCTGAATCTTCAATCTTCTACTTTAGTTGCAACATGCCCCTTGGCTCCTAGTTGCTCTCTACTATTGTTGTTGAGTGGTCGAACTTTGGTCTGCCATGTTGCTTCAACTTATCAATGACTGACTCTAGTGTGATGTTGGTTGAGTAGTGTTGATCCTTGTTGATTTCTGCAGATCCTTCTGGTGAAGGAAAAGACATTCCTTTGTTATGCGCTAGTATTGTAATAGTCTCATATTACTTAACTGCATGGATGGTTGTTGGAGCTTTAACGAGCATCGCTTCATAAACTTTAAAGTTTTTGAGGTCCTTCCTCCAGAAGATTTGCTCATTGATCCTTCTTCAACTTTAGTTGTCACTTCCATATAGGTTCACATCACTTTCACTTTCGATTGGCCTTCTATTAGGAAATGAGGTAGACAATCTACTCTTAATAGCACTGGTCACCAACAGTGAGGATTTGACAACTATTATCTTCTATAAGCTTTCCTTGAAGGGTTACTGAACTTGTGTAGAGCTCCTACTTGAGCAAGGGTACTCAGTTTCGCCCATTCCCTTTGAGCTGAGAAGGCAAAGTTAATCGATTTCTCTTGCCTCCTTGAGGTTATACTTTATACACCAAGCAAGTTACTAGCTTTTTCCCACTCTTTGTTCACACTTCCGAAGCACTCAAAGTGTTTGCACCCCTTGCGTTGAGTTAGCTATTGTAATTCACCTTCTCACTGCCATCGAACTTTCGGAATGTAAGAAGTTTTACCCGAAAAGTGTAAAAGTTTACCATAACTTGGAACCCCCCAACTTAGAGTATGTATTTGATAGTTCTCGTCGCCTTGGGATTGTACCATCTTCTCTATCATCTTTGCCACCTACTCCTCTGAATAGAAAAGTACAACATAAAGTACTACCTACTTTATTTCTTGGTTGAGTACTCCTGCATCAACCTGAAGTCTCTCACTTTCGGCTATCTCGATGAAAAGCTTATCGACTCCAGCCTTATGAAGTTCCTTGGCCTTTGCCCTTCTACCCTATCTTGGTACTTGGAGTTTGTCTCTCCATTCTCTACCTCCTCGGCCCCCTTTTGCGACCAACGCTCTCCCTCCATGAGAGCAAAGGATCGATGACTCTATGGAAGTCCCGCCTCTGTGGTACCATGGAGCTACCGAGCCTATGGCCCTACTATCCGTTGCCTTGCATCTGTGTCTCTTTTTTCACAATTGGTAGATCCGCCTCAACAGCACTATGGCACTCCTCTGAATCCATCTCCTTTTTGACCGACGCTTTACATTTGGGTAGCTGAGCCTCTCCCGACTCGTCGTTGCTTCCTCGACCCTTTCGACCACCTACTTTAACACTTATGTTTTCTGAGCAGTTTCCCTTGGTCGATGAAAAGACAGACTACAACTCTCCTACATGGCCTCCACCATCTTATTACAGGGCTCACGCCGATTTTGTTCTCCTTAGCTTCCTTGGTAGTAATGTTCGCTTACTTGGTCTTGTCCTCTGACTTGTCGGGCTCCCTTAAGCGAATATGAGCACTGAAGCAATCCAACTCTCCAGTCGCTCTGATCATACTCTGTATAATCAAGTCCCCCCCCCCCCCCCACGGGACTTGTTGGTACTTACACTCAGAATTCTCCCTCGGTGGAATACAACCCCCATATTTTCACAGACTTAGCTGAATTTGCCTAAGCCGTGCGGCACCCTCGCGACACTCCCGAAGATTTAGCTGAAATTGCCTAAGTCGTGGAGTAACCTTGCCCACTGTTTCAGGCTTAGCTGGGATTACCTAAGTCATGAAACGCCCAATGCGTTATCTGTCCGCAAAAGGTCAGCCCTCTTACAACCTCTTAAGGTCCCATAGGACTTGCAAAGAAGAAGTTGATTAGCTTGGAAGCGAGTGACAGATACGTCCCAGCGTCTCGCAAAGTAGAAAGCTATACAAGCAATTTATCGAACACCTTGAGTGCAGCAAAGAAAAGAGAGAAAGAGAGCGAAATAGGACTTTGGAGGGTTATAGGAATGGTCGCAAGTCCACAAACAATGGTTCTCAAGGTATTGGACGCAAGACAAGTTCGATTACTGATGAACGCCTATGCCCGACATATACCCAGAACCCCATCCAGCCCGGTGCCACCCGGGGGTTCCAAGGTGCTAAAATGGCTAATATTTCGCACCGCTCAGAAAGGTTGCCGCAGCACACGAAAAAGACCCAAAAATAGGGTTGTTTTCGGCTGTTTTGGCTTCACATAGCGAGCGATCGTTCTGTAGCCTTCTACACTACTTTCACTCATATTTCTTAGGTAAAAACACATAAACTCAAGGTGAAACAACTTGTCAAATATATGTACCACCAAGAAAAAGTGACGAACGGTTCAAGGAGCAAAGGCATTGCGTTGAGCGACGATCGTTCGTGACATTCTCCCCCACTTAAACTGTCGACACCCTCGTCGACGCTTGTCGGTAGGCTTTGATGCGAGCTTCTTCATGTGGTAGGGCATCTTCTGGCTCCCAACTAGCTTCTGTTTGAGGAAGCTTTTGCCACTTCACCAAGTACTCTATTTGCTGCGCTCCATTGGGTAGTTTTATCTTACGATCCACTAGAATAGTTTCAACTCGCTTCTCGTATGAGGCTCTGGTGGGGGGTAGTCGAGTTGGAACATTTTGACAATCATCTCGTGGATCTGAGTGGTAGTCTTTCAAGTTGCTTGCATCAAAGACGTGAAATCTGAACCATGCTGGCAGTTGCAACTTGTATGAGACATTGCCTACTCTGCTGATGATTGGGAAAGGCCCTTCATACCTGCGTACCAATCTTTTGTGCACTTTGTGTCTAAAGAACTAGAGTGATGCTGGTTAGAGCTTCACCAACACCATGTCACCAACTTTATATTCTTGTGGTCGCCTTCCGAAGTCTACCCACTTCTTCATCTTTTTGGCCACCTTCTCTAAGTAAGCCTACGCAATATCTGCATTGCGATGTCATTCCTTTACGAAGTGATAGGCTCATGGGCTACTCCCTGTATAACCAATAACCAGGGTGTGCGGAGTTGATGGCTGTTGTCCCATAATAATCTTAAATGGGCTCTTGTTGGATGCAGAGCTCCGCTACAAGTTATAGGAGAATTGGGCTATGTCCAACAGCTTCACCCAATCTCGTTGGTTGGCACTCATGTAGTGCCGAAGATATTGCTCCAAGAGCGAGTTAATTCTTTCCGTTTGGCCATCCGTTTGAGGGTGGAGGCTTGTGGAGAAGTATAATTTAGACCCCAACAACTTGAACAACTCGGTCCAGAATCGTCCCAAGAACTAAGAATCTTGATCACTAATGATGTTTTGTAGGACTCCCCAATACTTAACCACATTCTTCATCATCAACTTAGTCGCCTCCTCCGCTGAGCAATGTAGGGGTGCAGCAACGAATGTTGCATACTTCAAAAACGGATCAACTACCACGAGTATCGATCCAAGTCCCCCTACTACGGGCAAGCTTGATATGAAGTCTAAGGAAATGGTCTCCCATGGCCTTTCTGGTATGGGCAGCGACTCCAAAAGTCTCATTGGCTTCTGCTGCTCTATCTTGTCCTGTTGACAAGTAAGGTATGTTCGAACATATTCCTCCATATCTATCCTCATCTTCAACCAATAGAAGGCCCTCTCCACGAGAGCCATCGTTCGGTGGATACTTGGATGTCTAGCCCAAAGGGAATCGTGACACTCTTTCAAGAGTTCATGCCTCAAGTTATCTACTCATGGGACATAAACTCTATTCCCCTTGGTATAGGCGAGTCCCTCTTGGACCTAAAATTGTCGTGTCTGGCCCTCTTTGATGAGTTGAATTAGTGTCACTGCCTGAGGATCTCGGTACGGTCCATCCTTGATCCTGGAAAGAAAGTTGGAGTGCAGTTGACTTGCTTGGCCTCCGCCTTCCAACTGTATAGCATTCACTAGCTCCACTTTCCGACTCAATGCATCAACCACGATATTTGCCTTTCTGGGCTTGTACTCCATCACCATGTTGAACTCTGCCAAGAAGTCCTGCCATCGTGCTTGCTTTGGGGACAGTTTCTTTTGAGTTTGGAAGTAACTCAATACGACATTGTTTGTCCTTAGCACAAATAGTGCTCCTAGAAGGTAGTGTCACCACACTCATAGACAGTAGACCACCGCTATCATCTCCTTCTCATGCACAGGATATCGCCGCTTGGTCTCGTTGAGCTTGTGACTCTCAGAGGCCACTCGATGACCCTCCTGCATAAGAACTCCTCCAATAGCAAAGTCAAAAGCATCAGTATGGACTTCAAAAGACTTTCTATAGTTCGGTAATCTGAGTACAGATTCTTCTAACACAGCAGTCTTCAGGTCTTGAAATGCCACCTTACATTTGTCCGACCATCTCCAGGACTACTCCTTCTTTAGCAACTCCGTCAACAGAGCTGCGTGCTTCGAATATCCAGCTATGAAGCACCGATAATAGTTGACGAACCCAAGGAAGGATCTTAACTCTAGCACCTTCTTTGGTGTTCGCCAGTCCACCACAACTTGCACTTTAGCCTTGTCCATTCGAATGGACCCATTCCCAATTCGATGCCCCAAGAATAAAATCTCTATTTGGGCGAAGTAGCACTTTTCGCTCTTCACGAATAAAGTGTTCTCTCTGAGAACTTTGAAAATTGTTCGGAGGTGTCTAACATGCTCCTCAAGTGTTTGGCTATAGTCGACGATATCGTCGAAGTAGACAACCACAAACTTATCTAAATACTCCTTGAATAGCTGGTTTAAGAGAGTGCATAATGTAGCTGGAATGTTGGTTAAGTCGGAAGGCATCACCAAGAACTCGAATGCTCCATACCTGGTCACACAAGTAGTCTTCGCCTCATCACCTTCTGCAATGGGCACCTGCCAATACCCTGACCGAAGGTTGAGTTTGGAGAAGTACTTTGCCTTGCCCAATTGATCAAACAAGTCTGCGATGAGCGGGATAGGGTACTTGTTCTTCACCGTCATCTTGTTGAGGGCTCGATAATCAATGTATAATCAGAGGCTCCCATCTTGTTTCTTCTGAAAGAGGACTGGAGCTCCGAAAGGTGCTTTGGAACTGCGGATAAGACCACCGCTTAGCAGTTCATCTAACTGCTTCCTCAGTTCTGCCAACTCTGGAGGGGCCATGCGGTATAGTGGTCTCGCTATAGGCTTAACTCCTGGCTCCAGCTCAATCCGATGGTCCACATCTCTGCGTGGTTGTAGGGTTCTTGGCAACTCTGTTGGCATCAAATCTGAGAACTCCTTCAGAATGTTTGCCATAATAGTAGGTTCCTGAATGGCCTCCCCGTCAAGTGTCTCTAGCTTTATAGCAGCTACAAAGGTTAATTCACCTTTTCACACCCCTTTCTTCAATTATAAAGCCGATATTTATTGTAGGTCCTTGGTTCCTCCTCAAGAAACTGGAACCATACAGGGATCATTGCCTCCCATTAGACATAAGAAGTTCAGGAACAGTACTGGCACCAACTTTGCTGTATGCATAAACTCCATACCGAGAATCACTTTAAAGTCATCCAATGGCATCGCCATCCAGTCTGTGCTCCCGCTCCATGTCCCGATCTTGATGGGGACCCCCTTTGCTTGTCCGGAGATCAGCTTGGCCTTCGAGTTCATCGCCTTCGTACGACTTGGGCTCTTCTCCAAGATTAATCCCAATCGCTTAGCTTCGCGATCGACAATAGAATTGTGGGTTGCGCCCATGTCCACCATTGCACGGGTTGTCCGGCCATTAAGCTTGATGTCCACATACATCAACTCGCTGCTTCCTGCCTTCGGTGGCTTTGCCTTTGTGTTCTCCCCCACATGACCCCGCAATGCATTCAACAAATACATTGCTCCCATCCTGGGTCCTTACGATGCGTCACTATCGTTACTGGAGTCAGAACTGCTCGAAGTAAGGATGATAGCTTTGCCCTTGTCTGACTTACAGGGTAGAATCGATGTCGTTAAAGCATTGAGTGCCTATTTTTATGGGCATTCCCTCACCATGTGCGGTCCTCCACACAAGAAGCATCCAGTAGGCTTTGGGACTCTACTTCTTGAGCCCGATCCCTTGTAAAAATTCTTCTTTTTTTGCTCACCCCCAGACTCCTTCGCTCGAGAGTATTTAGATGGGCAATTTCCCGAAGATTGTTTCTTCTTTCTCAAATCCTCTGAAGAAACAAAATCAATTAGCCTTTTTGTGGCTGCAATTGCCCCGACTATATCGGTAACGTTCCTCCGATGTAGTTCTTGTTGTGCCCATGGATTCAAGCCATCGAGGAAGCTGAATAACTTGTCTTTCTCAGATATGTCCCATATATCCAGCATCGAGGAAGCTCTTTGGCATCCCTAGCACCTCCGTAGCACTGTGGCTCTGGTGCCTTGAAGTTTTGTGATGGCGCAGTGCGGGTGTTGTTCCCTCCCACATCAAGAGTCCTTGTTAACACCACCACCTTAGCCGTGAGTTCCACCACAGCTTCATGTAGATGTCATACGGAATCTTTGGTGTTCTCTGTCAGTTGATCAATTAGGGATTCAACTTTCTCGATCCGAGATTCAGCTTCTTCTAGTGAGCTCTCTACCCTAAGTAGCCTTCGCTGGCCTTGGTAGAGTTCCTCCACGCTCGCTTCAAGAATATCAAGGTGGGTCTCCGCCGTTATAATTCTCTCCTTGTGGCTCTTTTTCCCGGTTGGCGCTCTAGATGGTGCCTCCTCCCCTCGTGGAGTATACCCAACTTCATGCTCATCTTGTTCACTATAAAGCTCCTCATGAGCAGCTCCCACAGTTTGCGAGTGAGTTTGCACTTGTAGCCCACCTGCAACTGCTTGGAGCAAGGGTCCGGCTTGCCCCATCTTGCTCGATTTACCACGATGTTTCACCATAGTGAGATTACGAATCTTCTTCGTTGTTCATATAAATTGCTTGCTTGCTCTGATACCACACTTTCATGGACTTAGCTGAATTTGCCTAAGCCGTGCGGCACCCTCGCGACACTCCTGAAGACTTAGCTGAAATTGCCTAATTCGTGGAGTAACCTTGCCCACTATTTCGGACTTAGCTGGGATTGCCTAAGTCATGAAACTGCTAACGTGTTATCTGTCCATAAAGGGTCAACCCTCTTACAACCTCTTAAGGTCCCGTAGGACTTGCAATGAAGAAGTTGATTAGCATGGAAGCGAGCGACGGACACGTCCCGGCGTCTCGCAAAGCGGAAAGCTATACAAGCAATTTGTTGAACACCTTGACTGCAGTAAAGAAAAGAGAGAAAGAGAGCGAAATAGGACTTTGGAGGGTTGTAGGAATGGTTGCAAGTCCACAAACGATGGTTCCCAAGGTATCGGATGCAAGATAAGTTCAATTGCTGATGAACGCCTACGCCCGACATATACCCGGAACCCCATCCAGCCCGGTGCCACCCAGGGGGTTCGAAGGTGCCAAAATGGCTACATTTCACACCGCTCAGAAAGGTTGCCGTAGCATATGAAAAAGACCCAAAAACAGGACTGTTTTGGCTCTGTGCAGTGAGCGATCGTTTTGCAGCCTTCTACACTACTTTTGGTCACATTTCTTAGGTAAAAACACATAAACTTAAGGCAAAACAAGCTGCCAAACATATGTACAAGCAAGAAAAAGTGACAAACGGTTCAAGAAGCAAAGGCATTACGGTTGAGCGATGACCGTTCTTGATAATATGCTAATAACCAAGACTTTCATCCGATGCAAGATTTGATGTACACACACGGAAGACCCACCACTGCGATACCATGTCATTCACTCCTTGAATCCATAGCTCTTCTTTCCATTGTATTGTTCACTGAAGTGGAGCTCCCAGTAGCTCTTAAGCATACCTTCGCATGATCATGTCTCTCACGGGACATCTTCGCATGTGTTGTATTGTCGCGAACTATTCACTACGATTCGTTGCACTATGTCGCCTCCTGGTGACATCTCCATTACATTCAGATTCTTATGTGATGAACTTGGACTATGATCTCTTCATGTGTAGCCTCTGCCAATATATCGTAGGGCCTTTGCCAATATATTATAGGGCCTCTGCCACCTCCGATTGTATTTGCTCCTTTGGCAATTCACCTTCATCGACCCATTCTCAGGTTACCCCTAGACGAAGCATCGCACTAGGATAGTCTATTGCCTATTAGCTCTCAAAGTCCCTAGACTTCACTAAAATTAGTGTACCATTATCTGGATCCTAGGCCTTCATCCCCCACCAACATAGTCTCCATTATGCACCACTTTCTTCATGACAACTCGAATGGTAGCACTATGGCATATTCTTCAAGGGTATCCACCTATGTGTCCTCTTGCCCATGCTAAGGTCTTATAATTGTAACTTCACTTCTGCAAGTTGAATTGCCTTAGTCTGTCTATCAAATGCTTCTTAGAGATAAGGTGCATGTGCCTCGAAGCTCCCTTCGTCTTTGACACCATGCAAAATAAGCTCACCCCATCAGAATGAAGAACCCATGGAATGACATAATCCCACTCTTGCCTCTACAAGAGTTTATGTCCTTGACCTCTGTCCAAGGAAAGCTCTGTGCTTCTACTCCATGTTTCTATCTTCTATGTCAACTCCCTTTATGTGACTTAGATACTTCACCAAGTTCCACCCAAGTTGCTCTGCTCCATGATTTACATTGAGTTGATGGTGGCCCTCACGCCCACTATTCTATAGGTTAGCCCTCCATTGAGTTCGATTTCTACATAAGCTCTAAGTGTGCCTTCATATGATATTGCCATGGTTACTACCCCACTTGATCTCACAATGCATCGACTAATATATTACTTCATTTGAGATCATGGTACTCTTCCTCAATATATGTGGTCCACTGCATATGATTCTTCCTCTAAAGAACCAGGACTTATCGCTCCTGGATATTTATCCTGTTGGAGCAACTTTCCTCTAGAAGTTTCGGAGACCACAATCCCCTTGGACTACTCCGTCTTATTGAACAATCTATGTATTGTTCTGCCCTCACAAATGCATTTGCTATATTGCGACTCTTCACTAATACAGCCCCTACTGCACCATTTAAGGCCTAGCAACATGCTTAACTTGTTGCACACTTTAGTCTCTAATAGATGTATCATTTTCATGCTAAAGAGAAAATTTCAGTGCTCCAAGGTGTTGAGTTTCGATCACCTTGAGATGGCCACAAACACTCTATCATCCGCATACAAGCCCTTGCATGAGTACCAAATTCTTCGAGTTAGCAATTCTCCTCACCTCTGTGAGCTTTGCATAACTCTTTCGGTCGTTGAGTAACACATCCCACTTTGCACAGTCTCATATTTTACAAAGCGCTCTGTTTTTCTTGAGCACCATTAAATTTGGTTGCTAATGTTGAGCCATAGCTCGAACTTAACCATCCGAACCTTTATGTGCTACATATTCTTTCTAGCTTGCACATATTCTTTCTAGCTTGCTTATCCTCATGGTGCCTCTCGTACGAAGAGTTGGCTATTCCTCTGAATGTCAATCATGGATACCCGCTCCTCTGAGCGCCTCCTTTCCCTACATCTGTAAGTATGTTTCCCCCAAACGATTGTGTATGTTGGCTGCCCTCCACGTAGCCCAACTAGGTCCCCCACATTTACATGGCAAGTGTTTTTGCATATGCTTTTCCTGCTCTGATACTCAATTATCATGGACTTAGTTGATTTTGCCTAAGTTATACGATACCCTTGCGTGTCTATCCGTAAAGGTTAGCCTCCCCGAAACCTCCTAGGGCTCCTTAGGAACTACAAAGAGAAAACATGTTAGAGGATGTACTTCCCATGAGATTCACAAGCAAACAATTTAGAAAACACTTTATATAGCCAATATAAATTATAACAATGGACTTTACAAGCTCTAAATGGTTGCACACAAAGGATCAAGGTCCATTATAGATTGAAGTCCCATTAAGTGCCTACATGACACAACTCCCATTTACAAGCTGAAATCGTCCATAAAAGCTAACCAAATTAAAGCTGCCAAACCTACTACAAGCCCGCTACTTGCTGTACAAATAATATTCAAAACTGAAGGACACGGATAAATATGAGCATTACACTGAACACCTTGTTTATATTTTTATCCATGACAAGAGGGACTCTCAGTAGACTCTATAAATAGGGCTCTAACTATTTCCTTTAAAGCAATCAATGAAGAAAGTCTTGTTTTAGCCAATAGGCCTATAGAGATCAATGAGACTGATCCCCTTAAAGTGATCAAGGAGGCTTGATCCCCTCGAAGTGACCGTTTATCCCATCTTCCTCTGTGATAGAAACCTAAGTGTTCATATCAGGCTCCTATCATCTGGTATTAGAGCAACGATCTTTGGTACTCTCTGTAGCCTCTATTAACTTCACTACCACCTCACCTTTCGTTGTTGCTACTGCTACAATCTAACCCTTAGATCGTAGTCACCCCTCTTATCTTCGTGCTACAACCACTGCTACCATCTAACCCTAGATCATAATTGCCTTCTCTTCTCCTTGTGCTGCTACTGCTATTGCCTTCAACCCTAAGATCATCACTACAATCCCCATCAGCTTGCTCGGTAGATTAGTGATCCTCCACATCGACAACCATATTGTAGCTAAGGCTCATGGCATCTGCATCACAAACTGAAGCCCCTGACCTGACACCAAAAAAAAGAAATTAACATTATTGATATGCAATCCTACGTGATGGCTACCGATGATGTAATGGATATAAGATTTGAAGCTTTTGAGGCCAGCATAGAGAATAGATTGCAAGAAATCTTCAACGAATTCAAAAAAGTCTATTGGGAAACCCCAATAAATCTCAGAATGGTGAAAGTTCCAGTCTCAAGGGAGTCAATATGAAAATATAGGAAAGTGTAATCAAGTGCAAGACACAGGATACCCATGCATGAGGGTAGAATTTCTATGATAGGAAGATGGAGACTCGATCGATTGGATCTTGTAGGCTGAAAATCTTTTTCATTTTCACAGGACCCCAAAGGAATCCAAGGTGAAAATAGCTTCTATTCAACTCAAAGGAGATGCACTCTAATAGTATGATTAGTATGAATATAGTCAGAGAGAACCCTTGTGGGAATAGTTCAAGAGAGGGCTCCTGATTTGCTTCAAACCATTAGAGTACGAGAATATTGATGGACAGCTTGCCAAAATCTGGTAAACTTCCATTGTACAAGAGTACTAGAGCAGATTTGAGCGCCTGTCGAATAAAACCCAAGATTGGTCTGAGAAATAACTAGTAGGAACGTTCATTCCTAAGATTCGATGCGAAATTAAAGCTCACCAAACTCGTACTATGATGGTTGCCATATCATTCACCTGCGTGCATGAAGAAAAGCTCAACATAGATAACCGCAATACTAAAAACATAAACAAACTAGTAGCAAGCAAGTCGATAGCCCCACCTATCACTAGTTGAAACCCTACACCTAAAAGACTCACTAGAGAGGAACTCAGGGAAAGATCAGCCAAAGGGCTATATTGGTATTGTGATGAACATTAGAGTAGAGATCACCGCTGCAAGCAAGGGAAGTTCCTGATGATTGAACCTATTGAGGAGAACCGGAAACCAAAGACATGTACCCAAACCTTGAAGATAAAGACCAGATAAAGATGCAAGATTGGAGGATTCTTGAAGCATCAATTGGTGACAAATTTGATCGATATAGGTAGTACTAGTAACTTTATAGATAAGAAGGTTGCTGCTCGATTAGCCTACCAAGTTGAGATTGTCACAAATTTAAAGTAAAAGTAGTAGACGGATGAATTTTAAATTGCAATAACAAATGCTCAAAGATAAAGCTGATTATGCAAGGCCAGGGAGCATTTGTGGATTTCTTTTTACTGCCACTCGAAGATTATGAAGTAATACTCCATATTTAGTGGTTGACAACCCTATGTGACATTTTTTGGAACTTCTCTTAGCTTCTCATGAAGTTTTTTTAATAATGAGAATTATGTGATTGTTAGGACCCCCTGAGTCGGTTCCTAGTCAATTATGTCGAGTCCTTCGATTGGGCCTTGTTGGCCAACATAGACTTGACATTAGGTCAACTAGTAGGAGATTGGGGTTTATTGTAATAAATTAGCCTAAATCCTAGTATGGCTAGGATTTGGGTAAACTGGATTCTATTTAGGAGTCGAAGTTGGATACGGGTCAGAGTCAACTGAGTCATAATTGTAATCAACCCTAATTGGCCGCCCACTATGATTGGAGAAGTTAGCTAGGGTTATGTTCCTTCTAGGGTTAGAAAGGAGGAGTTTCACTTTGCTTGGGACTCTCTCTAGGAGGAGTCCTTAATAAGAGGGACTCATAAGCGACCACTTCTCCTATTTAGGGTGGCCAGCATAAGATAGTAGAGGGAGAGTCTCCAATATTGTGGACTCTCTCTATGGTTGATTAGGAGTAAAATTAGAAGTTGGAGTCTTAGTTTACTTGGAGTTGGAGTTTCAATAGGAGTTGGAGTCTTACATTAGGGAGGAGTCTTCATGGAGTATGAGTCATATTAGGAGTTAGGGTTTTCAGTCCCTATATAAACTCATGTAGCCACCCCTTTTCATCATCAATAGATTAATATTATTTTTAGTCTTAGAATAGAAAATCGAGGGAGGAACCCCTATAGAGTTCCAAGGAGGTCGATCCCCTATAGAGATCATCCTAAGCTTATAATCCACAAAAGTTCTAACATTTGGTATTAGAGCAGCATTCTTGGTATCTTGCTACTCTTCTACGGCCACCCATGTACCAACTATAATGAGCCACGAAACCTGGTTCTCCCTCCAAATTTTTTATGATCTTGCTGGTTCCTGGATCTTCTTGCCATTCTCTCCTAATGTCTTCAAGGAAGTTGCTGATCGGAAGTTAAACGATCGAAAATTAAGCTTGCTCGGGCAGTCGTGAAAGCGCATTTGTAACAATATTTTCTTTCCCCTTTTTATAAATTATTTCATAATCATATCTAAGAAGCTTTGTTACCCATTTTTACTGCTCAGGAGAAGATATCTTCTGCTCTAAAAAATACTTTAGGCTCTTATGGTCGGTTTTGATTTGGAAGCATCGCCTGATTAAGTACAGTCTCCATTTAGCCACCGTGTGCACAATTACGAGCATCTACTTGTCATAAATAGTCATCTTGAGATGGGAAGGAGATAAAGCCTTACTTGTATATGCTAGAGGGCGGCCATCTTGCATTAACACAACACCTATTCCCACTCCGGAGGCATCATCTTCAATAATAAAAGTTCGGGTAATGCTAGATTAGGACTATAGCTAGTTATCCTTAATCCAAAAACCCAAAAAAATTATTCCCATATTGCTGCATAAACTTTTCATGGTAAAGTTTATATCTTTACGATGAAAATTATACCAATGAATTCCAGCCGCACACCCCTTGCTTTTGATTTGCTGCTATGTTTTTGCTAATCAAATTTTTATAAAATTTCTACCACAGCTTTATAACTTCCTATCTTTCGATCTCCCTTTAGTTTCATAAAAAAATAATCAAGATAACCTGCTCATCTTTTACGCCCAAGCTACTACAGTTTAGATGTAAAAATCTGTCATAGTACCTTCCCATAATCTTTGATTTTGCCGAACCTTTTACTGCCATTTTCTTCCATGAATTCTTTATCAGCATTAAATTTCTCTTATTAGTAGATTCTCTTTAAGTTTTACTTAAATCCTTATTTTGAACTGCTAGAAAAAAAATCTCGTCTATACTGCTGAAATCTTTTGATGAAAAAATTCTGTCATAGTACCTTGTCATATTCCTTGATCTTTCCAAAACTTTTGCTAATGATTTCTTTCACAAGTTTTTTTTATAGCATTACCTTTCCCTTGCCAGTGGATTCCCATTAAGTTTTACTTGATTCCTTGTTATGCAATGCTGCAAAAAATTTTGACTATATTACTGAAATTTTTTATCGAAAAAAATTCTATAGCAACACCTTCTCGTAATCTTAGATTTTGCCAAACCAGTTACTATTGTTTCCTTCCATAAAATTTTTGTCAATATTACCTCTTCCTTACTAATAGACTCCCTTTAAGTTTCACTTGAATTTTTATTGAGAATTTTTGGAAAAAAATACATCTTCATTGTTAGAATTTCTTCGACGAAAAATCTGTTGCTGAACCTTTGTCTTTCTTCTCCTAAATCCACTGAAACCCAACTAACTTGCTGCCACCACGCAAGACATCTTTAGGGCATCCCTTTAGCCTTAAGACACAACCCTCATAATCTATTTTCCTTACCCTAATAGCATCCAAAATCATAGCCCAAAATAGCGACTATCTGTCATGGACAACAATGTAAACAAGGTGTTCGATGAAATGCTTGTGTTTGTCCGTGTCCTTCGGTTTAGGTACATATCTTGTACAACAAGAAGCAGGCTTGCAGTAGGCTTAGAAGCCCTAGTTTGATTTGCTTTATGGCCAAGTTTGGCTTATAAATACAAGTGTGTCTTATAAGCACTTGTGGGGACTTAGGTCTATAGTGGACCATTATCCTTTGTGTGCAACCTCTCTGAGTTTATAATGTCCATGGGTGTAATTTGTATTTTGTCTTTATAAAGTATTTTTCTTGAGCAGTTGCTTGTGGATCCCATGGGAGTTGCTTCTTCTGGCCCGTTTTCTCTTTTTGTAAGTCTGTGGGATTTTAGGAGATCTCGGGGAGGGCTGACCTTTGCGGACGGACACGCATGGGTGCCGCACGGCTTAGGCAAAATCACCTAAGCCTGTGACAATGTGGTATTAGAGCGGGACAAGCACACGCAAAAATACTTGCCATACAAATGTGGGGGACCTAGCTAGGCTGTGTGGAGGACAGCCAGCACGCGCAACCGTTTGGGGGAAACGGACATTGAGATATAGGGAAAGGACAGTTTGGCATTCAAGGAATAGCCAACCCCTTTGCACGAGAGGCACCATGAGGACAAGCAAGCGAAGAAGAATGCGTAGCACACAAAGATTGGGATGGTTGAGTTTGAGCTATAGCTCGACGTTGACAACTAAACTTGACGGTACTTAAGGCAAAGCAGGGTGCTTGGTGAAAGATGAGACCGTGCAAGGTGGGAGGTGTTGTGTAACGACCGAAAGAGTTGTGTAAAGCTCACAGAGGTGAGGGGAATTACTAACTCGAAGGATTCGGAACTCATGCATGGGCTTGTACACGGATGACAGAGTGTTCATGGCCATCCCAAGGCGTGATTAGAACTCGGCGCCATGGAGTATCAGAACTTTCTCTTCGACATGGAAAGGATATGTCCGTAGGCGGCTGAAATGTGCAACGTCCCGCATGTTGCTAGACCTTGAAGGGTGCAGTGGAGACTGTATTGGAGAAGGGTCGCAATCTAGCAAGTACATTTGTGGGGGCAGAACAAAGCTTGAGTTCAGCAAAATAGAGTAGTCTAAAGGGGATGATGGTCCCCGAAACTTCCAGTGGGAAGTATGTAAAGAGAAAAGTTGCTCCAGCAGGACAGATATCCAGGAGGGATAAGTCCTAATTCTCTAGTGGGAGAATCATGTGTAACGGACTGCACATATTGAGGAAGAGTTTCTCAAGGTTATATCTCCATAAAGCTCAACGGACCGAGTGAGCGACGAAGAGTTGTCGCATGATCTCGAAGGAGGTAATGCATTGGTGGATGCATTTCGAGATCAAGTGGGGGAGCAATCCAAGGCAACATCATATGAAGGCACACTTAGAGTCGAGACAGAAATGGAACTTAACAGAGGGCTGACCCGTGGAATGGTGGATGTGAGGGCCACTATCAACTCAGTGCAAATCGAGGAGCAGAGCGACTTGGGTGGAACTCGGTGAAGTATCCAAGCCGCATGAAGGGAGTCGACATAGAAGATGGAACATGGAGCGGAGGCTTGGAGCTTTCCTTAGACAGAGGTCAAGGGCATGAACTCTTGTAGAGGCAAGAGTGGGATCATGTCGTTCCATGGGTTCTCCATTCTGATGGGACAGACTTATTTTGCATGGTGCCAAAGATGATGGGAGCTTCAAGGCACATGCAAGCTACCTAAGAGATGCATTTGATGGAGTAACTAAGGTGATTCAACTTGCGGAGGCAAAGTTCGGATCATGAGACCTTAGTACGGGGCAAGAGGACGCAGAGGCGGGTACTCTTGAAGAATATGCCACAGTGTTGCCATTCGAGTTGTCAAGAATAGGAGGTGCATAGCAAGATTGTGTTGGTAGGGGATAGAGGCCCAAGATCCAGACAATGGTGCACCAACTCTAGCGAAGTCAGAGGATTTCAGGAGCTACTAGGCGACGGACTGTCCTAGAGTTATGCTTCATCCAGGTGTAACCCAGGTGTGGGGGGGACGAAGGAGAATTGCCAAGGGAGCGAACTAACAATCAGAGATGGCGGAGGCCCTACGATGTGTTGGCAGAGGCCACACATGGAGAAGTTGTAGTCCGAGTTCATCACACGAGAATCTGTATGCAATGGAGATGTAATCAGGAGGCGACATGGTGCAGCGGATCATGGTGGAATAGTTCGTGGCAATGCAATACAGGCAATCTTGTCCCGTGAGGGACAAAAATCATGCGGAGGTATGATCAGGAGTTACTGGGAGCTCCACTTTGGTGTACGACACAACAAGAAGAAGAGCTATGGATTCAAGGAGTGAATGTCGTAGTACCGCAGAGGCGGGTCTTCGTGTGTACGTCAAAGCTTGCATTGGATGAAAGCCTTAGTCATCAGCATATGGGAGCTGTATACCACCGAGGAAGAAGTGCAATTGCACGTACCAGTGAGTCCCATGGAGGGGAACATGATCATGTGAATGATCAGGAGCTGCTGGGAGCTCCACTTTAGTGAACAATGCAACGGCAAGAAGGGCTATGGATTCAAGGAGTGAATGCCACAGTATCACAGAGGCGGGTCTTCCATGTGTATGCATCGAATCTTGCATCAGATGAAAGCCTTGGTCGTCAGCATATGGGGGCTGGGTACCACCGAGGGAGTAGTCAAATTGCAAGTATCAGTGAGTCCCATGGAGGGGACTTGATTAATCGGAGCAGTTGGAGAGTTGGACTACTTCAGTGCTCATATTCGCTTAAGGGAGCCCGGCAAGTCAGAGGACAAGGCCGAGTAAGCGAACGTTGCTACCGAGGAAGCTAAGGAGAATAGAATCGGCGCGAGCCCTGCAACAAGATGGCGGAGGCCATGCATGAGAGTTGTAGTCTGTCTCTCCATCGACCAAGGAGAACTGCTAGGAGGACACAGTGGTGTCGAAGCAGGGGGTCGAAAGGGGCGAGGAAGCGACGACGAGTCCAACGGGGCTCAGCTACCCAAAAGAAAAGCGTCGGTTAGAGAGGAGGTGGACTCGGAGGAGCTCCACAGTGCCACAGAGGCAGATCTACCGATCGCGAAGGAAGGGATGAAGATGCAAGGTAACAGATAGTAGTGCTATGGGCTTGGCAGCGCCATGGTACTACAGATGCGGGACTTCCATGAAGTGATCAATCCCTTGCTCTTATGAAGGGACAACATTGGTCGTAAAAGGGGCCAAGGAGGTGGAGAATGTTGAGGTAAACTCTAAGTACCAAGACGACGCAGAAGGGCAGAGGCCAAGAAACTTCATAAGACCGATGTCGATATGCTTCTCATCTAGATAGCCGAAATTAAGGGACTTCGGGTTGATGCAGGAGTGCTCGACCAAGGAACGAAGTAGGCAGTACATGGTATTGTACCTTTCTACTCAAGAGGAGTAGGCGACAAAGGTAATGGAGAAGACGGTACAATCCCAAAGACGACCAGACCTATCAAAGACTTACTCCAAGTTGGGGGACTCCAAGTTGGAGTAAACTTTTTGCTCTTTTCGGGCAAAACTTCTTGCATTCCAGAAGTTCAATGGCAGTGGGAAGGTGAATCACAACAGCTAACCCAACGCAAGGAGTGCAACCACTTCAAGTGCTTCAGAAGTGTAAGCAAAGAGCAGGCGAATGTTAGTAACCAGCTCAATGTATGAAGTACAAACTCGAGGAGGTAGGCGAAATCAAGTAACCTTTGCTAGGCGAAATTGAGTAACCTTTGCCTTCTCAACTCGAGAGAATGGGCGAAATCGAGTACCCCAATTCTCTTAACTCGAGGAGGTGAACGAAGCCAAGTAACCTAACCTTCTCAACTACGAAGAGAATGGGTGAAGTCAAATATCCCAGCTCTCTTACTTATCCAAGCAGGGGAGCTCTGCACAAGTTCAGTGACCCTTCAAAGAAAGCTTATGGAAGACAATGGTTGTCAAATCCTCACTGTTGGTGATCAGTACTATTGAGAGTAGTTTTTCCACTTCATTTCCAAATTGACTAAGAGGGAGTGATACGAACATACTTGGAAGTGACCACTAACAGCGGAAGAATGTTCAATGGGTAAACATTATGGAGAAAGGACCTTAAAAACTTCAAAGTCTGTGAGGCGATGCTCGTTAAAGCTCCAACAAGCATCTACACAGTTCAAGCAATATGAGTACACTCTGATACTGGCACATAATAAGGTAGGTCTTTTCCTTCATCAGAGGGATCCGCGAGAAACAACAAGGATCAGCACAACTCAGCCAACCCCACACTAGATTCAGTCATTGGTGAGTTGAAGCAGCATGGCGGATTAGAGTTCGACTACTCAACAACAGCGGCGGAGAGCGGCTAGGAGCCAAAGGGGCGTGTTGCAGCCAAAGCAGAAGATTAAAGATTCAGCAGAATGCGAGGAGATGCAGCGTCTACAGTGGCTTCGACGAGGACGTCGAAGGAATAAGTGGGGGAGAATGTCACGGACAACAATGTAAACAAGGTGTTCGATGAAATGCTTGTGTTAGTCCGTGTCCTTCGGTTTAGGTACATATCTTGTACAACAAGAAGCGGGCTTGCAGTAGGCTTGGAAGCCCTAGTTTGATTTGCTTTATGGCCAAGTTTGGCTTGTAAATACAAGTGTGTCTTATAAGCACTTGTGGGGACTTCGGTCTGTAGTGGACCATTATCCTTTGTGTGCAACCTCTCTGAGTTTGTAATGTCCATGGGTGTAATTTGTATTTTGGCTTTATAAAGTATTTTTCTTGAGCAGTTGCTTGTGGATCCCGTGGGAGTTGCTTATTCTGGCCCGTTTTCTCTTTTTGTAAGTCTGTGGGATTTTAGGAGATCTCGGGGATTGCTGACCTTTGCAGACGAACACGCATGGGTGCCGCATGGCTTAGGCAAAATCACCTAAGCCCGTGATATATCGTAGCCTATCAACGTAGAATTCTGCAGTACTACCTTTCGGTATTTTTTGCTATACCCATATCTGATCCTTACCGAAATTGTTATTGCCACCCAAGATAATTTTAGGGCACACCTATAGCCTTAAGATGCAGCCACCATAGCCTTTTTTTTATTTTCACAGCCAACCCAAACTGTAGCCCAAATAACAGTCTTCCATAGCCACTCAACCTTCCACCGATCCTTATCTTCTGTAGCCACCGAAACTTGGCAAACCAATTGCTGCCCCAATAGCAATGCTAAACCTTCCTTCCCAACCTCAAAGCACTACCACAAAAATCCTTTATAGCTCCACAATATCCTTAAACTATGGCACCAATGGTAACCTAAACTGCATGCTATCAATCCTAAACCGCAACCTTGATCCATCACCCTTTTGACCACCGATCCCTACCAAACTGGTTGCTACCATCAACAGCAACCCTAAGCCACCCTTCTAACCCTAAACCTCTATCATCAAACCCCCTTACAGCCTTTACAATAGCCATAAACAGAAGCATCAACAGCACCCTCTTTGCCGAAAAATTTTGCTGCACTACCTTCAATACTACTTGCTGCATCCACACCTAATTCGTACCAAATCTGTTGCTATCATCAATAGCAACTCTAACCCATTCCTTTAACCTTAAACCTTAGCTATTATACCCCTATATGACCCCTATAACAGCCCTAAATTGTAGCCCCAATAGTAACCAAAAATAGTAAGGTTTTAGCCACAAACCACAGTCATCTACTATTGAGCCACCACCTCTTTCGACCATCAATCCATCAAACCATTTTATATCACTGACCCAATAATAAGAGAAGGATATTGACATATTAGATTTGGAGGCACACACAATGGCATCTTAAGGTTCAATCGATGCTAAGTTAGAGGCATTTGAATCACACGTGGAGGACAGATTACGTGCCTTATTCGTCGAATTCGGATTAGGCTGATCTCCGGGCCTAACAAAATTCTAGCAAAGTGAAAGTTTAGAGAGACCTCTCAAAAAGGAAGTATGAGCCACTGATATGAGGCAGTCATACATGAGGGAGGACTTCCCTTAATGGGAAAAAGACCCGACGGGATAGATTTCATGTGTCGAAAGTTACTTCCATCATCACCAAACACCGAAGGATTCCATGGTGGACACCACTGTCATCCACCTTGAAGGAGATATTATACGATGGTACAATTAGCTTGAATACAACTATAGGGCTCTAACGTGGATGTCACAAGCTTAGCTAATTTTCCCAAAGCCATGCGGCACCCATGCGTGCCTGCCCGTAGAGGTCAGCCCTCCCCGACATCTCCTAGAGTCCCTTAGACTTACAAAAGAGAAAACGGGCCAGAAGAAGCAATTCCCACAGGATCCACAAGCAACTGCTAAAGAAAACACTTTATAAAGCCAAATATAAATTACACCAATGGACATTACAAACTCAGAGAGGTTGCACATAAAGGATATTAGTCCATTACAGACCGAAGTCCCCACAAGTGCTTATAAGACACACTTGTATTTACAAGCCAAACTTGGCCATAGAGCAAATCAAACTAGGGCTGCTAAGCCTATTGCAAGCCCGCTTCTTGCTATATAAGATATGTACCTAAACCAAAGGACACAGACTAACACAAGTATTTCATCGAATACCTTGTTTACATTATTATCCGTGATATTCTCCCCCACTTATTCCTTCGACGTCCTCGTCGAAGCCACTGTAGACGCTGCATCTCCTCACATTCTGTTGAATCTTCAATCTTTTACTTTGGCTGCAATACACCTCTTTGGCTCCTAGCCGCTCTCCACCGCTGTTGTTGAGTAGTCGAACTCTGATCCGCCATGCTGCTCCAACTCACTAGTGACTGAATCTGGTGTGGGGTTGGCTGAGTTGTGCTGATCTTTGTTGGTTCTCGTGGATTCCTATAATGAAGGAAAAGACCTGCCTTATTATGCGCTAATATCATAGTATACTCATATTGCTTGAACTAGGTAGATGCTTGTTTGAGCTTTAACGAGCATCGCCTCGCAGACTTTTGAAGTTTTTAAGGTCCTTCCTCTATAATGTTTGCCCATTGAACCTTCATCCACTATTAGTTGTCACTTCCAAGTATGTTCACATCACTCCCACTTTTGGTTAGTCAATTGGGAAATAAAGTGGAAAATCTACTCTCAGTAGTACTGATCACCAATGGTGGGGATTTGACAACTATTATCTTCTATAAGCTTTCTTTGAAGGGTCACTGAACTTGTGCAGAGCTCCCTTGCTGAATAAGTAACAGAATTGGGATACTTGACTTCACCCATTCTCTTCCTAGTTGAGAAGGTAAGGTTACTTGGCTTCGCTCACCTCTTTGAGTTAAGAGAATTGAGGTACTCAGTTTCGCCCATTCTCTGGAGTTAAGAAGGAAAAGGTTACTTGATTTGCTTGCCTCCTCGAGTTTGTACTTCGTGCATTGAGCTGGTTACTCACATTTGCCCGCTCTTTGCTCACACTTCTGAAGCACTTGAAGTGTTTACACTCCTTGCATTGAGTTAGCTACTATGATTCGCCTTCTCACTACCATTGAACTTCTGGAATGCAAGAAGTTTTGCCCGAAAAGAGCAAAAGGTTTACCCCAACTTGGAGTCCCCCAACTTGGAGTAAGTCTTTGATTGATCTGGTCGCCTCTGGGATTGTACCGTCTTCTCCATCACCTTTGTCGCCTACTCCTCTTGAGTAGAAAGGTGTAGTACCATGTACTGCCTACTTCGTTCCTTAGTCGAGCACTCCTACATCAACCCGAAGTCCCTTAATTTCAGCTATCTTGATAAGAAGCCCATCGACATCGGTCTTATGAAGTTTCTTAGCCTCTGCCCTTCTGCCTTGTCTTGGTACTTGGAGTTTGCCTTTGCATTCTCCACCTCCTCGGTCCCTTTTACAATCGATACTCTCCCTCCATGAGAGCAAGGGGTCGATGACTCTATGGAAGTCCCGCATTTGTGGTACCATGGAACTGCCAAGCCCATAGCACTACTATCCGTTATCTTGCATCTTCATCCCTTCCTTTGTGATCGGTAGTCCTTAGTGCTCCTCCCTAGTTTACACCACATGGCCTTCACCATCCTTAGCTTCCTTGGTAGCAATATTTGCTTACTCGATCTTGTCCTTTGACTTGCCGGACTCCCTCAAGCGAATGTGAGCACTGAAGCAATCCAACTCTCCAGCTGCTCTGATTATACCTTAGTATAATCAAGTCCCCTCCATGGGACTCACTGGTACTTGCAATTTGACTACTCCCTCGGTGGTATATAGCCCCCATATGCTGATGACTAAGGCTTTCATCTGATGCAAGCTTTGATGCATATACACGGAAGACCCACCTCTGCGGTATTGTGGCATTCACTCAAATCCACAGCCCTTCTTGCCGTTGCATTATTCACCGAAGTGGAGCTCCCAGTAGCTTATGATCATCTATATGATCATATCCCCCTCCATGGGACTCACTGGTACTTGCACTTGGACTTCTTCCTCGGTGGTATATAGCTCCCATACACTGATGACTAAGACTTTTATCTAATGTAATCTTCGATGCACACACAAAGACCCGCCTCTGCGGTACTATGACATTCACTCCTTGAATCCATAGCCCTTCTTCTTGTTGTGTTATACAACAAAGTGGAGCTCCCAGTAACTCCTGATCATACCTCCGCATGATCTTGTCCCTCACGGGACAAGATTGCCTGTATTATATTACCACGAACTATTCCACAATGATCCGGTGCACGATGTCGCCTCCTGATGACATCTCCATTGCATACAGATTCTCGTGTGATGAACTCGGACTATGACTTCTCCACGTGTGGCCTCTGCCAACACATCATAGGGACTTCTGCCATCTCCGATTTTTAGTTCGCTCTCTTGGCAATTCACCTTCGTCCACCCACTCTTGGGTCGCACCTGGATGAAGCATAGCTCTAGGATAGTCCGACGCCTAGTAGCTCCTGAAGTCCCCTGACTTCGCTAGAGTTGATGCACCATTGTCTAGATCTTGGGCCTCTATCCCCTACAAGCACAATCTTGCTGTGCACCTCTTGTTCCTAACAACTTGAACAACTACACTGTGGCATATTCTTCAAGAGTACCCACCTCTATGTCCTCTTGCCCTGTACTAAGGTCTTCTGATCCCAACTTTGCCTCCGCAAGTTGAATCCCCTTAGTTACTCCGTCAAATGCATCTCTGAGGTAGCTTGCATGTGCCTCGAAGCTCCCTTCATCTTTGGCACCATGCAAAATAATTCTGTCCCATCAGAATGAAGAACCCATGAAATGGCATAATCTCACTCTTTCCTCTACAAGAGTTCATGCCCTTGACCTCTATCTAAAGAAAGCTTCGTGCCTCCGCTCTATGTTCTTTCTTCTATGTCGACTCCCTTCATGCAACTTGGATACTTCACCAAGTTCCACCCAAGTCGCTTCGCTCCTCAATTTGCATTGAGTTGATAGTGGTCCTCACGTCCATCATTCCACGGGTCAGCCCTCTATTAAGTTCGATTTCTGCATCGACTCTAAGTGTGCCTTCATATGATGTTGCCTTGGATTGCTCCCGCACTTGATCTCGAAATGCATCCACCAATGTATTACCTCATTCGAGATCATGCGACGACTCTTCTTCACTAACTCGGTTCGTTGAGCTTTATGGAGATATCGCCTTGATGTCACGGACTTAGCTGAATTTGCCTAAGCCGTGCGGCACCCTCGCGGCACTCCCGAAGACTTAGCTAAATTTGCCTAAGTCATGGAGCAACCTTGCCCACTATTCCGGACTTAGCTGGGATTACCTAAGTCATGAAATGTCGAACGCGTTATCTGTCCGCAAAGGGTCAGCCCTCTTGCAACCTCTTAAGGTCCCATTGGACATGCAAAGAAGAAGTTGATTAGCTTAGAAGCGAGCGACGGACACGTCCCGGCGTCTCACAAAGCAGAAAGCTATACAAGAAATTTGTCGAACACCTTGAGTACAACAAAGAAAAGAGAGAAAGAGAGCGAAATTGGATTTTGGAGGCTTGTAGGAACGGTCGCAAGTCCACAAACGATGGTTTCCAAGGTATCGGACGCAAGACAAGTTCAGTTGCTGATGAACGCCTACGCCCGACATATACCCGGAACCCCATCCAGCCCGGTGCCACCCAGGGGATTCCAAGATGCTGAAATGGCTGACATTTTACACCGCTCAAAAAGGTTGCTGCGGTATACAAAAAAGACCCAAAAACAAGGTTGTTTTGGGTTGTTTTGGCTCCGCGCAGCGAGCGATCGTTCTACAGCCTTCTACACTACTTTCGCTCACATTTCTTAGGTAAAAACACATAAACTTAAGGCAAAACAAGCTGCCAAACATATGTACAAGCAAGAAACAGTTTACAAATGATTCAAGGAGCAAAGGCATTGCGGTTGAGCGACAACCGTTCATGATATTCTCCCCCACTTAAACTATCGACTCCCTCATCGACGCTTGTTGGTAGGCTTTGACGCGAGCTTCTTCATGTCGCAGGGCATCTTCTGGCTCCCAACTGGCTTCTGTTTGAGGAAGTTTTTGCCACTTCACCCAGTACTCTATTTGTTGCGCTCCATTAGGTAGCTTTATCTTACGATTCGCTAGAATTGTTTCAACTCACTTCTCGTACGAGGCTCTAGTAGGGGGTAGTCGAGTTGGAACATTTCAAGAATCATCTCGTAGATCTGAGTGGTAGGCTTTCAAGTTGCTTGCATGGAAGATGTTGTGAATTCTGAACCATGCTAGCAGTTGCAACTTGTATGAGACATTGCCTACTCTGCTAATGATTGGGAAAGGCCCTTCATACTTGCGTACCAATCCTTTATGCACTTTGTGTCTAAAGAACTGGAGTAATGCTGGTTGAAGCTTCACCAACACCATGTCACCAACTTTAAATTCTTGTGGTCGCCTTCCCAAGTCTGCCCACTTCTTCATCTTTTTGGCCGCCTTCTCCAAGTAAGCCCGCGCAATATCTGCATTGCGATGCCATTCCTTTGCGAAGTGATAGGCTGATGGGCTACTCCCTGTATAACCAATAACCAGGGTATGAGGAGTTGATGGCTGTTGTCCCGTAATAATCTCAAATGGGCTCTTGTTGGATGCAGAGCTCCGCTGCAAGTTATAGGAGAATTGGGCTATGTCCAACAGCTTCACCCAATCTCGTTGGTTGGCACTCACGTAGTGCCGAAGATATTGCTCCAAGAGCGAGTTAATTCTCTCTGTTTGGCCATCCGTTTGAGGGTGGAGGCTTGTGGAGAAGTATAATTTAGACCCCAACAACATGAACAAATCGGTCCAGAATCATCCCAAGAACCGAGAAACCCGATCACTAATGATGTTGTGTGGGACTCCCCAATACTTAACCACATTCTTCATCATCAACTTAACCGCCTCCTCCGCTGAGCAATGTAGGGGTGCCGCAATGAATGTTGCATACTTCGAAAACCGATCAACTACCATGAGTATCAATCCAAGTCCCCCTACTACGGGTAAGCTTGATATGAAGTCCATGGAAATGCTCTCCCATGGCCTTTCTGGTATGGGCAGCGGCTCCAAAAGTCCTATAAGCTTTTGCTGCTCCATCTTGTCCTGTTGACAAGTAAGGCATGTTCGAACATATTCCTCCACATTTGTCCCCATCTTCGGCCAATAGAAGGCCCTCTCTATGAGAGCCATTGTTCGGTGGATACCCGGATGTCCAACCCAAAGGGAATCGTGACACTCTTTCAAGAGTTCACGCCTCAAGTTATCCGCTCGTGGGACATAAACTCTGTTCCCCTTAGTGTAGATGAGTCCCTCCTGGACCCAAAATCGTCGTGCCTTGCCCTCTTTGATGAGTTGAATCAAAGTCACTGCTTGAGGATCTCGGTATAGTCCATCCCTGATCGTGGAAAGAAAGTTGGAGCGCAATTGACTTGCTTGGCCTCAGCCACGATATTTGCTTTTCTGGGTTTGTACTCCATCACCATGTCGAACTCAGCAAAGAAGTCCTGCCATCGTGCTTGCTTTGGGGAGAGTTTCTTTTGAGTTTGGAAGTAACTCAATGCGACATTGTCGATCCTTAGCACAAATGGTGCTCCCAGAAGGTAGTGTCGCTACACTCGTAGACAGTGGACCACCACTGTCATCTCCTTCTCATGCACAGGATATCGCCGCTCGGTCTTGTTGAGCTTGCGACTCTCGTAGGCCACTGGATGACCCTCCTGCATAAGAACTCCTCCAATAACAAAGTCAAAAGCATCGGTATGGACTTCAAAAGACTTTCCATAGTCCGTCAATCTGAGTACAGGTTCTTCTAACACAGCAGTTTTCAGGTCTTGAAATGCCACCTCACATTTGTCCGACCATCTTCAGGACTTCTCCTTTTTTAGCAACTCCGTCAGTGGAGCTGCGCGCTTTGAATATCCAGCTATGAAGCACTGATAATAGTTGACGAGCCCAAGGAAGGATCTCAACTCTAGCACCTTCTTTGGTGTTCGTCAGTCCACCACAGCTTGCACCTTAGCCTTGTCCATTCGAATGGACCCATTCCCAATTCGATGCCCCAAGAATAAAATCTTCATTTGGGCAAAGTAGCACTTTTCCCTCTTCACGAACAAGGTGTTCTTCCTAATAACTTTGAAAATTGTTCAGAGGTGTCTAACATGCTCCTCAAGTGTTTGGCTATAGACGACAATATCGTCTAAGTAGACGACCACAAACTTATCCAGATACTCCTTAACAACTGGTTCATGAGAGTGCAGAATGTGGTCGGAGTATTGGTTAAGCCGAAAGACATCACTAAGAACTCGAATGCTCCATACCTGGTTGCACAGGTAGTCTTCGCCTCATCACCTTCTGCAATGCGCACCTGCCAATACCGTAACCGAAGGTCAAGTTTGGAGAAGTACTTTGCCTTGCCCAATTGACCGAACAAGTTCACGATAAGTGGGATAGGGTGCTTGTTCTTCACCGTCATCTTGTTGAGGGCTCGATAATCAATGCATAATTAGAGGCTCTTATCTTGTTTCTTCCTAAAGAGGACTGGAGCTCTAAAAGGTGCTTTGGAACTGCGGATGAGACCACCGCTTAGCAGTTCATCTAACTGCTTCCTCAGTTCTGCCAACTCTGGAGGGGCCATGCGGTATGGTGGTCTCGTTGGAGGTTTAACTCCCGGCTCCAGTTCAATCTGATGATCCACGCCTCTGCGTGGTGGTAGAGTTCTCGGCAACTCTGTTGGCATCACATCTGAGAACTCCTTCAGGATGTTCGCCACAACAACAGGTTCCTGAATGGCCTCCCCATCAAGTGTCTCTAGCGTTATACCAGCTATAAAGGTTAATTCACCATGCAGGGATCATCGCCTCCCATTAGACACAAGAAGTTCAGGAATGGTATTGGCACCAACTTTGCTGCATGCATAAACTCTATTCCGAGAATCACTTGAAAGTCGTCCAATGGCACCACCATCAAGTCTGTGCTCCCGCTCCATGTCCCAATCTTGATGGGGACCCCCTTTGCTTGTCCGGAGATCCGCTTGGCCTCCGAGTTCACCCCCTTCATACGACTTGGGCTCTTCTCGAAGATTAGTCCCAGTCGCTTAGCTTCGTGATCGACAATAAAATTATGGGTCGCGCCCGTGTCCACCATTGCATGGATTGTTGGGCTATTAAGCTTGATGTCCACATACATCAACTCACTGCTTTCTGCCTTCGATGGCTTTGCCTTTGTATTCTCCCCCACTTGACCCTGCAACGTATTTAACAAATGCATTGCTCCCATCCAGGGTCCTTGCGACGCCTCACTATCGCTACTGGAGTTAGAACTGCTCGAATTAAGGGCGATGACTTTGCCCTTGTCTGACTTACGGGGTAGAATCAATGTCGTTAAAGCATTGAGTGCCTGTTTTTGTGGGCATTCCCTCACCATGTGCGGTCCTCCACACAAGAAGCATCCAGTAGGCTTTGGGACTCTACCTCTTGAGCCCGGTCCCTTGTGGAAATTCTTGTTCTTTTGCTCGCCCCTAGACTCCTTTGCTCGAGAGTATTTAGATGGGTGATTTCTCGAAGATTGTTTCTTCTTTCTCAAATCCTCCGAAGAAATAAAGTCAGTTAGCCTTTCCGAGGTTGCAATTGCCCCAACTACGTCGGTGACATTCCTTCGATGTAGTTCTTATTGTGCCCATAGCTTCAAGCCATCGAGGAAGCTGAATAGCTTGTCTTTCTCAAACATGTCCCGTATATCTAGCATCAGTGCTGAAAATTATTTCACATAGTCTTGGATTGTTGTACTTTGGTGGAGTTGTCTCAGTTTTCTTCTTGCGACAAACTCTATGTTCTCGGACAAGAACTAAGTTCTCAACTCTCGCTCCAAGTCTACCCATGTATCCACATGACATCGGCCTTGCTGGATCTCTTCCCAACGGGTTCACCACCAAAGTTTTGCATCACTATTCAGATACATTGTTGCTATAGCAACTTTGGTTTCTTCAGAATCGAGCCTTGTAGCATGAAAATACTGTTCCATGTCGAACAAGAAATTTTCAAGCTCTTTGGCATCCCTAGCACCTCCGTAGCACTGCGGCTCTGGTGCCCTGAAGTTTTGTGGTGGCGCAGCGCGGGTGTTGTTCCCTCCCGCATCAAGAGTCCTTATTAACACCATCACCTTAGCCGTGAGTTCCGCCACAACTTCATGTAGATGTCGTACGGAATCTTTGGTGTCCTCTGTCAGTTGATCAATCAGGGATTCAACTTTCTCGATCCGAGATTCAACTTCTTCTAGCGAGCTCTCTACCCTAAGTAGCCTTCGCTGGCCTTGGTAGAGTTCCTCCACGCTCACTTCAAGAACATCAAGGCGGGTCTCCGCCGTTATAATTCTCTCCTTGTGGCTCTTTTTCCTGGTTGGCACTCCAGATGGTACCTCCTCCCCTTATGGAGAATACCCAACTTCACGCTCGTCTTGTTCACTATAGAGCTCCTCATGAGTGGCTCCCATAGTTTGCGAGCGAGTTTGCACTTGTAGCCCACCTGCGACTGCTTGGAGCAAGGGTCTGGCTTGCCCCATCTTGCACGATTCACCACGATGTTTCACCATGGCGAGATTGCGAATCTTCTTCGCTATTTATATGAATTGCTTGCCTGCTCTAATACAACACTGTCACGGGCTTAGCTGAATTTGCTTAAGCCATGCGACACCCTCGCGACACTCTCGAAGACTTAGCTAAAATTACCTAAGTTGTGGAGCAACCTTGCCCACTATTCCGGACTTAGCTGCGATTGCCTAAGTCATGAAAGGCCTAACACGTTATCTGTCCGCAAAGGGTCAGCCCTCTTACAACCTCTTAAGGTCCCGTAGGACCTGCAAAGAAGAAGTTGATTAGCTTAGAAGCGAGCGACGGACACGTCCCGGCGTCTCGCAAAGTAGAAAGCTATACAAGCAATTTATCGAACACCTTGAGGGTAGAAAGAAAAAAGAGAAAGAGAGTGAAATAGGACTTTGGAGGGTTGTACGAATGGTCGTAAGTCCACAAACGACGGTTCCCAAGGTATCGGACGTAAGATAAGTTCAATTGCTGATAAACGCCTACGCCCGACATATACCCGGAACCCCATCTAGCCCGATGGCACCCAGGGGGTTCCAAGGTGCTGAAATGGTTGACATTTTGCACCGCTCAGAAAGGTTGTCGACATGAAAAGACCCAAAACATGGGCTGTTTTGGCTCGCAATGACGATTGTTCTACAGCCTTCTACACTACTTTCGCTCATATTTCTTAGGTAAAAACACATCAACTCAAGGCAAAACAAGCTGCCAAACATATGTACAAGCAAGAAAAAGTGACGAACGGTTCAAGGAGCAAAGGCATTGCGGTTGAGCGATGACCGTTCGTGACATTGAGGAACTCTTCCTCAATATGTGTAGTCCATTGCACATGATTCTCCCACTAGAGAACTAGGACTTATGTCTCCTGGATATTTGTCTTGCTGGAGCAACTTTTCTTTTCACATACTTCCCACTAGAAGTTTCGGAGACCACCATACCCTTTGGACTACTCCGTCTTGCTGAACAACTTGTGTCTTGTTCTGCCCCCGCAAATGTACTTTCTAGATTGTGACTCTTCTCCAATACAGTCTCCACTGCACCCTTCAAGGTCTAGCAACATGCTGAACTTATTGTATATTTCAGCTGCCTACGGACATATCCTTTCCATGTCGAAGAGAAAGTTTTGATGCTCCATGGCGTCGAGCTCTGATCGCGCCTTGGGATGGCCACGAACACTCCGTCATCCATGTATAAGCCCTTGCATGAGCTTCGAATCCTTTGAGTTAGCAATTCCCCTCACCTCTGTGAGCTTTGCACAACTCTTTCGGTCGTTACACAACACCTCTCACCTTGCACGGTCTCATCTTTCACCAAGTGCCCCGCTTTGCCTTGAGCACCATCAAGTTTGTTTGCCAACGTTGAGCTATAGCTCGAACTCAACCATCCCAATCTTTGTATGCTACGCATTCTTCTTCGCTTGCTTGTCTTCGTGGTGCCTCTCGTGCAAAGGGGTTGGCTATTCCTCTGAATGCCAAACCTGGATGCTCGCTCCTCTAAGTGACTCCTTTCCCTACATCTCAATGTCTGTTTTCCCCCAAACGGTTGCGCGTCCTGGCTGTCCTCCACACAGCTCAGCTAGGTCCCCCATATTTCTATGGCATGTGGTTCTATGTGTGCTTGTCCCGCTCTGATACCAGATTATCACGGGCTTAGCTGATTTTAGCTAAGCCGTGCGGCACCCATGCGTGTCTGTCTACAAAGGTCAGCCCTCACCGAGATCTCCTTGAGTCCCTTAGACTTACAAAAGAGAAAACGGGCCAGAAGAAGCAATTCCCACAGGATCCATAAGCAACTGCTCAAGAAAACACTTTATAAAGTCAAATACAAATTACACCAATAGACATTACAAACTCAGAGTGGTTGCACACAAAGGATAATGATCCATTACAGACCGAAGTCCCCACAAGTGCTTATAAGACACACTTGTATTTACAAGCCAAACTTGGCCATAGAGCAAAACAAACTAGTGTTGCCAAGCCTATTGCAAGCCCGCTTCTTGCTATATAAGATATGTACCTAAACCAAAAGATACAGCCTAACATAAGCATTTCATTGAACACCTTGTTTATATTGTTGTCCGTGACGGTGGATACAATTCAGGTATGCACTGCTGAACCACTTTGAGCCGACCAAGTATGAGAATATCAACGAATAACTTGCCAAGATTTGATAAACCTCCATAATCCAAGAATACAAAACCAGGTTTGGGGAATTATCTTATTTTGCTCATGATTGGTATAACAGACAATTATTATGGATGCTCATCGAAGGGCTCGAGCCATAAATTAAAGAAGAGGTTAAAGCGCAACAGGCCCCCATTGTGAAGGCTGTAATCTTTTTCACCGGAATCCAAGAGGAACAGTTGAACCAAGATACTCGAAGGATGAAAACTACTCCTAGACTAGCAACATATAATCCTTCAGCACCCCCTGCTCACAGTCGTGCTTCGCCAAAGAAATTAATGAGAGAACTTCATGATAGATCGACGAAGGGCCTTTGTTGGCATTGTAATGAACTTTAGAGCCACAACCAACACTGTAAAAAAGGGACACTTTCCATGATAGAACCTATAGAAGAATCTGAAGAAGAGGACCTTGAACCTGAGGAGGAGAACATATAGGAGGATCCGCAGTTGGCCGATTGCATGACTCACACTCTAGCCATCCATGTAAACCCGCAAGCAATGAAAGTTAAAGAATCTTTTAAGCAGCAATTGATCACCATCCTTATCAAGACCAAGAGCCCCAATGACCTTATGAATGGCAAAGTAAAGTAGGTGACCTTACACGGGAAATGTGAGAGTGAAGAAAAGACACAACGCTTGGAGAAGTTTGTTACCTCAACCAAACCAAGCCGATTTCATCCTACCAGACTACACGACCTCCGTATGCTGATCTTATAGGAGGAACCACCAACACATATTCGGCTCTATTGCTATCCACATCGTCAGAGGGCTAAAAGAATTATCCAAGAGATGCAAGATACATAGATCATTCGGCCATGATCTCCCTTGCAATGACACTTTATCTTTAAAAGCTTTACCTCTTGGTCTGCATGGATAAGATTTTCCTGAAATGCCACATCTAGCTGAACCAGCTATGGCTTTTGATGCAGCACTCCTGACTATGCTGTTTGAAGTCTTCCCTATTGACGATCGTAAGAAGATCAGGTCCCTCTAGCAATAGTACCAACATAGAATATTTGATTAGATATAGATCAAAATTCCAAAGGAACAGGAGAAAAGCATCTACATGTCCACCATCTACGAGGCCTCCACAGCCATGATGGCATCTATATCAGTCTTAGTCTTACCAGATTGAAATGAGGTGTTTGAAATTGGAGCAGACAAAATAGGAGTTGAGATTAGCACTACCCTCTTGCAAGCTGGTCGATACCTAATATGCACTAAGGCTCTCCCTACATTTCACATGATGCTTCTGATATATAAAGGGATACTAATTACTACTAAATTTAAAGTTTGGCATGATACAGGTTAGCAGTACAATGGATAGATAAAAACATGCTTAGTAAAATTATAGCTCCTACCCTCCTCGGACTCAAAATGCGCTCACACCATTAGGAACCTTAACAAAGGGTAGCAATTATTCTAATAGAAGGCTCAGTTACTATTTAAGAACAACCAAGTTACAACCGATGCAAGTAAGAAATAGCCTCCCAACAAATACCAGAGCAGAAGAAAGTTTATTGTTGAAGATCAAGTTTTCCTTTATCTCCAACCCTACCAGTAGAAAATTTGAGCCTCAAGGAAATGGTCCCTTACTACTTTGGCCCTTTCAAAATTGAGGATCAGAATGGAGTCATGACTTATGGATTAGATCAATACATCAATTTAAAAATGTAATTGATCCTCCAAGAATCTCATGACAAATGAAAGTTTAGAAAGGATGAGTCAACCAGATCCATCCACCTGACATCCCAACTGATGAGGAGGTTCAAGTTCAGCTGACGATCGCATGGGATCGTAGGATCGTGATGCACCACCATCCAAATACTACTACCCCTAATACAGAGATACAAGATAATGCTGGACCGTCGGACCACAGTGTGCCTAACATAGATACCACAAGGAAGCTTCAAGGAAAATTGCAGATTGAGACCCAAAGTTCATGGAGCCTTAGCCTTAAGTATAAGGCTAATTTGAAGAGGGCTGGTCTATTAGGACTCTAGCTAGGGGAGTGCTAATTTAGTTTCATGGTAAGAGGGCAATCATGTAAAATCTAAGGGTCATTCATGTAAATCCTGTCTAGCCAACCCCTATTAAGGATAGTAAGGAGGCTGGCTAGGTTAGGATTAGTTGAGGAAGATATTTGACGGGAGAGTAAGATGCTTATTACCTTAATTAACCACCCTTATCCTAGTTAAAGATGGGTTGGTTGAGGAGGGTTAAGTTAGAATAGGATTAGGATTAGTTTGGAGGTTGCTTCTAAGAGTTGGAGTTGAAGTTGGAGTAGGAATTGTTAGGATTTGTTTGAAGTAGGAGTCCTCTTAGGAATTAGGGATTGAAGGCCCATAAATAGCTTGTAATCATACACTTTTCATCATGAATAGATCAATCTTTCTTTAGCCAATGGCTTGAGTAGCAAGGAGGGATGAACACCTATAGAGTTCCAAGGAGGCCGATCCCCTATAGAGATCATCACAAGCTTAGAATCTACAAGGGTTCTAACATACTAGCACAAGCTTTGTCATCATTGCGGTTTTTAGTTCGTCGAAGGTGGTGGGTGCTCTATCCGATCTTACACCTTTTTAGCAAGGAGTAAGAGGTGTACTGATCTTCCCATAGTCTTTCATGAACTTACGGTAGTAGCTTGTTAAACCGAGAAAGCCGTGCAACGATTTTATGTTTCTTGGGGTCAGCCAGTTCTACATTACTTCAATTTTATAAGGGTCCACTACCACTCCTTCCTCTGATATGATATGCCCAAGATACTCCAACTTCTATTAAAAAAAGCTACACTTTGACTTTTTAAGAAAAAGAACATGCTCTCGAAGAATTGTCAAAACAAGTCGTAAGTGCTTAAAATGACTTTAAGTAGAAGGGCTGTAAATAAGGATATCATTAAAGAAAACCACCACAAATTTATGAAGATAATTTTGAAAGGTGTCATTTATAAGATTTTAGAAAGTGGAGGGAGCATTGGTGAGGCCGAAGGGCATTACAAGAAATTCGTAGTGGCCATTATGTGTTCGAAAGGTGATTTTTAGTATGTCCTCTTCGTACACTCATATCTGATGATATCCGAATCGAAGGTCCAGCTTTGTGAAGATCCTTGCTCCCTTTAGTTCATCAAGAAACTCATCTACTACTGGAATATGATACTTATCCTTGATTGTTATACTGTTGAGAGCTCTATAGTCGATGCACATTCGCCATGTTTCGTCCTTTTTTTGTATAAGGAGTACCAGTGAAGAGTAGGGGCTGTAACTCGACCGAATAATTGCTGTTTTGAGTATCTCTTTCACAATCTTTTATATTTCATCTTCTATAGATAACGGTACTGATATGGCTGAGTGTTTGCTAAAGGTTTGCCCAGAAGAATCGATATTCGATGATCATGTTGGCGGCTAGGGGGTAGGCTGCATGGTTCATCAAATACATCTAAAAATTTAGCAAGTAAGGGAAGTATATTTGGGTCTTCAACTTTAGTTGTCTCCTCCTTGGATTGTTGCTCAAGTTGTACTAAGAAGCCACATCATGATTTTTGCAATACTTTCTCCATTCGTTGTGTGCAAATCATCGATATGTCACTTCCCCGTTTACCGCGTAGTACCACATGTTTTCCCTGGTTGCAAAACTTTATGATTAAATTCAAAAAATTCTAGAAAATATCACCTAATGTCACTAGCTATTCGATGCCAAGCACAGCCTTATAATTATCAAGTGATCCAAGAAAAGCTTCACCCATGGGTACCGGTGATCACACTTCAGAATTCGTCTGTCGGCGAGTTTAACATCAAACATGCTATAATCTTCAATAGGTAAGGCCATCTGGATAGCAACCTTACCATTCATGAAATTATTAGCGTTCCTGGTGTCAATGAGAATGGTAATCGGTTGTTACTTCAGAAATCCTCCTATTTTCATCGTTTGCGGGTTTGCGTAGCCGGCAAGAGAGCATGCATTATAATATCAACCGATTGCTCTTCATCCATGACCTTTACCTTATGTTCTTGGAGCTCCTCCTCCATATCTTCAAGAGGCTCGATCGATAGGAGGCGGCCCTTTTGGCAGCGATGATCGTGACTCCACAATTCGTTGTAATGCCAACAAGGCCCCTTTGCTGGTCAGTCACGTAGTTCTTCTCTTGTTAATTTTTTTAGTAGTGAAAGACAGCTGGAAATAGAAGGAGGCTTATATGCCATGGGTCTAAGAGTGGTTCTTGTCCTATGAGCATCTTGGTTGAGCCACTCTTTTTGTATCCGGATGAAAGAAATTGCAGTAGCAATGATGAGGGGCTGCCGTGCCTTAACCTCCCCTTTTATCTCCGGTTTGAGTCCCTCAATGAAGGTACCTAGCAATTGTCAGTCAATCCAATCATGAGCAAGGTATGATAGCTTCTCAAACTTGGTTTGGTACTCTTGAATTGTAGAGGTTTTTCAAATTTTTGCGAGTTGACCGTCAATATTTTCGTACTCCATAGGTCTGAAGCGGTTCAACAGTGTGTTCTTAAATTAATTCCATGTCAGATCTTTATGATTATATTTCAGCCAATTGTACCATTGAATAGTATCTTTTTCAAGGTGGATGACAACAATTTTCACCATAGCATCGTCCGACGTTTGGTAGTAGCGGAAGTAACATTCGGCTCGTGAAGTCCATCCCACCGGGCCTCCTTCTTACCATCGTGGGAAGTCTACCCTCATGCATGGCTGACATATGTCTGAAGGTTGTCCCTCCCTTCCTGGAAGCTTATCTGAACTCTCTCCTTATTGAGATATGGTTGGACTTGGTGGTTATCTAATTTTGAATTCTGCGAACAAAACATACAGTTTGTCCTCTAAGTGCGATTCGAGCTGCGATTCAAGCCGAGATTCCAATGCTTCAAACATGGCATCAATTGGATATTGGGAAGCCATGGTGTATGCCTATAGATCAGATATATCCTTGTTTTTTTTCTATTGACGGGTCAACGGCATGGGTGGTGGAAGATTTTGGACAATCGATTGGTGATAGAAGGGTTCAGTTGCAATGGTTTTCTGTTTTAGGTTATGATTTTTGGGGGTGTTATGGTTATGAAAATACGTTATAATAGTTGCATCTTAAGGCTAGAGGGATGCTCTAAAGGCGTCTTGGGTGGTGGTAGCAAGATGGTTGGGTTTCGGTGGGTTAGGAAGAAGAAGGAAGACAAAGGTGCAGCATCAGATTTTTCATCGAAAAAAGTCCAACAGTGAAGACATAATTTTTTTCAGAAATTCCCAATGAAAATTTGAGTGAAACTCAAGGGGGATCTACTGGTAAGTAAGTTAATGCCTATAAAAATTTCATGGAAAGAAACAACATCAATAGGTTTGGCAAAATCGAAGATCATGAAGAAGTGCGACAGTAGATTTTTACGTCTAAACTGCAACAGATTGGACGTAAAAGATGAGCAGGTTATCTTAATGATTTTTTGATGAAACAAAGCAAGATCTGAGGATAGGAAGTTATAAAGCCATGGTAGAAATTTTGTAGCAATTCGATCAGTAAAAAGACAACAGCAAATCAAATAGTTAGGGGTGTGCGGCTAGAATTCTGCAACATAACTTTCATCGTAATGATGGAAACTCTATGACAAAATGTTTATGCAGCAATACGGGAACATTTTTTTTCAGTTTTTGGATTAAGAATAACTAAATTACAGCATTAGTAAGGTAGAAAACTATAACCTATTGCAATTCATGTAGAGATCAAAGGATGATCTGCGATAGTGGAGATGGTGATAAAATTCACTGATGATCTTCAAACAATTATGGGAATTACTTTGGATGGCTGTGGGGGTCTGATGGATGGCTATGGAAGGGTAGCGACATACCAAGAATGATGCTCTGATATCAAGTGTTAGAACCCTAGTGGATTCTAAGCTTGGGGGTGATCTCTATATGAAATCGGCTTCCTTGGAACTGTATAGGGGTTCCCTCCTCCAAAGTGCTGCTCAAAGGCTGCAGAAAAGACTCTTCAATTCATGATTGAAAGTGGAGGATTACAAAGTTATTTATAGACCTTCTAACCCTAATTCCTAAGAGGACTCTTACATCAAGACTCTTACCATTAAGCAACTCCTAATGCACCTCTAATTCTAACATCCAACCGGCCAGTTGCTTATTGCTTTCCTAATCCTATCCTAACTTAGTCCCCTTCTTCACTAACCCCCTCTTTAACTAGGATAAGGGATGGTTAATTAAGGTAACCAAATATCTTCCTCAACTAATCCTATCCTAGCTGACCTCCCTTCTTTCCTTAATAGGAGTCGGGTAGATTGGATTTACATGAATGCCCTTAGACTTTACATGATTGCCCTCTTTAATGAAACTAAATTAGGACTCCCCTAGCTAGAGTCCTAACATCCACACCCGATCCCTACCAAATCCATTACTGTCATCAACAGCAACCCTAAACAATTCCTATAACCTTAAACCACAACCATCATACCCACTATATGACACCTATAATAGCTCTAAACCACAGCCCCAATAGCAATAAAAGACAGTAACCTTTCAGCCCCAAACCTCAGCCTACCCTTGATCCGTGGATCTGTAATGTTATCTTCGGATAGAACTCTTTCTATTGTTATATCTATTCAGGTCATGATCGCTCTAATTAGATGGAACCTCCTCAAAACAATTCTGATAAGACCTGGGTTCCCTTGTTAGAGTTATCGCCCTGTCGTTGTCACAATATATGGGAGTCAGCTCTACGTTGCTTGGTATGACTCTCAAATCCTTGATAAACTTCTTCATCCACACCCCCTTCCTTTACTGCTTCTGTTGTAGTAATGTATTCTACCTCTGTGGTCGAGTCAGCAATAGTATCTTACTTAGAACTCTTCCAGCTTACTACTCCTCTATTTAGGGTAAAAATATATCCTGAATTTGACTTGCTATCATAAGTGTCGGACTGAAAACTCGGACTGAAAACTCTAGTCTGTATAGCCCTCAACCCGGAGGCTACCTCTTCCATATACCAGTAAAAGATCCTTAGTCTTTCTTATGTACTTAAGGATACACTTTATTGCCTTTAGGTGTTTTAAACTTGGATCTGCCTGATACCTGCTCATGACACTGAGAGCATGTACTATATCAGGCCTGGTACATAGTATCGTATATATGATAGACCATATCGCTAAGGTATAAGGTATCTTATCCATGTTTGCCCTTTCTTCAGGAGTCTTTGGGGACATACTCCTATAAAGTGATATTTCTTATCTCATCAGTATGAGACCTCTCTTGGAATTCTCCACACTAAATATTTTGATAATGGAGTCTATGTACATGGACTGGAACAAGCCAAATATCCTCTTCGATCTATCTCTAGAGATCTGGATCCTCAAAATATAGGATGCTTCCCCTATGTCGTTCATAGAGAAATTTCTGGATAGCCAATCCTTTCCTCTGGAGAGCATTCCTACATCATTCTCAATGATTAGGATATCATCCACATATAGCACCAAGAAGGTGATAGCGCTCCCACTTACCTTCCTGTACACACAAGGCTCATTTTCATTCTTAACAAAGTCATCAGATCTGATCACCTAATCAAATCTTATGTTCCAATTTTTGGAAGCTTGCTTTAATCCATAAATCGATCTAAGTAACCTGCATGCTTTATCTGGACTTTCTTTAGATATGAATCCCTTTGGCTATATCATATACACCTCCTCTTCGAGGTTACCATTGAGGAATGTCATTTTGACATCCATATGCCAGATCTCATAGTCATAGTGTGCTGCGATAGCTAAAATAATTCTAATGGGCTTAAATATGGCTACAGATAAAAATGTTTCATCATAGTCAACTCATTGTCTTTGACGATATCCTTTAGCTACCAGCCTTGCTTTATAGGTATCTACCTTTCCATCCACTCCGATCTTCTTCTTGAAGATCTATTTACAATCGATAGGTACAATACTCTTAGGTGCATCCACAAAGTTCCAAACCTTGTTATAGAATATAGAATCCATCTTAGAATTCATAGTCTTTGCCACTTCCCGGAGTCTATACTCATAATAGCCTCCTTGTAGGTCTGAGAATCAACATCCTAAGAATCATCTCCATTGATATATCTCACACATCTTTCAGGAGTGTGAGATACTCTACTAGACTTACGTAAAGTTGAAAATTGTGTGTTAGGTACCTGAATAAACTCGAGCTCTAGAATGGTGCTTAAGCTAGGTTCTCCAACCTCGCTTAATTCTATCTTGCTCCCATTATTTCCACCAAGATTATGTTTCTTCTCAAGGAACATAGCTCTCTTAGCAACAAAGACCTTTTAGTCCTCGGGATGATAGAAATAATACCCTAAAGTCTTCTTAAGGTATCCCATGAATGTGCACCATTCAGTCTTTGATTCCAACTTGTTAGGGTTTTATCTTCTAACGTGGGCAGGACAGTCTCAAATCTTAACTACCTTAACATCAGGCTTTTTTATCTTCATATCTCATATAGTGTAGACACTACCGATTTTGAGGGAACTCTATTCAGAATGTAAGCTGCGGTCTCTATAGCGTATCCCTAGAATGAGACGAGTAGGTCAGCAAAACTCATCATGGATCGTACCATGTATAACAGTATATGGTTCCGCCTTTCTAATATACCATTGAGCTAAGGTGTGCAAAGAGGTGTCTACTGGGATAGAATCCCATTGTCCCTAAGGAAATGGGTGAACTCTGTACTCAAGTACTCTCCTCCTCCATCTAATTGAAGAGTCTTAATACTTTTTTCAATTTGGTTCTCTACCTCATTCTTATATTTCTTGAATTTCTCAAACACCTTAGATTTATACTTCATTAAGTATATGGGTTTATACTGATAAGACCGAAGAAGGAGCCCCATAGATTTTGATCCTTGAGGGGGATCAACCCTTGAAACACTATAGGGGTTTCTCCCTCCTAGACTCCGCGCAAAGGTTGAATTGAAGATGATAATTACTTGATTAAAAGGGGTGGGCGGCTATATCTTAAATAGAGATCAAAGTCCTAGCTTAAGACAGCACTTGTCTAAGTGGAATTATCCTTTTGCCCCTCCTATAGCCACCCTGCCATAATAGGAACAAGGGGCGGCTAGGTTGGCTCTATAGCCGACCTAAGAAGGGGGAAACCTCGGCCGACTTGCCCACTAAGGGGGGCAGCGACTACTAAGCCCTAAGGGCTAATCCAAACCTAGTCATACTCCTTTATAAGATAGGAGAGGCCTTATTACAATCTAGCAAAGTTTTTATTGACTTCTACTGAAATGATTAGGACTTAACCCTACTGGAGTCGTATCAAGTCCGCCCTCTTAGAATCAGCCTTGCCCTCAAGGCTAAGGTCCATAAACTTTAGAAACTGGATCTTCAACTCCTCATGTGACTCCCATGATATCATTAACTGAACTTTGGCCTCCTCATCAGCTGGGATGTTAGTTGGAAGGATTTGGGCTAAGTTATCTTTTTTAAATTTATATTTGAGGTGGGATACTTGGCGGATCAATTGTAATTTTGATCTAGTGCACAAATTTGATCTCCAGGTTAGGGCCGCAATGTAATCCTCAAATTTGCATGGTCTATAGAAATAGGGAGGCCACTTCATTAAGGCATGAGTTTCCTACTAATCGGGCTGGAGGTGTAGAAAAACTCGATCTTCAGTTTTTCGTCAATTCTGAAGTTTGTCGGGAGGTCGTTTCTTATTTACATGTACTGCCATATAGTTAGTCTTTAATGATAGCCAATTTGTCTTCTAGAATGATGACTATCCTCTGGTATGGTTCAGGATGATGAGAGTCCAATATGGTGTGAGCATGGATTGCAATTATTCTAGTTTTACTCTTTTGTGCAATGGACCTATATCCAACTATATTTTAAATTTGGTAGTAATTAGTATCTCCTGTAAAAACCTCGTATGAAGTGTGGGGGAAGTTTCAGTGTAAAGTAAGATTCGACCATCTTGCATAAGAATAGCCCGAATTCCAACTCCTAACACATCGACCTCAATGACCAAACTGCGACCGAAATCAAGCAGCGCTAGGACCGACGTCATCATCATGGCTGCCTTAAGTCGTTCAAAGGCTGTGGAGGCTTTATCCAACCATAAGGAGTCTTTCTTCAGTAAGGACGTAAGCAGGGCATTGATCTTGCTATAATATTTCATAAAATTTTGGTAGTAGCCCGTGAGTCCAAGGAAGCCACGCAGTGATTTTACGTTTGTATTGCCTCGATCTTCGCCGGGTCTACTACCACTCCATCCTTTGATATAATATGCCCAAGATACTCCACTTTATGCTGTAAGAAACTGCACTTTAACTGTTTCATATAAAGAGTATTCTCCAAGAGAATTGTTAGAACAATTCGTAAGTGCTGAAACTGTATATCAAGCGTAGGGCTATAAATGAGGATATTATCAAAGAACTCTAATACGAACTTGCATAGAAAACTCTGGAAGATATCATTCATCAGGCTTTAGAAAGTAGAAGGAGCATTCATAAGTCTGAAAGGCATTACCAGAAACTCGTAGTGGCCGTTATACATGCGAAATACAGTTTTCAGAATATATTCAGTGCATACCCGAATCTGGTGATAACCAGAACAGAGATCTAGTTTAGTGAAGATTCGGGCTCCTTTTAATTCATCCAAGAGCTCATCTACAATGGGTATAGGATATTTGTCCTTAACAGTGATAGCATTCAAGGCCTGATAATCAATATATATCTGCCATGTACCGTCCTTCTTGCGCACTAGCAACACCAGTGAAGAATAAGGGCTGCAACTCGGTCGAATCACCCTGGTGTCAAGCATCTCTTTAATAATATTCTTGATCTCATCCTTCTGCAAGTGAGGATAGTGGTATGGTCATAAATTTACTAGAGGTTTGCCTAGCAAAATAAGAATTCGATGGTCATGCGGCCGATTAGGGGGCAACCAGCGCGGTTCTAAGAAAACATCCACGAATTCATTCAGGCAAAGGGCAAGCTTCGGATCTGAGTTTTGTATGTTCTCTCCCATAGATGATTGCTGAATATGCATCAAGAATCTATCATGTACTTTATGCAAAACTTTTCTCCATTTATTACGAAGAAACCATGGAAATTTGGCTCCCGCACTTGTCTTGTAATGGGACCTATCTCCCTTTGCAATAAAATTTTATAATTAACTTAGAAAAATTCTAGAAGATATCACCTAGTGTTATGAGCCATTTGATCCCGAGTACGTCTTCATAATTATCGATGGGTAGGAGGAAGAAATCAGCTACCACTTCTTAGTCTTGGAGGAGTAGTTTCACCCGTGGGCACCGTTGGTCGCAATTAAAGATTCGGTCGTCGGTGACCTTTACGTTAAACCTGTTTCAACCTTTAATTTAAAGTGCTAAACATGCAGCAACCTTACTATTGAGGAAGTTATTGGTGCTACCCGTGTCAATGAGAACCATGATGGGTTGCTATTTTAGAAGTCCTCCAACTTTCATCATCTGCAGGCTGGAATAGCCGACCAATGTGTGCACTATGTAGTCGGCCAGTTTGTCACAGACAATAATGTAAACAAGGTATTCGATGAAATGCTCATATTTGTCTGTGTCCTTTGGTTTAGGTACATATCTTGTACAATAAGAAGCGGGCTTGCAGTAGGATTAGCTGCCCTAGTTTGATTTGCTTTATGGCCAATTTTGGCTTGTAAATATAAGTGTGTCTTATAAGCACTTGTAAGGACTTCGGTTTGTAATGGACCATTATCCTTTGTGTGCAACCTCTCTGAGTTTGTAATGTCCATGGGTGTAATTTGTATTTTGGCTTTATAAAGTATTTTCTTGAGCAGTTGCTTGTGGATCCCGTGGGAATTGCTTCTTCTGGCCCGTTTTCTCTTTTTCGAAGTCTATGGGACTTTAGGAGATCTCGGGGAGGGCTGACCTTTGTGGACGGACATGTATAGGTGCTGCACGGCTTAGGCAAAATCAGCTAAGCCTGTGATAATATGGTATCAGAGCGGGACAAGCACACACAGAAACACTTGCCATACAAACGTGGGGGACCAAGCTAGGCTATGTGGAGGACAGCCAGAACGTGTAACCGTTTGGGGGAAACGGGCATTGAGATGTAGGGAAAGGAGTCGCTCAGAGGAGCAGGCATCCTGGTTTGGCATTCAAGGAATAGCCAACCCCTTTACCACCACGAGGACAAGCAAGCGAAGAATAATGCGTAGCACACAAAGATTGGGACGGTTGAGTTCGAGCTATAGCTCAACGTTGGCAACCAAACTTGACGGTGCTCAAGGCAAAGCGGGGTGCTTGGTGAAAGATGAGATCGTACAATGTGGGAGGTATTGTGTAACGATCGAAAGAGTTATGCAAAGCTCACAAAGGTGAGGGGAATTGCTAACTCGAAACTCATGCAAGAGCTTGTACATGGATGACGGACTGTTCGTGGCCATCCCAAGGCACGATCGGAACTCAGTGCCATGGAGCATCAGAACTTTCTCTTCGACATGGAAAGGATATGTCCATAGAGGGCTGAAATGTGCAACAAGTTCAGCATGTTGCTAGACCTTGAAGGGTGCAGTGGAGACTGTATTGGAGAAGGGTCGCAACCTAGCAAGTACATTGGCAGGGGCAGAACAAGGCACAAGTTCAACAAGACGGAGTAGTCCAAAGGGGATGGTGGTCTCTGAAACTTCCAGTGGGAAGTATGTAAAGAGAAAAGTTGCTCCAGTAGGACAGATATCCAGGATAGATAAGTCCTAGTTCTCTAATGGGAGAATCATATGCAACGGACTGCACATATTGAGGAAGAGTTCCTCAAAGCAATATCTCCACAAAGCTCAACGGACCGAGTGAGCGATGAAGAGTCATCGCATAATCTCGAAGGAGGTAATGCATTGGTGGATGCAATTCGAGATCAGGTGGGGGAGCAATCTAAGGCAACATCATATGAAGGCACACTTAAAGTCGATGCAGAAATTGAACTCAATAGAGGGCTGACCCGTGGAATGGTGGACGTGAGGGCCACTGTCAACTCAATGCAAATCGAGGAGCAGAGCGACTTGGGTGGAACTCGATGAAGTATCGAAGCCACATGAAGGGAGTCGACATAGAAAATGGAACATGGAGCGGAGGCACGGAGCTTTACTTAGACAGAGGTCAAGGGCATGAACTCTTATAGAGACAAGAGTGGGATCATGTCATTCCATGGGTTCTCCATTCTGATGGGACAGACTTATTTTGCATGGTGCCAAAGATGAAGGGAGCTTCAAAGCACATGCAAGCTACCTCAGAGATGCATTTGATGGAGTAACTAAGGTGATTCAACTTGCAGAGACAAAGTTGGGATCATGAGACCTTAGTACGGGGCAAGAGGACGTAGAGGCAGGTACTCTTATAGAGTTGCCATTCGAGTTGTCAGGAATAAGAGTTGTCATCCTGGTGTAACACAAGAGTGGGTGGACGAAGGGGAATTGCCAAGGGAGCGAACTAAAAATCGGAAATGGCGGAGGCACTATGATGGATTGGCAGAGGCTACATGTGGAGAAGTCGTAGTCCAAGTTCATCACACGAGAATCTGTATGTAATGGAGATGTCACCAGGAGGCGACATGGTGCAGCGGATCATGGTGGAATAGTTCGTGGCAATGCAATACAGGCAATCTTATCTCGTGAGCGACAAGATCATGCGGAGATATGATCAGGAGTTCATGGGAGCTCCACTTTGGTGTGTGACACAATAAGAAGAAGGGCTATGGATTCAAGGAGTGACTGTTGTAGTACCACAGAGGCGGGTCTTTATGTGTGCATCGAAGCTTGCATTGGATGAAAGTCTTAGTTATCAGCATATGAGAGCTGTATACCACCGAGGAAGAAGTCCAAGTGCAAGTACCAGTGAGTCCCATGAGGGACATGATCATATGAATGATCAGGAGCTGTTGGGAGCTCCACTTCGGTGAACAATGCAATGGCAAGAAGGGCTGTGGATTCAAGGAGTGAATGCCACAGTACCACAGAGGCGGGTCTTCCGTGTGTGTGCATCGAAGCTTACTCAAAGTTGGGGGACTCCAAGTTGGGGTAAACTTCTTGCTCTTTTCGGGCAAAACTTCTTGCATTCCAGAAGTTCAATGGCAGTGGGAAGGCGAATCACAGTAGCTAACCCAACACAAGGAGTGTAACCACTTTAAGTGGTTCAGAAGTGTGAGCAAAGAGTGGGCGAATGTTAGTAACCAGCTCAATGCATGAAGTACAAACTTGAGGAGGCAGGCGAAATCAAGTAACCTTTGCCTTCTCAACTCGAGAGAATGAGCGAAACTGAGTACCCCAATTCTCTTAACTCGAGGAGGTGAGCAAAGCCAAGTAACCTTACCTTCTCAACTACGAAGAGAATGGGTGAAGCCAAGTATCCCAGTTCTCTTACTTATCCAAGTAGGGGAGCTCTGCACAAGTTCAGTGACCCTTCAAAGAAAGCTTATGGAAGACAATGGTTGTCAAATCCTCACCATTGGTGATCAGTACTACTGAGAGTAGATTTTCCACTTCATTTCTCAATTGACTAATCGAAAGCGGGGGTGATGCGAACATACTTGGAAGTGACAACTAACAGTGGAAGAAGGTTCAATGGGCAAACATTATGGAGAAAAGACCTTAAAAACTTCGAAGTCTATGAGGCGATGCTCGTTAAATCTCCAACAAACATCTACCCAGTTCAAGCAATATGAGTATACTATGATACTGGCACATAATAAAGCAGGTCTTTTTCTTCATCAAAGGGATCCGCGAGAACCAACAAGGATCAGCACAACTCAGCCAACCCCACAGCAGATTCAGTCATTGGTGGGTTGAAGCAGTATGGCGGATCAGAGTTCGACTACTCAACAACAGTTGCGGAGAGCGGCTAGGAGCCAAAGGGGCATGTTGCAGCTAAAGCAGAAGATTGAAGATTCAACAGAATGCTAGGAGATGCAATGTCTATAGTGGCTTCAATGAGGAGGTCGAAGGAATAAGTGGGGGCGAATGTCACGGACAATAATGTAAACAAGGTGTTCGATGAAATGCTCGTATTTGTCCGTTTCCTTTGATTTAGGTACACATCTTGTACAACAAGAAGCGGGCTTGTAGTAGGCTTAGCAGCCCTAGTTTGATTTGCTTTATGGCTATGTTTGGCTTGTAAATACAAGTGTGTCGTATAAGCACTTGTGGGGACTTCGGTCTGTAATGGACCATTATCCTTTGTGTGCAACCTCTCTGAGTTTGTAATGTCCAAGAGTGTAATTTATATTTTGGCTTTATAAAATGTTTTCTTGAGGAGTTGCTTGTGGATCCCGTGGGAATTGCTTCCTCTGGCCTATTTTCTCTTTTTGTAAGTCTATGGGACTTTAGGAGATCTCGAGGAGCGCTGACCTTTGTGGACGAACACGCATGGTTGCCGCACGGCTTAGGCAAAATCAGCTAAGCCCGTGACAAGTTGGGACCCTTCCTCCATGGCTTGTTCTTTAGGTTCAAGGGCTTCTTTAGATGTTTTATTGTCCTCATCATCTGCTGGTTTGATCATGAAGAGCTGGTCCTTTTTGTAGTGATGTTCATGGCTCCACGATTCGTCGCGATGCCAACACAACCCCTTGGCCGATCGTTCACGAAGCTTGTCACTTATCAACTTTTTTGGTGCAGGGACTTAAATAGTAGTAGAGGGGGTAGTAGGCCTTGGCATGGCTGGTCAAGGAGCGACCCTTGTCCTTTGTACCTCATGGTTCAATTGTTCTTCCTGGATACGTGTGAAGGAAATCACCGCCTAGGAAAGTATGGTTGCCATGCCTTTACTTCTCCTCGGCTCTCTGGCTTTAGGCCCTCAATAAAAGTACTTAAAAGTTATTTCTCACCCCAATTCTTAGTTTGGTTAGATAAATGCTTAAACCTTGTTTGGTATTCTTGTATTATAGAGGTTTGATGAATCTTTGCCAATTGTCCATCGATGTTGTTGAAATCGGTTGGTCCAAAACGGTTTAGTAGTCCTTCCTTAAATCACTGCCAAGAGAGTCCTCCATGGGTGTGCTTAAATCAATTAAACTACTGAATAGCATCTCCCTCAAGGTGGATGGAAGCAATCTCCACTCGTGTGGTGTCAGCAGTTCGGTAGAACCGAAAATAGAGCTCCACGCACGAGATCCACCCGATCGGGTCTCCTTCTTCCCATCTAGGGAAGTCAATCTTCATGCATGGATTATTGAGATTAGAGGTGATGTGGCTATATTCTTGAGGATCATCTCGTCGATCTCAAGTTTCTCCGTGTTGTGCTTTCCTCGAGCTCGATGGTTGGCCAATGCTAAATTCGACGAAAAGGGATCTATCTTATCTTCCATGCCGTTTCCAAAGGCTTCAAGCTTTGTATCGATAGCCTTCTCCGATGCCATAGTATATGCCTCAAGATCTGTAATATTGAGATCTTTTTTCTATTATCAGGTTAGTGGCATGGGAATTTTGGAGAAGGGGGTGGCCAGTTGGAAGGTGAATCGGTTTGGATGGAAGTAGGCTGCAGTTTAGGGCAGATCTGGGGCTACAATTTTATGAAGTTTAGGTTGTGAATTGGCATAGTCTTAGGGCTCTGATAGTGGTAGATGAAGGTTAGAAAAATATATTTTAGATCTGGGATAGATGGCAGCAAAGGTAGGTGTCTCTGTAAGGAAAGTTGGCTAAAAAGGTAAGTGGATCGATAAGGAAGTAGGCTAATTTGGGTAGCTAATTTGAGAGCTATTTGGATTTGATTTAGGTTAATATTTGGAAGGGTTTTTAGTGCGAATGGTAGGATTTGGAGATGAGGAAAAGAGAGTCTGAAATCCCACAAAAAAGAGCACCCAAATCTAATAGAATTCGGTAAAAAAAAAGTGATGTGATGTGCTATCCTACTGAACCAGTTTTACGTCAGAGAAATGATAACTTCTCGACATAAATTCTAGAGGAAAGTTTAAGGAAATTATGCAGAAACCCTTGGTTCAGATGTTGTTAATATCAATAAAAAGTTTGATAAAATTTTGGCAGCATAACAGTGGGGAAATAGGGCAAAAGATGAAAGGCAGATTCCTTCATCGAAAATTCTAGAACTGCATGATACTCAAAGATTACACAAGAAAACCAATTCCAGAAAGAGTTTTTTCATGAAATTAAATTCAGATGAAAGTCAACTTGATCTTGAGAATTATATAAAAATTTTTGCCAAGAAGGATGAACAAAAGTTTGGTTTCAAGAGGCCAATAGACGTAAGGTAGATTCTGCATTGTAAAATTTTAGTACTATGCAATAAAGAAACACACAATTAGAAGTCCAGATCCAGAAGGAGTTTTTTCACGAGATCAATCTTAGATGAAAGCTAAGATGATCTATGAAATTATATAAAAGTTTTAGCGAAAAAGGATAATTAAAAGTTTAGTTTCAATAAGCAAAAATCGGTTGAAAATTTCTACAGCATTTCGTCTTTGCAATGATGATAAAAATTTGTGACGAATGAATTTTGTAGCAGATAAAATTTGGAAAAAATTTTCAACATGTAAAGTAAGGAATCTTGCAATATTGAAGAGGCATGGATGATAAAAAAAAATACCATATTTTTAGATCAAATGCAGGGGTAGTGGCAGATTGATTTGATCTGCTGTTGGGGTGGAAGGTGGAGGCATGTGTCGTAGCAATTATGGGAATTGCTTGGAAAGGTGGAGGCGGCTGAGATGAATATAAGGTTGCAAGAACGTGGCTTTAATACTAGATGATAAGACCCTAGAAGGAGCCCTATAGATTTTGATCCTTGAGGGGGATCAACCCTTGGAACACTATAGGGGTTCCTCCCTCCTAGACTCAGCACAAAGGCTGAATTGAAGATGGTAATTGCTTGATTAAAAGAGGGGGGGGGCGGCTATATCTTAAATAGAGATCAAAGTCCTAGCCTAAGGGGGTACTTGTCTAAGTGGAATTACCCTTTTGCCCCTCCTATAGCCATCCTGCCTTAATAGGAACAAGGGGCGGCTAGGTTGGCTCTATAGCCGACCTAAGCAAGGGGAAACCCTGCCCGACTTGTCTAGTAAGGGGGGCGGCTACTACTAAGCCCTAAGGGCTAATCTAACCCTAGCCATACTCCTTTATAAGATAGGAAAGGCCTTGTTACAATCTAGTAGAGTTTTTATTGACTTCTACTGAAATGATTAGGACTCAACCCTGCTGGAGTCCTATCATATACCTAGAGAAATTATCAATAAATATAATAAAATATGAGTAACTACCTATAGCCTGAGTCGACATGGGACCACATACATCACTATGTATGAGTTATAATAACTCGATGACTCTCTCTCCAGTTCCACTAAAAGGAGAGTTGGTCATCTTCTCACGAAGGCAAGGTTCGCAAGTTGCATATGACTCATAGTCAAATGGATCTAAGTATCCATCTTTCAGCAACTTTTGAATTCTTTCCTCATGTATATAACCTAGTCTACAATGCCATAGGTATGCATTATTCACCTTATCTCTTTTCTTCTTAGATATATTTATATTCATAATATAGGGAGAAGTGTCTAACGCATATAAGCCATTTATAAGGGTCTCTGTAGTGATATAGAAATAATATTTTTGATAATAGAGGGAATAAAATAGCATGCATCTAATGCAATAATAGCTCTACCAAGCAGATATAGGGTGACCTCTCTAATAGCAATTGCAGCCACTCTTGCTCCATTGCCCATCTTGAGATTCATCTTGCCTCTAGCCTATCTCCAATGTCTTGTCAAAACCTGTAATAAATTACAGATATGATAAACACTCCTGGTATCTAATACCCGTATGTTATCATGAAAAATTGATAAGTAGAGACTGATCATGAATATATCTGAAGCTTTTCCAAGCTTCTGTTTCACCTTCTCTGTAAGGCAGTCCTTGCAGTTCCTCTTCTAATGCCTATCTTGGTCGTATTGGAAGCACTATCCTTTATCCTTTGCAGGGTATTTCTTAGCAACATTTGTCTTACCCGATCTTTCTTTGCTCTTGCCCTTCTTAAGGGTCTTACTAGCCTTCTTTTTTCTATTGGTTTCACCAATATAGAGAACTGACTTCTCTTTCTTGATTGTACTCTCAGCTTTCCTCAATATATTGAAGAGCTCAGGTAGAGTCACCTCAAACTTGTTCATATTAAAGTTAATAAAGAACTGTAAAAAGGAATATGGTAGAGACTGAAGTATAAGATCAACATACATATTATCCTTTAGGACTATCTCTATACTTCACAAAGTGAGCGATCTCATCCTCGCTTGTCCTTTACTCCGACGTGGGCATAATCATGTTAAGGACACATACGATTTTCTCTTTCATAAGAATAATTCTCAAATTATGGAGCCTTTGTACCATTGACGCAGTTGGCATCAAGTATGCCACATAGAGGTTTTGCAAGCGATAAAGAAGATATAGCATAAATAAATAACATGTAAACTTTGCAAAAGATACTAATCAAGATATGGACTTCTATCTTAATGTACTCCTACTATTTTCCTAGCGAATCATGCGACACCCTCAACACGTGAGACGAAAGTCTCCAGCAGACTCCTAGTGGGGATTGGGATTCAATTGGCATCTTAGTGCAACCTCGAGGGACTCGATCAATTACACTAAGCCCAAAAGGTAGGCAACTCTTGCCAATCACGACTCCTTGTGATTTTTGTCATGTTCGGCCTCTGAATCATCATGGTCTCGAGGGACTCGATCAACCATAATATTCAGTTAAGTCATCATCATCGTTACAAGATATGTCTGATTTGATGATATGCCCTCGAGGGACTTGACCAAGCATACAATGTTCTCAGGTCACCGGTGACATCCCTATGTCGTAGGCAAGAATTCGATCACATAGATAGGTGAGCCTTGAGGGACTCGACCAACTCAACCTATGTCATGATTCAATTTCTTCCTATAACGATGGAAGGCCATGTGGGTCAATCTTATTGCCTCACACTTACCACCTTAATATCGTAGGAATTTTTGTTTCATATCGATCTCCTAATATGTCATTTCACACATACATATTTAATATATATATCAACATCGTATGCAAATAAATATATACATATATCTAGTATGTGTATAACATATCACGTATGCAAGCCACATCGGATGATCATGAGCCATCACCTAATATGATTAAACCTGAGCCAGTGGGCCTAATCACTCACAAAAGGATCTATTTGTGCATCGACGCATCTCCATACCCTATGATTGTTGATCTCATCATCATCGGTTCTATCGGATTGTTCGCATCACCATGCAGCGTGATCTCCTGCCACGACATCGTGGGTCTCGTTGTCACCTCCACGCTCCCGCCGTGCCTCTCCATATAATTACAAATAATCATAGACATGCAGGCCCGACAATAAACGAGAAAAATGAATGCTCAGAAGCTCCAATAATAATAATAATCAAAATTACATAGCTCACAACATATGGCTCATCATCATCCATCCATATTATATATCACATGTACATCACATCATATATAGGATTACTAAATATATAATAATTAATTAAACTATTTTAATTAATTATTTTTTTTGGAAATCAAGAAATGCTCGAAATTTCTAGAATTGTCCAATGCATTTTCATAATTTTGGATGAGAGGACAGTCCTCAAAATTTTCTAAATTCAGAGGGGTAAAATAGTCCTTTTCTCAAAAGGAATACCCTAGGTCCTGCTCTTCCCACTCTACGTCAGCCACCATTGCCCTCAAGCGACGGGCCCGTGGCCTTGCCACGGTAGCCGACCTGCGCCTAGTCGCGAGCACGCCACTACGGCTTGCGGGGCACCACTTACGAGTTGGCCGCTAGCGGTCGCCTTTCGGGCACCATCTTGCAGCTAACCTATCACGGGCTTAGCTGATTTTGCCTAAGCCGTGTGGCACCCCTGCGTGTCCTCCGCAAAGGTCAGCCCTCCCGAGATCTCCTAAAGTCTCACAAACTTACAAAAAGAGAAAACAGGCCAGAAGAAGCAATTCCCACGAGATCCATAAGCAACTGCTTAAGAAAACACTTTATAAAGCCAAATACCAATTACATCCATGGGCATTACAAACTCAGAGAGGTGGCACACAAAGGATAATGGTCCATTACTGACCAAAGTCACTACAAGTGCTTATAAGACATACTTGCATTTATAAGTCAAACTTGGCCATAAAGCAAATCAAACTAGGGCTGCTAAGCCCACTGCAAGCCCGCTTCTTGTTGTACAAGATATGTACCTAAACCGAAGGACACAGATAAATACAAGCATTTCATCGAACACCTTGTTTACATTATTGTCTATGACAAACTGCTCCTATGGGTGCCACGCTGCAAGCGGCCGTGCCCGCAAGCACCTGCCGCCCCTATGGGCTGGCCGTAGCTGGCCACCCCTTGTGCAGGGGGCCTTGGCCACAACTAGTCGCCCCTTTGCAGGGAGGCCTTAGCCGCAGCCGACTGCCCCGTTGCAGGTGGCTAAGCCATGGCTGGTCACCCCTATAGGAGGCCTGGCCGTGGCTGGCCACCCATCCTCCTCGTCGTTGTGTTTGCTACGAAAATGCAACAAGAATGCGTAGAACGATTCTACGCGATTAATCTCATCACACGCAGTTTAAAACCAATATTTGACGTGAAAACCTTGGCTCTGATACCACTATTGGAAAACCTTAATGGATGTATCACATGCACAACCGAAATCAAAACCAAAAAATTATTTTTTCATACAGATCGAATCATCGTGCAAAAGATTGGGGTCACGAGAAAAATCACAAAAATCAGAAAATCATGATATGTGAAAGATTGATTTTTCCTAGGGAGATCGTATATCCCTATATTCCAGATCATGATGGAGAAGATAAAAGTGGTCAAACATCCTCCCCTCTAGCGGTATCCACATGATGGATCTCTACAGGAAACTCCTCCAATCTGATCTCGTAACTTTTGCACAAAGGGAGGGAGGAGAATAGGAGGTGGTGGCTAAAGCTGCAGCCTATCAATCATAAGTCTCCCCTACTATTTATAGAGAGCCATCAAAAAATCCTAGGGCTCCTTCCTTAGCGAGTATTGGATCTCCATCCAATTAACTAACCTTGCATTATTGGATCTCTATCCAATAATCTCCTTAGGCCTCTAATTGGGCCTTAAGCAAGGAGCCCATCAGCATAGGGTCTCATCTAATGGGAATAGCGGCTAATTGGATCTTCATACAATCCTCTATTTACTGAAGCATCCACCATATGTGTGTGACCCTCTAGGCCCAATACCGAGTAGGCCATGAGTCACTCCCATCAGAACTCCTTCTGATATAGTGAATTATTATCTCTATAATAATTCGCTCACCTCATCGACTATGGACGTACTAGGCCACTACGTCATAGTCCCCAGACAGTATAGGGGGATCGGATCCATCAGACCTTTCAGTCCATAGTTACCGTATATCTATAATCCCTCATCCAACTAATATCTCAAAAATCATATATTGGATATGGTAGTGTCAGGTCACAAACGGAATCCATCATAGTCTCACTCTAATTAGATTATCCTAGAGAACTCTTTCTCTCTTAATCTGACTGACCCTGGATAAGGATTTGTTTGAGCAAGCACATATGGGTCCTCTCGTAATACCGAGAGTGGATGATACTCTATTGACACTCAATTACCTTCGTAAGGTTGGCTACCAATCCCGATAACCAGTTATACTAGATATGGAACTTTCCAAACCTGTAAGTCTAGCATTAAAGAAAGGAGAACTCATATAAGACATCCTTGGTGTCTCAAGTCTGAGGACCAGATACATAACTTAGACTATAGAATCGCTGTTTGACATTAGGTGTCATTAATAATACAGCATTCCATAAGCGGATCAATCATTAAACTCATTCTCCAATGAGCACCTATACTATATCCTTAGTGTCTCCACACAAGTGGCTATGAGACTAGTTGTCTCCATCATATGGATGAGTATATAGTATATTGGTCTATCTAGTTATCTCGATGTCCCTCTCAAGTAACCTATAACTAGGATTATTTAGGATCTGTGTTTAAAGGTGAATTGATCTCATTATCGTGATCTCATCACAATCTGATTCTCGTTGCATAAAACCAAGGACATTCCAATAGTAGGGGAGGGACATTGGCATCTCAAATATGGCATCTTAAGGTTCAATCAATGCCAAGCTGGAGGCATTTGAATCATATATAGAGGACAGATTGCATGCCTTCTTCACCGAATTCGGATTGAGCCGATCTCCGATCCCAATAAAATTTTAGCAAGGTGAAAGTTTGGACAGGCCTCTAAAAAAAAAAAATAATGAGCCACTAATATGAGGTAGCCATGCATAAGGGTGGACTTCCCTTGAAGGGAAGAAGGGAGACCCAATGGGATGGATTTCATGCGTGGAACGTTACTTCTGTCGTCACCAAACACCAAAGGATTTCATGGTGGACACCGCTATCATCCACCTTAAAGGAGATGTTATACAATGGTACAATTGGTTTGAATACAACTATGGGGCTCCAACGTGGATACAATTCAAGTATGCACTGTTGAAATGCTCGTATTTGTCTGTGTCCTTCGGCTTAGGTACATATCTTGTACAATAAGAAGCGGGCTTGCAGTAGGCTTAGCAACCCTAGTTTGATTTGCTTTATAGCTAAGTTTGGCTTGTAAATGCAAGTGTGTCTTATAAGCACTTGTAGGGACTTTGGTCTGTAATGGACCATTATCCTTTGTATGCAACCTCTCTAAGTTTGTAATGTCCATGGGTGTAATTTGTATTTGGCTTTATAAAGTGTTTTCTTGAGCAGTTGCTTATGGATCCCGTGGGGATTGCTTCTTCTGGCCCATTTTCTCTCTTTGTAAGTCTATGGGACTTTAGGAGATCTCGGGAGGGCTGACCTTTGCGGACGGACACACATAGGTGCCACACGGCTTAGGCAAAATCAGCTAAGCCAGTGATAGTGTGGTATCAGAGCGGGACAAGCACATGCAAAAACACTTACCATATAAATGTGGGGGACCTTGCTGGGCTCTGTGGAGGATAGCTAGCACGCGCAACCGTTTGGGGTAAACGGACATTGAGATGTAGGGAAAAGAATTGCTCAGAGGAGCGAGCATCCAGGTTTGGCATTCAGAGGAATGGCCAACCCCTTTGCGCAAGAGGCACCAAGAAGACAAGCAAGTAAAGAAGAATCTGTAGCACACAAAGATTGGGATGGTTGAGTTCGAGCTATAGCTCAACATTGGCAACCAAACTTGATGGTGCTTAAGGCAAAGCGGGGCGCTTGGTGAAAGACGAGACCGTGCAATGTGAGAGGTGTTGTGTAATGACTGAAAGAGTTGTGCAAAGCTCACAGAGGTGAGGGGAATTGCTAACTCGAAGGATTCGAAACTCATGCAAGGGCTTGTACATGGATGACGAAGTGTTCGTGGCCATCCCAAGGCGCGATCGGAACTCGGCGCCATGGAGCATCAGAACTTTCTCTTCAACATGGAAAGGATATGTCCATAGGACACTGAAATGTGCAACAAGTTCAGGATGTTGTTATACCTTAAAGGGTGCAGTGGAGACTGTATTGGAGAAGGGTCGCATTCTAGCAAGTACATTTGTAGGGGCAAAACAAGGCATAAGTTCAGCAAGACGTGTAACGCCCCTTAGTCCCACATTGGAAAAGTGGGAACATATGTATGCCTTATAAGGGTTGATGAGTGTTACGTCACAGTGTGGAGCCACCATTGACTAAGCCTTATAAGGCATACATATGTTTCCACTTTTCCAATGTGGGACTAAGGGGTGTTACAAGACGGAGTAGTCCAAAGGGGATGGTGGTCTCCGAAACTTCCAATAGAAAGTATTGTCACGGGCTTAGCTGATTTTGCCTAAGCCGTGCGGCACCCATGCGTGTCCGTCCGCAAAGGTCAGCCCTCCCCGAGATCTCCTAAAATCCCACAGACTTACAAAAAGAGAAAACAGGCCAGAAGAAGCAACTCCCACGGGATCCACAAGCAACTGCACAAGAAAAACACTTATACAAAGGATAATGGTCCACTACAGACCGAAGCCCGTTTCTTGTTGTACAAGATATGTACCTAAACCGAAGGACATGGACTAACACAAGCATTTCATCGAACACCTTGTTTACATTGTTGTCCGTGACATTCTCCCCCACTTATTCCTTCGACGTCCTCGTCGAAGCCATCAGACGCATCTCCTCGCTTTCTGAATCTTTAATCTTCTTTTTGGCTGCAACACGCCTTTGGCTCCTAGCCGCTCCACCGTTGTTGAGTAGTCGAACTCTAATCCGCCATGCCGCTTCAACTCACCAATGATGAATCGGTGGTTGGCTGAGTTGTGCTGATCCTTGTTGGTTCTCGCGGATCCCTCTGATGAAGGAAAAGACCTGCCTTATGATGTGCCAGTATCGCAGTATACTCATATTGCTTGAACTGGGTAGATGCTTGTTGGAGCTTTAACGAGCATCGCCTCACAGACTTTGAAGTTTTTAAGGTCCTTTCTCCATAATATTTGCCCATTGAACCTTCTTCCGCTGTTAGTTGTCACTTCCAAGTATGTTCGCATCACTCCCTCTTAGTCAATTGGGAATTGAAGTGGAAAAAACTACTCTCAATAGTACTGATCACCAATGGTGAGGATTTGACAACCATTGTCTTCCATAAGCTTTCTTTGAAGGGTCACTGAACTTGTGCAGAGCTCCCCTGCTTGGATAAGTAAGAGAACTGGGATACTCGACTTCACCCATTCTCTTCATAGTTGAGGAGGTAAGGTGGCTTCTCTCACCTCCTCGAGTTAAGAGAACTGGGGTACTCGGTTTCGCCCATTCTCTCGAGTTGAGAAGGCAAAGGTTACTCAATTTCGCCTGGCAAAGGTTACTTGATTTCGCCTGCCTCCTCGAGTTTGTACTTCATGCATTAAGCTGGGTACTAACATTCGCCTGCTCTTTGCTCACACTTCTGAAGCACTTGAAGTGGTTGCACTCCTTGCGTTGGGATAGCTACGGTGATTCACCTTCCCACTGCCATTGAACTTCTGGAATGCAAGAAGTTTTGCCCGAAAAGTGTAAAAAGTTTGCTTGGCTTCGCTCACTTCCTCGAGTTAAGAGAACTGGGGTACTCGGTTTCGCCCATTCTCTCGAGTTGAGAAGGCAAAGGTTACTCAATTTCGCCTGGCAAAGGTTACTTGATTTCTCCTGCCTCCTCGAGTTTGTACTTCATGCATTGAGCTGGTTACTAACATTCGCCTGCTCTTTGCTCACACTTCTGAAGCACTTGAAGTGGTTGCACTCCTTGCGTTGGGTTAGCTACTGTGATTCACCTTCCCACTGCCATTGAACTTCTGGAATGCAAGAAGTTTTGCCCGAAAAGAGCAAAAGGTTTACTCCAACTTGGAGTCCCCCAACTTGGAGTAAGTCTGTGATAGATCCGTCGCCTTTGGGCTTATACCGTGTTCTCCATCACCTTTGCCGCCTACTCCTCCCGAGTAGAAAGGTACAATACCATGTACTGCCTACTTCGTTTCTTGGTCTAGCACTCCTGCATCAACCCGAAATCCCTTAATTTCGGCTATCTAGGTGAGAAGCACATCGACATCGGTCTTATGAAGTTTCTTGGACTCTCGCCTCATCTTGGTACTTGAGTTTGCCTCTGCACTCTCCACTTCCTTGGCCCCTTTACGACCAATGTTGTCCCTTCATGAGAGCAAGGGATCGATGACTTCACGGAAGTCCGCATCTGCTACCATGGCGCCAAGCCCATAGCACTACTATCCGCTACCTTGCATCTTCATCCCTTCCTTCGCGATCGGTAGATCTGCCTGCAACCGTGGAGCTCCTCCGAGTCCACCTCCTCTCTAACCGACGCTTTTCTTTTGGGTAGCTGAGCCCGTTGGACTCGTGCCGCTTCCTCGCCTTCGACCACCGCCGACACCACCGTGTCCTCCTAGCAGTTCTCCTTGGTCGATGGAGAGACATGCAACTCTCATGCATGGCCTCCGCCATCTTGTTGCAGGCTCGTCTGCTTCTCCTTAGCTTCCTTGGTAGCAACGCTTACTCGGCCTTGTCCTCGACTTGCCCCTTAGCGAATGTGAGCAAGCTCCAACTCTCCAACTGCTCCGATTAATCAAGTCCCTCCATGGGACTCACCGGTACTTGCAATCGACTACTCCCTCGGTGGTACACGCCCCCATATCGTGACCAAGACTTTCATCGATGCAAGCTTGATGCATACACACGCCTCTGGATCGTGACATTCACTCCTTGAATCCACGCCCTTCTTGCCGCTGCATTGTTCATCAAGTGGAGCTCCCAGCCTCGATCATTCACATGATCATGTCCCCTCCATGGGACTCACTGCACGTGCACTTGGACTTCTTCCTCGGTGGTATAGCTCCCATATGTCGATGACTAAGGCTTTCATCCAATGCAAGCTTTGATGCACACACGAAGACCTCTGCTACTCGACATTCACTCCTTGAATCCATAGCCCTTCTTCTTGTTGTGTCGTACACCAAAGTGGAGCTCCCAAGAACTCCGATCATACCTCAAGATGATTTTGTCCCTCACGGGACAAGATTGCATTGCATTGCCACGAACTATTCCACCACGATCCGCACCATGTCGCCTCCGGTGACATCTCCATTGCATCTGATTCTCGCGTGATGAACTCGGACTTCTCCACATGTGGCCTCTGCCAACACATCGTAGGGCCTCGCCATCTCCGACTTTTAGTTCGTTCCTTGGCAATTCCTTCGTCCCCTCACTCGGTTACTCTGACGAAGCATAGCTCTAGGACAGTCGCCTAGTAGCTCAAGTCCGACTTGCTAGAGTGGGTGCACCATTGTCGGATCTTGGGCCTCTATCCCCTACCAAAGACAATCTTGCTATGCACCTCTTGTTCTCGACAACTTGAACGGCAACACTGTGGCATATTCTTCAAGAGTACCGCCTCTGCGTCCTCTTGCCCGTACTAAGGTCTCATGATCCTAACTTTACCTCCGCAAGTTGAATCATCAAATGCATCTCTTAGGTAGCTTGCATGTGCCTTGAAGCTCCCTTCATCTTTGGCACCATGCAAAATAAGTCTGTCCCATCAGAATGAAGAACCCATCGAACGACATGATCCCACTCTTGCCTCTACAAGAGTTCATGCCCTTGACCTCGGTCAAAGGAAAGCTCCGTGCCTCCGCTCCATGTTCCATCTTCTATGTCGACTCCCTTCATACGACTTGGATACTTCACCGAGTTCCACCCTAGTCGCTCTGCTCCTCGATTTGCACTGAGTTGATAGTGGCCCTCACGTCCACCATTCCACGGGTCAGCCCTCTGTTGAGTTCGATTTCTGCCTCGACTCTAAGTGTGCCTTCATATGATGTTGCCTTGGATTGCTCCCTCACTTGATCTTGAAATGCATCCACCAATGCATTACCTCCTTCGAGATCATGCGATAACTCTTCATCGCTCACTCGGTCCGTTGAGCTTTATAAAGATATAACCCTGAGAAACTCTTCCTCAATATGTGCAGTCCGTTGCACATGATTCTCCCACTAGAGAACTAGGACTTATCCCTCTTGGATATCTGTCCTACTGGAGCAACTTTTCTCTTTACATACTTCCCACTGGAAGTTTCGGAGACCATCATCCCCTTTGGACTACTCCGTCTTGCTGAACTCAAGCTTTGTTCTGCCCCCACAAATGTACTTGCTAGATTGTGACCCTTCTCCAATACAGTCTCCACTGCACCCTTCAAGGTCTAGCAACATGCAGAACTTGTTGCACATTTCAGCCACCTACGGACATATCCTTTCCATGTTGAAGAGAAAGTTCTGATGCTCCATGGCGTCGAGTTCTAATCGCGCCTTGGGATGGCCACGAACACTCTATCATCCGTGTACAAGCCCTTGCATGAGTTTCTAATCCTTCGAGTTAGCAATTCCCCTCACCTCTGTGAGCTTTGCACAACTCTTTCGGTCGTTACACAACACCTCCCACCTTGCACGGTCTCATCTTTCACCAAGCGCCCTGCTTTGCCTTAAGCACCGTCAAGTTTGGTTGCCAACGTCGAGCTATAGCTCAAACTCAACCATCCCAATCTTTATGTGCTACGCATTCTTCTTCGCTTGTTTGTCCTCGTGGTGCCTCTCGCGCAAAGGGGTTGGCTATTTCTTGAATGCCAAACCAGGATGCCCGCCTCCTGAGCGACTCCTTTCCCTACATCTCAATGTCCGCTTCCCCAAGCGGTTCTGTCTTGGGCTCCTCCACACTAGGTCCCCCACATTTGTATGGCAAGTGTTTCTGCGTGTGCTTGTCCCGCTCTGATACCGCATTGTCACGGGCTTAGCTGATTTTGCCTAAGCCATGCGGCACCCATGCGTGTCCGTCCGCAAAGGTCAGCCCTCCCCGAGATCTCCTAAAATCCCACAGACTTACAAAAAGAGAAAACAGGCCGAAGAAGCAACTCCCACGGGATCCACAAGTAACTGCTCAAGAAAAACACTTTATAAAGCCAAAATACAAATTACACCCATGGACATTACAAGCTCAGAGAGGTTGCACACAAAGGATAATGGTCCACTACAGACCGATGTCCCCACAAGTGCTTATAAGACACACTTGTATTTACAAGCCAAACTTGGCCATAAAGCAAATCAAACTAGGGCTTCCAAGCCTATTGCAAGCCCGCTTCTTGTTGTACAAGATATGTACATAAACCGAAGGACACGGACTAACACAAGCATTTCATCGAACACCTTGTTTACATTGTTATCCGTGACAGTATGTAAAGAGAAAAGTTGCTCCAGTAGGACAGATATCCAAGAGGGATGAGTCCTAGTTCTCTAGTGGGAGAATCATGTGTAACAGACTACACATATTGAGAAAGAGTTCCTCAAAGTGATATCTCCACGAAGCTCAACGGACCGAGTGAGCGACGAAGAGTCATCACATGATCTCGAAGGAGGTAATGCATTGGTGGATGCATTTCGAGATCAGATGGGGGAGCAATCCAAGGCAACATCATATGAAGGCACACTTAGAGTCGATGCAGAAATCGAACTCAATAGAGGGCTAATATATGGAATGGTGGACGTAAAGGCCACTATCAACTCAATGCAAATCGAGGAGCAGAGCGACTTGGGTGGAACTCAGTGAAGTATCCAAGCTGCATGAAGGGAGTTGACATAGAAAATGAAACATGGAGCGGAGGCACGGAGCTTTCCTTGGATAGTGGTCAAGGGCATGAACTTTTGTAGAGGCAAGAGTGGGATCATGTCGTTCCATGGGTTCTCCATTCTGATGGGATAGACTTATTTTGCATGGTGCCAAAGATGAAGAGAGCTTCAAGGCACATGCAAGCTACCTCAGAGATATATTTGATGGAGTAACTAAGGTGATTTAACTTGCGGAGGCAAAGTTGGGATCATGAGACCTTAGAACGGGGCAAGAGGACGCAAAGGCGGGTACTCTTGAAGAATATGCCACAGTGTTGCCATTTGAGTTGTCAGGAACAAGAGGTGTATAGCAAGATTGTGTTGGTAGGAGATAGAGGCACAAGATCCAGATAATGGTGCACCAACTCTAGTGAAGTCAGGGGACTTCAGGAGCTACTAGGCGATGGACTGTCCTAGAGCTATGCTTCGTCCAGGTGTAACCCAAGAGTGGGTGGACGAAGGAGAATTGCCAAGGGAGCGAACTAAAAATTAGAGATGGCGGAGGCCCTACGATGTGTTGGCAGAGGCCACACGTGGAGAAGTCGTAGTCCGTGTTCATCACATGAGAATCTGTATGTAATAGAGGTGTCACTAGGAGGTGACATGGTGCAACAGATCGTGGTGGAATAGTTTGTGGTAATGCAATACAGGAAATCATGTCCCATGAGGGATAAGATCATGTGGAGGTATGATCAGAAGTTACTGGGAGCTCCACTTCGGTGAACAATGCAACGACAAGAAGGGCTGTGGATTCAAGGAGTGAATGCCACAGTATTGCAGAGGCGAGTCTTCCATGTGTATGCATCGAAGCTTGCATCAGATAAAAGCCTTGGTCGTCAGCATATGGGGGCTGTGTACCACCGAGGGATTAGTCAGATTGTAAGTACCAGTGAGTCCCATGGAGGGGACTTGATTATACTCAGGTATAATCGGAGCAGCTGGAGAGTTAGATTGCTTCAGTGCTCACATTCGCTTAAGGGAGCCCGGCAAGTCAGAGGACAAGGCCGAGTAAGCGAACGTTGCTACCAAGGAAGCTAAGGAGAACAGAATCGACGCGAGCCCTGCAACAAAATGGCGGAGGCCATGCATGAGAGTTGCAGTCTGTCTTTCCATCGACCAAGGAGAACTACTAGGAGGACATAGTGGTGTCGAAGTAGGTGGTCGAAAGGGGCAAGGAAGCGACGATGAGTCCAGCAGGGCTCAGCTACCTAAAAGAAAAGCGTCGGTTAGAAAGGAGGTGGACTCGGAGGAGCTCCATAGTGCCGCAGAAACAGATCTACTGATCGCGAAGGAAGGGATGAAGATACAAGATAACGGATAGTAGTGCAATGGACTTGGCAGCGCCATGGTACCGCAGATGCGGGACTTCCATGAAGTCATCGATCCCTTGCTCTCATGGAGGGAGAGCATTGGTCGTAAAAGGGGCCGAGGAGGTAGAGAATGCAAAGGCAAACTCCAAGTATCAAGACAAGGCAGAAGGGCAGAGGCCAAGAAACTTCATAAGACCGATGTCGATGGGCTTCTCATCAAGATAGCCGAAATTAAGGGACTTCTGGTTGATGCAGGAGTGCTCGACCAAGGAACGAAGTAGGCAGTATATTGTACTGTACCTTTCTACTCAGAGGAGTAGGCGGCAAAGGTGATGGAGAAGATGGTACAATCCCAAAGGCGACTAGATCTATCAAAGACTTAGTCTAAGTTGGGGGACTCCAAGTTGGGATAAACTTTTTGCTCTTTTCGAGCAAAATTGCTTGCATTCCAGAAGTTCAATGGCAGTGGGAAGGCGAATCACAGTAGCTAACCTAACACAAGGAGTGCAACCACTTCAAGTGCTTCAGAAGGGTGAGCAAAGAGCGGGCGAATGTTAGTAACCAACTCAATGCATGAAGTACAAACTCGAGAGGCAGGCGAAATCGAGTAACCTTTGCCTTCTCAACTCGAGAGAATGGGTGAACCCGAGTACCCCAATTCTCTTAACTTGAGGAGGTGAGCGAAGCTAATTAACCTTACCTTCTCAACTACGAAGAGAATGGGTGAAGTCAAGTATCCCAGTTCTCTTACTTATCCAAGCAGGAGAGCTCTGCACAAGTTCAATGACCCTTCAAAGAAAGCTTATGGAAAACAATGGTTGTCAAATCCTCACCGTTGGTGATCAGTACTACTGAGAGTAGATTTTTCCCTTCATTTCCTAATTGACTAATCGAAAGCGGGAGTCATGCGAACATACTTGGAAGTGACAACTAATAGTGGAAGAAGGTTCAATGGGCAAACATTATGAAAAAGGACCTTAAAAACTTCAAAGTCTGCGAGGCAATGTTCGTTAAAGCTCCAACAAGCATCTACTCTATTCAAGCAATATGAGTATACTGCGATACTGGCGTATAATAAGGCAGGTCTTTTCCTTCATCAGAGAGATCCGCGAGAACCAACAAGGATTAGCACAACTCAGCCAACCCCACACCAGATTTAGTCATTGGTGAGTTGAAGCATCATGGCCGATCAGAGTTTGACTACTCAACAACAGCGGCAGAGAGCGGCTAGGAGCCAAAGGGGCGTGTTGCAGCCAAAGGAGAAGATTGAAGATTCAACAGAATGCGAGGAGATGCAGCGTCTATAGTGGCTTCGACGAGGACGTCGAAGGAATAAGTGGGGGAGAATGTCATGGACAATAATGTAAACAAGGTGTTCGATGAAATGCTTGTATTTGTCCGTGTCCTTCGGCTTAGGTATATATCTTGTACAACAAGAAGCGGGCTTGCAGTAGGCTTAGCAGCCCTAGTTTGATTTGCTTTATGGCCAAGTTTGGCTTGTAAATGCAAGTGTGTCTTATAAGCACTTGTAGGGAGTTTAGTATATAATGGACCATTATCCTTTGTGTGAAACCTCTCTGAGTTTGTAATGTCCATGGGTGTAATTTGTATTTGGCTTTATAAAGTGTTTTCTTGAGCATTTGCTTATGGATCCTGTGGGAATTGCTTCTTCTGGACTGTTTTCTCTTTTTGTAAGTCTATGGGACTTATGAGATCTCGGGAGGGCTAACATTTGCGGACGGACTCGCATGGGTGCCGCATGGCTTAGGCAAAATGAGCTAAGCCCGTGACACTAAGTACTAGAATATCAACGAACAACTTGCCAAGATCCGATAAACCTCCACGATCCAATAATACCAGACTAGGTTTGAGATATTATCTTACCTTGCTCGTGATTGGTCTGACAAATAATTATTAGGGACATTCATTGAAGGACTCAAGTCAAAAACTAAAGGAGAGTTAAAGCGCGACAGCCGCACACTGTGAAGGCTGCAATCTCTTTCACCCGAATCTAAAAAAATGGCTCAACCAAGATGCTCGGAGGATGAGAACCACTCCTAGACTCATGGCATATGAACTTCCTTCTACTTCCAACCATTCTTTGCTGTCAAAAAAATTGACAAGAGAAGAACTACGTGACCAATCGACAAAAAGTCTTTGTTGGCATTGTGACGAGCCGTGGGGCCACGATCATTGCTACAAAGGGCCGCCTCCTACTAATTGAACCTCTTGAAGATATAGAGGAGGAGGTCCAAAAGTATGAGGAAGAGGTTGCGAATAAAGAATAGTAGTCTATTGATTTTACGATGCACACTCTTGCCAACTATGCAAACCCGCAAACGATGAAAGTGGGAGGACTTCTAAAGCAACAACTGATCATCATTCTTATTGACACCATGAGCACCAAAAACTTTATGAATAGCAAGGTTGCTACCCAATCAATGCTTCAAAATAAAGGTTGTAGCAAGTTAGATGTTGAGGTCACCGATAGCCAAATTTTGATATGCGACGAAAGATGTCCATGGGTGAAATTATTGCGATAAGACCAAGAGATACTTGTTGATTTCTTCCACCTTCCTCTTGATGATTATGAGGCCATGCTCGACATCAAATGGCTCATTACACTAGGTGATGTTCCTTAAAGATTTTTTAAATTTATCATAAAATTTTTCAACCATGAGAAACAGGAGATCCTATGCGGGAAACATGGGAGTGACGTAACGATAACTTACACGTAGCAAGCAGAGAAAGTTTTGAATAAAGAAAACAATGACTTCATAATAAAACATCAGCAGCACTCTATGGGGAGCCAACAAAATTTAAAGACACGAACATACTCCAATTGTTTACTGAATTTTTAGATATTTTAATCGATCTATGTAACCTACTTTCTAACTAATGGCATGACCATCAAATTCTGATTCTCCCAGGTAAACCAATAGTAAATTCTCGGCTATATCATTATCTTCACCTCTAGAAAACTAAAATAGGAGGATTGAAGATGAGATTCTTGAAACAGATGTCATTCAGCCAAGTTGCCGCCCCTACTCTTCGTCAATGCTAGCTTTACCCAATTTCGACAAAGTGTTTATTATTGATGCATCGGGAGATAGAAATTATGTTATCAATATGTAAAATGGTTGACCCCTAGCCTACATCAGCAAAGCCCTCACCCTAAATCACCTAAAGCTACTAATCAACGATGAGGGAATGCTAACCTTTATTGAATTTGTGGCTTGGTATGATACATGACAACAGTACGAAGAGGAGATGAAAGTAAAATTGTAGCTTCTGCTCTCTCAAAACTCAGGTCGAGCTCACCATACCATGGACTTTACTAGAAGGCAGCTACTATCACAAAGGAAGGCCTGGCTATCATTAAAGAACAACCACACGCCAGCTAGCTAAGAAATAAACAGCCGCCCGACAAACGCTAGAGTAGAAGGAAGTTTGTTATTAAAGATTGAGTCTTTCTCCATATCCATTCCTACCAGTAGGAATTTATGAAGAATCGAGCCTCACAAAAGTAGTCTCCTAGTTTCTTTGGACCCTACAAAATTAGAGATCATATTAGAGCCGTAAATTATGGATTAAACTTATGCACTAATTCAAAATTACAACTCATCCTCTAGGAATCTCATCGCAAATGGAAGTTTAGAGAGAATAAATAAGCCCCGATTTATCCACCCAACACTGAAGTCGATAAAGAGGCCCAGGTTTAGTTGATGATTGTATAGGATCACGGGATCATGACACATCACCGTCTAGTCACTACTGTTGATGCTGGACCCTAGGAGCAGGATGTGTCTATTGTAGGTCTATAAGGGATCCTCGTGAGGAATTGCAGATCATGACCCAGAGACATAGAGCTCAACCTCGAGGACAAGGCTGATTTGAAGAGGGCGGGTCTATTAGAACTCTAGCTAGGGGAGTCCTAATTTAGTTTCATTAAAGAGGGCAAACATGTAAATCCTAAGGGCATTCATGTAAATCTTATCTAGCCAACCCCTATTAAAGAGGTGAGGAGGCCGGTTATGTTAGGATTAGTTTGAAGGAAGATATTTTGATGGAAGAATAAGATACATGTCACCTTAATTAACCACCCTTTATCCTAGTTAAAGAGGGGTTAGTTGAGGAGGGGTTAAGTTAGAATAGGATTAGGATTAGTTTGGACATTGTTACTTAGAGTTGCATTAGGAGTTGTTAGGAGTAGGAGTATTAGAGTGTGAGTCCTATTAGGAGTTAGGGTTTAGAAGGCCTATAAATAGCCTTGTAATTATCTACTTTTCATTATTAATAGATCAATTATACCCATTGTAATCTTCTTTTTAGAGCATTAAGTGGGCAGCAACCTTACTGCTCATGAAGTTCTGTGTGCTCCCCGCGTCGATGAGGATGATGATGGACTATTGCTTGAGAAACCCTTTGATCTTTAACTTTTGCAGGTTGGTGTAGCTGGCTAAGGTAGGGACTGTGCAGGTGGCCGGTAGTGGTGTATCCTTCTTCTTGGGCTCGAGAGTCGTATCTTCAAGTTTAGGTTCTTTAGTGGGCGCAATCATCAGTGGTGTCTCCTTTTTACATTAGTGTTCTAGGCTCCATAGTTTATCACAATACCCATATAGGCCCTTTTCTAATTCGTCATGAAGATCTTCTCTTGTTAATTTCTTTGGCTAAAGGGATCGGCTAATAGTAGGTGGTGGTGAAAGCTTTGGTGTTGCTGGTCGGGTGACCCTAGTCCTCCGGGCTTCATAGTCCAATCGCTTCTCTTAATGTCGCGTGAAGGAGATGGCTGCCTGAAGTATGTACGACTATCACGCTTTAACTTTTTCTTGAATCTCCAGCTTCATGCTCTCAATAAAAGTCCTTAATATCTATTTTTTAGACCATTCATAAATTTGATTAGATAACCTTTCAAACTTGGTTTGGTACCCTTGGATGGTGGAGGTTTGACAGATCATTGCTAGTTTTTCGTTAAGGTTCTTGTAATTGATTTGTGCTGAAGGTTTATATGCTTTTAGTTGAGATATGGCTCTTATACTCTAAGCATCTTGATTGAGGTGCCCTTCTTGAAGTTGTGTGTAGGAGATCGATGTCATCGAGTTGTAGGGCTGTCGTGTCTCCAATAGGTTCTTTTTACAATTTGAATTTGTAGCACGTTATGATCTTATTGGGCTCGGTGATTGACCCAATTTAAACTCCTCAAATAGAGCATATAATTTAGCATCCATACACATCTCAAAAGTCCCCAATTTGGCTTCGAATAAGCCTATCGATTTCATGACGTAAGGATCTCTAACCTGTCAAATAAATCAATTGAAGAGTGTAGTTGACATCTTCAAGTTAAAGGCAGTAATGGTAGTAAAATGTTAAGAAAGTGTTGCTATGATGTTGCTACAAAATTGTTAGGACTGCGGTGGTGAAGTCTCCAAGTGGTTGCTGCATTAATAAAGCATGGCAGCCAAGGGTAGCAGCAACGTTGGAGGAAGAAGACAACAATAGTAATGTCAGCTGCGGTTCTGTGATGATGCTACAAGGTCATCGAGGCTGTGATTTTTTAGGTGGTTGATATCTGTTAGAAGATGGTAGCTAAGAGATATGAGTCGAAAAGCAACAGTGACTGTGGAGGAAGAAGAGGGTAGTAGCTATGTCGGATACAATTGCGGGTGCAACTTTATAGCTGCAGGTGGAGTTGGTTGTAGCAAGGGTGTGCCTACGATAGAAGGAAGACGGGGTAGCGGAGTGCATGGCTATTATAGAGGAGAGCAGTGATAGTATAGAGTGAGAGACCACTGCTAGTCATGTTCACTTCGATGCTGGCCATGATCAAGGCAGTTGGTAGTGAAAGATTGCAGCTAGTAGCATTTCTTTCGCAAGAGATTACTGTTGGCTACGATCAAAGGGGATGGTAGTGAAAGATCATTGCTGGCAGCATTATGTAGCAAGGGATCACTGTTAGATGTGATCATATTGCTGCTGGTCATGATCAAAGTAGGTGGCAGCGACAGATTGCTACGGTCGCGATAAAGATAGATGGTAGCAAAGGATCGCTATTGGTAGCATTTGTGTCATAATGGATCGCTGCTGGTTGCGATCAAGGAGGATGGTCGTGAGAGATTGTTGCTAGAAGCATGCAGCATTGTGCAATGAGAGATGCATGTTGTAGTTGAAGGAATAAGGGAGATTTGTGGCTGAAAGGTTGGTGGATCGAAGGTTGGAGGCTGTGGTTTTTTGGGGCTTGTTTTGTGGTTATTTTGGGTATAGTTTGGGGCTATAGTTTTGTGGAGTTTTGGCTACGATTTGGTTTGGTTTTAGGACTACAATAGCAGTGGATGAAGGTTAGGAAAAAGGATTTTGGATCTGGGATAGATGGCTGTAAAGGTTTAATAGGGATCGGTGAGGGTATGCTGCGAATAGGTGTTGGTTATAGAAGGCTACAGTATTACGTTGTTTAATGGCTGATTTGGGTATGGTTTTGGCTACGATTTGGTAGGGTTTTGGGGCTATGATGTTAGAGGGTAAAGGTTAGGGAAAGAGAGTTTCAGATCTGGAAGCGATGGTAGTGAAGGTTTGATAGAATTCATTGAAGTTCGCTGCCATGTATGCTGCCTTGCAGAAGCATAATTAACGTCAAAGAAAAAGTAGTTTCTTAATGAAAAATCCAGCCAAAAATTATGAAATTTGGCTATGTTGGCACTACGACAAACCATAGAGTAGAGATCACTGCTGCAAAAGGGGAAAACTTTTTGTGATTGAATTGATCGAGGATCTAGAACCTGAGGACGTAAATCCCGAACCTAAGAAGGAGGATACAGAGGAAGAATCACAATCAGCATCAACACCATAAATACCCTAACCAGCTATGCAACCCACAATTCATGAAGGTCGATGGATTCCTTAAACACTTGCTGATCACCATTCTTATCGACATTAGAAGCACCAATAATTTGATTGACAGCAAGGTTGCTACCTGATTAACTCTCCAGATTGAAAATTTTAGCAGGTTCGATGTAAAAATCACAGATGGCCAAATCATCAACTGTAACCAAAAGTGCCCTCGGGTGAAACTAGTTTTTTAAGGCCAAGAAATCACTGTGAACTTCTTCCTCCTACCTCTTGATGATTATCAAGCACTACTTGGTGTCGAATGGCTACCAATTCTTGGTGATGTTTCCTGGAGTTTTTCCAAATTAATCATAAAAACTTTTAACTATGGAAATAAGTGATCCTACTATAACGCCCCTCCAAAATATCGATAATATTTAAAATTTTCCTCACAACTAATCCAGGATCCAAACACACATTTTGAGGTCACTAAGAAAACATTCAGATCAAATTTTCACCTCTATAGTCTACAAATTCATCACCTGCAGTTCATAAACATACCACGCATCACTCGATAATTCATATATCTGAACTCAACTCTTCAAAATAATAACCACACATAAACTCATAAGTGGGGAAGTCTATGCAGTCACCAAATCAACGATTACTATAAATTCATATCATTACATGAATTTAACTTAACATTCCAAAATCCTATACATGAGGGATCCTTTATCTTACACAAAATCCACAGGTTTAGATTCATCGTCACATTTCATAAGATGCAGAGTAGCTTATACAACAAAAACACATATGCTAACAAAGATCTGCCCAAAATCTTCTAAACTTTCCACGCCTCAATCTTAACAATTAAGCAAGCGATACGCTATCCTGAAAAATTTATCAACAAACGGGGTGAGCATAAGGAGCTCAGCAAGTGACTAACATATCCATATCAAAATAATACAATTTCCAAAGGAATACAGTTTCAAATTACAAGGCAGAATATACGATTTTGTAGACATAATATCGTTAGGAGCATAAGCATAATTGTCTTTTCAATCTTACATATTTGGTTCCTGACAGATGGGGCATAGAGTAATTGGAGCATCTCAGTAACAAAGGAAACATATCGGAGCTTATCAGTGGCAAACGAAATGTTACGAAGCATATCAACGGCATATGGAATATTTCGAAGCAAAATCATCAGTGAATGAAGCATTTCAGAGCATATCAAAAACAAATATCGTACAGAAGCTCAAACGTCGTCCTTGACGTCGCAATCATATCATTCTTATCCAGAGCATGAACAGAAACAACTCACCAAAACTCTGGATGTCATATCAAACATATAGAAGGTGTAGTGGGATCTCAGTCAGAATGTGATCCATCCATTTCTGAATGACCACCTGACAAATGTCTCCCACGTCTGGGAGCTCCATCCACCCACGTCTAGGTGAAGTCAGAGGGGGCCGGCAGAGCATCGCAGGCTCTAAGCACATACCCTTTACCATTTCTGGCAAAGGTCCAGAATATCCCACAGAGCGGGACCCCACATAGCGGGCAATAAGCGCATACCCTTTACCATTTCTGGCAAAGGTCCAGACAATCCCACACACCAGAGTACAAGAGGGCAGTTTTAACAATAAGTAGCATATGTCGGAAACACACGCGGAACAACAAAACGTGCATGTGCCTTTTCGAGACAATACGAAACAAAGAACAAATCTCTCACAAATGTATTCAGATTTGGAATGAAATGAAAACAAGAGTGTACAGGGATTCCAAGCAATCATATTTAGCTCAATTCCAATAAGAAGGTTAGACGAATTCAAATATCCAAAGGAATGGAACAGAATACGCGAAATCGACCAAAGCTCGATTTCGGACAGAATTCCAGTGGCACAGCAAACAAATATTTCAGAATATCAATTATGCTCCAATACCCATAAGAAAGCTATGGTCGAACCATATATCAATCTATATTTTTATGGAACAAATTTCGTATGAAACAGGATTCCCAACACGTAGTTACTTTTGATTTGGTAACCCAAGGGCAAAAACACAATCACTATTTTGCAGAATTTATAGGGTCGGATTCAACAGATAATAGGGTAGGAAATTGAATTCCAAAATTTTCAAACTATATGTCAAAAGAAAGATTTTCAAGTCTAGTTTCAAATAAAATCAGTTTGGTACAAATCAGAATTTTTAACAGGGAGTTATAGGCACTTTAGTATCGACAGGTCAGAAATCTTGAACCCTGTTTTACAGCGTCTATAGGCTCATTTGAAACAGATGTTTGGGTAAGTATTCGGTGTCCAAAATCTACAAAATCAGTGTCAAAAGGAAGATATAAGAGTCTAATTTCAAACAAAATAGTTCCTGCCTGAATTCACATTTTGTACTAAAACTTGTAGCTGAAACAGTGTATAGGGGTCAGTCTACCGAAAAACTTTAGAATCCATGGTTCTATGTCCAAAGAGAGACATATCGGTTTCTAAATAGAAATCCTTCAATTTATTTTGAATCCACATAAAAATAGAGACTAAAGATTCTGTAGGATGGGGTTAGAACACTTGCCTTTGATAATTTTGACCCTAAGTGAAAAGATTTGAGCAAGAACCCTTAAAGCCCCAATTTTCTTCTTCTTCTTCTTCTTCTTCTTCTTCTTTCTTTCTTTCTTTTTTTTTTTTTTCCCTGATCATCCATGCAGCTGCCTTCTCTGCTTCCTTAAGAACGAAGGCAGAGAGGCTTAAATGGTGGAATTTGTCATTTTATATATTTTGCAATTTAGTCCTTGCATTTAGTACATTTAGGATTAGGTCCTCAGGGTTTACATATAGGTCCTCAGATTCTTTCTTTTTTTTTTTTTGAACAGATCACCCAAATCTTACAAATAAGTTACTTCTGATTCATACTCTATTTCTTTTGTCAATTTAAAATGAATGCTTACATTATCACCAGAAATTTATACGAAAATTCGGAAATGAGGGGTGTTACACTCTCCCCCCCTTAAAAGAAAATTTTAGTCCTCTAAATTTATCGTACCTCTATCGATGAAAAGACTGGGATACACCTTTTTCATTTCCTCCTCTAGCTCCCAAGTTGTCTCCTCTCCAGAATGATGTCTCCAATTTACTTGAACCAGTGGGATGACCCGATTCCTTAGGACTTTTTCTTTCTTATCAACAATCTGAATAGGCTCTTCCACATAAGATAAATCTTTATCGATCTCCACTAGCTCATACTTAATGATGTGCGAAGGGTCATATATATACTTTCTAATCATCGAGACATGAAATATATCATGGACATGGCACAATGCTGGTGGCAAGGCAATCCTGTATGCAACAGAACCAACCCTCTCAAGAACCTCAAAAGGTCCAATAAATCTTGGGCTTAATTTTCCTTTCTTCCCAAACCTTATAATGCCTTTGGAAGGGGAGACTTTTAAGAATACAAAATCTCCGATTTCAAACTCAATATCTCGTCTTCTATTGTCGGCATAACTCTTTTGACGACTCTGAGCAGTCTTTAACCTTTTCCTTATAACTTGAATTTTCTCGGTAGTTTCTTGTACCTTGTCCGGTGCTAACAGCTTTCTGTCACCAACTTCCTCCCAACATATAGGTGTTATGCACTTTCGCCCATATAAAGCTTCATAAGGAGCCATCTGAATACTTGAATGATAACTATTATTATACATGAACTCAACAAGTGAAATATCCTTATCCCATTCATCTTTCCAATCCATAACATAGGCTCTAAGCAAATCCTCAAGTGTTTGAATTGTTCTTTCTGACTGACCATCAGTCTGAGGATGATATGCAGTACTAAACTTAACTTTAGTGCCCATCGACTCCTGCAATCTTCTCCAGAATCTAGAGAGAAATCTGGAGTCTCTATCAGAGATGATCTCCATTGGAATACCATGAAGTCTTAGTATTTCATTGACATATAAATCTGCAAGTTTATCAAGCGAATAAGTCATATTAATCGGTAGGAAGTGTGCAGATTTTGTTAACCTATCAATGATAACCCAAATAGCATCATGCTTCCTAGAGGTTCTGGGTAATCCTGAAACAAAATCCATAGTAATACATTCCCATTTCCATTCAGGGATATCTAAAGGTTGCAACAACCCTCCAGGTCTTTGGTGTTCTACTTTGATTTGCTGACAAGTCAAACATTTTGAAACATACATTGCAATTTCCTTCTTCATGCCTTCCCACCAATAATGACTTTGAAGATCTCTATACATCTTAGTGCTCCCAGGATGTATGGTGTACTTTGAAGTATGACTTTCCTTTAGGATTTGATTCTTGATATCTGGTTCATTTGGTACACATACTCTCTCCCCAAATCTCAATAGGCCATCCTTTGAAACTTGAAATTGTGGCTTCAATTCCTTTTCTACTTCATTCCTCAAGTAGATTAAATGTGGATCTCGTAATTGTGCTTCCTTAATTTGTTGAATAAGATCAGATTGCACTTGAATGGAGGCCATCAATATCATCGAGTCTTGCTCTTTCCTCAGAGCTTTCAAATCAAAATTTTCTTCTAATAACTTCCATTGCTTCACGACCAGACTAGCCATAAAACTTGTAGATTTCCTACTAAGTGCATCAGCTATAACATTAGCTTTGCCCGGGTGATAACCGATGGCACAATCATAATCCTTCAGAAGTTCTATCCATCTTCGCTGCCTCATGTTTAACTCTTTCTGAGTGAAAATATATTTTAAACTCTTGTGATCAGTGAAAATTTCAAACTGTCGACCATACAAATAATGTCTCCAAATCTTTAGAGCAAAAATAATTGTTGCTAACTCCAAATCATGAGTCGGATAATTCAATTCATAACCTTTAAGTTGCCTAGAAGCATAAGCAATTACTCTCCCTTCCTGCATCAAAACACATCCTAGGCCTTTTCTTGAAGCATCAGTATAAACTACAAATCCCTCACTACCACTTGGAATAGTGAGAATAGGGGCACTAGTCAACCTTCTTTTAACTCTTGAAAACTTTGCTCACAATCATCACCCCATACAAATTTCATGTTCTTTTTAGTGAGTTTGGTGAGAGGTTGTGCAATTCGAGAGAATCCTCCACAAATCTCCTGTAATAACCTGCCATGCCCAAGAAGCTTCTAACTTCTTACATTTGTTGGTACTTCCCATTCAACTACAGCTTCTATTTTCCTTGGATCAACAGATATACCCTTCCACGAAATCACATGGCCTAAGAAAGTAACTTCATTCAACCAAAATTCACATTTCTGAACTGCATACAACTTCTTTTCTCTAAGTATGGACAACACATCTCTCAAGTGTTCCTCATGCTCTGATTACTCTTTGAATACACCAATATGTCATCAATAAATACAATTACAGATATCCAAGAGTGGTTGAAATATCCTATTCATTAGTTCCATAAAAGTCAGGGCATTTGTCAAACCAAAAGGCATCACCAAGAATTCATAATGACCATATCGAGTTCGAAAGTGGTTTTGAAATATCCTCCTCCTTGATCTTCAATCGATAGTAACGACCTGTCAATCTTAGAGAATATTTGTGCACCTGCAATTGATCAAACAAATCATCAATTCTAGGTATGGGATACTTATTTTTGATGGTCACCGATTCAACTGCCTATAATCAATACAAAGCCTCAATGTTCCATCCTTCTTCTTCACTAATAGTAGGAGCACCCCATGGGGATACACTGGTCGTATGAAACCCTTATCTAATAATTCTTATATTTGCTTCTTTAACTCCTCTAGCTCGAGTGGTGCCATTCGTAGGGAGGCTTAGATATTGGGGTTGTCTTGGGGACTAGATCAATAGCAAATTCACCCTCTCTATCTAGAGGTAAACCAAGTCATCCGAGAATACATCAGAAATTCCTTGACCACAATTTCATCTAGGTGGGTTTCCTGATCTGAATGCTCCTTTACACACACCATATAACAAAAATAACCTTTCTGCATAAGACGATAAACTTGAAGTGCTGATATCAAGCAAGGAGGCAAATCATGCCTAATGCCCTCAAAGAAAAATATAGGCTGATCTGGTATGCAGAAAGTAATTATTTTTTTGTAACAATCAAGACTAGCGTGATGAGAAGATAACCAATCCATGCCAAGTATAATATCAAAGCCCTGGATCTCTAGGAGAATCAAATCAGCAAGGAGTTCGCGGTCTCCAATAGAGATCAAACAAGATGGGTAGACCAAGTTTGTTGCCAATGAATCTCCAACAGCAGTTGTTACATATAACATATAATCCAGGGGTTTAGGTAGAATATCCAAGTGACAAGCAAAGTATTGTGAAACAAACGATAAGTTGGAGCCGGGATCAAACAAAACTTTTGCATTTCTTTTAGAAACATGAAGAATACCTTCCACCACTGATTTGGAAGCCTTAGAATCTTGTTCGGTGATAGCGTACACTCTAGCATGGGTCTAGGAGACAGTGGCTCTTTCTTCCTTTTCAGTGGGCAATCTCTTAATTGATGATCTAGCTTTCCACAACCAAAACATGCTCCAGTCACCCGAAAACACTGACTTGTTTCATGATTTAATCCACATTTTGCACATAACTGTGTCCTCCCCAATGGTTTCCTTTTCTCAAATCCAGATGTCTTAAACCTCTTGTTACTAGCTTCATATTCATTTTCTCTCCTGCTTTTGCCAGTAAATTTGTCCCTTTTGTTCTTGCCAATGATTTCTTGAATTTCCTCCATGTCTCTTTCAATTTTCAAAGCTCTTTCTACCGTATCAGCATATGTTCGTAATTTTAAAGCTGACATTCGGCTTCTTATTGCTGGTCGTAATCCCCTTTCAAACCTTCTTGCTTTTCTAGATTCATCATCAGTCATATGTGTGGCAAACCTGGAGAGCTCAGTGAATTTAGATTCATACTTTGTAACCGTCATACTTCCCTGGATAAGATTCAAGAACTCCAATTCTTTTTGCTCTCTCATACAATCTGGAAAATATTTATCGTTAAACTTTTCTTGGAATAACTTCCATGTCATTGGCTCATGTTTGATTTTAGACATCCTCTTAATCATTCTCCACGGTTCAGCTTCTCCTTCCAACATAAAGGTGGCAAGAAAAACCTTTCGATCATCAGGGTAATTTAAAGCATCAAATATTTTCTCTATCTGCATCATCCATCGTTCTGCCACCATTGGATCAGACTCACCACTAAAACTGGGAGGACTAAGCTTCTTAAACTGTCCAATTCCCAACCCCGTCTGGTTTGATGTCTCTGTTCCATCATTACTTCCTTGATGGACAGGTTGTTGTTGTTGTTGCATCACTTGTGCCATAGTCTCCAAAGTCCGCATGATACCACTCAATTGATCAGCAGTAGATGCAACAGGAGAACCAGATGATCTCGTCATCCTCGTTTCCTAAAACATCAAAAAATATTTTCTTTGATCAATCTCTAAATGATAGTCAATAAACCTCAAAAAGAGAATATTCTTAGTGATTCTCAAATCATGCTCTGATACCACCTCTGACACGCCCCTCCAAAATATCGACAATATTTAAAATTTTCCTCACAACTAATCCAGGATCCAAATACACATTTTGAGGTCACTAAGAAAACATTCAGATCAAATTTTCACCTCTATAGTCTACAAATTCATCACCCTGTGTAGTTCATAAACATACCATGCATCACTCGATAATTCATATAATCTGAACTCAACTCTTCAAAATAATAACCACACATAAACTCATAAGTGGGGAAGTCTATGCAGTCACCAAATCAACGATTACCATAAATTCATATCATTACATGAATTTAACTTAACATTCCAAAATCCTATACATGAGGGATCCTTTATCTTACACAAAATCCACAGGTTTAGATTCATCGTCACATTTCATAAGATGCAGAGTAGCTTATACAACAAAAACACATATGCTAACAAAGATCTGCCCAAAATCTTCTAAACTTTCCACCGCCTCAGCCCAATCTTAACAATTAAGCAAGCGATACGCTATCCTGAAAAATTTATCAACAAACGGGGTGAGCATAAGGAGCTCAGCAAGTGACTAACATATCCATATCAAAATAATACAATTTCCAAAGGGATACAGTTTCAAATTACAAGGCAGAATATACGATTTCGTAGACATAATATCGTTAGGAGCAGAAGCATAATTGTCTTTTCAATCTTACATATTTGGTTCCTGACAGATGGGGCATAGAGTAATTGGAGCATCTCAGTAACAAAGGAAACATATCGGAGCTTATCAGTGGCATACGAAATGTTACGAAGCATATCAACGGCATATGGAATATTTCGAAGCAAAATCATCAGTGAATGAAGCATTTCAGAGCATATCAAAAATAAATATCGTACAGAAGCTCAAACATCGTCCTTGACGTTGCAATCATATCATTCTTATCCAGAGCATGAACAGAAACAACTCACCAAAACTCTGGATGTCATATCAAACATATAGAAGGTGTAGTGGGATCTCAGTCAGAATGTGATCCATCCATTTCTGAATGACCACCTGACAAATGTCTCCCACGTCTGGGAGCTCCATCCACCCACGTCTAGGTGAAGTCGAGGGGCGGCAGAGCATCGCAGCTCTAAGCACATACCCTTTACCATTTCTGGCAAAGGTCCAGAATATCCCACAGAGCGGGACCCCACATAGCAGGCAATAAGCGCATACCCTTTACCATTTCTGGCAAAGGTCCAGACAATCCCACACACCATAGTACAAGAGGGTAGTTTTAACAATAAGTAGCATATGTCGGAAACACACGCGGAACAACAAAACGTGCATGTGCCTTTTCGAGACAATACGAAACAAAGAACAAATCTCTCACAAATGTATTCAGATTTGGAATGAAATGAAAACAAGAGTGTACAGGGATTCCAAGCAATCATATTTAGCTCAATTCCAATAAGAAGGTTAGACGAATTCAAATATCCAAAGGAATGAAACAGAATACGCGAAATCGACCAAAGCTTGATTTCGGACAGAATTCCAGTGGCACAACAAACAAATATTTCAGAATATCAATTATGCTCCAATACCCATAAGAAAGCTATGGTCGAACCATATATCCATCTATATTTTGATGGAACAAATTTCGTATGAAACAGGGTTCCCAACACGTAGTTACTTTTGATTTGGTAACCCAAGGGCAAAAACACAATCACTGTTTTGCAGAATTTATAGGGTCGGATTCAATAGATAATAGGGTAGGAAATTGAATTCCAAAATTTTCAAACTATATGTCAAAAGAAAGATTTTCAAGTCTAGTTTCAAGTAAAATCAGTTTGGTACAAATCAGAATTTTCAACAGGGAGTTATAGGCATTTTAGTATTGACAGGTCAGAAATCTTGAACCCTGTTTTACAGCGTCTATAGGCTCATTTGAACCAGATGTTTGGGTAAGTATTCGGTGTCCAAAATCTACAAAATCAGTGTCAAAAGGAAGATATAAGAGTCTAATTTTGAACAAAATAGTTCCTGCCTGAATTCACATTTTGTACTGAAACTTGTAGCTGAAACAGTGTATAGGGGTCAGTTTACCGAAAAACTTCAGAATCCATGGTTCTATGTCCAAAGAGAGACATATCAGTTTCTAAATAGAAATCCTTCAATTTATTTTGAATCTATATAAAAACAGAGACTAAAGATTCTGTAGGATGGGGTTAGAACACTTGCCTTTGATAATTTTGACCCTAAATGAAAAGATTTGAGCAAGAACCCTTAAAGCCCCAATTTTCTTCTTCTTCTTCTTCTTCTTCTTTCTTTCTTTCTTTTTTTTTTTTTTTCCTGATCATCCATGCAGCTGCCTTCTCTTCTTCCTTAAGAATGAAGGCAGAGAGGCTTAAACGGTGGAATTTGTCATTTTATACATTTTGTAATTTAGTCCTTGCATTTAGTACATTTAGGATTAGGTCCTCAGGGTTTACATATAGGTCCTCAGATTCTTTCTTTTTTTTTTTTTTTTTGAACAGATCACCCAAATCTTACAAATAAGTTACTTCTGATTCATACTCTATTTCTTTTGTCAATTTAAAATGAATGCATACATTATCCCCAAAAATTTATACGAAAATTCGGAAATGAGGGGTGTTACACCTACGAGGAAAGTACGGGGGCAAAATATCGACTGTTTCTACGCAACACATGGAGAAGGTGTTGTATAAATCACATATCGGCTTCCTAATATGACTTTAAGGGTTGGAAACAGAGGAATCAATGATGAATGAAGATCCAAACCTCCCCTTATTGCTTGCTAAATTTTTGGGTGAGCTTGCTAAATTGACAAAAATGCGTCCTATCCAGCTGTATGACTACTGCAAGTTCGTAGAGGACGATAGCAAGATTATCCCTTCCCTCATGACATTACTGAAAAAAGATGTGTTCCTCTGGCTGGATGAAGCTACAATAGCCTTTAATGCCCTCACGGTTATGATTCCATCTACACCGGTCCTAGACTTACCTGATTCTGATAAAGTGTTCGTAATTGAATCTGACGCATCAGGAGTTAGAATTGGTGCTGTCTTCATGCAAGATGGCTGACCCCTACCCTACATCAATAAAGCCCTCTCTCTATATCACTTGAAGCTATTAATCTATGACGAGGAAATACTGATCATTGCTTAATTTGTGGCTTGGCATGGTATAGGCCAACGACAAAGAGGAGAGACGAAAATAAGCCTTGGAAAATTGTAGCTTATACTCATTCCAAACTTCGATCAAACTCACATTATCATGGACTCTACCAGAGGGCAGCCACTATCTCAAAGGAAAGTCTGGCTACCATTAAAGAATAACCACATGCCAGCCCATGCAAAGAAAGAAATAGCCCCCGATAAACATCGGGGTAGAAGGAAGTTTACTATTGAAGATCAAGTTTTACTTTATCTTCAGCCCTACCAGCAGAAATCTATGAAGACTGAAGCCTCAAGGAAGTGGTCTCCCTTTTTTTTTGGACTCTACAAATTAGAGATCATATTGGAGCCATGACCTATGGATCGAATCTGTGCACCAATTCAAAATTATAACTAATCCTTTAGGTATCCATCGTAAATGAAAGTTTAGATAGGATGACTCAACCCAGATCCATCCACCTGACATCCCGACTAATGAGGAGGCCTATTTCCAACTGGAGATCACATGAGATTATAGGATCACAATGCATCACCGTCCAGACACTATTACTGATAAAAAGATACAAGACAATGTTAGACCATAAAATCATGATTCACCTACTATAGGGGCTACAAGGAAGCCTCATGAAGAGTTGCATATCAGGACCTAGAGTCATGGAGTCTCAGCCTTGAGGACAAGGCTAACTTGAAGAGGGCGGATTTGTTAGGATCCTAGTTAAGTTGAGTCCTAGTCGATTGAGTCGAGTCCTTAGATTAGGTCTTATTGGCCAACCTAGACCTAATATTAGGTTGGCTAGGAGGAGAGTTGAGCCTATTGTAATAAATCAGCCTAAATCTAAGTAGGGTTAGGATTTGGCTTAACTGGAGTATGGTTAGAAGTCGTAGTTGGATTCGAGTTGGAGTCAACCAAGTCAAGCTTGTAATCAACCCAATTGGCCACCCACCTTGATGAGGGGAAGTTGGCTAGGGCTATGAGGAGGTGGTTAGGATTTAAGATGGGACTGTTTCATATGGAGTAGGAGTTTGATTAGGAGATAGAGTCTTAGTTTACTTAGAGTAGTAGTTTTACTAGGAGTTGGAGTCTTATATTAGGGAGGAATCTTGATAGAGTAGGAGTTCTATTATGATTAGGGTTTTGAGACCCTATATAAACACTTGTCATGAATAGATCAATCATTTTTGTCATGAATAAATCAATATTTTCTTCAACTCTTATAGTCGAATACCAAGGAGGGAGGAACCCCTATAGAGTTCTTGCCGATCCACTTCAGGGATCAATCCGAGCTTAGAATCCTATGGGGTTTTAACACCTTGCCAGAACTTGTAATGAATTATAGATATGATAAGCACTTCTAGTTTCTAATACCCATATGTTATCATGAAAATCTGATAAATGGCGACTAATTATGAATATACCTTGGAACTTCTCCAAGCTTTTCTTTCACCTTGTTTGTAAGGTAATCCTTATAGTTCCTCTTCCAATGTTCATCTTTGTCATAGTGGAAGCATTGTCCTTTATTCTTTCTTGGTTCTTTCTTAGTAACCTTTGTCTTACCTGGTCTTTTTTTGCTCTTGCCCTTTTTAAGGGTCGTCCTGGCTTTTTTTTCTTTTCTTCTTGGTCTCACTAATAAAGAGAATTGGCTTCTATTTTTTGATGACTCTTAGCTTACCTTAACATATTGAGGAGCTCAGGTACAGTCACCTCAAACTTGCTCATATTAAAATTTATGATGAAGTGATAACAGGAATCTAGAAGAGACTAAAGTATAAGATCAACGAACAGGTTATCCTCTGTGACTATTCTTAGACCTGTGATAGAACCTAGAGGAATTCTATGCAAATTGATCTTTGAGGGGGATCAACCCTTGGAATGATATAGGGGTTCCTCCCTCCTGAGTAGTCGGTCATAAGGCTAAATTGAAGATTGATCTTTACTTATTTAAAAGTGATGGATGCCACATGCTTATATAGGGTTCTAAACCCTAACCCTTGGGAGGCTGCTCCCCTAAAGTAAAATGTCATCCTTACCCTCCACCCTAGCTGACTTGCCCTATAAGGGCAACGGCCTAGGGGGCTACAACAAGCTAGAAGCCCCCACTAGAAACCCTAGCCAACCTGCCTAGTAAATGGGTAGCAGCTAGGAAACCCTAAGGCCCTAGACATAAACCATAGCCAACCTTCTTTATAGGATAGAGGCGGCTATGTGGGGTTTATTACAATCTCACAAGGTTTTTATTAGTGACTACTTGGTTGATTAGGACCTAACCCTGCTAGGGTCCTATCAAGCCTACCCTCTTCATATCAACCTTGTTCTCAAGGCTGAGGTTCCATGAACTCAGGGAACCTAGTCTTTAGCTCCTCATATGATTTCCATATGGTATCTTCAAGTGGTAAATTTTTCCAATGCACCAGTAATTAAATATAGGGACGTTGGCGATGCATCACAATCCTATAGTCAAGTATAGCCTATGGTTGGGCTCTTATATCTCCATTATCAGTGGTGTTGGGCAGTTGAACATAGGCTGACTCAGGCTCCCCCAACTTGGGCTTCAAGCAAGATACATGCAAGACAGGATGGATTTTAGCATCATCAGGTAGGTTAAGTCTGTATGCCATAGCTCCAATACACTCTGTGATTTGATAGGGACCATAAAAGTATGGAGATAGCTTCATAGAGGCTTGCGTGTTGATGGATAATTGCTTGTACGGCTGCAGGTGAAGATAAACCCAATCTCCTATTGAGAACTCTCTTTCGCTTTGATGTGTGTCGGCTTGCTGCTTCATTCTGGCTTGAGCAGTGGAGAGATTATCCTTTAGTAGTTGTAGGAGTTTGTCCCTGTCAATTAGGTTTTGGTCGACTTGATCTACTTTAGCTGAGCCAATTACATACTTTAGAATTATTAGGGCTGGTTGACCATACAGTACTTCATATGGTGTACATTTTGTAGATGAGTGATATGTAATATTATACCACCATTCAACTCAAGGGAGCCATTTCGTCCACTCCTTTAGCTGGTCACTCGTGAAACACCAGAGGTATGTCTCTAAACACCTATTCATCACCTCAGTTTGGTTGTCAGTCTGTAGGTAGTATGTTGTGCTCATCTTGAGTTTGGTACCCTATAGCTGAAATAATTTGATCCAAAATTTACTGTGAAAAACCTATCATGATCACTTACAATGGACTTTGGCATCCCATGCAATTTAACAATATTTTGTACAAAAATCTAAGCAATACTAGTAGCAATGTAGGAATTTCGTACAACACAAAAATAGGCATATTTCATAAGTCGATCAACCACCACGAGAATTGTGCTTTTACCTTGGGATGGTGGCAGTCCTTCAATGAAATCCATGGAGATGTCAGTCCACACTAAATCCCATATGGGTAGTGGTTGTAGCTTCCTTGGATTTGCCATTGATTCACCCTTCTGCCGTTGACATACATCCCACTGTGTTATAAATTCAAAAATAATTTTTTTCATCCCTCTCCAAGAAAAATTTTATTTCACTCTTTCGTATGTTCTCAGAAATCTAGAGTGCCCTGCTAAAGGTATGGGGAGCATCTCTTGCAGGATGGTTTTGATGCAAGGTGAGTTGGGTATAAGCACAATGCGATCTTTGTAGCGGAGATCCTTCAAATCCTAACTGTAGTGAGCTATTGCGCTTGGATCCTCTAAATTTTTTTATGATGTTACTAGTCTTTGGATCCTTCTTTCATTCCTCCGTAATGTCCTCAAGGAAGCTGTTGGTAGGAAGGGAGATGGCTACAAATTTGGCTTGTTCGAGTAGCCGTGATAGTGCATCTACAATAATGTTTTATTTCCCTTTTTTGTAGATAATTTCATAATCAAATCCAAGAAGTTTGGTTACCCATTTTTACTACTTGGGGGATGATATCTTTTGCTCTAAAAAATATTGGAGACTTCTATGGTCAGTTTTAATTTGAAAGCGTCGGCCGATCAGATAGGGTCTCCACTTTGTTACTACATGCATAATGGTGAGCATCTCCTTATCATATATTGATATTTTTTATGGAAGGGAGATAATGCCATACTAGTATATGCAAGTGGTTGACCATCTTGCATAAGAATGGCTCTAATTTCGACTCCAAATACATTGGCCTCAATGATGAAGGTTCGATTGAAATCAATTAGCGTTAGCACCAACGTCGTCATCATGGTTGCCTTGAGTTTGTCAAAGGTAGCGGAGGCTTTGTTCGATCATTGAAAAGTGTCTTTCATTAGTAGGGAGGTGAGGGTGTACTGATCTTTTCATAGTACTTCATAAATTTTTTGTTGTAGCCCGTTAGTCCGAGGAAATCTCGTAGCGATTTCACGTTCTTAGGTTTCGGCCAGCCCTACATTGCTTTAATTTTTGTTTGGTCTATGCCACTTCTTTTTCTAATATTATTTGTATAAGGTACTCTACTCTTTGTTGGAGAAAGCTGCACTTTGATTGCTTAACAAAAAGAGTATTCTCCCAAAGGATCGTTAAAACAAATCATAAGTGCTGAAAGTGAGTCTCAAGTGAAGGGTTGTAAATGAGAATATCATCAAAAAATACCAGCACTAATTTATGATGAAAGCTTTGAAAAATATTGTTCATGAGACTTTAGAAGGTTTAAGGAGCATTAGTTAGTCCGAAAGGAATTATCAAGTATTCATAATGACCGTTATGCATTCGGAATGTAGTTTTTGGAATGTCATTTTCACATACCCGAATTTGGTGATACTTGGATCGGAGGTCCAACTTCGTGAAGACTCAAGCTCCTTTTAACTCATCAAGAAGTTCATCCACCACTAGTATTGGGTACTTTTCCTTAACAGTGATGCCATTTAGAGCTCGGTAGTTGATGCACACATGCCAACTTCCATCCTTCTTTTGTACAAGTAACATCGACGATGAATAGGGGCTGCAGCTTGGCCGAATGACCCTAGTCTCATTCATCTCCTCCACAATCTTCTATATTTCATCCTTTTGGAGATAGAGATAGTGGTAGGGCTGAGTGTTTACTAGTGGTTTCTGTAAAAGAATTGGAATATGATGGTCATGTTGTAGAGGAAGATCGCACGATCGACAACAATGTCAACAAATTTAGTAAGCAGATGGGCAAGACTTTGATCTTCAACTTTTATTTTCTTCTCCTCTTGTTGCTGTTGAAGTTGCATCAAGAAGACACCATTCACCTTGTGTAAGACTTTCTCCGTTCGTTGAATCAAAATGGTTGTTATGTTACTTTCGTGCTTCCCACGTAGGATGACATGTTTGCCTTTATAGTAAAATTTCATAATTAATTTAGAAAAGTTCTAAGAGACATCACCAAGCATTGTTAGCCATTCTATGCCAAGCATGGGTTCACAATCATTAATTAGTAGGATGAAGAAGTCGACAATAATTACTTGGTATTGTAGCAATAGTTTCACCTACATGCATTTTTTGTCACACTTTAAGATTCAAATGTCGGTAACTTTTACGTCAAATTTGCTACAATCTTCAATGTAGAGCACTATCCAAGCAGCAACCTTACTATTTAAGAAGTTATTAGTGTTGCCCATGTTGATGAGAACAATGATCGGTTGTTGTTTGAGTAGGCCTCCAACTTTCATCGTTTGCAGATTTACGTTGCCTGCAAGAGCGTGCATCATAAATTCAGTCAGTTGTGGCTCTTCTTCCACATCTTCTTCTTCATGTTCAAGGCTCTCTTCTGGATGTTCAATGACCTCTTCTTCCATGGGTTCAATCACAAGAAGTCTCCCTTTTCTATAGCGATGCTCGCGGCTCCACAGCTCGTCGCAATGCAAACTTAACCCCTTCGTTGATCGCTCCTGAAGCTCTTCTCTTGACAACTTTTTTGATGTAGGGGCTCAGTTGATAGTAGAGAGCTAAGGGCCTTGATGTTGCTAGTCAGGGAGTGACCCTAGTCCTTTGGGCTTCGTGGTTCAATTGCTCCGCTTGAAGTTGCATGAAGGAGATAGTTGCCATTAGTGTGTACGGTTGTCGCACTTTAACTTATCCCCGAATCTCCAGCTTCAAGTCCTCAATGAAAATCCCTAATAGCTATTTTCTAGACCAATCATGAGTTTGATTAGATAACCTTTCAAACCTAGTTTGGTACTTCTAGATGGTAGAGATTTGACAAATCTTGGCTAGTTGTCCATCAATGTTCTCATAATCGGTTGGTCCAAAGCGGATCAGCAGCTCTTTTTTAAATTTTCTCTATGAGGGGCCTTCATGAGTGTATTCAAATCAATCAAACCATTATATGGCATCCCCTTTAAGATGTATAGCAATAATTTCCACCATAGATGCATCCGAGTTTTTGTGATACGGAAAATATCACTCCATACGTAAGATCCAACCGATCAGGTCTCCTTCCTCTCATCTAGGGAAGTCTACCCTCATGCGTAGATAGTAGAGATCGGTTATAGAGCCCCCCCTCTCCTAGGATTCATCTTTTTAGTAAAAGCTTTCTCCTTGTGATTTCCTCGGGCTCGGTGGTCGGCCTAAACTAAGTTTAACAAAGATAGTTCATATTTTATCCTCTATTCGCATCTCGAAGGCTTCAAATTTAGCATTGATTGCCTCTTCAGATGTCATAGAATATGTCTCCAAATCTGTAATGTTAAGATTTGTCTTTTGTTGTCGGGTTAAAGGCATGTATCGGTTGAGAGAAGTGGTGGCGAAGGGGTTGATGGATCAGTGGATGTAGGCTACGATTTAGGCTTGTTTATGGTCTATTTTGGTGCAGTTTAGGTTGCAGTTTAGTGGAGTTTTAGTGCTGTGATGGTAGTGGATGGAGGTTAGAAAAAGGGTTTCAGATCTATGGCAGATGATAGTAAGGTTTGATGGAAATTGGTGGAGGGTTCATTGTGGATAGGTGTTGTCTCGTAGGAGCAGAATTGTCGTCGAAGAAATAGCGGTTTCTCGATAAAATTTCGAAAAAACCAAGATATTTATGGAGAAAATTGGTAGTAAGATCTTGATTTAAATATCAGTAAGGATAACAAATTAGATTAAGAAAATTTTAGCAGCTTAACAGCAAGGAAACGTTGCAAGTTATGATACCAGAATCTCGTCAAAAAATTCAGCGATTCTACGATGAAAATTTGCATCAACACTAGAATATTTTTAGAGATGAATTCCATGATAGATCAACACAGCAATCCTTCATCTGCAAAGATGATAACTTTTACGATAAAACGAATTCATAGCAAGAGACAGAAAATTGTAGAGCAAAAGGTATTGGTGATAGGAAAATACCATATCTCTGATGCAATTGGTGATGGCGGTAGCAGATTGATCTAATATGCAATAGGAGATGATGATGGAGACAACGTCATCAAAAGCAATTGTGAGAATTGTTTGGTTGATCGTGGGTAGCAGGGATGGTAACAAAAGCAGTAAGATCGCTACTTTGATACTAGATGATAGAACCCAAAAGAATTCTATGCAGATTGATCTTTGAGTGGGATCAATCCTTCCTCCATCGCTACTTTGATACTAGAAGATTGATTTTTGCTTATACAAAAGTGGTGGAGGCTACTTGCTTATAGAGGGTTCTAAACCCTAACCCTTGGGAGGCTGCACCCCTAAAGTAAAATACCATCTTTGCCCTCCACCCTGGCCGATTTGTCCTATAAGGGGTGGCGGCCTAGGAGGCTATAACAAGCTAGGCACCCCTATTATAAACCCTAGCCGACCTACCCAGTAAAGGGGCGATGGCTAGGAAACCCTAAGGCCCCAGATATAAATCCTAGCCAAACTTCTTTATAGGATAAAGGCGGCTAGGTGGGGTTTATTATAATCCCAGGATTTTTATTAGTGACTACTTAGTTAAGTAGGACCTAACCCTGCTAGGTTCCTATCAACCTTTGAGTTTCTCAATCTACTCTATCATCTTTAGGACATAGTTCTAAATCGATATCCCTTCTGTCATCCTCGCTTGGAAGAGACTCTTGGATATCTCATATCTTTGAGTTCTTCCTTGTTTCTCAAACAGCTAGTAGAGATAAAGAAGGATGGAATTAGCATCCATACTCTCATATTTCCTCTGTAGCTCAAGAGTCATGAAAGCCAACATATAACATTTTGCCAATATGTAATCTTCTATATACTTCACGTAGTGAGCGATCTCATCGTTGCTTGCTCCTTCTTCTGACGTGGGCATAATTGTATTAAGGATGTATGTGATTTTCTATACTATGAGAATAATTCTCAAATTGTAGAGCTAATCCATATAGCCAGGACCAGTGAGGCGGTTGGCATCAAGTATGCCACGTAGGGGGTTTGAAGTGACAAACAAGATGTAGCGTAAATTAATAACATGTAAATTTTACAGAAAAACTAATTAAGATACAGACTTTTATCTTGATGTACTCTCACTATTTTCCTAGCGAATTATGCGACACCCTCAGCATGTGAAACAAAAGTCTTCGGCAAACTTCTAGTGGGGATCATGATCTAATCAGTGACTTAATGCAACCTCGAGTGACTCGACCAATTACACTGAGCCTGAACGGTAGACAACCCTTCCTAATCACAACTCCTTGTGATTCCCATTATGTTCGACCTCTGAATCATCATGATCTTGACTTCTCGACCAACCATGAAGTTCAGTTAAGTTATGATAGGACTCCAGCAGGGTTGAGTCATAATCCCCCTAGAAGTAGTCAATAAAACCCTACTAGATTATAATAAAGCCACTCCTATCTTATAAAGGAGTATGGTTAGGGTTTAGATTAGCCCTTAGGTCTTAGTGGTCGTCGCACCTTTACTGGGTTAGTTGGCTAGGGTTTTCCCCTGCTTAGGTCGATTATAGAGCCAACCTAGTCGACCCTTGTGCCTATTAAGGCAGGTTAGCTATAAGAGGGGCAAAGGGATAATTTTACTTAGGCAAGCACCCCATTAAACTAGGGTTGGATCCTTATATAATGATGTAGCCGCCTCCTCTCTTGAATCAAGCAATTATCAATTTTATTTCAGCCTTGTGTCGAGTCTAGGAGGGAGGAACCCCTACAACGTTCCAAAGGTTGATCCCTCTCAAGGATCAAAATGTATAGAGCTCCTTCTGGGGTTCTATCATCTGGTATCAGAGCAACGATATTGCTACCCCTGTATCTATCATCCATGCCTCCACCTTCTGGGGTTTTGCCACAATTGCTTTTGATGTCGCTTCCATCGTCGCCCACCGAGCCACAGATCCATCAATCTACTGCCTTCCTCTCCATCAACATAAAGATCTAGTAAAAACACCAAAGCCCATGCCTCTTGCTACTGCTATTCCTCTATCTTATATATGGGAGAAGTTTTTCCAAAATTTTCTTGCTGCAAAATTTTACCATCGCAAACGTTAACATCGTTGTGAAGGAGAAACACTGTAGAAATTGTCAACTGATTGTTGCTTCTTAGAGCTAAACTTTTAATTATCCTTTTTGACTAAAATTTTTATACAATTTCATAGATCGTCTTAGCTTTCATCTAAGACTAATCTTATAAAAAAACTCTTTCTGGATCTGGACTTATAGTGCTATGATTCTTCATTATGTAGTGCTCAAATTTTATGATGGAGAATCTAACTTTTATCTATTGGCCTCTTGAACCAAACTTTTGTTCATTTTTTTTAGCCAAGATTTTTACACAAATCCAAAGATTAACTTGGATTTCATCTATTGATTTCTCAAAAAAATTCCTTCTAGAACTGATTTTCTTATGCAATCATTCACTAACATGCAGTTCTAGAATTTTTACGATGAAGGTTCTACCTTTCGTCTTTTATCCTATTTTCCTACTATTATGCTGCCAAAATTTTGCCAAACTTTTTATTAATATTCCTAACATCTAAACCAAGGGTTTCTACATAATTTTCTTAAACTTTCCTCTAGAATTTATATTAAGAAGTTATCATTTCTCTGACAAAAAGCCGGTTCGGTAGGACAGCACAACGTAACACATTTTTTTGCCAAATTCTATCATATTTAGTGCTATTTTTTATGAGATTTTGGACTCTTTTTTCCTCATCTCAAATCCCTACCATCCTCACCAAAAATCCTTCTAAATCTTACCATAAATTGAACCCAAATAGCCATCCCAATCAGCCCGAATCGCACCAATTTGTAGCCTAAACTCCACAAAACCGTAGCCCCAAATAGCACCCAAAACCACAAACCGCACCCAAGAACTGAAGCCTTTGGTCCACCAACCTTTCAGCTGCCCAATCTCCCTGATCCCTTCAACCGCAGATGCATCTTTCGCTACCCAACGCTGCCAATAGCGACCTCTTGCTGTCGTCCTCCTTGATCGCAGCCAATAGCGATCCTTGCGGTAAAAAGCTACTAGCAGTCATCTTTCGCTGCAATCTATTTACATCACAGCCCACAATAATCATTCACTACCAACTATTTTGATTGCAGCCAGCAACAAATTGAATACAACATCAGCTATCTCTAGCTTCATTCCACTGCTGCCCTCCTCTGCAATAGTTGTGTACATCGCTGCCCCATCTTCCTCCTATTGCAGCCGTACCCTTGCAGCAACCGACGCCTCCTGCAACCACGAAATCACACCGCAGCTGCAACCGATGTTGCTACTGCCCTCTTCATCCTCCGCTATCACTACTACCTTCCGACTTAAATCTCTTGGCTGCCATCTTCCGACAATTATCAGCCACTTAAAAAATTGCAGCCTCAACGACATTGCAATGTCAACATTGCAACATCACTAAAGAACCACAGCCAATGTTACTGCTGCCATTTTCTTCCTCCACCGTTGTTGCAACCCTTGGTTGCCATCCTCCATTTGGAAACATGACCATCGCAGCCCCGATATTACTACCATTGCTGCCTTCCACCTGAAGATTGCAGCTACACTCTTTAATCAGTTTGATTTGATAGGTTAGACATCCTTATGTCATGACATCGGTGGGCTTATTCGAAGCCAAATTGGAAGCTCTTGAGATACATATGGATGTTAAATTATACGCTCTCTTTGAGGAGTTTAGATTGGGCTAATAACTTAGCCTAATAAGATCACAATATGGTGAAATTTAGATTATAAAAAGAACCTTAGTAAAGAACTAGTGATGATCCGTCAAGCCTCCACCATCCAAGAGTACCAAACCAGGTTTGAAAGGTTATCTAATCAAACTTATGATTGGTCTAAAAAATAGATATTGAGGACTTCTATTGAGGGCTTGAAGCCAGAGATTCTAGAAGTCGTTCAAGCGCGACAGCCATACACATTTAAGGCAGCCATCTCTTTTGCGCGACATCAAGAGGGGTGATTGAACTATGCAGCTCGGAAGACTAAAGTTGCTCCCCAACCAGTGGCACTAAAGTTTTCACCTTCTCCTACTATCAACTGACCCCCTTAGCCACATACATTAATAAGAGAAGACCTTCATAATGGATCGACAAAGGGCCTATGTGGGTATTGTGATAAACTATAGAGCCTAGAACATAAATGTAAAAAGGAGACACCACTGATGATTGTGCCCATTGAAGAACCCAAACATGAAGATACGACTCTCGAGCCTAAGGAGAAGGATATACCCACACGGCTCCTATCTTAGCCGGCTATACCAAACTATAAAAATTGAAGATTAAAGACTTTCTCGAGCAGTAGTTCGTCATCATCCTCATCGACACCGTGTCACGGACAACAATGTAAACAAGGTGTTCGATGAAATTCTTGTATTAGTCCGTGTCCTTCGGTTTAGGTACATATCTTGTACTACAATAAGCGGGCTTGCAGTAGGCTTAGTAGCCCTAGTTTGATTTGCTTTATGGCCAAGTTTGGCTTGTAAATACAAGTGTGTCTTATAAGCACTTGTGGGGACTTTGGTCTATAATGGACCATTATCCTTTGTGTGCAACCACTCTGAGTTTGTAATGTCCATGGGTGTAATTTGTATTTTGGCTTTATAAAGTGCTTTCTTGAGCAGTTGCTTGTGGATCCCATGAGAATTGCTTCTTCTGGCCCGTTTTCTCTTTTTGTAAGCCTGTGAGACTTTAGGAGATCTCGGGGAGGGCTGACCTTTGCGGACGGACACGCATGGGTGCCGCACGGCTTAGGCAAAATTAGCTAAGTCCGTGACAATGTGGTATTAGAGCGGAACAAGCACATGCAGAAACACTTGCCATACAAACGTGGGGGACCTAACTAGGCTGTGTGGAGGACAGCCTGCACGTGCAACCGTTTGGGGGAAACGGACATTGAGATGTAGGGAAAGGAGTCGCTCAGAGGAGCGGGCATCCTAGTTTGGCATTCAAGGAATAGCCAACCCCTTTGCGCGAGAGGCACCACGAGGACAAACAAGCAGAGAAGAATGCGTAGCACACAAAGATTGCGATGGTTGAGTTCGAGCTATAGCTCGACGTTGGCAGCCAAACTTGATGGTGCTTAAGGCAAAGCAGGGCGCTTCGTGAAAGATGAGACCGTGCAAGGTGGGAGGTGTTGTGTAACGACCGAAAGAGTTGTGCAAAAGCTCACAGAGGTGAGGGGAATTGCTTACTCAAAGGATTCGGAACTCATGTAAGGGCTTGTACACGAATGATGGAGTGTTCGTGGCCATCCCAAGGCGCGATTAGAAGTCGGCGCCATAGAGCATCAGAACTTTCTCTTCAACATGGAAAGGATATGTCCGTAGGTGGCTGAAATGTGCAATAAGTTCAGCATGTTACTAGACCTTGAAGGGTGCAGTGGAGACTGTATTGGACAAGGGTCGCAATCTAGCAAGTACATCTGCAGGGGTAGAACAAGGCACAAGTTCAGCAAGATGGAGTAGCCCAAAGGGGATGATAGTCTCCGAAACTTCCCGTGGGAAGTATGTAAAGAGAAAAGTTGCTCTAGCAGGACAGATATCCAGGAGAGATAAATCCTAGTTCTCTAGTGGGAGAATCATGTTCAACGGACTACAGATATTGAGGAAGAGTTCCTCAAGGCTATATCTCCACAAAGCTCAACGGACCGAGTGACCGACGAAGAGTTGTCGCATGATCTCGAAGGAGCTAATGCATTGGTGGATGCATATCGAGATCAAGTGGGGGAGCAATCCAAGGCAACATTATATGAAGGCACACTTAGAGTCGATGCAGAAATCGAACTCAATAGAGGGCTGACCCGTGGAATGGTGGACGTGAGGGCCACTATCAACTCAGTTCAAATCGAGGAGCAGAGCGACTTGGGTGGAACTCGGTGAAGTATCCAAGCCGCATGAAGGGAGTCGACTTAGAAGATGGAACATGGAGTGGAGGCACAGAGCTTCCCTTAGACAGAGGTCAAGGGTATGAACTCTTGTAGAGGCAAGAGTGGGATCATGTTATTCCATGGGTTCTCCATTCTGATGGGACAGACTTATTTTGCATGGTGCCAAAGATGAAGGGAGCTTCAAGGCACATGCAAGCTACCTCAGAGATGCATTTGATGGAGTAACTAAGGTGATTCAACTTGCGGAGGCAAAGTTGGGATCATGAGACCTTAGTACGGGGCAAGAGGACGCAGAGGCGTGTACTCTTGAAGAATATGCCATAGTGTTACCATATAAGCTGTCAGGAACAAGAGGTGCATAGCAAGATCGTGTTGGTAGGGGATAGAGGCCCAAGATCCAGATAATGGTGTACCAACTCTTGCGAAGTCAGGGGACTTCAGGAGCTACTAGGCGACGGACTATCCTAGAGCTATGCTTCATCCAGGTATGACCCAAGAGTGGGTGGACGAAGGGGAATTGCCAAGGGAGCGAACTAAAAATCGGAGATGGCGGAAGCTCTATGATGTGTTGGCAGAGGCCACACGTGGAGAAGTCGTAGTCCGAGTTCATCACACGAGAATCTGTATGCAATGGAGATGTCACCAAGAGGTGACATGGTGCAGCAGATCATGGTGAAATAGTTCATGGCAATGCAATACAGGCAATCTTGTCCCGTGAGGGATAAAGATCATATGGAGGTATGATTAGGAGTTACTGGGAGTTCCACTTTGGTGTACCACACAACAAGAAGAAGGGCTATGGATTCAAGGAGTGAATGTCGTAGTACTGCAGAGGCGGGTCTTCGAGTGTGCATTGAAGCTTGTATTGGATGAAAGCCTTAGTCATCAACGTATGGGAGCTATGTACCACTGAGGAAGAAGTCCAAGTGCACGTACCAATGAGTCCCATGGAGGGAGACATGATCACGTAAATGATCAGGAGCTGCTAGGAGCTCCACTTCGGTAGAACGTTGCCTTTAGGATTGTACCATCTTGTTGCAGGGAGCTAAGGAGAACAGAATCAAAGACTTACTCCAACTTGTGATAGATTTGGTCGCCTTTAGGATTGTACCATCTTGTTGCAGGGCTCCGCCATCTTGTTGCAGTGCTCGCGATAGATCTGGTAGCGAACGTTGCTACCAAGGTCGCCTCCACCATCTTGTTGCAGGGCTCGCGCCAATTTTGTTCTCCTTCGCTTCCTTGGTAGCAACGTTCGCTTACTCGGCCCTGTGCCAATTTTGTGCCTATTACCCTAGGCAAAAGGGTAATTTTACTTAGGCAAGCATCCCCTTAGGCTAGGGTTTTGATCCCTATATAATGATGTAGCCGCTCCCTCTCTTGAATCAGGCAATTATCAATTTTATTTCAGCCTTGTGTCGAGTCTAGGAGGGAGGAACCCCTACAGCATTCCAAGGGTTGATCCCCCTCAAGGAACAAAATCTGTAGAGCTCTGTCTGGGGTTCTATCAATTCATCACCATATCCTTGAGTTTGATTCGATGATATGCTCTCGAGTGACTTGACCAAGCATATCATGTCCTCTGGTTATCTCTTTGTCGTAGGCAAGATCTCGATCACGTAGATAGGTAAGAGATGAGTGACTCGACCAACTCAACCTATGATGTGATTCAATTTCTTCCTATAACAATGGAAGGTCACGTGGGTCAATCTTATTGCCTCATGCTCACTAACTTAATATTATCGTAGGAGGGATTTTTATTTTGTACCGGTCTCCTAATATGTCATGTCACACACATACATATTTAATATATATCTATATTGTATATATATATATATGATGGCTCGCAGGCCATAATAATAATAATAATCACAAATACATACATCACATCACATCATATGGTTCATATTCATCCATCCACATCATACATCATAAATACACATCATCATTTAGGACTACTAGATAATAAATAATTAATTAAACTATTTAATTAATTATTTTAGAAATCATGATAAACCATAAATTTTCTAAATTATTAAGGGTATTTTAGGAATTTAAAATAAGAGGACATATCTTGAAATTTAAAAAAAAGTCAAGCATATTTTTGAAATTCTATAGAAAAGGTCAGGCCTCATAATTTCTCAAATTTTGAAGGATAGTATTGTTCATTTATTGAAAAGAAAACACTAAGCCCATCTAGCCCTTGTTCTTATGACTACTGTCATCGCCCTTACAAAGGCGACAGGGCTGCACACACCGACGACAGTCCTGCCCATGTGTCATGGACAACAATGTAAACAAGGTGTTCGATAAAATGTTCATGTTTGTCCGTGTTATTCGGTTTATGTACATATCTTATACAGCAAGAAGTAGGCTTAGCAGCCCTAATTTGATTTGCTTTATGGCCAAGTTTGGCTTGTAAATACGAATGTGTCTTGTAAGCACTTGTGGGGACTTCAGTCTATAATGAACCATTATCCTTTGTGTGCAACCTCTCTGAGTTTGTAATGTCCATGGGTGTAATTTGTATCTGGCTTTATAAAGTGTTATCTTGAGCAGTTGCTTGTGGATCTCGTGGGAATTGCTTCTTCTGGCCCGTTTTCTCTTTTGCAAGTCTAAGGGACTCTAGGAGATCTCGGGGAGGGCTGACCATTGCGGACGGACACGCATGAATGCCGCACGGCTTAGGCAAAATCAGCTAAGCCCATGACAATGTGGTATCAGAGCGAGACAAACACACACAGAAACACTTGCCATACAAACGTGGGGGACCTAGTTGGGCTATATGGAGGATAGCCAACACGTACAACCATTTGAGGGAAAACGGACATTGAGATATAGGGAAAGGAGTCGCTTAGAGGAGCGGACATCCAAGTTTGGCATTCAAGGAATAGCCAACCCTTTACGTAAGAGGCACCATAAGGACAAGTAAGCGAAGAAGAATGCATAGCACACTAAGATTGGGATGGTTGAGTTTGAGCAATGGCTCAATGTTGGCAACTAAAACATGACGGTGCTCAAGGCAAAGTGGGGCGCTTAGTGAAAGATGAGACCATGCAAGGTGAGAGGTATTCCGTAATGAGCAAATGAGTTGTGAAAAGCTCACAGAGGTGAGGCGAATTGCTAACTCGAAGGATTCAGAACCATTGCAAGGGCTTGTACACAAACGATGGAGTGTTCTTGGCCATTCTAAGGTGTGATCAGAACTCAGTGCCATGGAGCATCAGAACTTTCTCTTCGACATGAAAAGATATATCCGTAGGTGGCTAAAATATGCAATAAGTTCAGCACGTTGCTAGACCTTGAAGGGTGCAGTGGAGACTGTATTGGCAAAGGGTCGTAATCTAGCAAGTGCATTTGTGGGGGCAGAACAAGGCACAAGTTCAGCAAGACGGAGTAGTCCAAAGGGGATGGTGGTCTCTGAAACTTCTAGTAGAAAGTATGTAAAGAGAAAAGTTGTTCCAGCAGGACAGATATCAAAGAGGGATAAGTCCTAATTCTCTAGTGGGAGAATCATGTGCAACAGACTACATATATTGAGGAAGAGTTTCTCAAGGCTATATCTACATAAAGCTCAACAGACCGAGCGAGTGACGTGGAATCGTCACATGATCTCGAATGAGGTAATGCATTGGTGGATGTATTTTGAGATCAAGTAGGGGAGCAATCTAAGGCAACATCATATAAAGGCACACTTAGAGACGATACAGAAATCAAACTCAACGGAGGGCTGACCTATGGAATGGTGGACGCGAGGGCCACTATCAACTCAATGCAAATCAAAGAGCAGAGTGACTTAGGTGGAACTTGGTAAAGTATCCAAGTCGTATGAAGGGAGTCGACATAGAAGATGGAACATTGCCTTGGACAGAGGTCAAGGGTATGAACTCTTATAGAGGCAAGAGTGGGATCATGTCATTCCATGGGTTCTTTATTCTGATGGGGCAGACTTATTTTGCTTGGTGCCAAAGATGAAGGGAGCTCCAAAGCACATGCAAGCTACCTTAGAGATTGTGTAATTTGTATCTGGCTTTATAAAGTATTTTCCTAAGTAGTTGCTTGTGGATCCCATGGAAATTGCTTCTTCTAGCCTGTTTTCTCTTTTGTAAGTCTAAGGGACTCTAGGAGATCTTGGGGAGGGCTGACCTTTGCGGACAGACACGCATGGGTGCCACACGGCTTAGGCAAATTCAGTTGAGCCCTTGACACACAGGCGGTACTCTTGCGGTAAGCGTCCCTACCCCAATAGGTGAATGGGCGCCACTGCCACACCCAGCCGCCACTATAGGTAGCCTGGCCATGGCTTGGCCGTGTACGGCTGACCCTACAGGGGCCCTAACCGTAGTCGGCCACCCCCTGCCGGTGGCTGGCCGTGAGTGGCCGCCCTCGTAGGTGGCCTCGCTGTGAGTGGCTGCCCTCGCAGGTGGCCTAGCCATGAGTGGCCGCCCTCACAAGGGACCTACTTGCAGGTGGCTGCCCCCTTCCTCGATGCCTTCACTGTGAAAATGTAGCAATAACATGTAGAATAGTTTTACCAAATTTAATCTCAACACACGTAGTTTAAAATAAATCTTTTGCATAAATAACCTTGCTTTAATTTTATTACTGAAAAACCTTAGTGGGAGAATCACATGCATAGTAGAAGATCAAAACAAAATCGATTTCCTACATAGATCAAAATCATCATGAAAAGACTGGTACAAAAACTAGATCGTGTGATAGATTATTTACCTAGGAATATTGCATATTCCTATATTTTCAGATCCGGATGGAGAGGATGAAGAAGATCAAATGTCATCCTCTCTAGTGGTATCCATACAATGAATTGCTACAATGATACTCTAATCGTAGCCACAAATCTCACAACTCTTGCATAGAGGAAAGGAAGAGAATAGGAGGGGGCAGCCAAAGGTGTAGCCTATCATCTATGTGCCTCTCCTCCTATTTATAGAGAGCCACCAAAAACCCTAGGGGTCCTACCAATGGGTATTGGATCTCTATCCAATTACCCACTAATATTGGATTATTAGATCTCTATCCAATAATCACTTTTGACCTCTAATTAAGCTTGATGTAAGGACTCTATAGGGTCTCATCCAATGAGAACATGGGCTAATTGAATAACTCATATTTAGTCCTCTATTTGCTGAAGCATCCACCATATGTGTGTGACACTCTAAGCCTGATACCGAGCTAGTCGTGAGTCGCTCCCATCAGAACTCCTTCTGATATATTGAATTATTATTCTCATAATAATTTACTCGACTCATCGACTATGGATATACTAGACCAATGCTTGCTAGACGATACAAGGGAATCGAATCCATCAGATCTGTCTATCCATAGTTACCTTGTATCTATAGCCCCTCATTTAAGTAATATCCCAAAGACCGTATATTAGATATGGTATTGACAGGCCACATAAGGAATCCATCTGAGTCTTGCTCTAATCGGATTCTCCTAAGGAACTCCTTCTCTCTCAATCTGAATAACCCTGGCCAAAGATTTGTCTAAGCAAGCACACAAGGGATATTCCTCTCATGATACCCAGAGTGGATAATCCTTTATTAACACTTAATTATCTTCATAAAGTTAGCTACCAATCTCGATAACCAACTATAATAGATCTGAAACTTTCTAAATATGTAAGTCCGGTGACAAAGAAAGGAGTACTCAAATAAGACATCCTTAGTGTCTGAAGTCTAAGGACCAGATGTATAACTGAGACTACAAAATTGATGTTTGATATTAGGTATCATTATCTATACAACATTTCATAAACGGATTAATTAGTAAACCCATTCTCCAAAGAGTACCTGTACTATATTCTTAGTGTCCCCACATAAGTAGCTATGAAACTAGCCATCTCCATCATATTGATGGGTATATAGTATATCTATTTGTCTAGTTATCTCGATATCCCTCTCGATTAACCTGTGACTGGGATTATTTGGGATCTGTGTTTAAAGGTGAATCAATCTTACTATCATGAACTCATCACGATCTGATTCTTACTACATAGAACCAAGGACATCATAATATATATATGCAACAGATAATATAAGGTGAGAATATGTCAACAATAATCATAAGCAAAAAGATCACATAGCATGTCGCACGCGCCGTCACTCGTGTAATTAGTTTGTAGGGCACCTGTAACCAGCATAACAAGCCAAGCATCCTCTTGGATCTATCTCTATAAATCTGAATCCCCAAAATATAGGATACTTTCCTAAGTCCTTCATGGAGAAGTTTCTGGATAGCCAAGCTATAGACCATAATTGGCTTAAAAAATGGAGCCAAAATTTAAACCTTTCCGTAAATTCTATGTACAAGCGATACTACCATCGTCGTTGGTGGTACTACCATCTAAAGCACCCTAAAAATAGGATAACGATGGTACTATCACCACCTTGGCGATACTACCATTGGGAATCCTATAAAAGCTACTTTTTTATACTTTTGCATACTTAATGTATACCTTCTATTGACCCCTTTCCAGATCAATGAAATGAGCTCCACCTGAGCTCAAATCTAACCCAAAGTGGACCTGGTTGTATCACATTGAGTTAACTTGGATTCCTTCCAAATCTAACTCAATTTGGACTCTAAACCAAACCGATGCTAACTATAACATACTAAGGCATACAAATACAATAAATTTGACCAACGTGTCAAGTGACCTTTCCAACTCCCGGTAACCTCCAGTGAACTCCTAGTAAGTCTCGGTCATCTTCTAGCGAACTCTTAGTGAGTCTCGGTCATCTTCTGGTAAACCCCCAATGCATTCCTGATAGGCTCCCGATCACCTCCGGTGAGCTCCTAGCGAATTCTCGACAAGCCCTCGATACCTTCAATGAGCTCTTGGTGAACTCCCAGTAAGCCCCCAATGCCTTCGGCAAACTTCTGACAATCTCCCGACGAGTTTCCACTACATTGTCCAAACCCCGGCCCGATGCCCGAACTTAACTCCGGCCCAACATCTGATTATATTACCTTGCCATAGTTAATCTTGCATCATTTATCTCTAACACACATGTTAGATCAATAAAACCCATCAGTTCATTTCATCATCAAAATCCGAGATTCAACAATCTATCCTTTTTTTATGATGACAACTAATTAATGACGGGAGTTAACCTTAACTCCCCCTATGTAAATTTCATAGGATAAAACAAACTTGAATTCAAAAGAACCCAACACTTTTGATTTCAAGCATGATACCATTCATAAATATTTCAAAATTTTAAAACATACATCTATACAATAATTTCCCCCCTTAATTCATCAACCATCAATATATCAAAGATTTTCAAAACATACATTTATTCATCATGAAACAATATTAACTTCAAATTCATACATCAATTTCAAATTATCTCCCTTAAGTTATCAATCATTAATTCTCCCCATTATGCCATCAATCATTTCTCCTCCTTTGTTATCAATAATAAGGAGAAATACCAATTTTACTATTTTTTATTAATATTCTATATTTGTCAGTAATATACTATTTTTTCTCCTTTGTCATCAACAAAAAGGTGAAATATTGAGTGAATAATTTCAAGATAAATGTTCATCATATTTCAAGTTTCTCACCATTTGTTATCAACAAAATGAGAAGTATTGATTACATATCTAAACATTTAATACATGAAAAATTTATTTCATTTCTCCCCCTTAGTAAAATAGGATGAAAGGTAGATCTTTTTCATCAAAATTTTTTTCGACCCTTTTGTGAATAAAATAGAAGAAGAAACGATGGGGTGTGTAAAAATAAAGATCACATCACAATGAAAAGCTTTTAATCTCAATATTATAAATGTCAATTCCGAATAGAATTATTTCAAATGTAAGCTCAAAAATCTGAGAAATCCAAGAGTTACCCTTGCATTCATCTTATGTTTATTTCAAATACAAATAGCAACTCAATAAATATGAAAAATAAGAAAACATGAATTTTGAAGATCATCTCAAGTAAATTTTGATAAGAAACTCAATTTGTAAATTATGCATTTCACATGCATTTAGAAAATTTAAAATTCTAAATTTTCTTCTAAATAAATTGTTTCTCATTCAATGTTATAGGATTCATTATATCTAATTTTCTTCAAATCATATTGATAATTTTATCTCCCCCTTTGGTCATTGTAAAAACAAGTAATACGATGGTATAATTTTTTCTTTTACGTCCATGTTCTAATTACAATCATAAGTATAATGGGATCATGTTAATAAAGATGAAAGATCAAATCATAAGTACCTAAACACATAATTTCATTTAATAACTCTCTCCTCATTTTTTTTTGTAAATAATGAAAATGAGTCTTAGGAGATTAAATAAACTTGATTCATCCAAAATAAATTTTAAGACATCTAATTTATTTAGATAAATCTTCTTAACAGAAGAACCATCATGATAAAAAGTCTCAACTTATAATTGTTAAGATTGTAAATCTTCTTTTTATTAAAAAGAAAAAAATCATAGAGATTAAAAATTGATTCCCATAAAAAATTAAGACAAGTCAAGAGGTCAAGGGAAAGTTCATAAAGAATATTTAATTTTCATCTTATCACAATTTTAAGAAACACTAATTTGGTGATAAGATATCATTTATGAATACAAGTCAAGGATAATCCATGACATGAAAGATATTAAATCGTGAATACCAGAGGTCATGATTGAATTTGACAAATCTCCTCTTAGATAACCGAAAAGAATTTTGGGAGATCACTTAATAAGAAAGATATTGATTCATGTAAAAATAATCGAGTTACAAACATCTAGATGTCAAAATCATGAATAGAATGAAAACTTTTCTTTGCAAGTTGCAAGGGAGAAAAGATAAAAGATCTTGATTCTTATGTAGGAAATTTCAAGTTATCAAGATCCTAGTTCATAAAGAAAAAATCTCATGTTATAATTTAAAAAGATCAAAAAGATAAATAATGATTCATTTGAATAATTTGCTTTGATAAGACGTAAGAATCATAGTAAACTATCTTGATATATATGAAGATCTCAAGTTACAATTTTTAAGATATCGAAATCATGATTTAGATAATAATTTATTCTAGTTTAAATTATCAAACTCCAGATTTAAAAATATTATGAATAGATTCATCAATCTGTTATTGAAAACTCAATAAAATAGAGATTGAGAAATATTCAAAAATACTTTCTTCTTTTTAATTGTTTCAATATATGTAATTTACTCCAAGAATGTCTTTATGTAGTATCATTCAAAGTAAGAAACTGAGTTTCATTTTAAAGATAAAACATCAAGATCATTGCAATAAAAATTTTCAAACAAGAGTATCTTAATTTCAATAATTTTTCTTTCTTAAGTGAGTCTAACTCTTTAGACTTAGTGAAATAAGTTATCATGCTCATTTTATTCTTATTTCAAAAAAAATTTAATTTTTAAAATACTAGAAAATAAAGCATAATTTTTCTCTTATTTTTTTATTTTATTCTATGCTCAAATTTAACATTTAACAATAACCATTCAATCATATTTTAGGTCACTTATTCAATACTAATATTAGCATAACCTCATTAAAGTCATTACAATATAAAATTTCTAAATGTGTAAAACATTTTCAAACAAAATTATTATGATTTATTTTCAATCCAATAATTTTTCTTTGTTAAACAAAACTAATATGTTACCAAGAAATTTTCCTTCTCATTTAAAAAAAAATAATTTTTCAACCACATTAGAAAATAAAGCATGATTTCATATATATAACTTTTTAAGTTCAAATTCAGCATTTAATCATTCCATTCAATTTTACCTCAAGATAATGTACACTCATTTAACCATTACAAGTTAATACATGCATACAAGCATAATCATTATCAAAATCTCTCTTTTATAAATTTGAATGTATATAATTTTTCAATAAAAATAGCTAAAGTCTTCCTTTTTTATATATAATATTATTCTAATTCATTTTTATACTAGCATGATAAAGTTAAAGTAATCAAGATTAATTAGACTAATGAATCATCCACAGATTTGTTTTCAATAATTTTTCTTGTTATTACTTAGGCTAGTGAGCTTGAAAGAGTTGTTAGATCTCAAGTCATGTGCCTTGATCATCCACTTCCAAAACATCATTTAGTGCTCTTAGCTTTGTTATGAAATAAATTTACAATATATGGGGTTTTGGTTTAGGTACCCATTTGACTTTAGGTCCCTCATGAAAAGCTCTACCCATTTTCACTAATATTTGATTGTTTATGGTTCCTTTAGGAACCCACGTCAATTTATGTGGACTACAGTTTCTAAATAAGCACCTATAGGCAAAGTGTTCACATCTACTATAAAAATTACATCTATTTTCAGGCAAAGAGTTAGCTTTTGTGGATCTTCTAATATGGGCAATTAGCTTTTGATGAGTATTGCTCACAATGTCAATACCTTCCTTTTGAACATGATCCTTATCAACATTGATCATGTTTAGAGAATTATTATTTATCTTAAGCCTTTTTAGAGTTTGTTATAGTTTGTCATTTTCTTATTTAATTACCTATAGTGACTCGCACTTAGAACAAGAAATACATGATGTTGATACACCATTCAAAATTTCATATTTATAAGAAAGTAATGCATGATCTTTTTTAAGTGATTTATAAGTTTTACTTGTTGAATCTCAAATTTTGATGATGAAATAATTGATAGGTTGTTGATCTAACATGTTTGTTATAGACGATTGATGCAGGATTAACTACGACAAAGAAAGAAAATTACAATCAGATGTGGGCAGAGTCAAGTCTGGGCATCGGGCCGGGGTTCGGATGATGTAGTGGGAACTCGCCGAGAGACTCACTAGAAGCTTGCCGAAGGTATCAAAAGCTTATCGGTACTTCACCGAGAACTCACTGAAGGGATTGAGGGCTTGCTAAGAGTTCACCGGAAGCTTGCTAGGAGTTCACCGGAAGCTTGGCAAAGGTATCAGAAGCTTATTGGGAGATCACTGGAAGCTCACCGAAGGGCTCGAAGGCTTACCTAAAGTTTGCCAGAAGCTTGCTGAAGGTATTAGAAGCTTGTCAGGAGTTCGCCAGGAGCTTGCCAGGATGGTGTTGGGAGTTCACTAGAAGAAGACCAAGAGACTCATTGAAAGATCATCGAGGGTTGCTAAAATACTTATCGGGAGTTAGGAGGTCTTAATGGTCATATTGATTGTAATTAATTAATCGTAGTTAGCATCAATTAAGGTTTGAGTCATACTTGAGTTAGATTTGGATGAAATCCAAATTAACTCAAGTGAGGTACACCAGGTCCACATTTGGGATTGGATTGAGCTCATGTTAATTGGTTGACCTGGAAAGGGGTCAATTGAAGGTACAAGTCGGGATTAAAAAAGTGAAGGGAATCATATTTTTGAGATTCCCAATGGTTGTACCGCTAGTGTGTCACAAACTTAGTTGAATTTACCAAAGCATACAGCACCCAAGCGGCACTCTCAAAGACTTAACTGAAATTGCCTAAGTCGTAAAGTAACCTTACCCATTGTTCTGGACTTAGCTGGGGTTGCCTAAGTCATGAAACGCCCAAAGCGTTATCTGTCCGCAAAGGGTTAGCCCTCTTACAACCTCTTACGGTCTCGTAGGACCTGCTAAGAAGAAGTTGATTAGCTTAGAAACGAGCGATGGACAAGTCCCGACGTCTCGCAAAGTAGAAAGCTATACAAGCAATTCGTCGAACACCTTGAGTGCAGTAGAGAAAAGAGAGAAAGAGAGCCAAACAGGACTTTAGAGGGTTGTAAGAATGGTCGCAGACGCAAGACAAGTTTAATTATTAATCAAAGCCTATACCCGAAATATACCCAGAACCCCATCCAGCCTGGTGCCACTCGGGGGGGTTCCAAGGTGCTAAAATGGCTGACATTTTGCACCACTCAGAGTGGTTACTGTAGCACATGAAAAAGACACAAAAATAGGGCTATTTTGGGTAATTTTGGCTCCACATAGTAAGCGATCATTCTGCCACCTTCTACACTATTTTTGCTCATATTTCTTAGGTAAAAACACATAAACTCAAGGCAAAAAAACTGCCAAAAATATATACAAACAAGAAAACGTAATGAACGGTTCATGGAGCGAAGATGTTACGGTTGAGTGATGACCGTTCATGACATTCTCCCCTACTTATACTATCGACACCCTCGTCGACGCTTGTTTGTAGGCTTTGACGTGAGCTTCCTCATGTCGTAGGGCATCTTCTAGCTCCCAACTGGCTTTTATTCGAGGAAGCTTTTGCTACTTCACCAAGTACTCAATTTGCTACGCTCCATTAGGTAGCTTTGTTTAGCGATCTACTAGAATAGTTTCAACTTGCTTCTCGTAAGAGGCTTTGGTGGGGGTTAGTCGAGTTAGAATATTTCGAGAATCATCTCGCAGATCTGAATGGTAGGCTTTCAAGCTGCTCATATATAAGACGTTATGAATTGCAACTTGTGTGAGATATTGCCTACCCTGCTGATAATTGGGAAAGGCCCTTCATACTAGCGTACTAATCTCTTGTGCACTTTGTGCCTAAAGAACTGGAGTGATGCTAGTTGGAGCTTCACCAATACCATGTCACCAACTTTAAACTCTTGTGGTCGCCTTCCCAAGTCTGCCCACTTCTTCATCGTTTTGGCAACCTTCTCTAAGTAAGCCCGCGTAATATCTATATTGCGATGCCATTCCTTTGCGAAGTGATAGGCTAATTGGCTACTCTCTATATAATCAATAATCAAGGTGTAAGGAGTTGATGGCTATTGTCCCATAATAATCTCAAAGGGGCTCTTGTTGGATATAGAGCTCCGTTGCAAGTTATAAGAGAATTGGGCTATGTCCAACAGCTTCACCCAATCTCGTTGGTTGGCACTCACGTAGTACCAGAGATATTACTCCAAGAGAGAGTTAATTATTTCTATTTGGTTATCCGTTTAGGGATGGAGGCTTATGGAGAAGTATAATTTAGATCCTAACAACTTGAACAACTTGGTCTAGAATCGTCCTAAGAACTGAGAATCTCGATCATTAATGATGCTGTGTAGGACTCCCCAATACTTCACCACATTCTTCATCATTAACTTAGCCACCTCCTCCGCTGAGCAATGTAGGGGTGCGACAATGAAATGCTGTATACTTTAAAAATCGATCAACTACCACAAGTATCGATCTAAGTCCCCCTACCGCAGGCAACCTTGATATGAAGTCCAAGGAAATGCTCTCCCATGGCCTTTTTGGTACGGGTAGCAGCTCCAAAAGTCCCACTTGCTTTTACTGCTCTACCTTGTCCTATTGACAAGTAAGGCATGTTCGAACATATTCCTCCACATCTACCCTATCTTCGGCCAATAGAAGGCCCTCTCCACAAGAGCCATTATTCGGTGGATACCCGGATGTCCAGCACAAAGGGAATCGTGACACTCTTTCAAGAGTTCATGCCTCATGTTATCCACTCGTGGAACATAAACCCTAGTCCTCTTGCTGTAGATGAGTCCCTCTTAGATCCAAAATTATCGTGTCTTGCCCTTTTTGATGAGTTGCATCAGAGTTACTGCTTGAGGATCTCGGTACAGTCCATCCCTGATCCTGGAAAGGAAGTTGGAGTGCAATTGACTTGCTTGGCCTCCGCCCTCTAACTGTATTGTATTTACTAGCTCCACTTTTCGGCTCAATGCATCACATACGATATTTTTTTTTTTTGGCTTATGCTCCATTACCATGTCGAACTTAGCGAAGAAGTCTTGTCATCGTGCTTGCTTTGGGGAGAGTTTTTTTTTTTGTTTGGAAGTAACTCAATGCGATATTGTCTATCCTTAGCACAAATGGTACTCCCAGAAGGTAGTGTCACTACACTCATAGATAGTGGACCACCACTGTCATCTCCTTCTCATGTATAGGATATCGCCACTTAGTCTCATTGAGCTTGCGACTCTCGTAGGCCACCAGATGACCCTCCTATCCAATAGCAAAACTAAAAGCATTTATATAGACTTCAAAAGACTTCCCATAGTCTGGTAATCTGAGTATAGCTTCCTCCAACATAGTAGTCTTTAGGTCTTGAAATGCTACCTCACATTTGTCCGACCATCTCCAGGATTGCTCCTTCTTTAGCAACTCTATCAAAGGAGCTATGTGCTTCGAATATCCAGCTATAAAGCGCCGATAATAGTTGACGAACCCAAGGAAGGATCTCAACTCTGGTACCTTCTTTGGTGTTCGCCAGTCCACCGCAGCCCGCACCTTAGACATGTCCATTCGAATGAAACCATTGCAGATTCGATTCCCCAAGAATAAAATCTCTATTTAGGTGAAGTAGCATTTTTCCCTCTTTATGAACAAGGTATTCTCCCTGAGAACTTTGAAAATTATTTGGAGGTGTCTAATATACTCCTCGAGTGTTTAGCTATAAATGGCGATATCGTCTAAGTAGACGACTACAAACTTGTCCAGATACTCCTTGAGCAATTGGTTTATTAGAGTACAGAATGTGGCTGGAGCATTAGTTAAGCCGAAAGGCATCACTAAGAACATGAATGCTCCATACCTAGTCACACAGGTAGTTTTCACCTCATCACCTTCTGCAATGTGCATCTACCAATACCACGACCGAAGGTCGAGTTCAGAAAAATACTTTACCTTGCCCAATTGATCGAACAAGTCCGCAATGAGTGGAATGGGGTACCTATTCTTCACTATCATCTTGTTGAGGGCTCGATAATTAATGCATAATCGGAGGCTCCCATCTTGTTTCTTCTGGAAGAGGACTGAAGCTCTGAAAGGTGCTTTTGAACTATGGATGAGACCACTCCTTAGCAGTTCATCTAATTGCTTCCTCAGTTCTGCTAACTCTGGAGGGGCCATATGGTATGATGGTCTCGCTGGAGGCTTAACTCCCAGCTCCAGCTCAATCTGATGATCCACTCCTCTGCGTGGTGGTAGAGTTATTAGCAACTCCGTTGGCATCACATTTGAGAACTCCTTCAGGATGTTTGCCACAATAGTAGGTTCTTGAATAGCCTCCCTGTCAAGTGTCTCTAGCTTCATAGCAGCTATAAAGGTTGATTCACTTTTCCTTACCCCTGTCTTCAATTGTAAAGTCGATATTTATTGTAGATCCTTGGTTCCTTCTTGAGAAACTTGAACTATGCAGGGATCATCACCTCCTATTAGACACAAGAAATTCAGGAACGGTACTAGCACCAACTTCACTGCGTGCATAAACTCCATTCCGAGAATCACTTGGAAGTCATCCAATGGCACCGCTATCAAGTTTGTGCTCTCGCTCCATGTCCCGATACTGATGGAGACCCCCTTTGCTCATTCGGAGATTCGCTTGGCCTTCGAGTTCATAGCCTTTATACGACTTGGGCTCTTCTTCAAGATTAATCCTAATCGCTTAGCTTCACGGTCGGCAATGAAATTGTGGGTCGTGCCCGTGTCCACCATTGCATAGGTTGTACGACCATTAAGCTTGATGTCCATATACATCAACTCGCTGCTTCCTACCTTCAGTGGCTTTGCCTTTGTGTTCTCCCCCACTTGACCTCACAATGTATTCAACAAACGCATTGCTCCCATCCTAGGTCCTTGTGATGCCTCAATGTCATTACTAGATTCAAAACTGCTCGAACTAAGGGTGATAGCTTTACCCTTGTCTAACTTACGAGGCAGAATCGATGAAGTTAAAGCATTGAGTGCCTGTTTTTGCAGGCACTCCTTCACCATGTACGGTTCTCCACACAAGAAGCATCCACTAGACTTTGGGATTTTACCTTTTGAGCTCGGTCCATTGTGGGAATTCTTCTTCTTATGTTCACCCCCAGACTCCTTCGCTCGAGAGTATTTAGATGAGCGATATCCCGAAGATTGTTTCTTCTTTCTCGAATCCTCTGTAGAAACAAAGTCAATTAGCCTTTTTGTGGTTGTAATTGCCCCGAATACGTTAGTGACATTTCTTCGATGTAGTTCTTATTATGCCCATGGCTTCAATAATACTTATCTTTTTTAGACATGTCTTGTATATCCAGCACCAGTGCTGAAAATTATTTCACATAGTCTCAGATTGTTGTACTTCGATAGAGTTGTCTCAGTTTCCTTCTTGCGACAGACTTTGTGTTCTCGGGCAAGAACTGAGTTCTCAACTCTCACTTCAAGTCTCCCCATGTATCCACTCGACATCGGCCTTATTGGATCTCCTCTCAACGGGTTCGCCACCAAAGTTTTACATCCCCACTCAGATACATTGTTGCTATAGCAACTTTGGTCTCTTCAAAATCGGGCCATGTAGCGCGAAAATACTGTTCCATATCGAACAAAAAATTTTCAAGCTCTTTGGCATCCCTAGCACCCTCGTAGCACTGTGGCTCTGATACCCTGAAGTTTTGTGGTCACGTAGCATATGTATTGTTCCCTCTTGCATCAAGAGTCCTTGTTAACACCATCACCTTAGCCGTGAGTTCCACCACAACTTCATGTAGATGTCGTACGGAATCTTTAGTGTCCTTTATCAGTTCATTAATTAGGGATTCAACTTTCTTGATCCAAGATTCAACTTCTTCTTGCAAGCTCTCTACCCCAACTAGCCTTCGCTGGCCTTAGTAGAGTTCCTCCACCCTTACTTCAAGAACATTAAGGCAGGTCTATGCCATTGTAAGTCTCTCCTTATGGCTCTTTTTTTCAGTTGGTGCTCCAGATGGTGCCTCCTCCACTCATGGAGAATACCCAATTTCACGCTCGTCTTGTTCACTACCACGCCCCTCATGAGTGGCTCCAACAGTTTGCGAGCGAGTTTGCACTTGTAGGCCACATGCGGCTGCTTGGAGCAAGGGTCCGGCTTGCCCCATCTTACTCGATTCACCATGATGTTTCACCATGATGAGTTTACGAATCTTCTTCGCTGTTCGTTTGAATTGCTTTCTTGCTCTGATACCACACTGTCACAGACTTAGCTAAATTTGCCTAAGTTGTTCGGTACCCTAGTGGTTCTCTCGAAGACTTAGTTGAAATTGCCTAAGTCGTGAAGCAATATTGCCCACTATTCTAGACTTGGTTAGGATTGCCTAAGTCATGAAACACCCAAAGCATTATTTGTCCACAAAGGGTCAGCCCTCTTACAACCACTTACGGTCCCGTAGGACCTATAAAGAAGAAGTTGATTAGCTTAGAAACGAGCGATGGACAAGTCCCGACGTCTTACAAAGTGAAAAACTATATAAGCAATTCATCGAACACCTTGAGTGCCGTAGAGAAAAGAGAGAAAGAGAGAAAGAGAGCGAAACAGGACTTTAGAGGGTTGTAAGAATAGTCACGGATACAAGACAAGTTTAATTTTTGATGAAAGCCTACTATCACGAACGGTCGTCGCTCAACCGCAATGCCTTTGCTCCTTGAACCGTTCGTCACTTTTTCTTGCTTGTACATATGTTTGGCAGCTTGTTTTGCCTTGAGTTTATTTGTTTTTACCTAAGAAATGTGAGCGAAATTAGTGTAGAAGGCTGCAAAACGATCGCTCGCTGCGCGGAGCCAAAATAGCCCTATTTTTGGGTCCTTTTCATGTGCCGCGGTAACCTTTCTGAGCGGTGTGAAATGTCAGTCGTTTCAGCACCTTGGAACCCCCCGGGTGGCACCGGGCTGGATGGGGTTCCGGGTATATGTCGGTCGTAGGCATTCATCAACAATTGAACTTGTCTTGTGTCTGATACCTTGGGAACCATCATTTGTGGACTTGCGATCGTTCCTACAACCCTCCAAAGTCCTATTTCGCTCTCTTTCTCTCTTTTATTTGCTGCACTCAAGGTATTCGACAAATTGCTTGTATAGCTTCCCGCTTTGCGAGACGCTGGGACATGTCCGTTGCTCGCTTCTGAATTAATCAACATCTTCTTTGCAGGTCCTACGGGACCTTAAGAGGTTGTAAGAGGGCTGACCCTTTGTGGACAGATAATGCGTTGGGCGTTTCATGACTTAGGCAATCCCAGCTAAGTCCGAAATAGTGAGCAAGGTTGCTCTACAACTTAGGAAATTTTAGCTAAGTCTTCAGGAGTGCCGTGAGGGTGCCGCACAGCTTAGGCAAATTCAGCTAAGTCTATGACAATGTGGTATCAGAGCAGGCAAGCAATTCATACGAACAACGAAGAAGATTCGCAATCTCACCATGGTGAAACATCATGGTGAATCGAGCAAGATGGGGCAAGTCGGACCATTGCTCTAAGCAGTCGCAGGTGGGCTGCAAGTGCAAACTCGCTCGTAAACTATGGGAGTCACTCATGAGGAGCTCTATAGTGAATAAGACGAGCGTGAAGTTGGGTATTCTCCATGAGGGGAGGAGGCGCCATCTGGAGTGTCAACCAGGAAAAAAGAGTCACAAGGAGAGAATTATAGCGGCGGAGACCCGCCTTGATGTTCTTGAAGCGAGCATGGAGGAACTCTACTAAGGCCAGTGAGGGCTACTTAGGGTAGAGAGCTCGCTAGAAGAAGTTGAATCTCGGATCGAGAAAGTTGAATCTATGATGGATCAACTGAAGAGGACACCAAAGATTCCGTACGACACCTACATGAAGTTGTGGCGGAACTCACGGCTAAGGTGATAGTGTTAACAAGGAGTCTTGATGCGGGAGGGAACAACACCCGCGCTGCGCCACCACAAAACTTCAGGGCACCAGAGCCGTAGTGCTACGGAGGTGGTAGAGATGCCAAATAGCTTGAAAATTTCTTGTTCGACATGGAACAATATTTTCGTGCTACATGGCTTGATTCTGAAGAAACCAAAGTTGCTATAGCAACAATGTATCTGAATGGGGATGCAAAACTTTGTTGGCGAACCCATTGGGAAGAGATCCAGTAAGACCGATGTCAAGTGGATACATGGGGAGACTTGAAGCGAGAGTTAAGAACTCAGTTCTTACCAGAGAACATAGAGTTTATCGCAAGAAGGAAACTGAGACAACTCCGCCAAAGTACAACAATCCGAGACTATGTGAAACAATTTTCAGCACTGATGCTGGATATACAGGACATGTCTGAGAAAGACAAGCTATTCAGCTTCCTCGATGGCTTGAAGCCATGGGCACAATAAGAACTACATCGAAGGAATGTCACTGATGTAGTCGGGGCAATTGCAGCCGTGAAAAGGCTAACTAACTTTATTTCTTCGGAGGATTTGAGAAAGAAGAAACAATCTTCGGGAAATTGCCCATCTAAATACTCTCGAGGAAGGAGTCTGGGGATGAGCAAAAGAAGAAGAATTTCCACAAAGGACCAGGCTCAAGAGGTAGAGTCCCAAAGCCTACTGGATGCTTCTTGTGTGGAGGACCGCACATGGTGAGGGAGTGTCCACAAAAACAGGCACTCAATGCTTTGACGACATCGATTCTACCCGTAAGTCGACAAGGGCAAAGCCCTTAGTTCAAGTAGTTCGACTCCGATGGCGATAGTGAGGCATCACAAGGACCAGATGGGAGCAATGCATTTGTTGAATGCATTGCGGTCAAGTGGGGAGAATACAATGGCAAAGCCACCGGCGAGTTGATGTATGTGGACATCAAGCTCAATGGCCGTGCAATAGTAGACAGGCGTGACCCACAATTTTATTGTCGATCGGAAGCTAAGCGACTGGACTACTCTTAGAAGAGCCCAAGTCGTATGAAGGCGTGAACTCGAGGCCAAGCGGATCTCCGGACAGTAAGGGTCCCCATCAACATGGGGACATGGAGCACGATGGTGGTGCCATTGGACGACTTCCAAGTGATTCTCGAATGGAGTTTATGCACGCAGCAAAGTTGGTGCCAATATCGTTCTTGAACTTCTCGTGTCTAATGGGAGGCGATGATCCTGTATGGTTCCAGTTTCATGAGTAGGAACCAAGGACCTACAATAAATATCGGCTTTATAATTGAAGAAAGGGGTGCGAAAAGGTGAATTAACCTTTGTAGCTGCTATGAAGCTAGAGACACTTGACAAGGAGGCTATTCAGGAACCTGTTGTTGTGGCGAACATCTGAAGGAGTTCTCGATGTGATGCAGAGTTGCCGAGAACTCTACCACCACGCAGAGGTGTGGATCATCGATTAAGCGAGGGGAGCCTCCGAGACCACCATACCGCATGGCCCCTCCGAGTTGGCAGGCGAAGCGAGATGAACGCTAGCGATGGTCTCATCCGTAGTTCCAGCACCTTCGAGCTCCTCCTCTTCGAAGAAACAAGATGGGAGCCTCCGATTATGCATTGATTATCAAGCCCTCAACAAGATGACGGTAAAGAACAAGTACCATATCCCACTCATCGTGGACTTGTTCGATCAATTTGGCAAGGCAAAGTACTTCTCCAAACTCAACCTTCAGTCAGGGTATTGGTAAGTGCACATTGTAGAAGGTGATGAGTCGAAGACTACCTGTGTGACTAGGTATGGAGCATTTGAGTTCTTAGTGATGTCGTTCGGCTTAACCAATGCTCCGGCCACATTTTGCACTTCATGAATCAGCTGTTCAAAGAATATCGGATAAGTTTGTGGTTGTCTACATACGACATCGTCGTCTAGCCAATCACTTGAGGAGCATGTTAGACACCTTGAACAATTTTCAAAGTTCTCAGGGAGAACACCTTATTCGTGAAGAGGAAAAGTGTTACTTCACCCAAACAGATATTTTATTCTTGGGGCATCGAATTGGGAATGGGTCCATTCGAATGGACAAGGCTAAGCTACAAGCTTTGGTGGACTGGCGAACACCAAAGAAGGTGCCAGAGTTGAGATCCATCGTTGGGTTTGTCAACTATTATCGGCGCTTCATAGCTGGATATTCGGCGCAGCGGCGAGTTGCTAAAATGGAGCGATCACGGAGATGGTCGACAAATGTGAGGCAAGATTTCAAGACCAAGCTGTGTTAGAAGAACTGTCAGTTGCGGACTATGGAAAGTCTTTGAAGACCATACCGATGCTTGACTTTACTATTGGAGGAGTTCTTATGCAGGGTCATCTAGTGGCCTCACGAGAAGCTCAACGAGACCGGCGATATCACACATGAGAAGGAGGTGGTCCAGCATGTGGCGACACTACCTTATGGGAGCACCATTTATGCTAAGGACAGACAATGTCGCATTGAGTTACTTCCAAACTCAAAAGAAACTCTCTCCAAAGTAAGCATGATGGCAGGACTTCTTGGCTGAGTTCGACATAGTGATAGAGTACAAACCCAGAAAAGCAAATGTCGTGGCCGATGCATTGAGTCGGAAAGTGGAGCTAGTAAATGTTATACAGTTGGAGGACGGAGGCCAAGCAAGTCAATTGCGCTCCAACTTTCTTTTCGTGATCGTGATGTGCAAGATCCTCGTGGCAAGCGATGACTCGATTCAACTCATCAATGAGGGCAAGGCACGATGATTTGGGTCCAAGAGGGACTCATCTACACCAAGGGGCGAGTTTATGTCCCACGGCGGATAACTTGAGGCGTGAACTCTTGAAAGAGTGTCATGATTCCCTTTGGGCCGGACATCCGGGTATCCACCGAACAATGGCTCTCGTGGAGAGGGCCTTCTATTGGCCGAAGATGGGGATAGATGTGGAGGAATATGTTCGAACATGCCTTACTTGTCAGGACAAGATAGAGCGAAGATGGGACTTTTGGAGCGACGAAAGGCCATGGGAGAGCATTTCTTTGGACTTCATATCAAGCTTGCCCGCAGTAGGGTGACTTGGATCGATACTCATGATAGTTGACCGATTTTCGAAGTATGCAATATTCATTGCTGCACCCCTACATTGCTCAGCGGAGGAGGCAGCTAAGTTGATGATGAAGAATGTGGTTAAGTATTGGGGAGTCCCACACAACATCATTAGTGATCGGAATTCTCGGTTCTTGGGATGATTCTAGACTGAGTTGTTTAAGTTGTTGGGGTCTAAAGTATACTTCTCCACAAGCCTTCACCCTCAAACGGATGGCCAAACAAAGAGAATTAACTCGCTCTTGGAGCAATATCTTCGGCACTACGTGAGTGCCAACCAACGAGATTGGGTGAAACTGGTGGACATAGCCCAATTCTCCTATAACTTGCAGCGGAGCTCTACATCCAACAAGAGCCCATTTGCGATTATTATGGTACAACAACCATCAACTCATCATACCTTGGTTATTGGTTATATTGGGAGTAGCCCATCAGCCTAGCACTTCGCAAACGAATGGCATCGCAATGCAGAAATAGCACGGGCTTACTTGGAGAAGGCGACCAAAAGATGAAGAAGTGGGCGACTTGAGAAGGCGACCACAAGAATTTAAAGTTGGTGACATGGTGTTGGTGAAGCTTCAACCAGCATTACTCTAGTTCTTTAGACACCAAGTGCATAAAGGATTGGTACGCAAGTATGAAGGGTCTTTCCCAATCATCGCAGTAGGCAATGTCTCATACAAGTTGCAACTGCCAGCATGGTTCAGAATTCACAATGTCTTCCATGTGAGCAACTTGAAAGCCTACCACTCAGATCCGCGAGATGATTTTCGAAATGTTCCAACTCGACTACCCCCCACCAGAGCCTCTTATGAGAAGCGAGTTAAAACTATTCTAGCGGATCGTAAGATAAAGCTACGCAATGGAGCGTAACAAATAGAGTACTTGGTGAAGTGGCAAAAGCTTCCTCAAACAGAAGCCAGCTGGGAACCAGAAGATGTCCTGCAACACGAAGAAGCTCGCGTCAAAGCCTACCAACAAGCGTCGACGAGGGCGTCGACCATTTAAGTGGGGGAGAATGTCACGAACAGTCATCGCTCAACCGTAATGCCTTTGCTCCTTGAACCATTTGTCACTTTTTCTTGCTTGTACATATATTTGGCAGCTTGTTTTGCCTTGAGTTTATGTGTTTTTACCTAAGAAATGTGAGCGAAAGTAGTGTAGAAGGCTGCAAAATGATCGCTACCTGAGCCAAAACAAAAAACACCTTTTTGGGTCTTTTTCATGTGCCGCGGCAACCTTTCTGAGCGGTACAAAATGTCACCCATTTCAGCACCTTGGAACCCCCTGGGTGGCACCGGGCTGGATGGGGTTCCGGGTATATGTCGGGCGTAGGCATTCATCAGCAATTGAACTTATCGTTTGTGGACTTGCGACCGTTCCTACAACCCTCCAAAGTCCTATTTCGCTCTCTTTCTCTTTTTTCTTTGCTGCACTCAAGGTGTTTGACAAATTACTTGTATAGCTTTCCACTTTGCGAGATGCCAGGACGTGTCCGTCGCTCGCTTCTGAATTAATCAACATCTTCTTTGCAGGTCCTACGGGACCTTAAGAGGTTGTAAGAGGGCTGACCCTTTACGGACAGATAACGCGTTGGGTGTTTCATGACTTAGGCAATCCCAGCTAAGTTCGGAATAGTGAGCAAGGTTGCTCTACGACTTAGGCAATTTCAGCTAAGTCTTCGGGAGTGCCGCGAGGGTGCCGCACGGTTTAGGCAAATTCAGCTAAGTCCGTGACACTACGTCAGAAATATACTCGGAACCCCATCCAGCTTGGTGCCACCCGGGGGGGTTCTAAGGTGCTGAAATAGCTAACATTTCACACCGCTCCGAGTGGTTACTGTAGCACATGAAAAAGACCCAAAAGAAGGGCTATTTTAGGCTATTTTGGCTCCACGCAGTAAGCGATCGTTCTGCATCCTTCTACACTACTTTTGCTCATATTTCTTAGGTAAACACACATAAACTCAAGGCAAAACAAACTACCAACAATATGTATAAATAAGAAAAAGCAATAAATGGTTCATGGAGCGAAGATGTTGCGGTTGAGTGACAGCCATTCGTGACATTCTCCCCACTTAAACTATAAACGCCCTCGTCAACGCTTGTTGGTAGGCTTTGACACGAGCTTCTTCATGTTGTAGGGCGTCTTCTAGCTCCTAACTGGGTTTTGTTTAAGGAAGCTTTTGCCACTTCACCAAGTACTCAATTTGTTGCACTCCATTGGGTAGCTTTGTTTTGCGACCTACTAGAATAGTTTCAACTTGCTTCTCATAAGAGGCTCTAATGGGGGGTAGTCGAGTTGGAATATTTCGAGAATCATCTCACGGATTTGAGTGGTAGGCTTTCAAGTTGCTCACATGAAAGACGTTATGAATTACGAACCATGCTAGCAGTTACAACTTATGTGAGATATTGCCTACCCTACTGATAATTGGGAAAGGCCCTTCATACTTGCATACCAATCCCTTGTGCACTTTGTGCCTAAAGAACTAGAGTGATGCTGGTTGGAGCTTCACCAACACTATGTCACCAACTTTAAACTCTTGTGGTCGCCTTCCCAAGTCTACCCACTTCTACATTATTTTAGCTACCTTCTTCAAGTAAGCTCGCGCAATATCTGCATTGCGATGCCATTACTTGTCCTATTGACAAGTAAGGCATGTTCGAACATATTCCTCCACATCTGTCCCCATCTTTGGCTAATAGAAGGCCCTCTCCACAAGAGCCATTGTTTGGTAGATACCCGGATGTCCAGCCCAAAGGTAATTGTGACACTCTTTCAAGAGTTCACGCCTCAAGTTATCCGCTCATGGAACATAAACTCTATTCCCCTTCATATAGATGAGTCCCTCCTGGATCCAAAATTATCGTGCCTTGCCCTTTTTGATGAGTTGCATCAGAGTTACTACCTGAGGATCTCGGTATAGTCCATCCCTGATCTTAGAAAGGAAGTTGGAGTGCAATTGACTTGCTTGGCCTCCGCCCTCTAACTGTATAGTATTTACTAGCTCCACTTTCTGGCTCAATGCATCGGCAATGAAATTTCCTTTTCTTGACTTATACTGTATTACCATGTCAAACTTAACCAAGAAGTCTTGCCATCATACATTATCTATCCTTAGCATAAATGGTGCTCCTAGAAGGTAATGTCGCCACACTTGTAGATAGTGGATCACCGCTGTCATTTGCTTCTCATGCACAGGATATCGCCACTTAGTCTCGTTGAGCTTGCGACTCTCGTAGGCCACCAGATGACCCTCCTGCATAAGAACTCCTCCAATAATAAAATCAAAAGCATCTGTATGGACTTCAAATGACTTCCCATAGTCTGGTAATCTGAGTACAGGTTCCTCCAACACAGCAGTCTTTAGATCTTGAAATGCTGCCTCACATTTGTCTAACCATCTCTAAGACTGCTCCTTCTTTAGCAACTTCATCAAAGGAGCTGCGCACTTCGAATATCTAACTATAAAGCGCCAATAATAGTTGACGAACCCAAGGAAGAATCTCAACTCTGGCACCTTCTTTGGTGTTCGCCAGTCCACCACAGCCCGCACCTTAGATGTGTCCATTTGAATAAAACTATTACAGATTCGATGCCCCAAGAATAAAATTTCCATTTGAGAGAAGTAGCACTTTTCCCTCTTTATGAACAAGGTGTCCTCCCTGAGAACTTTGAAAATTATTTGAAGATGTCGAATATACTCCTCGAGTGTTTGGCTATAAATGACGATATCGTCTAAGTAGACAACTACAAACTTGTTCAAATACTCCGTAAGCAGTTGGTTCATTAGAGTGCAGAGTGTGGCTGGAGCATTAGTTAATCCGAAAGGCATCACTAAGAACTCGAATGCTCCGTGCCTAGTTACATAGGTAGTCTTCGCCTCATCACCTTCTGCAATGCGCATCTGCCAATATCCCGACCGAAGGTCGAGTTTGGAGAAGTACTTTGCCTTGCCCAATTGATCGAATAAGTCCATAATGAGCGGAATGGGGTACTTATTATTTACCGTCATCTTCTCATATTTTGTTGAATCTTCAATCTTTTACTTTGGCTACAGCATGCCCCTTTGTATATATACCTTATACAGCAAGAAGCGGGCTTGCAGTAGGCTTAGCAGCCCTAGTTTGGTTTGCTTTATGGCCAATTTTGGCTTGTAAATATGAGTGTATCTTGTAAGCACTTGTGAGGATCTCGGTCTGTAATGGACCATTATCCTTTGTGTGCAACCTCTTTGAATTTGTATTGTCTATGGGTGTAATTTATATTTGGCTTTATAAAGTATTTGCTTGAGCAGTAGCTTGTGGATCCTATTAGAATTACTTCTTTTATCTCGTTTTCTCTTTTGTAAATCTAAGGGACCCTAGGAGATCTCAGGGAAAGTTGACCTTTGCGGACGGACATGCATGGGTGCCGCACGGCTTAGGTAAAATTAGCTAAGCCCGCGATAATATGGTATAAGAGCAGGATAAGCATACGCAGAAACACTCGCTATATAAATGTGGGGGGACTTAATTGGGCTGTATGGAGGACAGCCAGCACGCATAACCGTTTGGGGGAAACGAACATTGAGATATAGGGAAAGGAGTCGCTCAGAGGAGTGGGCTTCTAGGCTTAGCATTCAGAGGAATGGTAAACCCTTTGTGCGAGAGGCACCATGAGGATAAACAAGTGAAGAAGAATGCGTAGCACACAAAGATTGGGATGGTTGAGTTCAAGCTACGGTTCGACATTTGCAACCAAATTTGACGGTGCTCAAGGCAAGTGGGGCGCTTGGTGAAAGATAATCCATGTAAAGTGGGATATGATGCTTGATGATCATAAGAGTTGCACAAAGCTCATATATGTAAGGGGAATTGCTAACTCGAAGGATTCGTGACTCATACAAGGGCTTGTATAGGGACAATGAAGTATTCGTGGCCATCCCAAGGCACGATTGGAACTTAGCACTATGGAGCATCATAACTTTCTCTTTAACATGGAAATGATACATCTGTAGGTAGCTGAAATGTGTAATAAGTTCAGCACATTGCTAGACCTTGAAGGGTGCAGTGGAGACTGTATTGGGGAAAGGTCACAATCTAGTAAGTGCATTTTTGGGGGCAAAATAAGGCACAAGTTGTTCAGTAAGATGGAGTAGTCCAAAGGGGATGGTGGTCTCCAAAACTTCTAGTGGCAGGAATGCAAAGAGGAAAGTTGCTCCAACAGGACAGATATCCAAGAGGGCTAGTCCTAGTTCTCCAAAGGGAGAATCATGTGCAACATATCATATATATTGAGGAAGACTTTCTTAAGGTAATATCTCCATAAAGCTCAATGGACCAAGCGAGCAATGAAGAGCCATCGTATGATCTCGAATAAGGTAATGCATTGGTGGATGCATTTCGAGATCAAGTGGGGGAGCAATCCAAGACAACATCTTATAAAGGCACACTTAGAGTCGATGTGGAAATCAAACTCAATGGAGGGCTGACCCGTCGAATAGTGGGTGCGAGGATCATTATCAACTTAATGCAAATCGAGGAGCGGAACTACTTGGGTGGAACTTAGTGAAGTTTCCAAGCCGCATGAAGGGAGTCGACATAGAAGATAGAACATGGAGCGAAGGCACAGAGCTTTCCTTGGATGGAGGTCAAGGGCATAAACTCTTATAGAGGCAAGTGTGAGATCATGTCATTCTTTGGGTTCTTCATTCTGATGGGGCGAACTTATCTTGTATGGTGCCCAAGATAAAGGGAGCTTTGAGGCAAATGCAAGTTACCTTAGAGATGTATTTGATGGAGTAACTAAGGTGATTCAACTTACAGTGACAAAGTTAGGATCAGGATACCTTAGCATGGGACAAGAGGATGCAGAGACGAGTACTCTTGAAGAATATGCCATAATGTTGCCATTCGAGTTGTCAAGAACAAGTGGTGCATAGCAGAGATTGTATTGATAGGGGATAGAGGACCAGGATCCAGACAATAGTGCACCAATTCTACGAAATCAGGGGTACTTCATGAGCTACTAGGCGACAAACTATCCTAGTGCTATGCTTCATCCAAGTGTGACCCAAAAGTGGGTGGACGAAGGTGAATTGTCAAGGGAGCTAACTAAAAATCAGAGATGGCGAATACCCTACGAGGTATTGGTAGAGGTCACATATGGAGAAGTCGTAGTTCGAGTTCATCACACGAGAATCTGTATGTAATGGAGATGCCACCAGGAGGCGACATAGTATAGTGGATTGTGGTGGAATAGTTCGTAGTAATACAACACATGTGGTCGTGTCTCGTGAGGGACAAGATCATGCGGAGGCATGATCAGGAGTTAATAGGAGCTCCACTTTGGTGTACGACACAACAAAAAGAAAGGCTATGGATTTAAGGAGTGAATGTCGTGGTACCATAGAGGCAGATCTTCGTGTGTGCATTAGAGCTTGCATTGGATGAAAGCCTTAGTCATCAGCATATAGGGGCTGTATACCACCGAGGAAGAAGTCCAAGTACAAGTACCAGTGAGTCCCATAGAGGGGGACGTGATCATGTGAATGATCAGGAGCTGTTGGGAGCTCCACTTTCATGAATAATACAATGGCAGGAAGGGCTATGGATTTAAGGGGTGAATGCCATGGTACCATAGAGGCAGGTCTTTTGTGTGTATGCTGATAGGACTCCAGCAGGGTTGAGTCCTAATCATCTAGGAACTAGTCAATAAAAACCCTGTTAGATTATAATAAAGCCACTCATATCTTATAAAGGAGTATGGCTAGGGTTTAGATTATCCCTTAGGGCTTAGTAGTTGCCGCCCCTCTTACTGGGCAAGTCGGCCAGGGTTTCCCCCTGCTTAGGTCGGATATAGAGCCAACATAGCTGCCCCTTCTCCTATTAAGGCAGAACGACTATAGGAGGAGCAAAAGGGTAATTCTACTTAGACAAGTGCCCCCTTAGGCTAGGACTTTGATCTTTATTTAAGATGTAGCTACCCCCCTCTTTTAAGTAAGCAATTATCATCTTCAATTCAGCCTTTGTGCCGAGTCTAGGAGGGAGGAGCCCCTATAGCGTTCCAAAGGTTGATCCCCCTCAAGGATCAAAATCTATAGGCTCCTTCTGGGGTCTTATCATCTAGTATCAAAGACGCATTCTTGCTACCCTGTAGCCATCTCAGCCACCTCCACCTTTCCAAGCGATTCCCATAATTGCTACGACATGCGCCTCCACCTTCCATCCCAGCAGCAGATTAAATCAATCTGCCGCTGCCCCCCACGTTTGATCTAGAAATCTGGTATATTTTTTTATCATCCACGCCCCTTCAAAAATACAAGATTCCTTATTTTACATATTGAAGATTTTTTTTTCAAATTTTATCTGCAGCAAAATTCGTTCGTCGCAAACATTATCATTGTTGCAAAGATGAAAATGCTGCAGAAATCTTTAGCCAATTATTGCTTATTGAAACTAAACTTTTAATCATCCTTTTTAGCTGAAACTTTTATATAATGTCATAGATCATCTTAGCTTTCATCTAAGACTAATCTTGTGAAAAAACTCATTCTGTTTCTGGACTTATAGCGCTGTGATTCTTTGTTGCATAGTACTAAAATTTTACAACACAAAATCTGCCTTCCGTCTATTGGCCTCTTGAAACCAAACTTTTGTTCATCCTTTTTGGCCAAAATTTTTACACAATTCTCAAGATCAAGTTGACTTCATCTGGATTTGATTTTATAAAAAAATTCCTCTGGAACTGGTTTTCTTGTGTAATCTTTGACCATTACGCAGTTTTGGAATTTTACGATGAAGGAATCTACCTTTCATCTTTTGCCCTATTTCCCTATTGTTATGCCACCAAAATTTTGTCAAACTTTTTACTGGTATTAACAACATCTGAAGCAAGGGTTTCTATATAATTTTCTTGAACTTTCTTCTAGAATTTATGCCGAGAAGTCATGATTTCTCTGACGTAAAACTGGTTCAACAGGACAGTACATCGCAGCACATTTTTTGTGCCGAATTCTATTAGATTTGAGTGCTATTTTTTGTGGGATTTTAGACTCTCTTTTTCTCATCTCCATACCCTACCCTCCTCACTAAAACCCCTTTGAAATATTAACCTAAACCAAATCCAAAGAGCCCACAAATTAGCCACCCAAATCATCCTACTTCCTTATCGATCAACTTACCTTTTTAGCCAACTTTCCGTACCGAGACACCTACATTTGCTGCCATCTATCCCAGATCTAAAATTTATTTTCCTAACCTTCATCTACTGATATCACAGCTCTAAAACCATGCTAATTTGTAGCCTAAACTCCATAAAATTGTAGCTCCAAATCTACCCTAAATCACAACCTACTTCTATCCAAACTGATTCACCTTCCAACCGATCACCCCTTCTCCAAAATTTCCATGCCACTAACCCAACAATAGAAAATAGATCTCAATATTATAGAACTTGAGGCATATACTATGGCATCAGAGAAGGCTATCGATGTAAAGCTTGAAGCCTTTGGAAACTGCATGGAAGAGAAGATGCGATCCCTTTTTGTCGAATTCAGCATTGGCCGACCGTCGAGCCTGAAGAAATCACAACACGGAGAAACTTCAAATCAGTGAGACGATCCTCAAGAATATGGCCACATCACCTCTAATCTCAATAATCCATGCATGAAGGTTGACTTCCCTAGATGGGAAGAAGGAGACCCGATCAGGTGGATCTCATGCGCGGAGCACTATTTTTGGTTCTACCGAACCGCCGACGCCACACAAGTGGAGATTGCTTCCATCCACCTTGAGGGAGATGTTATTCAGTGGTTTAATTGGTTTAAGCACACCTATGGAGGAGTCTCTTGGCAGCAATTCAAGGAAGGACTACTAAACCATTTCGGACCAACCGATTTCAAGAACATCGACGGACAATTGGCAAACATTCGTCAAACCTCTACAATACAAGAATACCAAACAAGGTTTGAGCATTTATCTAACCAAACTAAGAATTGGTATGAGAAACAACTTTTAGGTATTTTTATCGAGGGCCTAATGCTAGAGATCCGAGGAGAAGGCGCGACAATTGTACACTCTTAGGGTGGTGATTTCCTTCGCACGTATTCACGAAGAACAATTGAACATGAGGTACGAAGGACAAGGGTCACTCCCCGACCAGCCTTGCAAAGGCCTACTGCCCCCTTTGCTGCCATCCAAGCCCCTGCACCAAAAAAGTTGACGAGAGACGAGCTTCGCGGACGATCAGCGAAGGGGTTGTGTTGGCATCGTGAAGAACCGTGGAGCCATGAACATCACTGCAAAAAGGGTTGACTCCTTATGATTGAACGAGCAGAGGATGAGGATAATAAAACATCTGAAAAAGCCCTTGAACCTAAAGAAGAAGCCATGGAGGAAGAGTCCCAATCGACTGACTACGCAATGCACGTATTGGCCGGCTATTCCAACACGCAGATGAAAGTTGGAGGACTTCTAAAACAACAACCCATCATGGTTCTCATCGACACGGCCAACACCCATATTGCTACATGTTTGATGCTTCAAATCAAAGGTTGCAACAAGTTTGACGTAACGGTCGTCGACGGCTAAATCTTTAATTGCGACCAACGGTGCCCGCGGGTGAAACTACTCCTCCAAGACCAAGAAGTGGTAGTTGATTTCTTTCTCCTACCCATCGATGATTATGAAGCCATACTCGGGATCAAATGGCTCATAACACTAGGTGATATCTCCTGGATGTTTTTTAGATTAATCATGAAATTTTATTGCAAAGGGAGATAGGCCACATTACGAGGTAAGCGCGGGAGCCAAATTTTCATCGTTTCGTCTCAACAAATGGAGAAAGTTTTGCACAAAGTGCATGGAGGATTTTTTATGCATATCCAACAGCCATCTAAGAGGGAGAATATACAAATTTCAGATCCTAAGCTTGCCCTCTTGTTGGAAGAATTCGCGGGCATTTTCATGGAGCCATACGGGCTGCCCCCTAACCGGCAACATGACCACCGTATTCCTATTCTGTCGGGCAAACCTCCAGCAAACTTGCATCTATATCACTACCCTCACTTGTAGAAGGATGAGATTAAGAACATCATCAAAGAGATGTTGGACACCGGGGTAATTCGATCAAGTTGCAGCTCTTATTCTTCACTAGTGTTGATAGTGCGCAAGAAGGATGGTACATGGCGGAGGTGCATTGATTATCGGACCTTGAACGCTATCATCGTCAAGGACAAATATCCTATACCCATCGTAGATGAGCTCTTGGATGAATTAAAAGGATCCTGAGTCTTCACTAAACTAGATCTCCATTCCCATTATCACCAGATTCGGGTATGTATTGAAGACATTCTGAAAACTGTATTCCGCACGCATAACAGCCACTACAAGTTTCTGGTAATACCTTTCAGACTTACGAATGCTCTTTCTACTTTTCAAAGCCTGATGAATGACATCTTTCAAAGTTTTCTACATAAGTTTGTATTAGTGTTCTTTGATGATAACCTCATTTATAGCCCTACGCTTGATATACATTTTCAGCACTTACGAACTGTTCTAACAATTCTCTAAGAGAATACTCTTTATGTAAAACAGTCAAAGTGCAGTTTCATATAGCATAAAGTGAAGTATCTTGGGCATATTATATCAGAGGATGGAGTGGCGATAGACCCGACGAAGATCAAGACAATGTAAGGATGGTCAAGACCTACAAACGTATAATCATTACATAGTTTCCTTGGACTCATGGGCTACTATCAAAATTTTATGACAGATTATGTCAAGATCAGTACCCCGCTTATGTCCTTACTGAAGAAAGACTCGTTCTTATGGTTGGATAAAACCTCTACAACCTTTGAACGACTCAAGGCAACTATGACAATGACGTCGGTCCTAGCACTACTCGATTTCAGCCGCACTTTGGTCATTAAGGCCGATGCATCAAGAGTTGAAATTGGGGCTATTCTTATGCAAGATGGTCAACTCCTAATTTACACCGAGGCTTTCCCCACACTTCATACGAGGTTTTGACATGAGATACTAATTACTACCAAATTTAAAATATGGTTGGATACAGGTCCATGACACGAAAGAGGAGTAAAACTAGAATTGCAATCCATGCTCATGCTAGATTGGGCTCTCATCATCCTGAACCATACCAGAGGGCAGTCACCATTCTAAAAGAAAGATTGGATATCACTAAAGACTAACTATATGGCAATACATGTAAAGAAGAAACGACCTCCCGACAAACTTCAAAATGGACGAAATATTAGAGATCAAGTTTTTCTACACCTCCAGCCCGATCAGCAAGAAACTCGAGCCTTAATGAAGTGGTCTCCCTATTTCTTTGGGCATTGCAAAATTGAGGATCACATTGGGGCCCTAACTTGGAGATCAAATTCGTGTACCAAATCAAGATTAAAGTTGATCCGCCAGGTATCCTGCCTCAAATGGAAATTTAAAGACAACGACTCAGCCCAAATCCTTCCAACTAACAACCCAGCTAGTGAGGAGGCCAAAGTTCAATTAATGATAGCATGAGAGTCACATAAGGAGTTGAAGATCCAGTTTTCAGAGTTTATGGATCCTTAGCATTAAGGACAAGGCTGATCTGAAGAGGGTGGACTTGATAGGACTCCAACAGGGTTGAGTCCTAATCATCTTAGAACTAGTCAATAAAAATCTTGTTAGATTATAATAAAGCCACTTCTATCTTATAACAGAGTATAGCTAGGGTTTAGATTATTCCTTAGGGCTTAGTAGTTGCCGCCCCACCATACTGGGCAATTCGGCGATAATTTCCCCCTGCTTAGGTCGGATATAGAGCTAACCTAGCCGTCCCTTTTTCCATCAAGGCAAGACGGCTATAGGAGGGGCAAAAGGGTAATTCAACTTAGATAAGTGCCCCCTTAGGCTAGAACTTTGATCCCTATTTAAGATGTAACTGCTCCCGTCTTTTAAGCAAGCAATTATCATCTTCAATTCAGTCTTTGTGCCGAGTCTAGGAGGAAGGAACCCCTATAGTGTTCTAAGGGTTGATCCCCCTCAAGGATCAAAATCTATACGGCTCCTTTTGGGGTCTTATCATATGCATCGAAGCTTGCATCAGATGAAAGCCTTAGTCATTAGCATATGGGGGTTGTGTACCATCGAGGGAGAAGTTAGATTGTAAGTACCAGGGAGTCTTATGGAGGGGACTTGATTATACAAAGGAATGATCGGAGTAGCTGGAGAGTTAGACTGCTTTAGTGCTCACATTCATTTAAGGGAGCCCGGCAAGTTAGAGGATAACGCTGAGTTAGCGAACGTTGCTACTAAGGAAGCTAAGGAGTACAGAATTGACACGAGCCCTGCAACAAGATGGTGGAGGCCATGCATGACAATTGTAGTCTGTCTTTTCATCGACCAAGAAGAACTGTTAAGAGGACACAATGGTGTTGAAGCAGGTGTCGAAAGGGGCGAGGAAGCGACGACGAGTCCAGTGGGGCTCAGCTACCCAAAAAGTAGAGCATCGATTAAAAGGAAGGGATGCAGATGCAAAACAATGGATAGTAGGACCATGGGCTTAGCAGCACCATGGTACATAGAGATGGGACATTTGTGAAGTCATCGATCCCTTGCTGATATAATCGTAAAAGGGACCAAGGAGGTGGAGAATACAAAGGCAACCTCTAGGTACCAAGACAAGACAAAAGGGCAGAGGCCAAGGAACTTCATAAGACCAGTGCCGATGGGCTTCTCATCAATATAGCCAAAAGTGAGCGACTTCGGGTTGATACAAACGTGCTTGACCAAGGAATGAAGTAGGTAGTACATGGTACTGTATCATTTCAACTCAGAGGAGTAGGCGACAATGGTGATGAAGAAGACAGTACAATCCCAGAGGCGACCAAAACTATTAAAGACTTAGTCCAAGTTGGGGGACTCTAAGTTGGAGTAAACTTTTTGCTCTTTTCGAGTGAAACTTCTTGCATTCCAAAAGTTCAATGGCAATGAGAAGGCGAATCACAGTAGCTAAATCAACGCAAGGAGTGCAAACACTTCAAGTGCTTCAGAAGTGTGAGAAAAGAACAGGCGAATGTTAGTAACCAGCTCAATGCACGAAGTATAAACTCGAGGAGGCTGGCGAAATCGAGTAACCTTTGCCTTCTCAACTCAAGAGAATGGGTGAAACTGAGTACCCTAATTCTCTTACCTCGAGGAGGTGAGCCAAGCCAAGTAACCTTGCCTTCTCAACTACTAAGAGAATGGGTAAAGTCAAGTATCCCAGTTCTCTTACCTATCCAACAGAGGAACTCTTCATAAGTTCAGTGACCAAAGAAAGCTTATGAAAGACAATAGTTGTCAAATCCTCACTATTGGTGATCAGTACCTACTTGGAATTAACAACTAAAGTGGGAGTGATGTGAACCTACTTGGAACTGACAACTAAACGTAGAAGAAGGATCAATAGGCAAACATTATATAGGAAGGACCTTAAAAACCTTAAAATCTGTGCGGCGATGCTCGTCAAAGTTTCAACAAGCATCCATCCAGTTCAAGCAACATGAGTATACTACAATACTAGTGTATAATAAGGCAAGTCCTTTCCTTCATCAGAAGGATTCGTGAGAACTAACAAGGATTAGCACAACTCAGCCAACCCCATACCAGATTCAGTCATTGGTGAGTTGAAGCAGCTTGACGGATCAGAGTTCGACTACTCAACAACAGTGGCAGAGAGCAGCTGGGAGCTAAAGGGGCATGTTGTAGCTAAAGCAGAAGATTGAAGATTTAACAAAATGTGAGAAGATGCAGCACCTATAGTGGCTTCGATGAGGACGTCGAAAGAATAAATGGGGGAGAATGTCACGGACAATAATGTACATAAGGTGTTCGATGAAATGCTTATGTTTGTCCGTGTCCTTCGGTTTGTGTATATACCTTATACAACAAGAAATGGGCTTGCAGTAGGCTTAGCAGCCCTAGTTTGGTTTACTTTGTGGCCAATTTTGGCTTGTAAATATGAGTGTGTCTTGTAAGTACTTGTGAAGATCTTGGTCTGTAATAGACCATTATCCTTTGTGTGCATCCTCTCTAAGTTTGTATTGTCCATGGGTGTAATTTGTATCTGGTTTTATAAAATATTTTCTTGAGAAGTTGCTTGTGGATCCTATTAAAATTACTTCTTCTGGCCCGTTTTCTCTTTTGTAAGTCTAAGTGACCTTAGGAGATCTCAGGGAAGGCTATCCTTTATCGATGGACATGCATGGGTGCCACACGGCTTAGGCAAAATTAGCTAAGCCCATGACAACTCATTCTTTCGACGTCCTTATCGAAGCCACTGTAGACGCTACATCTCCTGGAATTTTGCTGAATCTTTAATCTTTTGCTTTGGCTGCAACACACCCCTTTGGCTCTTAGCCGCTCTTCGCCACTATTGAGTAGTCAAACTCTGATCCGCCATGCTGCTTCAACTCACCAATGACTGAATCTGGTGTAGGGTTGGCTGAGTTGTGTTAATCCTTGTTGACTCTCATAGATCCATTTGATGAAGGAAAAGAACTGCCTTATTATGCGCCAGTATCACAGTATACTCATGTTGCTTGAACTGGATGGATGGTTGTTGAAACTTTGACGAGCATCACCATATAGATATTAAGGTTTTTGAGGTCCTTCCTATATAATGTTTGCCCATTGATCATTCTTCAACGTTTAGTTGTCACTTCCAAGTGGGTTCACATCACTCCCGCTTTCGATTGGCATTCAATTGGGAAATGAAGCGGACAATCTACTCTCAGTAGTACTGATCACCAATGGTGAGAATTTGACAACTATTGTCTTTCATAAGCTTTCTTTGAAGGGTCACTGAACTTATGCAGAGCTCCTCTGTTGGATAGGTAAGAGAATTGGATACTTGACTTCACCCATTCTCTTAGTAGTTGAGAAGGCAAGGTCACTTAGCTTGGCTCACCTCCTCAAGTTAAGTGAATTGGGGTACTCAGTTTCGCCCATTCTCTTGAGTTGAGAAGGCAAAGGTTACTTGATTTTGCCTGCCTCCTTGACTTTGTACTTCATGTATTGAGCTGGTTACTAACATTTGTCCACTCTTTGCTCACACTTTTGAAGCACTAGAAGTATTTGCACTCATTGCGTTGAGTTAGCTACTGTGGTTCTTCTTCATACTACCATTGAACTTCTGGAATGTAAGAAGTTTCGCTCGAAAAGAGCAAAAAGTTTACTCCAACTTGGAGTCCCTTAACTTGGAGTAAGTCTTTAATAGATCTAGTCGCCTTTGGGATTGTACCGTCTTCTCTATCACCTTTGCTACCTATGCCTCTAAGTAGAAAAGATATAGTACCGCGTACTACTTACTTCATTCCTTGGACGAGCACTTTTGCATCAACCTGTAGTCTCTCGCTTTCGGCTATCTTGATGAGAAGCCAATCGATACCGATCTTATGAAGTTCCTTGGCCTCTGCCCTTCCGCCTTATCTTGGTACTTGGAGTTTGCCTTTACATTCTCCACCTCCTCGACCCCTTTTACGACCAATGCACTCCCTTCATGACAAGGGATCGATGACTCCACGGAAGTCCCGCCTCTACGTACCATGGTGCTGCTAAGCCCATGGCCCTACTATCCATTGCCTTACATCTGCATCCCTTCCTTCTAACTGATGCTTTGCTTTTTGGATAGTTGAGCCACACTGAACTCGTCGTCGCTTCCTCGCCTCTTTCGACCACCAACTTCAACACCACTGTGTCTTCCTAGTAGTTCTCCTTGGTTGATGGAAAGACATACTACAACTCTCATGCATGGCCTCTGCCATCTTGTTGTAGGGCTCACACCGATTCTGTTCTCCTTAGCTTCTTTGGTAGCAATGTTCACTTACTCCGCTTTGTCATCTGATTTGTCGGGCTCTCTTAAGCGAATGTGAGTACTAAAGCAGTCCAACTCTCCAACTGCTCCGACCATACCTTTGTATAACCAAGTCCCCTCCATAAGACTCACTGGTACTTATAATCTGATTTCTCTCTCGATGGTACATAACACTTATATGCTGATGACCAAGGCTTTCATCTAATGTAAGCTTCGATGTGTACACATGGAAGACCCGCCTCTGCGGTACCATGTTATTCACCCCTTGAATCCACAACCCTTCCTGCTATTGCATTGTTCACCAAAGTGGAGCTCCCAGCAACTCTTAATCATTCACATGATCATGTCCCCCTCCATAGGACTCATTGGTACTTGCACTTTGACTTCTTCCTCGATGGTATAGAGCCCCCATATGCTGATGACTAAGGCTTTCATCCAATGCAAACGTCGATGCACATACTGTCATGGGCTTAGCTAAAGTTTGCCTAAGCCGTGCGGCACCCTCGCGGCACTCCCGAAGACTTAGCTAAAATTGCCTAAGTCGTAGAGCAACCTTGCTCACTATTCCGGACTTAGCTGGGATTGCCTAAGTCATGAAATGCCCAACGCGTTTCCTGTCCACAAAGGGTCAGCCCTCTTACAACCTCTTAAGGTCCCGTAGGACCTACAAAGAAGAAGTTGATTAATTCAGAAGCGAGCGATGGACACATCCCGACGTCTCGCAAAGCGGAAAGCTATACAAGCAATTTATCGAACACCTTGAGTGCAGCAAAGAAAACAGAGAAAGAAAGCGAAATAGGACTTTGGAGGGTTGTAGGAATGGTCGCAAGTCCACAAATGACGGTTCCCAAGGTATCGGACGCAAGACAAGTTCAATTGCTGATGAATGCCTACGCCCGACATATACCTGGAACCCCATCCAGCCCGATGCCACCCGGGGGGTTCCAAGGTGCTGAAATGGCCGACATTTCGCAGCACTCAGAAAGGTTGCCGCGGCACATGAAAAAGACCCAAAAACTGGGCTATTTTGGCTCCGCGTAGTGAGCGATCGTTCTGCAGCCTTCTACACTACTTTCGCTCACATTTCTTACGTAAAAACATGTAAACTCAAGGCAAAACAAGCTGCCAAACATATGTACAAGCAAGAAAAAGTGACGAACGGTTCAAGGAGCAAACGCATTACGGTTGAGCGACACCGTTCGTGACATTCTCCCCCACTTAAACTGTCGATGCCCTCGTCGACGCTTGTTGGTAGGCTTTGATGCGAGCTTCTTCATGTCGTAGGGCATCTTCTGGCTCCCAACTGGCTTCTATTTGAGGAAGCTTTTGCCACTTCACCAAGTACTCTATTTGTTGTGCTCCATTAGGTAGCTTTATTCTACGATCCGCTAGAATAGTTTCAACTCGCTTCTCGTAAGAGGCTCTGGTGGGGGGTAGTCGAGTTGGAACATTTTGGGAATCATCTCGCGGATCTGAGTGGTAGGCTTTCAAGTTGCTCGCATGGAAGACATAGTGAATTCTGAACCATGCTGGCAGTTGCAACTTGTATGAGACATTGCCTACCCTGCTGATGATTGGGAAAGGCCCTTCATACTTGCGTACCAATCCTTTGTGCACTTTGTGTCTAAAGAATTGGAGTGATCTTTGGTTGGAGCTTCACCAACACCATATCACCAACTTTAAATTCTTGTGGTCGCCTTCCCAAGTCGCCCACTTCTTCATCTTTTGGCCGCCTTCTCCAAGTAAGCCCGCAATATCGCATTACGATGTCATTCCCTTGCAGTGATAGGCTGATGGGCTACTCCTGTATAACCAATAACTGTGGTATGAGGAGTTGAGTTGTTGTCCCGTAATAATCTCAAATGGGCTCTTGTTGGATGCAGAGCTCCGCTGCAAGTTATAGGAGAACTGGGCTATGTCCAACAGCTTCACCCAATCTCGTTGGTTGGCACTCACGTAGTGCCGAAGATATTGCTCCAAGAGCGAGTTAATTCTCTCTGTTTGGCCATCCGTTTGAGGGTGGAGGCTTATGGAGAAGTATAATTTAGACCCCAACAACTTGAACAACTTAGTCCAGAATCGTCCCAAGAACCGAGAATCCCGATCACTAATGATGTTGTGTGGGACTCCCCAATACTTAACCACATTCTTCATCATCAACTTAGTCGCCTCCTCCGCTGAGCAATGTAGGGGTGCAGCAATGAATGTTGCATACTTCGAAAATCGGTCAACTACCACGAGTATCGATCCAAGTCCCCCTACTGCGGGCAAGCTTGATATAAAGTCCAAAGAAATGCTCTCCCATGGCCTTTCAGGTACGGGCAGCGGTTCCAAAAGTCCCACTGGCTTCTGCTGCTCTATCTTGTCCTGTTGACAAGTAAGGCATGTTCGAACATATTCCTCCACATCTGTCCCTATCTTCGGCCAATAGAAGGCCCTCTCCACTAGAGCCATTGTTCGGTGGATACCCGGATGTCCAGCCCAAAGGGAATCGTGACACTCTTTCAAGAGTTCACGCCTCAAGTTATCCGCTCATGGGACATAAACTGTTCCCCTTGGTGTAGATGAGTCCCTCCTGGACCCAAAATCGTGCCTTGCCCTCTTTCATGAGTTGAATCGAGCCACCGCTTGAGGATCTCAGTCAACCCCGATCACGGAAAGAAAGTTGGGCGCAATTGACTTGCTTGGCCTTCGCCTCCGTATAGCATTCACTAGCTCCACTTTCCGACTCAATGCATCGGCCACGACATTTGCTTTTCCGGGTTTGTACTCCATCACCATGTCGAACTCAGCCAAGAAGTCCTACCATCATGCTTGCTTTGGGGAGAGTTTCTTTTGAGTTTGATAGTAACTCAATGCGACATTGTCGGTCCTTAGCACAAATGGTGCTCCCAGAAGGTAGTGTCGCCATACTCGTAGACAGTGGAACACCGCTATCATCTCCTTCTCATGTACAGGATATCGCCGCTTGGTCTCGTTGAGCTTGCGACTCTCGTAGGCCACTAGATGACCCTCCTGCATAAGAACTCCTCCAATAGCAAAGTCAGAAGCATCGGTATGGACTTCAAAAGACTTTCCATAGTCCAACTGATGAGTTCTTCTAACTAGATCTTGGTCTTGAAATGCCGCCTCATATTTGTCCGACCATCTCTAGGACTGCTTTTTTAGCAACTCCGTCGGTGGGCGCTTGAATATCCAGCTATGAAGCACCGATAATAGTTGACAAACCCAAGGAAGGATCTCAACTCGCACCTTCTTTGGTGTTCACCATCCACCATGCGACTTAGCCTTGTCCATTCGAATGGACCCATTCCCAATTCGATGCCCCAAGAATAAAATCTCTGTTTGGGCGAAGTAGCACTTTTCCCTCTTTACGAATAAGATGTTCTCCCTGAGAACTTTGAAAATTGTTCGGAGGTGTCTAGCATGCTCCTCAAGTGTTTGGCTATAGGCGATGTCGTCTAAGTAGACGACCACAAACTTATCCGGATATTCTTTGAGCTGATTCATGAGAGTGCAAAATGTGGCGGCGTTGGTTAAGCGAAAGGCATCACCAAGAACTCGAATGCTCCATACCGGTCACAGTAATCTTCGCCTCATCACCTTCTGCGATGCGCTGCCAATACCATGACCGAAGGTCGAGTTTGGAGAAGTACTTTGCCTTGCCCAATTGATCGAACAAGTCCGCGATGAGTGGGATAGGGTACTTGTTTTCACCGTCATCTTATTGAGGGCTCGATAATCAATGCATAATCGGAGGCTCCCATCTTGTTTCTTGAAGAGGACTGGAGCTCCAAAGGTGCTTTGAACTGCGGATGAGACCACCGCTTAGCAGTTCATCTAACGCTTCCTCGATTCGCCAACTCGAGGGGCCATGCGGTATGGTGGTCTCGCTGGAGGCTTAACTCCGGCTCAATCGATGATCCACGCCTCTGCGTGGTGGTAGAGTTCTCGGCAACTCTGTTGGCATCACATCCGAGAACTCCTTCGGGATGTTCGCCACAATGGCGTGTTCTGAATGGCCTCCCGTCAAGTGTCTCTAGCTTCATAGCGCTAAAAGGTTAATTCACCTTTTCGCACCTTTCTTCAATTGTAAAGCCGATATTTGTTGTAGCTCCTTGGTTCCTACCGAGCTGGAACCATGCAGGATCATCGCCTCCCATTAGACACAAGAAGTTCAGGAATGGTATTGGCACCAACTTTGCTGCGTGCATAAACTCCATTCCGAGAATCACTTGAAGTCGTCCAATGGCACTGCCATCAAGTTTGTTCTCCCGTTCCATGTCCAAATCTTGATGGGGACCGCCTTTGCTTGTCCGAAGATCCGCTTGGCCTCCGAGTTCACCGCCTTCATACGACTTGGGCTCTTCTCCAAGATTAGTCCCAGTTGCTTAGCTTCGCGATCGGCAATAAAATTGTGGGTCACGCCGTGTCCACCATTGCAGGTTGTTCGGCCATTGAGCTTGATGTCCACATACATCAACTCGGCTTCCGCCTTCGTGGCTTCACCTTTGTATTCTCCCCACTTACCCCGCAATGCATTCAACAAACGCATTGCTCCCATCCTGGGTCCTTGCGGCCTCATTGCTCGAGTCGAACTACTCGCACTAAGGGCGATTGCTTTGCCCTTGTCTGACTTACAGGGTAGAATCGATGCCGTCAAAGCATTGAGTGCCTGTTTTTGTGGGCACTCCCTCACCATGTGTGGTCCTCCACACAAGAAGCATCCAGTAGGCTTTGGGACTCTACCTCTTGAGCACGGTCCCTTGTGAAAATTCTTCTTCTTTTGCTCGCACTCCTTCGAGAGTATTTAGATGGGCGATTTCCCGAAGATTGTTTCTTCTTTCTCAAATCCTCCGAAGAAATAAAGTCAGTTAGCCTTTCCGCGGCTGCAATTGCCTCGACTACATCAGCGACATTCCTTCGATGTAGTTATTGTTGTGCCCATGGCTTCAAGCCATTGAGGAAGCTGAATAGTTTGTCTTTCTCAGACATGTCCCGTATATCCAGCATCAGTGCTGAAAATTGTTTCACAGAGTCTCGAATTATTGTACATTGGCGGAGTTGTCTCAGTTTCCTTCTTGCGACAAACTCTGTGTTCTCTGGTAAGAACTGAGTTCTCAACTCTCGCTTCAAGTCTCCCCATGTATCCACTTGACATCGGCCTTGTTGGATCTCATCCCAACGGGTTTGCCACCAAAGTTTTGCATCCCCATTCAGATACATTGTTGCTATAGCAACTTTGGTTTCTTCAGAATCAAGCCTTGTAGCACGGAAATACTGTTCCATGTCGAACAAGAAATTTTCAAGCTCTTTGGCATCTCTACCACCTCCGTAGCACTGCGGCTTTGGTGCCCTGAAGTTTTGTGGTGGCGCAGCGCGGGTGTTCTTCCCTCCTGCATCAAGACTCCTTGTTAACACCATCACCTTAGCCGTGAGTTCCATCACAACTTCATGTAGGTGTCGTACGGAATCTTTGGTGTCCTCTGTCAGTTGATCCATCAAAGATTCAACTTTCTCGATCCGAGATTCAGCTTCTTCTAACGAGCTCTCTACCCTAAGTAGCCCTCGCTGGCCTTGGTAGAGTTCCTCCATGCTCGCTTCAAGAACATCAAGGCGGGTCACCGCCACTATAATTCTTTCCTTGTGACTCTTTTTCCCGGTTGCCGCTCCAGATGGCGCCTCCTCCCCTCGTGGAGAATACCCACCTTCACGCTCGTCTTGTTCACTATAGAGCTCCTCACGAGTGACTCCCATAGTTTGCGAGCGAGTTTGCACTTGCAGCCCACCTGCGACTGCTTGGAGCAAGGGTCCGGCTTGCCACATCTTGCTCGATTCACCACGATGTTTCACCATGGCGAGATTACGAATCTTCTTCGTTGTTCGTATGAATTGCTTGCCGGCTCTGATACCACACTGTCACTGGATTAGCTAAAGTTTGCCTAAGCCGTGCGGCACCCTCATGGCACTCCCGAAGACTCAACTGAAATTGCCTAAGTCGTAGAGCAACCTTGCTCACTATTCCAGACTTAGCTGGGATTGCCTAAGTCATGAAACGCCCAACGCGTTTTCTGTCCGCAAAGGGTCAGCCCTCTTACAACCTCTTAAGGTCCCGTGGGACCTACAAAGAAGAAGTTGATTAATTGAAGCGGCGGACACGTCCCGCGTCTCAGCGTAGTATAAGCAATTTATCAAACACCTTGAGTGCAGCAAATAAAAGAGAGAAAGAGAGCGAAATAGGACTTTGGAGGGTTGTAGGAACGGTCGCAAGTCCACAACAGTTCCCAAGGTATCGACGCAAGACAAGTTCAATTCGATGAATGCCTACGCCGACATATACCCGAACCCCATCCAGCCCGGTGCCACCGGTTCCAAGGTGCTGAAATGGCCGACATTTCACACCACTCGAAAGGTTGCCGTGGGACATGAAAAGACCCAAAACAGGCTGTTTTGTGTTTTGGCTCAGCGATGGCGATCATTCTGCAGCTTTCTACACTACTTTCGCTCACATTTCTTAGGTAAAAACACGTAAACTCAAGGCAAAACAAGCTGCCAAACATATGTACAAGCAAGAAAAAGTGACGAACGGTTCAAGGAGCAAACGCATTACGGTTGAGCGACGACCGTTCGTGACATTCTCCCCCACTTAAACTGTCGACGCCCTCGTCGACGCTTGTTGGTAGGCTTTGATGCGAGCTTCTTCATGTCGTAGGGCATCTTCTGGCTCCCACCTGGCTTCTGTTTGAGGAAGCTTTTGCTACTTCACCAAGTACTCTATTTGTTGTGCTCCATTGGGTAGCTTTATTCTACGATCCGCTAGAATAGTTTCAACTCGCTTCTCGTAAGAGGCTCTGGTGGGGGGTAGTCGAGTTGGAACATTTCGGGAATCATCTCGCAGATCTGAGTGGTAGGCTTTCAAGTTGCTCGCATGGAAGACATTGTGAATTCTGAACCATGCTGGCAGTTGCAACTTGTATAAGACATTGCCTACACTGCTGATGATTGGGAAAGGTCCTTCATACTTGCGTACTAATCCTTTGTGCACTTTGTGTCTAAAGAATTGGAGTGATGCTGGTTGGAGCTTCACCAACACCATGTCACCAACTTTAAATTCTTGTGGTCGCCTTCCCAAGTCTGCCCACTTCCTCATCTTTTTAGCCGCCTTCTCCAAGTAAACCCGCGCAATATCTGCATTACGATGCCATTCCCTTGCGAAGTGATAGGCTGATGGGATACTCCCCGTATAACCAATAACCAGGGTATAAGGAGTTGATGGCTGTTGTCCCGTAATAATCTCAAATGGGCTCTTGTTGGATGCAGAGCTCCGCTGCAAGTTATAGGAGAACTGGGCTATGTCCAACAGCTTCACCCAATCTCGTTGGTTGGCACTCACGTAGTGCCGAAGATATTGCTCCAAGAGCGAGTTAATTCTCTCTGTTTGGCCATCCGTTTGAGGGTGGAGGCTTGTGGAGAAGTATGATTTAGACCCCAACAACTTGAACAACTCAGTCCAGAATCATCCCAAGAACCGAGAATCCCGATCACTAATGATGTTGTGTGGGACTCCCCAATACTTAACCACATTCTTCATCATCAACTTAGCCGCCTCCTCCGCTGAGCAATGTAGGGGTGCAGCAATGAACGTTGCATACTTCGAAAATCGGTCAACTACCACGAGTATCGATCCAAGTCCCCCTACTGCGGGCAAGCTTGATATAAAGTCCAAAGAAATGCTTTCCCATGGCCTTTCAGGTACGGGCAGCGGTTCCAAAAGTCCCACTGGCTTCTGCTGCTCTATCTTGTCCTGTTGACAAGCAAGGCATGTTCGAACATATTCCTCCACATATGTCCCCATCTTCAGCCAATAGAAGGCCCTCTCCACGAGAGCCATTGTTCGGTGGATACCCGGATGTCCAGCCCAAAGGGAATCGTGACACTCTTTCAAGAGTTCACGCCTCAAGTTATCCGCTCATGGGACATAAACTCTGTTCCCCTTGGTGTAGATGAGTCCCTCCTGGACCCAAAATCATCGTGCCTTGCCCTCTTTAATGAGTTGAATCAGAGCCACTGCTTGAGGATCTCGATACAGTCCAACCACGATCTTGGAAAGAAAGTTGGAGCGCAATTGACATGCTTGGCCTTCGCCCTCCAACTGTATAGCATTCACTAGCTCCACTTTCCGACTCAATGCATCGGCCACGACATTTGCTTTTCCGGGTTTGTACTCCATCACCATGTCGAACTCAGCCAAGAAGTCCTGCCATCGTGCTTGCTTTGGGGAGTTTCTTTTGAGTTTAGAAGTAACTCAATGCGACATTGTCGGTCCTTAGCACAAATGGTGCTCCCAGAAGGTAGTGTCGCCACACTCGTAGACAGTGGACCACCGCTGTCATCTCCTTCTCATGTACAGGATATCGCCGCTCGGTCTCGTTGAGCTTGCGACTCTCGTAGGCCACTGGATGACCCTCCTGCATAAGAACTCCTCCAATAGCAAAGTCAGAAGCATCGGTATGGACTTCAAAAGACTTTCCATAGTCCGCATGAGTACGAGTTCTTCTAACACGTCTTCAGGTCTTGAAATGCCGCCTCACATTTGTCCGACCATCTCCAGGACTGCTCCTTTTTTAGCAACTCCGTCAGTGGGGCTGCGCGCTTCGAATATCCAGCTATGAAGCACCGATAATAGTTGACAAACCCAAGGAAGGATCTCAACTCTGGCACCTTCTTTGGTGTTCGCCAGTCCACCACAGCTTGCACCTTAGCCTTGTCCATTCGAATGGACCCATTCCCAATTCGATGCCCCAAGAATAAAATCTCTGTTTGGGCGAAGTAGCACTTTTCCCTCTTCACGAATAAGGTGTTCTCCCTGAGAACTTTGAAAATTCTTCGGAGGTGTCTAACATGCTCCTCAAGTGTTTGGCTATAGACGACGATGTCGTCTAAGTAGACGACCACAAACTTATCCAGATATTCTTTGAACAGCTGATTCATGAGAGTGCAAAATGTGGCCGGAGCGTTGGTTAAGCCGAAAGGCATCACCAAGAACTCGAATGCTCCATACCTGGTCACACAGGTAGTCTTCGCCTCATCACCTTCTGCGATGCGCACCTGCCAATACCCTGACCGAAGGTCGAGTTTGGAGAAGTACTTTGCCTTGCCCAATTGATCGAACAAGTCCGCGATGAGTGGGATAGGGTACTTGTTCTTCACCGTCATCTTATTGAGGGCTCGATAATCAATGCATAATCGGAGGCTCCCATCTTGTTTCTTCTGAAAGAGGACTGGAGCTCCGAAAGGTGCTTTGGAACTGCGGATGAGACCACCGCTTAGCAGTTCATCTAACTGCTTCCTCAATTACGCCAACTCGGAGGGGCCATGCGGTATGGTGGTCTGGAGGCTTAACTCGGCTCCAGCTCAATCTGATGATCCACGCCTCTGCATGGTGGTAGAGTTCTCGGCAACTCTATTGGCATCACATCTGAGAACTCCTTCAGGATGTTCGCCACAATGGCAGGTTCCTGAATGGCCTCCCCGTCAAGTGTCTCTAGCTTCATAGCAGCTAAAAAGGTTAATTCACATTTTCACACCCCTTTCTTCAATTGTAAAGCCGATATTTGTTGTAGCTCCTTGGTTCCTACTCGAGAAACTGGAACCATGCAGGATCATCGCCTCCCATTAGACACAAGAAGTTCAGGAACGGTATTGGCACCAACTTTGCTGCGTGCATAAACTCCATTCCGAGAATCACTTGGAAGTCGTCCAATGGCACTGCCATCAAGTCTGTTCTCCCGTTCCATGTCCCAATCTTGATGGGGACCCCCTTTGCTTCTCCGGAGATCCGCTTGGCCTCCGAGTTCACCGCCTTCATACGACTTGGGCTCTTCTCCAAGATTAGTCCCAGTTGCTTAGCTTCGCGATCGGCAATAAAATTGTGGGTCGCGCCCGTGTCCACAATTGCACGGGTTGTTCGCCATTGAGCTTGATGTCCACATACATCAACTCGCTGCTTCCTGGTGGCTTCACCTTTGTATTCTCCCCCACTTGCCCCGCAATGCATTCAACAAACGCATTGCTCCCATCCTAGGTCCTTGCGACGCCTCGCTGTTGCTACTGGAGTCAAAACTACTCACACTAAGGGCGATTGCTTTGCCCTTGTCGGACTTACGGGGTAGAATCGATGTCGTCAAAACATTGAGTGCCTGTTTTTGTGGGCACTCCCTCACCATGTGCGGTCCTCCACACAAGAAGCATCCAGTAGTTTTTGGGACTCTACCTCTTGAGCACGGTCCCTTGTGAAAATTCTTCTTCTTTTGCTCGCCCCCAGACTCCTTCGCTCGAGAGTATTTAGATGGGCGATTTCCCGAAGATTGTTTCTTCTTTCTCAAATCCTCCGAAGAAATAAAGTCAGTTAGCCTTTCCGCGGCTGCAATTGCCCCGACTACATCAGTAACATTCCTTCGATGTAGTTCTTGTTGTGCCCATGGCTTCAAGCCATCAAGGAAGCTGAATAGTTTGTCTTTCTTAGACATGTCCCGTATATCCAGCATCAGTGCTGAAAATTGTTTCACATAGTCTCGGATTGTTGTACTTTGGCGGAGTTGTCTCAGTTTCCTTCTTGCGACAAACTCTGTGTTCTCTGGTAAGAACTGAGTTCTCAACTCTCGCTTCAAGTCTCCCCATATATCCACTTGACATCGGCCTTGTTGGATCTCTTCCGAACGGGTTTGCCACCAAAGTTTTGCATCCCCATTTAGATACATTGTTGCTATAGCAACTTTGGTTTCTTCAGAATCAAGCCTTCTAGCACGGAAATACTGTTCCATGTCGAACAAGAAATTTTCAAGCTCTTTGGCATCTCTACCACCTCCGTAGCACTGCGGCTCTGGTGCCCTAAAGTTTTCTGGTGGCGCAGCGCGGGTGTTGTTCCCTCTCGCATCAAGACTCCTTGTTAACACCATCACCTTAGCCGTGAGTTCCGCCACAACTTCATGTAGGTGTCGTACGGAATCTTTGGTGTCCTCTGTCAGTTGATCCATCATAGATTCAACTTTCTCAATCCGAGATTTAGGTTCTTCTAGCGAGCTCTCTATCCTAAGTAGCCCTCGCTGGCCTTGGTAGAGTTCCTCCACGCTCGCTTCAAGAACATCAAGGTGGGTCTCTACCGCTATAATTCTCTCCTTGTGACCCTTTTTCCCGGTTGGCGCTCCAGATGGCGCCTCCTCCCCTCGTGGAGAATACCCAACTTCACGCTCGTCTTGTTCACTATAGAGCTCCTCTTGAGTGACTCCCATAGTTTGCGAGCGAGTTTGCACTTGCACCCACTTAGAGCAAGAGTCCTTGCCCCATCTTGCTCGATTCACCACGATGTTTCACCATGGTGAGATTGCGAATCTTCTTGCTGTTCATATGAATTGCTTGCCTACTCGATACCACCTCACGGGCTTAGCTAAAGTTTGCCTAAGCGGGCTCAGGCACTCCAAGACTTAGCTGAAATTGCCTAAGTCGTAGAGCAACCTTACTCACTATTCCGGACTTAGCTGGGATTGCCTAAGTCATGAAACGCCCAACGCGTTTCCTGTCCACAAAGGGTCAGCCATCTTACAACCTCTTAAGGTCCCATAGGACCTACAAAGAAGAAGTTGATTAATTCAGAAGCGAGCGACGGACACGTCCTGACGTCTCACAAAGCGAAAAGCTGTACAAGCAATTTATCGAACACCTTGAGTGTAGCAAAGAAAAGAGAGAAAGAGAGCGAAATAGGACGTTGGAGGGTTGTAGAAACAGTCGCAAGTCCACAAACGACGGTTCCCAAAGTATCGGACGCAAGACAAGTTCAATTGCTGATGAATGCCTACGCTCGACATATACCCGAAACCCCATCCAGCCCGGTGCCACCCGGGGGGTTCCAAGGTGCTAAAATGGCTGACATTTCGCACCGCTCAGAAAGGTTGCACATGAAAAGACCCAAAAACAGGACTATTTTGTTTTGGCTCCAATGAGCGATCGTTCTGACCTTCTACACTACTTTCGCTCACATTTTTTAGCTAAAAACACGTAAACTCAAGGCAAAACAAGATGCCAAACATATGTACAAGCAAGAAAAAGTGACGAACGGTTCAAGGAGCAAAGGCATTACGGTTAAGCGACGACCGTTCGTGACAATACGAAGAACCGCCTCTGTGGTACTACAACATTCACTCCTTGAATCCATAGCCCTTCTTATTGTGTCGTACACCAAAGTGGCATTCCCAGTTTACCCCTGATCATATCTCCGTATGATCTTGTCTGTCACGGGATAGGCCCGCATGTGTTGCATTGCCACGAACTATTCGACCACAATTTGCTGCACCATTTCACTTCCTGGTGACATCTCTATTGCATACAGCTTCTCGTGTGATGAACTCGGACTATGAATTCTCCATGTGTGGCCTCAGCCAACACCTCGTAGGGCCTCCGCCATCTCTGATTTTTTGTTCGCTCCCTTGGCAATTCAACTTGGCCCACCCACTCTTGGATTACACTTGGATAAAGCATAGCTTTAGGACAGTTCATCGCCTAGTAGCTCATGAAGTCCCCTTGACTTTGCTAGAATTAGTGCACCATTGTCTGGATCCTGGGCCTCTATCCCCTACTAGCACCATCTTTGCTATGCGCCACTTGTTTATGAAAACTCGAATGACAACACTGTGACATTTTTCAAGAGTACCTACCCGCCTCTGTGTCTTCTTGCCCTGTGCTAAGGTCTCTTGATCCCAACTTTGCCTTTGCAAGTTGAATCACCTTAGTTACGTCGTCAAATACATCTTTGAGGTAATATGCATGTGCCTCGAAGCTCTCTTCATCTTTAGCACCATACAAGATAAGTCTGCCTATCTGAATAAAGAACCTATAGAATGACATGATGCCACTCTTGCCTCTATGAGAGTTTATGCTCTTGACCTATATCCAAGGAAAGCTCTGTGCCTCCACTCCATGTTCCATCTTCTATGCCGACTCCCTTCATGCGGCTTGGATACTTCATTGAGTTCCACCTAAGTCGCTCCACTCCTCGATTTGCATTGAGATGATAGTGGCCCTCGTGTCTACCATTCCATGGGTCAGTCCTCCATTGAGTTCAATTTCTATATCGACTCTAAGTGTGCCTTCATAAGATGTTGCCTTGGATTGCTCCCCCACATGATCACGAAATGCATCCACCAATGCATTACCTCATTCGAGATCATGCGATAACTCCATATCACTCATTCGGTTCATTGAACACTATAAAGATATTGCCTTAAGGAACTCTTCCTCAATATGTGTGATTTATTGCACATGATTCTCCCTCTAGAGAACTAGGACTTATCTCTCTTGGATATCTATCATATTGGAGTAACTTTCCTCTTTGCATTCTTCCTACTAGAAGTTTTGGAAACCACCATCTCCTTTGGACTACTCCGTCTTGCTGAACAACTTGTGCCTTGTTCTGCCCCCGTAAATGCACTTGCTAGATTGTGATCCTTTGTCAATACAGTCTCCACTGCACCCTTCAAAGTCTAGCAATGTGTTAAACTTATTACACATTTCAGTCGCCTACGGATGTATCCTTTCTATGTCAAAGAGAATGTTCTGATGCCCCATAGTGCCGAGTTCCAATCGCGCCTTGGGATGGCCATGAACACTTCATCGTCCGTGTATAAGCCCTTGCATGAGTACTGAATCCTTCGAGTTAGCAATTCCCCTCACCTCTGTGAGCTTTGCGTAACTCTTTTGGACATTATGCAACTCCTCCCACTTTGCATAGTCTCATCTCTCACCATGCACCCCGCTTGCCTTGAGCACTATCAAGTTTAGATGCCAACGTCGAGCCGTAGCTCGAACTCAGCCATCCCAATCTTTGTGTGCTATGTATTCTTCTTCGCTTGCTTGTCCTTGTGGTGCCACTCGCGCAAAGGGTTGGTCATTCCTCTGAATGCGAAGCCTAGATGCCCGCTCCTCTGAGTGACTCCTTTCCCTACATCTCAATGTCTGTTTCTCCCAAACAGTTGCGCATGCTGGCTATCCTCCATACAACCCAGCTAGGTCCCCCACGTTTGTATGGCGAGTGTTTCTACGTATACTTGTCCCGCTATGTTACCACACTGTTAGGATCAATTTGCACTAAGAAGGGGTGGGTGGGGGTGGGGGTGGGTTGGGTAGGTTAGTGCAAGAGTAAATTCTCATTTTAACTTAAAAGTTTTTGCTTAAAGCAAGAAAGGAAAATCCGAACTTTTTAGTTTAAGTAAAGCAATTTAATCTTGTAGAGAAAGACAATATCGTAAGTGAAGTGCTTAATTTCAAAACCTTGCTTTCAAAATGTAAATAAAATCAGAAGCATCAATACAAAAATAGTAAGGTAAGCAAAAGAAACTCACAGTTTTATAGTGGTTCGACACTAACCGGCCTATGTCCACTCCCAAGTCCTCCTCCTTGAGGCACACCGGCGTCCACTACTAATCTTCTTTAGGTGAAGATGAAACCCTTACACTTGAGCTTACAAGGGAGACTTCAAGAATTTTTCTGACTCCAAGCTCTCTCCCTTCCCATTTCTTTTTCTTACGATTCACACATAACTTTTTCACAGAATGTAACTCCAAAAATTATTATGTAAAATGTAAGAAAACGTGGGGTATTTATAGCCCCAAATAGCTTCAGAATTTTGGAGCTAAAATTCAAATATACTCGTAAAATCTGGGTATGGGCAGTTCACGCAGCCTAGGTGGGTCAACCGTCGAAAGTACCCAGAATCTAGGGTAAGGGCGGTTCAGCCACCCAGCCTGGGTGGTTCAGCCACTAACCACCTAAAATCCTGGGTGATGGCTGTACAACCATCGCTCATTGATAGTTCAGTTGCCAGAATCTTCGAAAAAGTGGTTCCCTCTAATTTTTGAATTTTGACTTGAACATGATATTGAATAATTCTTTAGTCCACTAATTGAGCTCAACCTTAGCTCAATCAAATGCTATAATGGACCTGGTTGTATTATTGAGTTGATTTGGATTCCTTCCAAATCAAACACAATTAGGACTCAATCCCTAACTACGACCCAATGATTACAACTCTTAATGACCAACAAGCTAAACCACAACCTAACTACCGCCAATCAGGCAACATCCGACATTCTTGCAATGAGTCTTATAATCTTCTTCTGGTGATCTCTCGACTTGTTTTTAGAGAGCTTCCCTATCCCTTCGGTGAATCTCCTAACGAACTCCCGACGAGATCCCACTACATCATCCGAATCTCGGCCCGATGCCCAAGCTTGATCTTAGCCCACCATCTGGCTATAACTCAATTCCTCCATTATAGTTAGACCTGCAATACTTCTTCTAATACATGTTAGATTAAACACTCATCAATTGATTTCATCATCAAAATCTTAGATTCAACAATCTCCCCCTTTTTGATAATGATAATCAATTAATGATGGGAGTTAATCTTAACTCCCCCTAAGTCCATGCCATAATAAGAAAAACTTAAATTTAGGAGAACCACACACTCTTGAATTCAAGTATCATAAAGTAATTAATGTTTCAATGATTACAATGAGATACTCATGCTTCAACAAAAATTTACTTTTAAACTATCAAGTCATTAACTCATCAAGGATTTTCATAAATTTCAAAAGGAATTATGCATCCATATCCAAGATATCTAAGCATATCATCAATATCATGTGTCATCAATGTATATTTCTCTCCCTTTGTCATCAACAAAAAGGTGAAATATAGGGCTAAGGATTTTAAGGCACATGATTATTTGCTCCCCACGATATAAGTCATAAAATTTTTTTTTCCTCTTGTGAAAAGGAAGAAAAGAAAATAAGGGAGGAGTTGTAAAACATCATTAAACATAACTTTCAATTTTGTGGAGGTGAACTTCGAAAATAAGCTCAAAAACTCTAAGATATTTAAGGGGATTCAAAAGTTTAATATATCATCTCATTTAACGTCAAGCAAGCCTAGCAAATAAGCCCGTCAAATAGCAAAACATTATGTAAATTTCCCCCCTTTTTGTGTATAATAAGATAAACATCTCATATGAACAATAAGATAATTTTCAAATACATTATCACAAAAATTTAATATCATGAAATCTAGATTAGCAATTCATATATTTTTATAATTTAGCATTCTAAGTTCTCTTCTAAAAATATTAAATTGTTCTTCATTTAAAGGTTTTATAAAAATATCCACTAATTGATGCTTAGTGTCAAAAAATTCTAAGGAGATATCTTGACAATTTATATGATACATTATAAAATGACGTCTAATGTCAATATATTTAGTTCTTGAATATTGAATAGGATTTTTGGTTATGGTTAAACATATAACACTTATGTTATCATAATTTATAGGAATATTTTTCAATTTCGTTATGTAATCTTCTAGTGTGTTTTTTTATCCAAATGACTTTAGCACAACATGCACTAGCTGCAATGTATTCTACTTCTGTAGTAGATAAGGCTATTTAATTTTTTTTCTTGGAAGTCCAAGAAATAAGTGCATACCATAAAAATTAAAATGTCCTGATGGTACTCTTTCTATCTATTCTACATCCACCAAAATCATAATCTGAATAAGCAATCAAGTCAAAGTTCTTTGATTTTAGATACCATCATCCTAGTTTTAAGGTTCCTTTTAAGTATCTAAAGATTTGTTTAATTTCTTTCAAATAAGAGAGTTTAGGATTAGATTGAAACCTTGCACACAATCCAATAATAAACATTATATTCGGTCTAGTATCAGTTAAATATAATAAACTTCCTATCGCTTATTTATAAGTTTTTTTATCAAAGTTTTCTCCTTCATTGTCTAAGTCCAAGTTTGTAGATATGTTCATTGGCGTGTTTAATGCTTTAGCATTTTCCGTCCCGAACCATTTTATCAAGTTGAAGGTGTATTTAGTTTAACTAATAAAAATATCATCATCTAGTTATTTTATTTGTAATCTTATGAAGAATGTTAACTCACCCATTAGACTCATTTCAAACTCTTGGCTCATTTCTTTAGCAAAACAAAACAAGAAGGTCATGTTCAAAATGTTTAAAAAATAATGTGGTATCAACCTTGACTTTAGAAAATTTATTTAAAATAAGAAAAGAACTAAAACTTTCATACTAAGCCCGGAGGGTTTGTTTTAATCCATAAAGAGCTTTTGTAAGTTTAAAAACATGATTAGCAAGGATATTGTTTTCAAAATTAGGGGGTTGTTCAACTTACACTTCTTCGAAAATAAAACCATTTAGAAAGTCACTTTTAACATCCATTTGAAACAATTTAAAATTTTTAAAAGATGCAAAGGCAAGGAGCATCCTTATGGTTTCAAGTCTAGCCACGGGAGTGAAGGTCTCATCATAATCGATTCCTTCTTCTTGGTCGAAACTTTTGGCCACTAATCTAGCCTTGTTTCTAACCATAATACCAGTTTCATCTTGCTTATTTCTAAAGATTCATTTAATACCAATCACTAAATGGTCATTAGGTCTAGGAACAAGCTCTTATACCTCATTTCTCTCAAATTGATTAAGCTCTTCATATATTACATTAACCCAAGAATCATCTCTTAGGGCCTCATCAATGTACTTTAGCTCGATTTGAGAAATAAATGTGGTATTTGCACAAAAATTTCTAAAAGAAGATCAAGTTTGAACTCCCTTTGATGTTTCTCCTATTATAAGCTCCTTAATATGATCATTCTCATACCTCCATTCCTTGGGTAAGTGATTTGGAAGTATATTCATCCAAGTTATTTTTAGGAGTCTTATCTGTTAGAACCCTTACGGATTCTAAGTTTGGGGTGATCTCTATAGGGGATCAGCCTCCTTGAAACTCTATAAAGGTTCCTCCCTCCTTGGTACTCAAGTCGTTAGCTAAAGAAAGATTGATCTATTCATGATAAAAAGAGGATGATTACAAGGCTATTTATAGGTGATATGACTCCAGCAGGGTTGAGTCCTAATCTCCCTAGAAGTAGTCAATAAAAACCCTAATAGATTATAAAAAGGCCATTCCTATCTTATAAAGGAGTATGACTAGGATTTAGATTAGCCCTTAGGGCTTAGTAGTTGTCCCCCCTTATTGGGTTAGTTGGCCAGAGTTTCCCCCTGCTTACGTCGGCTATAGAGCTAACCTAGTCGCCCCTTGTTCCTATTAAGGTAAGTTGGCTATAGGAGGGGCAAAGGGATAATTTTACTTAGGCAAGCACTCCCATAGGCTAGGGTTTTGATCCATATATAATGATGTAGTCACCCCCTCTCTAGAATCAAACAATTATCAATTTTATTTCAGCCTTGTGCTGAATCTAGGTGGAAGGAACCCCTATAGCATTCGAGGGGTTGATCTCCCCTCAAGGATTAAAATCTATAGAGCTCCATCTGGGATTCTATCATATGGTATCAGAGCCTAAAACCACACCAATTTGCAGCCTAAACTCTACAAAATTGTAGCCCCAAATTTGCCCTAAACCGCAGCCTACTTCTATGGAAATCGATTCACCTTCCAACCGGCCACCCCCTTCTCCAAAATTCTTATGCCACTAACCTGACAAAAGAAAAAAGATCTTAATATTATAGATCTAGAGATGTATATCAGAGAATGCTATCGATACAAAGCTTGAAGCCTTTGGAAACTGCATGGAAGAGAAGATGCGATCCCTTTTCGCCAAATTTAGCATTGGCCGATTGTCGAACCCGAGGAAATCACAACACGGAGAAACTTCAGATCAATGAGATGATCCTCAAGAACATGGCCACATCACCTCTGATCTCAATAATCCATGCATGAAGATTGACTTCCCTAGATGGAAAGAAGGAGACCCGATCAGGTGGATCTTGTGCGCAAAGCACTATTTTCGGTTCTACCGAGCCGCCGATGCCACACGGATGGAGATTGCTATCATGCACCTTAAGGGAGATGTTATTCAGTGGTTTAGTTGGTTTAAGCACACATATGGAAGACTCTCTTGGCAGCGATTTAAGGAGGGACTACTAGACCACTTCAGACCAATCGATTTCAGCAATATCGACGGACAATTAGCAAAGATTCGTCAAACCTCTACAATACAAGAATACCAAACAAGGTTTTTGCATTTATCTAACCAAACCGAGAATTGGTCAGAGAAACAACTTTTAGGTACTTTTATCGAGGGCCTAAAGCTGGAGATCCGAGGAGAAGTAAAGGCACGGTAATCGTACACTCTTATGGCTGTGATCTCCTTCACATGTATCTAGGAAGAACATTTGAACTACGAGCTACGAAGGACAAGGGTCATTCCCCGACCAGCCATGCCGACGCCTACTGCCCCCTCTACTGCCATCCAAGCCCCTGCACCAAAAAAGTTGATAAGAGACGAGCTTCGTGAATGATTGGTCAAAGAGTTGTGTTGGCATTGCGATAAATCGTGGAGCCGCGAACATCACTACAAAAGGGGCCAGCTCCTCGTGATTGAACCAGTGAAGGATAAGGACAATGAAACATCTGAAGAAGCCCTTGAACTTAAAAGAGAAACCATGGAGACAGAGTCCCAACCAGCTAACTACGCAGTGCATGCATTGGCCGGCTATTCCAACCTACAGATGATGAAAGTTGGAGGACTTCTAAAATAGCAACTCATCACCGTTTTCATCGACACAGGCAACACCAATAACTTCCTCAATAGTAAGGTTGCTACACGTTTGGTGCTTCAAATTGAAGGTTACAATAAGTTTGATGTAAAGGTCGCCGACTGCCGAATCTTTAATTGTAACCAATGGTGCCCTTAGGTGAAACTACTCCTCCAAGACCAAGAAGTGGTAGCTGATTTCTTCCTCCTACCCATTTATGATTATGAAGCCATAGTTGAGATCGAATGGCTCACAACACTAGGTGATATCTCCTGAAATATTTCTAAATTAGTCATAAATTTTTGTTGCAAAGGGAGACAGGTAACGTTACGTGGCAAGCGCGAGAGCCAAATTTTCACCATTTCATCGCAACAAATGGAGAAAGTTTTGCATAAAGCACATAGTGGATTCTTGATGCATATTTAGTGGCCATCTATGGGGGAGAACGTACAAAACTCAGATCCTAAGCTTGCCCTTTGCCTTAATAAATTCACAGATGTTTTCTTAGAGCTGCGCGGGCTGCCCCCTAACCGACCACATGACCACTGCATTCCTATTTTGCCAGGCAAACCTCTAACAAATTTACGATCATACTATAATCCTCACTTGTAAAAGGATAAGATCGAAAACATTGTTAAAGAGATGCTTGACACCAGGGTGATTCGACCGAGCTACAGCCCTTACTCCTCACCGGTGTTGCTAGTGCGCCAGAATGATAGTATGTGGCAGATGTGCATTGACTATCGGGCTCTATCGCCATCACCGTCAAGGATAAATATCCTATCCTATTTGTAGATAAACTTTTGGATGAATTAAAAGGAGCCCGAGTCCTCAGTAAATTAGATCTCGGATCCGGATACCATCAGATTCGGGCATGCATTGAAGATATTCTGAAAACTATATTCCGTACGCATAACGACCACTACAAGTTTCTGATAATGCCTTTCAGACTTATGAATGCTCCTTCTAATTTTCAAAGCCTGATGAATGACATCTTATGGAGTTTTCTACATAAGTTCATATTGGTATTCTTTGATGATATTCTCATTTATAGCTCTACGCTTGATATACATTTTCAGCACTTACGAATAGTTGTAACGATTCTTTCGGAGAATACTCCTTATATTAAACAGTCAAAGTGCAGCTTCTTATAATGTAAATTGGAGTATCTTGGGCACATTATATTAGAGGATAGAGTGGCGATGGACCCGACAAAGATCGAGGCAATGCAAGGTTGGTCGAGACCTACAAATGTACAATCATTACGTGGTTTCCTTAGACTCACAAGCTCTACCAAAATTTTGTGAAAGATTATGGCAAGATCAGTGCCCCGCTCACATCCTTATTGAAGAAATACTCCTTGTGGTCGGATAAAGTCTCTGTAACCTTTGAATGACTAAGGCAGCTATGATGATGACATCGGTCCTAGCGCTACCCGAATTCGACAGCACTTTGATCATTGAGGCCGATGCGTCAGGAGTTGGAATTTGGGATATTCTTATGCAAGATGGTCAACTCCTAATTTACACCGAGGCTCTCCTACACTTCATACAAGGTTTTTACAGGAGATATTAATTACTACCAAATTTAAAATATTATTGGATACAGGTCTATAGCACGAAAGAGGAGTTAAACTAGAAGAATTACAATCCATTCTCATGCTAGATTGGGCTCTCATCATGCTGAACCATACCAGAGGGCAGTCACCATTTCAGAAGAAAGATTGGCTATCACTAAAGACTAACCATATGGCAGCCCATGCAAGGAAGAAACTTCCCTCTAACAAACGCCAAAGCAGAAGAAAGTTTCCTGAGAAAAATCAAGTCCCCCTTCATCTCCAGCTCCACCAGCATGAAATTCAAGCCTCAAGAAAGTGGTCTCTCTATTTCTTTTGGCCTTGCAAAATTAGGGATCATATTGGGGCCCGAACCTGGAGATCAGATCCATGTGCCAGATCAAAATTACAATTGATCCTCCAAGTATCCCACCTCAAATGGAAATTTAAAGATGACGACTCAGCTCAAGTTCTTTCAACTAACACCCAAGCTAATGACGAGCTGAAGACCCGGTTCCCTGAGTTCATGAAACTTTAGCCTTCAGAACAAGGCTGATTTTAAGAGGGCGGGTTTGATAGGACTCTAGTAGTGTTAAGTCCTAATCTTCCTAGAAGTAGTCAATAAAAACCCTGCTAGATTGTAATAAAGTCACTCCTATCTTATAATGGAGTATGGTTAGAGTTTAGATTAGCCCTTAGGGCTTAGGGTTATCGCCCCCTTACTAGGTTGGTTGGCTAGAGTTTCCCCCTGCTTAGATCGGTTATAGAGCCAACCTAGTCGCCCCCTGTTCCTATTAAGGCAGGTTGGCTATAGAAGGGGCAAAGGGATAATTTTACTTAGGCAAGCACCCCCTTAGGTAGGGTTTTGATTCCTATAATGATGTAGCCATCGCTTCTCTTGAATCAAGTAATTATCAATTTTATTTCAGCCTTGTGCCGAATCTAGGAGGGAGGAACCCCTACAGCGTTCTAGGGGTTGATCCCCCTCAAGGATCAAAATCTATAGAGCTCCATCTGGGGTTTATCAATAGGCCTTCAATCCCTAATTCCTAAGATGACTCCTACTTCAAGACTCTTACCCTTAACCAACTCTTAAGGTAACTTCTAATGCAACTCTCAGTCCAACTACCAACCAGTCCATCTAGGGGTGGCCGGTTGCTTTATTTTTCTTAATCCTATTCTAATTTAACCCCTCCTCAACAACTCCTCTTTAACTAGGATAAGATGTGATTAATTAAGGTAATATATATCTTACTCTCCCCTCAAATATCTTCCTTAACTAATCCTAACCTAGCTGGCCTCCTTACTTTCCTTAATAGGGGTCGACTAGATAGGATTTACATGAATGCCCCTTAGATTTTATAGGATTGCCTTCTTCCATGAAACTAAATTAGGACTCCCCTAGCTAGAGTCCTAGCAGACCCGCCCTCTTCAAATCAACCTTGTCCTCAAGGCTGAGGCTCCATGAACTTTGGGTCTCGATATATAATTCTGCTTGAAGCTTCCTTGTTGTATCTACGGTAGGTGCACTGTGGTCCGATGGTCCAGCATTATCTTGTATCTCTTCATTAGGGGTAGTAGTATTTAGATGGTGGTGCATCATGATCTTATAATCCCATATGATCATCAGCTGAAATTGAACCTCCTCATCAGTTGGGATGTCAGGTGGATGGAATTGGGTTGAGTTGTCCTTTCTAAACTTCCATTTGCAGTAAGATACTTGGAGGATCAATTATATTTTTAAATTAATGTACTGATAACCATAAGTCATGACTCCATTATGATCTCCAATTTTGCAAGGGCTAAAGTAGTAGGGCGACCACTTCCTTAAGGCTTGAATTTTCTGCTGGTAGGGCTGGAGATGAAGGGAAGCTTGATATTCAATAACAAACTTTCTTCTGCTCCGGTATTTATCGGCTGGCTATTTTTTTCTTGCATGGGCTGCCACTTGGTTGTTCTTTAATAGTAACTGAGCCTTCTTTTGAATTAATTATTGCCCTTTGATAAGGTCCCTAGTGGTGTGAGCCCATTCTGAGTCTGAGGAGCTTAGGAGCTATAATTTTATCGAGCTTATTTTTATCTTTCTTTTGTGCTGTTGACGTATATCATGTCAAACTTTAAATTCAGTAGCAATTAATATCTCTTTATTAATTAAAAGCATCGTATAAAATATAGGGAGAGCCTCAATGTATATTAGGAGTTGGCCATCTTGCATGAGGGTGGTGTTGATCTCAACTCTTGTTTTATCTACTCTAATTTCAAACACCTCATATCGATTTGGTAATGCTAAGACCGTTGTAGATGGCATCATGGTTGTGAAGGCCTTATAGATGGTGGACATGTGGATGCCTTCCTCCTATTCCTTTAGAATTTTGATCTCCATCCAATTATAGATTTCATGCTGGTACTGTTGTTGGAGGGACCTAATCTTCTTATGATTGTCAATAGAGAAGATTTTGAATAGCATAGTCCACTCTTAGGAGAAGTAGTGGAAGTAGCCCGAGATTTGGGAGTGCTGCATCAAAAGCCATAACTGGTTCAGTTGGATGTGGCACTTCAGGAAGAGCTTATCCCTGTAGATAAAGAGGCAAAGCTTTTGGAGATAAAGTGTCATTGCAAGGGAAGGTCATGACTGAATGTTCTATGTCTCCTAGATAATTATTTTAGCTTCGGCTCTCAGAGGATGTGGACAGCAATAGAGCCAAATATGTGCTAATGGTTCCTCCTATAAGATTAGCATACGGAGGTCGTGTAGTCTAGTAGAATAAAATCGGCTCGGTTCGATGGAGGTAGCAAACTTCTCCAAGCGTTGTGTCTTTTCTTCGCTCCCACATTGCCCATGTAAGGTCATATGCTTTACTTTCCCATTCATAAGATTATTGGAGCTCCTGGTCTTGATGAGGATGGTGACCGACTACTACTTAAGAGATTCTTCATCTTTCATTGCTTGTGGGTTTACATGGCCAACTAGAGTGTGAGTCATGCAATCGGTTGGCTGCAGGTCCTCCTTCGTGTTCTCCTCCTCAGGTTCAAGGTCGTCTTGTTCATATTCTTCTATAGGTTCTATCATGGAAAGCTTTCCTTTTTGGTAGTGATGGTTGTGGCTCCAAAGTTCATTGCAATACCAATAAAGGCCCTTCGCCAATCTATTGCAAAGTTCTTCTCTCGTCAATTTCTTTAGCAGCGAGACATGACTGGGAGCAGGGGGTGCTTAAGGTTTATATATTGCTGGTCTAGGAGTAGTTTTCATCCTTTGAGCATCTTGGTTCAGCTATTCCTCTTGGATTCGGGTGAAAGAGATTGCAGCCTTAACGGTGGGGGGTTGTCGCGCTTTAACCTCTCCTTTAATTTTTATCTTGAGTCCTTTGACAAACATCTCTAATAATTGTCTGTCAGACTAATCATGAGCAAAGTAAGATAATTCTTTAAACCTAGTTTGGGATTCTTGGATTATGGAGGTTTGTTGGATCTTGGCAAGTTGTTCATTGATATTCTCGTACTTAGTTGGCCCAAAGTGGTTCAGCAGTTTGTACTTGAATTGTATCCACGTTGGAGCCCCATGATTGTACTGAAGTCAATTCTATGATTGTATAGCATCTCCTTCAAGGTGGATGACAGCGGTGTCCACCATGGAATCCTTCGGTGTTTGGTGATAACGAAAGTAATATTTGGCATGCAACATCCATCCCATCAGGTCTCCTTCTTCCCATCGAGGGAAGTCCTCCTTCATGCATGGCTGCCTCATATCAGTGGCTCATTCTTTCTTTTTGAGAGGCCTCTCTAAACTTGTACTTTACTGAAATTTTGTTGGGCTCGGAGATTGGCCCAATCGGAATTCGGCAAATAAGACGCACAATTTATCCACCACGCATGATTCAAATGCCTCCAACTTAAAATCACTGAATCTTGAGATGCCATTGCGTGTGCCTCTAGATCTGAGATGTTAATATCCTTCTCCTATTATTGGGTCAGTGATATAAAATGGTTGGGTGAATTGATGGCCAAAAGAGGTGGTGGATCAAGGGTAGATGACTGCAATTTGGGACTGAAAGGTTGCTTTTTTTTGTTGCTAATATGGCTGTGATTTAGGGATGTTGTAGGGGTCATATAGGGGGTATAGCAGCTGAGATTTAAGGTTAAAGGAATGGGTTAGGGTTGTTATTTATGATAGTAATGGATTTGGTAGGAATTGGGTGTGGATGCAGCAAGTAGTACCAAAGGTAGTGCATCAAATTTTTTTAGCAAAGAGGCGTTGTTGATGCTACTATTTGGGGCTGTTGCAGAGGCTGTAAGGGGGGTTTGCTGATAGAGGTTTAGGGTTATAATGGTGGCTTAGGGTTGCTGTTGATGGTAGTAACCAGTTTGGTACGGATTGGTGGCCAAAAGAGTGACGAATCAAGGTTACGATTTAGGATTGATAGCTTACAGTTTAGGTTACTATTGGTGCTACAGTTTGAGGGTGCTGTGGAGGCTGCAAAGGATTTTTATAATATTAGTTTAAGGTTGGGAATGAAGGTTTAGGGTTACTATTGGGGCAGCAACTGGTTTGGCAAGGTTTGGTGGCTACGGAAGATTAGGATCGGTGGAAGGTTCGGTGGCTATGGAAGACCATTGTTTGGGCTGCGATTTGGGTTGGCCATGGAAATAAAAAAAGGCTATGATGGCTGCATCTTCAAGCTATAGGGGTGCCCTAAAGATGACATGGGTGGCAGCAACAATTTCCGTAAGGATTAGATATAGGCATAGCAAAAAATATCAAAAGGTAGTGTTGCAGAATTCTGCATCGATAGGCTGCAATGGTTGCTATTTTGGGTTGCAATTTTGAGTCCTGTTAGGGTAAGAAAAATAGGTTATGGGGGTTGCATCTTAAGGCTAAAGGGATACCCTAAAGACATCTTGGGTGGTGTCAGCAAGTTAGTTGGGTTTTGGTGGGTTAAGGAGAAGAAGAAAGACAAAGATGCAGTAGTAGATTTTTCATCAAAAAATTTCTAGCCATGAAGACATAATTTTTTGCAGAAATTCTCAATAGAAATTTGAGGAAAATCAAAGGGAATCTATTGGCAAGGAAGATTTAATATCATCAAAAATTTCATGGAAAGAAATAACAGCAAAAGGTTTGACAAAATCAAAGATTACGAGAAGGTGTTGCTACAGAATTTTTTCAACTAAAGATTTCAGCAGTATAGTCAAAAATTTTTGTAGTAGTGCATAATAAGAAATTGAGTAAAACTTAATGGGAATCCAATGGCAAGGGTAAGATAATTCTGTCAAAAAATTTGTATAAGAAATCGGTAGCAAAGTTTTGGCAAGATCAAGGAATATGAGAAGGTACTATGGCAAAATTTTTTTATCGAAAGATTTCAGTAGTATAGACAATATTTTTTTTCAGTAGTTCAAAATAAGCATTTGAGTAAAACTCATAGAGAATCTGCTGTTAAGGAAAAGATAATGCCAACAAAAAAATCGTGGAAAGAAATAATAGGAATAGGTTTGGCAAAATCAAAGATCACGAAGAAGTACGATAGTAGATTTTTACATCTAACCTGCAATAGCTTGGATGTAAAAGATATGCAGGCTATCTTGATAACTTTTTGACAAAACCAAATGGAGATCAGAGGATACGAAGTTATAAAGTCGTGGTAGAGATTTTATTAAAATTTGATTAGTAAAAATACTACAATAAATTAAATGTAAAGGGTGTGCGGTTGGAATTCTGTGATGTAACTTTCATCATAAAGATAGAAACTTTACGATGAAAAGTTTATGTAGCAAATAGGAACAAATATTTTTATTTTTTTATATAGGGATAACTAAATTATTGTAGCAGTAAGGTAGGAAACCAGAACCTATTGCAATTCATTGGAGATCAAAGGATGATCTACGGTAGTAGAGATGACGACGGAGTTTGGTGACAATCTTCTAGCAATTGTAGGCATTACTTTGGACGGTTGTGGGGGGCTGATGGATGATTGTGGAAGGGCAGCGAGACACTAAGAATGCTGCTCTGATACCAACTATTACAACCCTCATGGATTCTAAGCTTGGGATGATCTCTATAGGGGATCGACCTCCTTGGAACTGTATAAGGGTTCCTCCCTCCTTGGTAGTCAAGACATTGGCTAAAGAAAGATTGACCTATTCCTGATAAAAAGTGGATGATTACAAGGCTATTTATAGCCCTTCATTTCCTAATTCCTAAGAGGACTCCTACTTCAAGACTCTTACCCTTAACCAACTCTTAAAGCAACTTCTAATGTAACTCTAAGTCCAACCACCAACCAGTCCATCTAGGGGTGGTCGGTTGCTTTATTGTTTCCTAATTCTATTCTAATTTAACCCCTTCTCAACCAACCCCTCTTTAACTACGATAAGGGGTAGTTAATTAAGGTAACATACATCTTACTCTCCCCTCAAATATCTTTCTCAACTAATCCTAACCTAGCTGGGCTCCTTATTTTCCTTAATAGGGTTCAGTTATATATGATTTATATGAATGCCCCTTAGATATTACATGATTGTCCTCTTCCATGAAACTAAATTAGGACTCCTCTAGCTAGAGTCCTAACACCTACTTACAGACTACAATATCCACCTAGTCTTTTACGTACTCAAACAAGACATCCTTGGTGTCTCAAGTCTAAGGACCAAACACACAACTGGGATTACATAATCATTATTTGACGATAGGTATCATTAACTGTCCAACATTCCATAAACGGATCAAACAATGAACTCATTCTCTAATAAGCACCTATATTCTACCCTTAGTGTCCCCACACAAGTGGCTATGAGACCAACAACTAAAGACATGCATACAGTACACTAACCTATCCGATTATCTCGATGTCTCACTGAAGTAACTTATGATAGAGATTATTTAGGGTCTGTGTTTAAAGGCGAAGCGATCTCATTATCGTAATCTCATCATAATCTAGTTTCTATTGCACAGAACCAAGGACATCACAATCTATATATTCAACAGATAATATAATATGAGATTATGCTAATAATAATCATAAGCAAAAAAATTGTACAAAATGTGATTGGCTTATAGGGTACTTGTAACAAGCAATGACAATAAGCAAGAGCATCACATACATAATAAAATAAAGAAAACAAAATAGGTTTTCTACCTATATCAAGTCATCGTGCAAAAATTGGTGCACGAAAAATACGTAAAATTGAAAACGTAATGCGTGAGAGATTCATTACCTAGGAAGTTAAATCCAAATAAAGAGGATGAAGAAGGTCAAACATTCTCCTCTCTAGGACTGTTGTGTCGCGAGTGCCTCTTATTTATAGAGAACACGAAAAACCTTAGTGGATCTTACCTTAGTGGGTATTGAATCTCTATCCAATTACCCTCACTCCTAGGATTATTGGATCTCTATCTAATAATCTCAATTGGCCTCTAATTGGGCCTCATGTAAGGGACCCATCACCCAATGAGAATAGAGGCTAATTGGATAGCTCATATCCAATCCCTTACTCGCTGAAACATCCAACATATGTGTGTGACCCTCTAGGCCCAATACCAAGCTGGTCGTGAGTCCTACCTATCTGAACTCCTTCTGACTTAGTGAATTACTATCTCATAATAATTCACTCGAATCGTCGACTATGGACGTACTGGGCAACTACGTCATAATCCCCAAATGGTACAGGGATCCATTAGAAGTATTTATCCCTAGTTACCATGTATCTATAGTCCCTTATCCAATTAATATCCTAGAGATCCTATATTAGGTATGGTACTATCAGGCCTCATACGGAATCCGTTCGAGTCTTGCTCTAATCAGATTCTTCTAGAGGACTCATTCTATCTAATCAGAATGACCCCGACTGAGGATTTGTTTGAGCGATAACATATGGGATATTCCTCTCATATTCCCAGGGGTGGATGATCCTCTATTGACACTCAATTGCCATCATAAAGTTAGCTACCAATCCTGATAACTGATTGTACAAAATCTAGAACTTTTTCGACCTGTAAGTCCAATGTCAACAAGTATATATATATATATATATATATATATATATATATATATATATATATATATGTATATATATGTATGTATATATATGTGTATATACATATATATACATATATATACATGTATATACATATACATATATATATATAAGTATATATATATGCATATATATATGTATACATATATATATTATATGCAACAGATAATATAATATAAAAATATACCAATAATAATAATGTAAAAAGCTTATACAGCGTGTCACACGTACCATCACTCACATGATTGGATTGTAGGGCACTTATAATCATCAATCTCCTATTTAACCTAAAGCCATGGACTTATGTGTCTAATCCCCATCAGACCCTTGCGACACTTTAAGATAGTCTATGCTAGCATCTTTGTTAGTACATCTACAATATTATCTTTGGATGAAACTCTTTTCATTATTATATCTTTTTGGGCTATGATCTCTCTTATCTGGTGGAACCTCCTTAGAACATACTTAGACTTCTAATGAGACCTAGGTTCCTTTACTTGAGTGATTGCCCCATAGTTATCGTAGTATATAGGAATTGGCTCCACGCTACTCATTACGACTTCCAAATCCTCGATAAACTTCTTCATCAACACTCCTTCTTTTGTTGCTTCTGTTGTAGCGATGTACTCTGCATCTTTGGTCGAGTCAGTAGTAGTATCTTGCTTAGAACTCTTCTAACTTACTGCTCCCCTATTATCGATGTCGGTCTTGAAACTCAAGTTCATATAGCCCAGAACCTGGATGCTACCTCCTCCATATACTAGTAAAAGATCCTTATTCCTTCTCAAGTAATTAAGGATACACTTTGTTGTCTTCTAGTATTTTAAACCTGGATCCGCCTAATGCCTACTCATGACACTCTGAATATACACTATATCAAGCCTAGCATATAGCATAGCATACATGATAGAATTTATCGATAATACATAGGATATCCTATCCATGTCTGTCCTTTCTTTAGGAGTCTTTGGAGATATACACCAGGAAAATGATATTCAATGTCTCATCGATATAAGACCTCACTTGAAATTTTTCATGCTAAACCTTAGTTATAAGATCTGATATGTTCCAACTTCAAAAAGCTAATTTCAGTCCATAGATGGACCTGAGCAACTTGCACACTTTATCTAGACTCTCTCTGGATATGAATCTTGTATCATATGCACCTCCTCCTCTAGGTTGCTAATGAGGAATATGATTTTCACATCAATCTACTAGGTCTTATAGTCATAGTGTGTTGTAATGGTAAAAAGAATTCTGATTAATTGTAGCATGGCTACATGTGAGAAGGACCTGTCATAGTCAATTCCTTGCCGTTTACGATATCCATTGGTAACCAGCCTTGCCTTATAGGTATTCACATTTTCATTTACTCTGATTTTTTTTTTAAGATCTATTTGTAGTCGATAGGTATGATACCCTCAGGTGTATCCACAAAGTTCCAAACCTTATTGGAGTACATGGAATCCATCTCAAAATTTATGGCTTCTTGCTACTTCCTAGAGTCTATACTTATAATAACATTTATGTAGGTCTAAGGATCATCATCCTAAGTGTCCTCTCTACTGATATATCTCATATATCTTTCAGGAGTGTGAGATACTTTGCTAGACCTGCCTAAAGTTAGAACTTGTTTTCTAGGTACCTGAACATACTTGAGCTTTGGAATAGTACTTGAGCTAGGTTCTCCAACCTTGCTCAACTCTATCTCACTCCCATTGTTTCCACCAAGAACATATTCCTTCTCAAGGAACACAACCTTCTTGGCAACAAAAACATTTTGGTCCTCAGGATAATATAAATAATACCCATAAGTTTCCTTGGGGTATTCCACGAATTGCATCATTCTATCCTTGATTCCAACTTATTAGGGTTGTGTCTTCTAACGTAGGTAGGGCAGCCCCAAATCTTAACATAATTAAGATCAGGCTTCTTCCACTATAGACCTAGATGAAACTCTGTTCAGAAGGTAAGTTACAGTCTCCAAGGCATATCCTAGAATGAGACAAGTAGGCCAGTGAAGCTCATCATGGACCGTACCATATCTAACAACATATAATTCCTTCTTTCTAATACAGCATTGAGCTAAGGTGTATAAGGAGGTGTCTACTGGGATAGAATCCTATGGTCCCTAAAAAAATAGGTGAACTCTATACTCAAATACTCTCTTCCTCGATCTGGTCGAAGAGTCTTAATACTCTTTCCAATTTAGTTCTATACTTCATTCATATATTCCTTGAATTTCTCGAAGGCCTCAAACTTATACTTCATCAAGTACACATATCTATACTTAGAGAATGGTTAGTGAATGTAATGAAGTACAAGTAACCTCCTATAGCCTGAGTCGACATAGGACCATATACATCACTATATATAAGTTTCAATAACTCAATGGCTCTCTCTCGAGTTCCAATAAAAGGAGAGTTGGTCAATTTTCTATAAAGGCAAGGTTTGCAAGTTGAATATGACTTATAGTCAAATGGATCTAAGTATACATCTTTCAGCATCTTTTGAATCCTTCCCTCATGGTTATGACATAGTCTAAAATGTCATAGGCATGTATTGTTTACCCCATCTTATTTTCTCTCGGACATATTTATATTCGTGATGTATGGAGAAATGTCTAGCACATATAAGCCATTAATCAAGGTCCCTCTTATGATGATCTCATCATCCAAAATTAATGAACAACTATTATTCTTAAAAACTAATTTATATCCACTAATTGTCAAATAAGAAATAGAAATAATATTTTTAATAATAGAGGAAACATAATAGCTTGCATCTAATACAATGGTAGCTCCACTAGCCAAATATAACATGTGACCTTACCAATAGCAATTGCAACAACTCGTGCTCCATTACCTATCATGAGGTTCATCTCACCTCTCGTCAGTCTCCTAGGCTTTGCTAGAACCTGTAACAAATTATAGATATAATAAGTACTCCTGATATACAAAACTCATGTGTTATTATAAAAATCTAACAAATGGAGATTGATCATGAATGTACCTGAAGCTTCTCCTAGCATCTGTTTCGCCTTCTCTATAAGCTAATTCTTGTAGTTCCTTCTCCAAGCATCTTTGCTAGTGAAAGCACTAACTTTTGTCCTTGGTATAGTCTTTCTTGGCAACCTTTGCCTCACCCGATTTGCCCTTACCTTTGCACTTCTTAAGAGTCCTATCAGCCTTCTATTTTCTTATTGGTCTCACCAATATAGAGAACTGACTTCTCTTTCTTGATGGTGCTCTCAGCTTCCTCAATATATTAAGGAGCTCAGGTAGAATCACCTTAAACTTGCTCATATTGAAGTTCATGATGAATTGTGAAAAGGATCTAGCAGGGTTAAAGTATAAGATCAACATATAGGTTATCCTCTATAACTATTCCCAGACCTGTGAGTTTCTCGATCCACTCTATCATCATAGCTCGGAATAGTCTCTTGGATATATCATATCTTTGAGTTTTTCTTTATTCATCAAATAGCTAGTGAAGATGAAGAAGGATGGAATTGACATCTATGCTCTTATGTTGCCTCTATAACTCGAGTTATGAAGGCCAACATATAGCACTTTGCTAAGGTGGAATCCTCTGTAACTTCACAGAGCAAGTGATCTCATCCTCGCTTAACCCTTCCTTTAGCATGGGCACAATTTTGTCAAAGATGTATATGATTTTCTCTACCATAAGAAATAATTCTCAAATTGTGAAGCTAATCTGTATAGTTTGGACTAGTGAGACAATTGGCATCAAGTATACTATATAGAGGGTTTGCAAGTGACGTTGATAAATAAGATATAACGTGAATTAATAACATGTATTGGCAGAAACTTAATTAAGATATAGACTTCTATCTTAATATATTCCCATTATTTTCCTAGCAAATCATGGAATACCCTTGGCATATGAAACAAAAGTCTCTCACGGACTTCTAGTGGGGATCGGGGTCCAATCGACATCTAAGTGTAACCTTTAAGAACTTAATCAATCACATTAAGCGTAAAAATGTAGGCAACTCTTGCCAACTTGGGCAGTTCAACCGCTTACAGCCACCCAAAATCCTGGGCGATGGCAGTACACCCACCGCTCACTGATGGTTCAGTCGTTAGAATCTATAGAAAAGTGGTTCCCCCAACTTTTCGAATTTTGACTTGAACATGATGTTGACCAATTTTTTGGTCCACTAATTAAGCTCAACCTATGCTCAATCAAACCCTATAATGGATCTGGTTGTCTTATTGAGTTGATTTTGGATTCTTTCCAAATCAAACACAATTAGGACTCAATCCCTAATTATGACTAAATGATTATAACTCTTAATGAATAATAAGCTAAACCAAGACCTAACTCCCACAAATTCGGTAGCCTCCGGCATTCTTGCGGTGAGCCTTACGATCTTCTTCTAGCGATCTCTTGGCTTGTTCCCAACGAGCTTCCTGATCCCTTCGGTGAATATCCTAACGAACTCCCGGCGAGGACCCACTACATCGTCCAAATTGTCACGGGCTTAGCTGATTTTGCCTAAGCTGTGTGGCACCCATGCGTGTCCGTCCGCACAGGTCAGCCCTCCCCGAGATCTCCTAAAATCCCACAGACTTACAAAAAAGAGAAAACGGGCCAGAAGAAGCAATTCCCATAGGATCCACAAGCAACTACTCAAGAAAAACACTTTATAAAGCCAAAATACAAATTACACCTATGGACATTATAAACTCAGAGAGGTTGCACACAAAGGATAATGGTCCACTACAGACCGAGGTGCCCACAAGTGCTTATAAGACACACTTGTATTTACAAGCCAAACTTGGCCATAAAGCAAATCAAACTAGGGTTGCTAAGCCTACTGCAAGCCCGCTTCTTATTGTACAAGATATGTACCTAAACCGAAGGACACGGACTAACACAAGCATTTCATCGAACACCTTATTTACATTGTTGTCCGTGACATTCTCCCCCACTTATTTCTTCGACGTCCTCGTCGAAGCCACTGTAGACGCTGCATCTCCTCGCATTCTGCTGAATCTTTAATCTTCTGCTTTGGCTGCAACACGCCCCTTTGGCTCCTAGCCGCTCTCCGCCGCTGTTGTTGAGTAGTCGAACGCTAATCCGCCATGCTGCTTCAACTCACCCATGACTGAATCTTGTGTGGGGTTGGCTGAGCTGTGCTGATTCTTGTTGGTTCTCGCGAATCCCTCTGATGAAGGAAAAGATCTACCTTATTATGTGTCAGTATCGCAGTATACTCATATTGCTTGAACTAGGTAGATGCTTGTTGGAGCTTTAACGAGCATCGCCTCATAGACTTTGAAGTTTTTAAGGTCCTTTCTCCATAATGCTTGCCCATTGAACCTTCTTCCGCTGTTAGTTGTCACTTCCAAGTATGTTCGCATCACTCCCTCTTAGTCAATTGGGAAATGAAGTGGAAACACTACTCTCAATAGCATTGATCACCAACGGTGAGGATTTAACAACCATTGTCTTCCATAAGCTTTCTTTGAAGGGTCACTGAACTTGTGCAGAGCTCCCCTGCTTGGATAAGTAAGAGAACTAGGATACTTGACTTCACCCATTCTCTTCGTAGTTAAGAAGGTAAGGTTACTTGGCTTCACTCACCTCCTCGAGTTAAGAGAATTGGGGTACTCAGTTTCGCCCATTCTCTCGAGTTGAGAAGGCAAAGGTTACTCAATTTCGTCTGGCAAAGGTTACTTGATTTCGCCTGCCTCCTCGAGTTTATACTTCATGCATTAAGCTGGGTATTAACATTCGTCTGCTTTTTGCTCACACTTCTGAAGCACTTGAAGTGGTTGCACTCCATGCGTTGGGTTAGCTACTGTAATTCACCTTCCCACTACCATTGAACTTCTGGAATGCAAGAAGTTTTGCTCGAAAAGTGCAAAAAGTTTACTTGGCTTCACTCACCTCCTCGAGTTAAGGGAATTGGGGTACTCAGTTTCGCCCATTCTCTTGAGTTGAGAAGGCAAAGGTTACTCAATTTCGCCTGGCAAAGGTTACTCGATTTTGCCTGCCTCCTCGAGTTTGTACTTCATGCATTGAGCTGGTTACTAACATTTGCCTGCTCTTTGCTCACACTTCTGAAGCACTTGAAGTTGTTGCATTCCTTGCGTTGGGTTAGCTACTGTGATTCACCTTCCCACTGCCATTGAACTTCTGGAATGCAAGAAGTTTTGCCCGAAAAGAGCAAAAAGTTTACTCCAACTTGGAGTCCCCCAACTTGGAGTAAGTCTTTGATAGGTCTGGTCGCCTTTGGGATTGTACTGTTTTCTCCATCACCTTTACCGCCTACTCCTCTTGAGTAGAAAGGTATAGTACCATGTACTGCCTACTTCGTTCCCAGGTCGAGCACTCCTGCATCAACCCGAAGTCCCTTAATTTTGGCTATCTGTATAAGAAGCCCATCGACATCGGTCTTATGAAGTTTCTTGGCCTCTGCCCTTCTACCTCGTCTTAGTACTTGGAGCTAACCTTTGCATTCTCCACCTCCTTGGCCCCTTTTACGACCAATGTTGTCCCTTCATGAGAGCAAGGGATCAATGACATCACGGAAGTCCCGAATCTGCGGTACCATGGCGCTGCCAAGCCCATAGCACTACTATCCGTTACTTTGCATCTTCGTCCCTTCCCTTGCGATCAGTAGATCTGCCTCTATGGCACTGTGGAGCTCCTCCGAGTCCATCTCCTCTCTAACCGATGCTTTTCTTTTGGGTAGCTAAGCCCCGTTGGACTCGTCGTCGGTTCCTCGCCCCTTTCGACCACCTGCTTCGACACCACTATGTCCTCCTAGCAGTTCTCATTGGTCGATGGAGAGACAGACTGCAACTCTCATGCATGGCCTCTGCCATCTTGTTAGAGGGCTCGCGTCGATTCTGTTCTCCTTAGCTTCCTTGGTAGTAACATTCGCTTACTCGGCCTTGTCCTCTGACTTGTCGGGCTCCCTTGCGAATGTGAGCAGCAGTCCAACTCTCCAACTGCTCTGGTTAATCAAGTCCACTCCATGGGACTCACTGGTACTTGCAATCTGACTACTCTCTCAGTGGTACACAACCCCCATATGCTGATGACCAAGGCTTTCATCTGATACAAGCTTCGATGCATACACACGAAAGACCCGCCTCTGCGGTCTGGCATTCACTCCTTGAATCCACAGCCCTTCTTGCCGTTGCATGGTTCACCGAAGTGGAGCTCCCAGCAGCTCCTGATCATTCACATGATCATGTCCCCCTCCATGGGACTCACTGGTATGTACACTTAGACTTCTTCCTCGGTGGTATACAACTCCCATATGCTGATGACTAAGGCATTCATCCAATGCAAGCTTTGATGCACACACGAAGACCCACCTCTGCGATACTACGGCATTCACTCCTTTAATCCATAGCCCTTCTTCTTGTTGTGTCATACACCAAAGTGGAGCTCCCAGTAACTCCTTATCATACCTCCGTATGATTTTTGTCCCTCACGGGATAAGATTGCCTGTATTGCATTGCCACGAACTATTCCACCACGATCCGCTGCACCATGTCGCCTCCTGGTGACATCTCCATTGCATACAGATTCTCGTGTGATGAACTCGGACTACGACTTCTCCACGTGTGGCCTCTGCCAACACATCGTCGATCTCCGATTTTAGTTCGCTCCCTTGGCAATTCCCCTTCGTCCACCCACTCTTGGGTCATACCTGGAAGAACCATAGCTCTAGGACAGTCCGTCGCCTAGTAGCTCCTGAAGTCCCTTGACTTCGCTAGAGTTGGTGCACCATTGTCTGGATCTTGGGCCTCTATCCCCTACTAGCACAATCTTGCTATGCACCTCTTATTCCTGACAATTTGAATGGCAACACTGTGGTATATTCTTCAAGAGTACCCGCCTCTGCGTCCTATTGCCCTGTACTAAGGTCTCATGATCCAAACTTTACCTCTACAAGTTGAATCACCTTAGTTACTCCATCAAATGCATCTCTGAGGTAGCTTGCATGTGCCTTGAAGCTCCCTTCATCTTTAGCACTATGCAAAATAAGTCTGTCCCATCAGAATGAACAACCCATGGAATGACATGATCCCACTCTTGCCTCTACAAGAGTTCATGCCCTTGACCTCTGTCTAAGGAAAGCTCCGTGCCTCCGCTCCATATTCCATCTTCTATGTCGACTCCCTTCATGCGGCTTGGATGCTTCACCGAGTTCCACCCAAGTCGCTCTGCTCCTCGATTTGCACTAAGTTGATAGTGGCCCTCACGTCCACCATTCCACGGGTCAGCCCTCTGTTGAGTTCGATTTCTGCCTTGACTCTAAGTGTGCCTTCATATGATGTTGTCTTGGATTGCTCCCCCACTTGATCTCGAAATGCATCCACCAATGCATTACCTCCTTCGAGATCATGCGACAACTCTTCGTCGTTCACTCGGTCCGTTGAGCTTTATGGAGATATAACCTTGAGAAACTCTTCCTCAATATGTGCAGTCTGTTACACATGATTCTCCCACTAGAGAACTAGGACTTATCCCTCCTGGATATTTGTCCTGTTGGAGCAACTTTTCTCTTTACATACTTCCCACTGGAAGTTTCGGAGACCATCATCCCCTTTGGACTACTCCATCTTGCTGAACTCGAGCTTTGTTCTGCCCCCACAAATGTACTTGCTTGATTGTGACCCTTCTCCAATACAGTCTCCATTGCACCCTTCAAGGTCTAGCAACATGTGAAACTTGTTGCACATTTCAGCCACCTATGGGCATATCCTTTCCATGTTGAAGAGAAAGTTCTGATGCTCCATGGCGCCAAGTTCTAATCGTGCCTTGGGATAGCCACGAACACTCCGTCATCCGTGTACAAGCCCTTGCATGAGTTTCGAATCCTTCGAGTTAGCAATTCCCCTCACCTCTGTGAGCTTTGCACAACTCTTTCGATCGTTACACAACACCTCCCACCTTGCACGGTCTCATCTTTCACCAAGCACCCTGCTTTGCCTTAAGCACCGTCAAGTTTGGTTGCCAACGTCGAGCTATAGCTCAAACTCAACCATCCCAATCTTTGTCTGCTACGCATTCTTCTTCGCTTGCTTGTCCTCGTGGTGCCTCTCGCGCAAAGGGGTTGGCTGTTCCTTGAATGCCAAACCAGGATGCCTACTCCTCTGAGTGACTCCTTTCCCTACATCTCAATGTCAATTTCCCCCAAACGGTTGCGCGTGCTGACTGTCCTCCACATAGCCTAGCTAGGTCCCCCACATTTGTATGGCAAGTGTTTCTGCGTGTACTTGTCCCGCTCTGATACCACATTGTCACGGGCTTAGCTGATTTTGCCTAAGTCGTGCGGCACCCATGCGTGTCCGTTCGCACAGGTCAGCCCTCCCCGAGATCTCCTAAAATCCCACAGACTTACAAAAAAGATAAAACGGGCCAGAAGAAGCAATTCCCACAGGATCCATAAGCAACTACTCAAGAAAAATACTTTATAAAGCCAACATACAAATTACACCTATGGACATTACAAACTCAGAGAGGTTGCACACAAAGGATAATAGTCCACTACAGACCGAGGTCCACACAAGTACTTATAAGACACACTTGTATTTACAAGCCAAACTTGGCCATAAAGCAAATCAAACTAGGGCTGCTAAGCCTACTGCAAGCCCGCTTCTTGTTGTACAAGATATGTACCTAAACCGAAGGACACAGACTAACACAAGCATTTCATCGAACACCTTGTTTACATTGTTGTCCATGACAAAACCTCGGCCCGATGCCCAAGCTTGATCTTGGCACATCATCTAGCTGTAACTCAATTCCTCCATCGTAGTTAGACCTGCAATACTTCCTCTAACACATATATTAGATTAAACACTCATCAATTAATTTTATTATCAAAATTCAAGATTTAGTAATCTCTCCCTTTTTGATAATGATAATCAATTGATGACAAAAGTGAATACAAACTCTCCCTAAGTCCATGCCATAATAAGGAAAACATAACTTCAGGAGAACCATATACTCTTGAATTCAAGTATCATGAAGCAATTAATATTTCAAGCAAATAATATTTCAAGGATTGCAATGAGAGATACTCATAACTCAACAAAAATTTGCTTTTAAACTATCAAGTTATCAACTCATCAAGGATTTTCATGAATTTCAAAAAGAATTATGCATCCATATCCAAGATATCTAAGTATATCATCACTATCATGTATTATCAATGTATATCATTAATATCATGTGTCATCAATGTATATTTCTCCACCTTTCTCATCAACAAAAAGGTAAAATATAGGGCTAAGGATTTTAAGGCACATGATTCTTTGCTCCCCATTTTTAAAATATGATATAAGTGATAAAAAAAAATTTTCTCTTGTGAAAAAGAAGGACTGAAAATAAGAGAGGAGTTGTAAAATATCATTAAACACAACTCTCAATTTTGTAGAGGTGAATTTCAAAAATAAGCTCAAAAGCTCCAAGATATTTAAGAAGATTCAAAAGTTTAAGAGCTACTCATGTATTTAAAATCATCTCATGTAATTTCGAGCAAGCCTAACAAATAAGTCCGTAAAATAGTAAAACATCATGCAAATTTACTTCTCTTTTGTGAATAATAAGATAAACATCTCATATGAACAATAAGATAATTTCATGTGAACAATAAGATAATTTTTCAAAAACATTATCACAGAAATTTAATACCATGTAATCTAGATTAGCAATTTATATATTTTCATGATTTAGCATTCAAAGTTGTCTCCTAAGAAAATCAAATTATTCTTCATTTAAAGGTTTTATATAAATATCCATTAATTGATGCTTAGTGTCAATAAATTCTAGGGAGATATCTTGACAATTTATATAATACATTACAAAATGATGTTTAATGTCAATATGCTTGATTCTTGAATGTTGAATAGGATTTTTGGTTATAGTTAAACATATAGCACTTATTTTATCACATTTTATAGGAATATTTTTCAATTTGATTCTGTAATCTTCTAGTGTGTTTCTCATCCAAATGACTTAGGCACAACATGCACTAGCAGTAATGTATTCTACTTCTGTAGTAGATAAAGCTACTAAATTTTATTTCTTGGAAGTCCAAGAAATAAGTGCATACCTTAAAAATTGAAATATCCTAGTGGTATTCTTTATATCTATTCTACATCTATCAAAACCGAAATCTGAATAAGTAATCAAGTCAAAGTTTTTTTATTTTGGATACCATAATCCTAGTTTTGAGGTTCCTTTTAAGTATCCAAAGATTTGTTAAAGCACTTTCAAATAAGAGAGTTTAGGATTAGATTGAAACCTTGTACACAATCCAACAATAAACATGATATCTGATATAGTATTAGTTAAATATAATAAACTTCCTCTCATTCCTCTATAAGTTTTTTATCAAAGTTTTCCCCTTCATTATCTAAGTCCAACCTTGTAAATGTGCTCATGGGCGTGTTTAATGCTTTAGCATTTTCCATACCAAACTATTTTATCAAGTTCAAGGTATATTTAGTTTGATTAATAAAAATATCATCATCTAGTTATTTTATTTGTAATCCTAAGAAGAATGCTACCTCACCCATTAGACTCATTTCAAATTCTTGGCTCATTTCTTTAGCAAAAGACTCACATAAAAATTCATTTGCAGATCTAAAAATGATATCATCAACATAAGTTTGAATAACAAGAAGATCATTTTCAAAATATTTAAAAAATAATGTGGTATCAACCTTGACTTTAGAAAATTTATTTTAAATAAGAAAAGAACTAAGTCTTTCATACTAAGCCCGAAGGGCTTGTTTTAATCCATAAAGAGCTTTTATAAGTTTAAAAATATGATTAAGAAGAACATTATTTTCAAAATCGGGGGGTTGTTCAACTTACACTTCTTCGAAAAGAAAACCATTTAGAAAGGCACTTTTAACATCCATTTGAAATAATTTAAAATTTTTAAAAGATGCAAAGGCAACGAGCATCCTTATGGCTTCAAGTCTAGTCATGGGAGCGAAGGTCTCATCATAATTGATTCCTTCTTCTTGGTTGAAACATTTGACCATTAATCTAGCCTTATTTCTAACCACGACACCATTTTCATCTTGCTTATTTCTAAAGATCCATTTAATACCAATCACTAAATAGCTATTAGGTCTAGGAATAAGCTCTCATACCTCATTTCTCTCAAATTGATTAAGCTCTTCATGCATTGCTCTCTTAGGGCCTCCTTATCAATGCTCTTTGGCTCGATTTGAGAAAGAAACGGTGCATTTGCACAAAAATTTCTAAAAGAAGATCGAGTTTGAACTCCTTTTGATGTTTCTCCTATTATAAGCTTCTTAGTATAATCATTCACATACTTTCATTCCTTGGGTAAGGATTTGGAAGTAGATTTATCCAAGTTACTTTTAGTAGTATTATCATTTAAATTCAAGTTACCAAGATCAACTTCAACATCAAAATCAATCTTCTTAAATTTGAAAAACTCATTAAAATAACATGAATGGATTCTTCAATTACTAATGTTCTTTTACTAAAAATACAATAAGCTTTTGAAATAGAAAAATAACCTAAAAAATTCATTCATCAAATTTTACATCAAATTTACCTAAAGCATTCTTTTCATTTAAAATAAAACATTTACAACCAAATATTTCAAAATAATAGATATTGTGTTTTTTACCATTCTATAATTCATAAGGAGTCTTAGTGAGTAATGGTCTTATAAGAATCCTATTTAAAACATAGAATGACGTTAATGGCTTCGGCCCAAAAATATTTGAGTAGACTATGTTCATTCAACATTGTTCTAGCCATTTCTTATAAGCTCCTATTTTTTCTCTCTACTACTCCATTTTGTTGTAGATTCAGTGGAGTAGAGATATTATGGATATACCCTTTCGAATCACAAAAATTTTAAAGAATAATATTTTGGAATTCTCCACCATGATCACTTCTTATTGAAGAAATCATGCATCCTATTTCATATTGAATAATTTTATAAAATTTTATAAAATATTTAAATGTATCACTTTTATGTGCTAAGAAATAGGTCCAAGTATATTGATAGGACTTTGGCAGGGTTGAGTCCTAATCTCCCTAGAAGTAGTCAATAAAAATGCTACTAGATTGTATTAAAGTCACTTCCTATCTTATAAAGGAGTATGGCTAGGGTTTAGATTAGCCCTTAGGGCTTAGTGGTCGTCGCCCCTTTACTGGGTTGGTTGGCCAGAGTTTCCCCCTGCTTAGGTCGGCTATGGAGCGAACTAAGTCGCCCACTGTTCCTATTAAGGTAGGTTGGCTAAAGGGATAATTTTACTTAGGCAAGCACCCCCTTAGGCTAGGGTTTTGATCCCTATATAATGATGTAGCCACCCCCTCTCTTGAATCAAGTAATTATCAATTTTATTTCAGCCTTGTGCCGAATCTAGGAGGGAGGAATCCCTACAGCATTCTAAGGGTTAATCCCCCTAAAGGATCAAAATCTATAGAACTCCATCTGGGGATTTATCATCTAGTATCAGAGTAGCAATCTTACTGCCCCTGTAGCCATCTCAGCCGCCTCCAGCTTCCCAAGCAATTCCCATAATTGCTACGACACGCGCCTCCACCTTCCACCCAATGAAGGACTACTAGACCGCTTCGGACCAACCGATTTCAACAATATCGACGAACAATTGGCAAAGGTTTGTCAAACCTCTATAATACAAGAATACTAAATAAGGTTTGAGCGTTTATCTAACCAAACTAAGAATTGATCTGAGAAACAACTTTTAGGTACTTTTATCGAGGGCCTAAAGCTGGAGATCTGAGGAGAAGTAAAGGCGCGGCAGCCATACACTCTTATGGTAGCAATTTCCTTCGCGCGTATCCAGGAAGAACAATTGAACTATGAGGTACGAAGGACAAGGGTCACTCCCCGACCAGCCATGCCAAGGCCTATTGCCCCCTCTACTGCCATCCATGCCCTTACACTAAAACAGTTGACTAGAGATGAGCTTCACGAATAATCAGCCAAGGAATTATGTTGGCATTACGACAAACCATGGAGCCGCGAGCATCACTGCAAAAAGGGCTGGCTCCTCGTGATTGAACCAGCGGAAGATAAGGACAATGAAACATATGAAGAAGCCCTTGAACCTAAAGAAGAAGCCATGGAGGACGAGTCTCAACCTATCATGGACAACAATGTAAACAAGGTGTTTGATAAAATGCTCGTGTTTATCCATGTCCTTTGGTTTAGGTACATATCTTGTACAGCAAGAAGCGGGCTTGCAGTAAGCTTCGTAGCCCTAGTTTGATTTGCTTTAAGGCTAAGTTTGGCTTGTAAATACAAGTATATCTTATAAATACTTGTGAGGACTTCGGTTTGTAATGGACCATAATCCTTTATATGCAACCTCTCTGAGTTTGTCCATAGGTGAAATTTGTATTTGGCTTTACAAAGTGTTTTCTTGAGCAATTGCTTATAGATCCCGTGGGAATTTCTTCTTCGGGCCTGTTTTCTCTTTTATAAGTCTAATGGACTCTAGGAGATCTCGGGGAGGACTGACCTTTACGGACAAACACGTATGAGTGCCACATGGCTTAGGCAAAATCAGCTAAGCCTATGACAAACCGGCCAAATACATAATGCACGCATTGGTCGGCTATTCCAACCCACAGATGATGAAAAGTTGGAGGACTTCTAAAACAGCAACTCATCACCGTTCTCATTGACATGGGCTGCACCAATAACTTCCTCAATAGTAAGGTTGCTACACATTTGGGACTTCAAATCAAAGGTTGCAACAAGTTTGATGTAAAGGTCGCCGACGGCTAAATATTTAATTGCGACCAATGTTGCCCGTCGATAAAACTACTCCTCCAAGACCAAGAAGTGGTAGCTGATTTCTTCCTCCTACCCATCAATGATTATAAAGCCATACTCAGGATCGAATAGCTCACAACACTAGGTGAGATCTCCTGAAATTTTTCTAAATTAATCATGAAATTTTATTGCAAAGGGAGATAAGTCACGTTACGAGATAAGCGCAGGAGCTAAATTTCCACTATTTCATCGTAATAAATGGAGAAAGTTTTGCACAAAGCATATAGTGGATTCTTGATGCATATTCAGTAACCATCTATGGGGGAGAATATATAAAACTCAGATCCTAAGCTTGCCCTTTGCCTGAATGAATTGTAGATGTTTTCTTGGAGCCGCATGGGCTGCCCCCTAACTGGCTGCATGACCACTGCATTCCTATTTTGCCAGGCAAACCTCTAGCAAATTTGTGATCGTACCACTATTCTCACTTGCACAAGGATGAGATCGAGAACATTATTAAAAAGATACTTAACACCAGGGTGATTCGACCGAGCTGCAGCTCTTACTCCTTATCGGTGTTGCTAGTGCGCAAGAAAGATGGTACATGGCGGATGTGCATTGACTACCAGAATGCCATCACCGTTAAGGATAAATATCCTATCCTATTCATATATGAACTATTGGATAAAATAAAAGGAGCCCAAGTCCTCACTAAATTAGATCTCCGATCCGGATACCATCAAATTCGGGTATGCGTTGAAGATATTTTGAAAACTACATTCCGCACCCATAACAGCTACTATAAGTTTCTGGTAATGCCTTTCGGACTTACGAATGCTCCTTTTAATTTCTAAAGCCTAATGAATGACATATTTTGGAGTTTTCTATGTAAGTTCATATTGGTATTTTTTAATAATATTCTCATTTATAGCCCTACGCTTGATATATATTTTCAGCACTTACGAACTATTCTAACGATTCTTCGGGAGAATACTCCTTATATTAAACAGTCAAAGTATAGCTTCTTACAGCATAAATTAGAGTATCTTGGGCACATTATATTGGAAGATGGAGTGGCGGTGGACCCGACAAAGATCAAGGCAATGCAAGGATGGCCGAGACCTACAAACGTATAATCATTATGCGGTTTCCTTAGACTCATAGGCTACTACCAAAATTTTGTGAAAGATTATGGCAACATCAGTGCCTTGCTCATGTCTTTACTGGAGAAAGACTCCTTCTTGTGGTCGGATAAAGCCTCCACAGCCTTCGAATGACTCAAGGCAGCCATGATGATGACGTCGGTCCTAGCGCTGCCCGATTTACATCGGGAGTTGGAATTTGGGCTATTCTTATACAAGATGGTCGACTCCTAATTTACACCGAGGCTTCCCCCGTACTGCATACGAGGTATTTATAGGAGATACTAGTTACTCCTAAATTTAAAATATGGTTAGATACAGGTCCATGGCATAAAAGAGGAGTTAATCTACAAGAATTACAATCCATGCTCACGCCAGATTGGGCTCTCATCATCCTGAACCACACCAGAGGGTAGTCACTATTCTAGAATAAAGATTGGTTATCACTAAAGACTAACCATATGGCAGCCTATGTAAGGAAGAAACCCCCCGACAAACACCGGAGCAGAAGAAAGTTTCCTGAGAAAGATCTAGTCCCCCTTCATCTCCCTATTTCCTGAGAAAGATCAAACAGCATGAAATTTAAGCCTCAAGAAAGTGATCTCCCTATTTCTTTTGGCCTTACAAAATTAGGGATCATATTGGGGCCCAACCTGGAGATCAGATCCGTGCACCAGATCAAAATTATAGTTGATCCTCCAAGTATCCCATCTCAAATGGAAATTTAAAGATAACGACTCAGCTCAAGTTCTTCCAACTAACACCCAAGCTGATGAGGAGCTGAAGACCCGATTTCTTGAGTTCATGGAACTTCAGCCTTGAGGATAAGACTGATTTTAAGAGAGCGGGTTTGATAGGACTCTAGCAGGGTTGAGTCCTAATCTCCCTAGAAGTAGTAAATAAAAACCCTACTAGATTGTAATAAAGCCACTCCTATCTTATAAAGGAGTATGGCTAGGGTTTAGATTAGCCCTTAGGGCATAGTGACCATCGCCCCCTTACTGGGTTGGTTGGCTAGAGTTTCCCCCTGCTTAGGTCGGCTATAGAGCCAACCAAGTCACCCCCTATTCCTATTAAGGTTGGTTGGCTATAGGAGGGGCAAAGGGATAATTTTACTTAGGCAAACACTGATAGAACCCCAGATTGTCACGAGCTTAGCTGATTTTGCCTAAGCCGTGAGGCACCCATGCATGTCCGTCAGCACAGGTCAGCCCTCCCCGAGATCTCCTAACGTCCCATAAACTCACAAAAAGAGAAAACGGGTCAGAAGAAGCAATTCCCACGGGATCCACAGGCAAATGCTCAAGAAAACACTTTATAAAGCTAAAATATAAATTACGCCCATGGACATTACAAACTCAAAGAGGTTGCACACAAAGGATAATGGTCCATTACAGACCGATGTTCCCACAAGTGCTTATACGACACACTTGTATTTACAAGCCAAACTTGGCCATAAAGCAAATCAAACTAGGGCTACTAAGCCTACTGCAAGCTCGCTTCTTATTGTACAAGATATGTACCTAAACCGAAGGACATGTACTAACACAAGCATTTCATCGAACACCTTGTTTACATTATTGTCTGTGACATTCTCCCCCACTTATTCCTTCGACGTCCTCGTCGAAGCCACTATAGATGCTGCATCTCCTCGCATTCTGTTAAATCTTCAATCTTCTGCTTTAGCAACATGTCCCTTTGGCTCCTAGCCGCTCTCTACCGCTGTTGTTGAGTAGTCGAACTCTAATCTGCCATGCTGCATCAACTCACCAATGACTGAATCTGGTGTGGGGTTGGCTAAGTTGTGCTGATCCTTGTTGGTTCTCGCAGATCCCTCTGATGAAGGAAAATACCTGCCTTATTATGTGCCAGTATCGCAGTATACTCATATTGCTTGAACTGGGTATATGCTTGTTGGAGCTTTAACGAGCCTCGCCTCACAGACTTTGAAGTTTTTAAGGTCCTTTTTCTATAATGTTTGCCCATTGAACCTTCTTCCACTATTAGTTGTCACTTCCAAGTATGTTCGCATCACTCCCACTTTCGATTAGTCAATTGGGAAATGAAGTAGAAAATCTACTCTCAGTAGTACTGATCAACAGTGAGGATTTGACAACCATTGTCTTCCATAAGCTTTCTTTGAAGGATCATTGAACTTGTGCAGAGCTCCCTTGCTTGGATAAGTAAGAGAACTGGGATACTTGACTTTACCCATTCTCTTCATAGTTGAGAAGGTAAGGTTACTTGGGTTCACTCATCTCCTCGATTTAAGAGAACTAGGGTACTTGGTTTCACCTATTCTCTCGAGTTGAGAAGGCAAAGGTTACTCAATTTCGCTTGGCAAAGGTTACTTGATTTCGCCTGCCTCCTCGAGTTTGTACTTCATGCATTAAGCTGGGTACTAACATTCGCCTGCTCTATGCTCACACTTCAGAAGCACTTGAAGTGGTTGCACTCCTTGTGTTGGGTTAGCTACTGTGATTCACCTTCCCACTGCCGTTGAACTTCTGGAATGCAAGAAGTTTTGCCCAAAAAGAGCAAAAGTTTACCCCAACTTGGAGTCCCCCAACTTGGAGTAAGTCTTTGATAGATCTGGTCGCCTTTGGGATTGTACCGTCTTCTCCATCACTTTTGCCGCCTACTCCTCTGCGTAGAAAAGTATAGTACCATGTACTGCCTACTTCGTTCCTTGGTCAAGCACTCCTGCATCAACCCGAATCCCTTAATTTTGGCTATCTTGATGAGAAGCCTATCGACATCGGTCTTATGAAGTTTCTTGGCCTCTGCCCTTCTTCCCTGTCTTGGTACTTGGAGCTTGCCTCTGCATTCTCCACCTCCTCGGCCCCTTTTACGATCAATGCTCTCCCTCCATGAGAGCAATGGATCGATGACTCCATGGAAGGCCCGCATCTGCGATACCATGGTACTGCCAAGCCCATAGCACTACTATCCGTTATCTTGCATCTTCATCCCTTCCTTCACGATCGGTAGATCTGCCTCTACGGCACTGTGGAGCTCCTCCGAGTCCACCTCCTCTCTACCCGACGCTTTTCTTTTGGGTAGCTGAGCCCCGCTGGACTCATCGTCCTCGCCTTTCGACCACCCCGACACCACCGTGTCCTCCTAGCAGTTCTCCTTGGTCGATGAAAGACTGCAACTCTAATGCATGGCCTCCGCCATCTTGTTGCAGGGCTCACGCCGATTCTGTTCTCCTTAGCTTCCTTGGTAGCAACGTTCGCTTACTCGTCCTTATCCTCTGACTTGTCGGGCTCCCTTAAGCGAATGTGAGCACTGAAGCAATCCAACTCTCCTGCTGCTCTGATTAATCAAGTCCCCTCCATGGGACTCACTAGTACTTGCAATCTGACTACTCTCTTGGTGGTACATAGCCCCTATCTGCTGATGACCAAGGCTTTCATCTGATGCAAGCTTCGATGCATACACACGGAAGACTCGCCTCTGCGGTACTATGGTAGTCACTCCTTAAATCCACAGCCCTTCTTGCCGTTGCATTGTTCACCGATGTGGAGCTCCCAGCAGCTCCTGATCATTCACATGATTTCGTCCCCCTCCATGGGACTCACTGGTACTTGCACTTGGACTTCTTCCTCAGTGGTATACAGCTCCCATACGCTGATGACTAAGGCTTTCTTCCAATACAAGCTTCGATGCACACACGAAGACCCGCCTCTGCGGTACTATGACATTCACTCCTTAAATCCATAGCCCTTCTCCTTGTTGTGTTGTACACCAAAGTGGAGCTCCCAGTAACTCCTGATCTTACCTCTATATGATCTTTGTCCCTCACGGGACATGATTGCCTGTATTGCATTGCCACGAACTATTCCACCACGATCCGCTGCACCATGTCACCTCCTGGTGACATCTCCACTGCATATAGATTCTCGTGTGATGAACTCGGACTACGACTTCTCCACGTGTGGCCTCTGCCAACACATCGTAGGGCCTCCGCCATCTCCGATTTTAGTTCGCTCCCTTGGCAATTCCCCTTTGTCCACCCACTCTTGGGTCGTACCTGGAAGAAGCATAGCTTTAGGATAGTACGTCGCCTAGTAGCTCCTGAAGTCCCCTGACTTCGCTAGAGTTGGTGCACCATTGTTTGGATCTTCGGCCTCTATCCCCTAGCAACACAATCTTGCTATGCACTTCTTGTTCCTGACAACTCGAATGGCAACACTGTGGCATATTCTTTAAGAGTACCCGCCTCTGCGTCCTCTTGCCCCGTACTAAGGTCTCATGATCCCAACTTTGCCTTCGCAAGTTGAATCACCTTAGTTACTCCATCAAATGCATCTCTGAGGTAGCTTGCATGTGCCTTGAAGCTCCCTTCATCTTTGGCACCATGCAAAATAAGTTTGTCCCATTAGAATGAAGAACTCATGGAATGATATGATCCCACTCTTGCCCCTACAAGAGTTCATGCCCTTGACCTCTGTCCAAGGAAAGCTCCATGCCTCCACTCCATGTTCTATCTTCTATTGTGACTCCCTTCATATGGCTTCGATACATCACCGAGTTCCACCCAAGTCGCTCTACTCCTCGATTTGTATTGAGTTGATAGTGGCCCTCACGTCCACCATTCTACGGGTCAGCCCTCTGTGGAGTTTGATTTCTGCATCGACTCTAAGTGTGCCTTCATATGATGTTGCCTTCGATTGCTCCCCCACTTGATCTCGAAATGCATCCACTAATGCCTTACCTCCTTCGAGATCATGTGACAACTACTTCGTCGCTCACTCGATCCGTTGAGCTTTGGGGAGATATTGCCTTGAGGAACTCTTCCTCAATATGTGCAATCCGTTGCACAAGATTCTCCCACTAGCGAACTAGGACTTATCCCTCCTGAACTAGGACTTATCCCTCCTGGATATCTATCCTGTTGGAGCAACTTTTCTCTTTACATACTTCCCACTGAAGGTTTCGGAGACCATCATCCCCTTTGGACTACTTCGTCTTGCTGAACATGTGCTTTGTTCTACCCCCACAAATGTACCTGCTAGATTGCGACCCTTCTCCAATATCGTCTCTACTACACCCTTCAAGGTCTAGCAACATGCTGAACTTGTTGCACATTTCAGTCGCTATGGACATATCCTTCCCATATCGAAGAGAAAGTTCTGATGCTCCATGGCGCCGAGTTCTAATCACGCCTTGGGATGGCCACGAACACTCCGTCATCCGTGTACAAGCCCTTATATGAGTTTCGAATCCTTTGAGTTAGTAATTCCCCTCACCTCTGTGAGCTTTGCACAACTCTTTCGGTCGTTACACAACACCTCCCACATTGCACGGTCTCATCTTTCACCAAGCGCCCTGCTTTGCCTTGAGCACCGTCAGGTTTGGTTGCCAACGTTGAGCTATAGCTTGAACTCAACCATCCCAATCTTTATGTGCTACGCATCCTTCTTCGCTTGTTTGTCCTCATGGTGCCTCTCACGCAAATGGGTTGGCTATTCCTTGAATGCCAAACCAGGATGCCCACTCCTCTGAGCGACTCCTTTCCCTACATCTCAATGTCTGTTTCTCCCAACGGCTGGCGTCCTCCGCACCTAGCTAGGTCCCCACATTTGTATAGCAAGTATTTCTGCGTGTGCTTGTCCCACTCTGATACCACATTATCACGGGCTTAGCTAATTTTGCCTAAGCCGTGCGGCACCCATACATGTCCGTCCGTACAGGTCAGCCCTCCCCGAGATCTCCTAACATCCCATAGACTCACAAAAAGAGAAAACGGGCCAGAAGAAGCAATTCCCACGGGATCCACAAGCAACTGCTCAAGAAAACACTTTATAAAGCCAAAATACGAATTACACCCATGGAGATTACAAACTCAGAGAGGTTGCACACAAAGGATAATGGTCCATTATAGACTGATGTCCCCACAAGTGCTTATAAGACACACTTGTATTTACAAGCCAAACGTGGCCATAAATCAAATCAAACTAGGGTCAGCCTACTACAAGCCCACTTCTTGTTGTACAAGATATGTACTTAAACCGAAGGACACGGACTAACACAAACATTTCATCGAACAACTTGTTTACATTATTGTCCGTGACAAGATGGAGCTCTATAGATTTTGATCCTTGAGGCGGATCAACCCTTGGAACACTGTAGGGCGATCAACCCCTGGCTCTTAGATTCGGCACAAGGCTGAAATAAAATTGATAATTGCTTGCTTTCAAAGAGTGGGGCGGCTATATCTTAGATAGGGATCAAAGTCCTAGCCCAAGGGGACACTTATCTAGGTAAAATTATCCTTTTGCACCTCTTATAGCCATCCTACCTTAATAGGAACAAGGGGCGGCTAGGTTAGCTCTATAACCGACCCAAGCAAGGGGAAACCCTGGCCGACTTGCCCAGTAAGGGGGGTGACAACTTATAAGCCCTAAGGGCTAATCTAAACCCTAGCCATACTCCTTTATAAGATAGGGGTGACTTTATTACAATCTAGCAGCGTTTTATTAACTACTTCTAGGGAGATTCGGACTCAACCCTACTAGAGTCCTATAAAACCTGCCCTCATAAATCAGCCTTGTCCTCATGGCTAAAGTTCCATGAACTCAGGGAATCGGGTCTTCATCTCCTCATCAGCTTGGGTGTCAGTTAGAAGAACATGAGCTGAGTCGTCATCTTTAAATTTTTATATAAGGTGGGATACTTAGAAGATCAACTATAATTTTGATCTGGTGCATGGATCTGATCTCCAGGTTCGGGCTCCAATATGATCCTCAATTTTACAAGGCCCAAAGAAATAAGGAGACCACTTTCTTAAGGCTCGAGTTTCCTGCTGATCGCGCTAGAGGAATAGAAAAACTCGATCTTCAATTTTTTATCCATTCTAAAGTTTGTTGGGAGGCTATTTCTTCTTTACAAGTGCGGCCATATGGTTAGTCTTTAGTAATATCCAATCTTTCTTCTAGAATGGTGACTGCCCTCTGGTATGGTTCAGGATGATGAGAGCCCAATTTGGCGTGAGCATGGATTACAATTCTTCTAGTTTTACTCCTCTTTCGTGCCATGGACCTGTATCCAACCATATTTTAAATTTGGTAGTAATTAGTATCTCCTATAAAAACCTCATATGAAGTGTAGGGGAAGCCTCGGTGTAAATTAGGATTCGATCATCTTGCATAAGAATAGCCCCAATTCCAACTCCTGACGTATCGGCCTCAATAATCAAAGTGCGGTCGAAATCGAGCAGCGCTCGGACCGACATCACCGTCATAGTTGCCTTGAGTCATTCGAAGGCTACGGAGGCTTTATCCAACCATAAGGAATCTTTCTTCAGTAAGGACGTGAGTGGAGTATTGATCTTGACATAATCTTTCATAAAATTTTAGTAGTAGCCCGTGAGTCTAAGGAAACCACGTAATGATTGTACGTTTGTAGGTCTCGACCATCCTTGCATTACCTCGATCATCGTCAGGTCTACTACCACTCCGTCCTCTGATATAATATGCCCAAGATACTCCACTTTACACTATAAGAAATTGCACTTTGACTATTTCACATAAAGAGTATTCTCCCGGAGAATTGTTAGAACAGTTCGTAAGTGCTGAAAATGTATATCAAACATAGGGCTATAAATGAGGATATCATCAAAGAATACTAATACAAACTTACGTAGAAAACTCTAGAAGATGCTATTCATCAGGCTTTGGAAAGTCGACGGAGCATTCGTAAGTCCGAAAGGTATTACCAGAAACTCGTAATGGCCGTTATACATGCGGTATGCAGTTTTCGGAATATCTTTGATGCATACCCGAATATGGTGATAACCATAACGAAGATCCAGTTTAGTGAAGACTCAGGCTCCTTTTAATTCATCCAAGAGCTCATCTACAATGGGTATAGGATGTTTGTCATTGACGGTGATAGCGTTCAAGGCCTGATAATCAATACACATCCGCCATGTACTGTCATCCTTGCGTACTAGCAACACCAGTGAAGAATAAGGGCTACAACTCCGAATTACCCGGTGTCTAGTATCTCTTTGACGATGTTCTCGATCTCATCCTTCTGTAAGTGAGTGTAGTGATATGAACACAAATTTGCTGGAGGTTTGCTCAACAAAATAGGAATACGGTGGTCATACTGTCGGTTAGGGGGCAGCCCGTGCAGCTCTGTGAAAACGTCTGTGAATTCATCCAGTAAGAGGGCCAGCTTAGGATCTGAAACTTGTATATTCTCCCCCTTAGATGGCTACTAGATATGCATCAAAAATCCTCTATGCACTTTGGGCAAAACTTTCTCGATTTGTTGCGACAAAATGATGGAAATTTGGCTCCCGCGCTTGCCTCGTAACGTGACCTGTCTCCCTCTGCAATAAAATTTTATGATTAATTTCAAAAAATTTTAGGAGATATCACCTAGTATTATGAGCCATTTGATCCTGAGTATGGCTTCATAATCATCAAAGGGTAGGAGGAAGAAATCAACTACCACTTCTTGGTCTTGGAGGAGTAGTTTCACCCACGAGCACTGTTGGTCGCAATTAAAGATTCGGCCATCGATGACCTTTACGTCAAACTTGTTACAACCTTTGATTTGAAGCACCAAATATGCAATAACCTTACTATTGAGGAAGTTATTGGTGATGCCCGTGTCAATGAGAACCGTGATGGGTTGCTGTCTTAGAAGTCCTCCAACTTCCGTCATCTGCGGGTTGGAATAACCGGCCAATGCATGCATTGCATAGTCGGTTGGTTGGGACTCTTTCTCCATGGCTTCTTCTTTATGTTCAAGGGCTTTTTCAGATATCCTCATCCTCTGCTGGTTCAATCATGAGGAGTTGGCCCTTTTTGCTGTGATGTTCATGGCTCCACGATTCATCACGATGCCAACACAACCCCTTAGCCGATCGTTTAAGCTCGTCTCTTGTCAACTTTCTTAGTGCGGGGCTTGGATGGTAGTAGAGGGGGCAGTAGGCCTTGGTAAGGCTAGTCGAGCGGTGACCCTTGTCCTTCATACCTTGTGGTTCTTCCTGGATACGTGCGAAGGAAATCGCCACCTTAAGAGTGTGCGGTTGCCACGCTTTTACTTCTCCTTAGATCTCCGACTTTAGGCCCTTGATAAAAGTACCTAAAAGTTGTTTCTCAAACCAATTCTTAGTTTGGTTAGATAAATGCTCAAACCTTGTTTGGTATTCTTGTATTGTAGAGGTTTGACGAATCTTTGCCAATTGTCCGTCGATGTTGTTGAAATCGGTTGGTCCAAAATGGTCTAGTATTCCTTCCTTGAATCGCTGCTAAGAGAGTCCTCCATGGGTGTACTTAAACCAATTAAACCACTGAATAGCATCTCCCTCGAGGTAGATAGCAGCAATCTCCACTCATGTGGTGTCGACGGTTCGGTTGAACAGTGCTCCGCCTGCGAGATCCACCCGATCGGGTCTCCTTCTTCCCATCTAGGGAACTAGGACTTATCCCTCCTGAACTAGGACTTATCCCTCCTGGATATCTATCCTGTTGGAGCAACTTTTCTCTTTACATACTTCCCACTGAAGGTTTCGGAGACCATCATCCCCTTTGGACTACTTCGTCTTGCTGAACATGTGCTTTGTTCTACCCCCACAAATGTACCTGCTAGATTGCGACCCTTCTCCAATATCGTCTCTACTACACCCTTCAAGGTCTAGCAACATGCTGAACTTGTTGCACATTTCAGTCGCTATGGACATATCCTTCCCATATCGAAGAGAAAGTTCTGATGCTCCATGGCGCCGAGTTCTAATCACGCCTTGGGATGGCCACGAACACTCCGTCATCCGTGTACAAGCCCTTATATGAGTTTCGAATCCTTTGAGTTAGTAATTCCCCTCACCTCTGTGAGCTTTGCACAACTCTTTCGGTCGTTACACAACACCTCCCACATTGCATGGTCTCATCTTTCACCAAGCGCCCTGCTTTGCCTTGAGCACCGTCAGGTTTGGTTGCCAACGTTGAGCTATAGCTTGAACTCAACCATCCCAATCTTTATGTGCTACGCATCCTTCTTCGCTTGTTTGTCCTCATGGTGCCTCTCACGCAAATGGGTTGGCTATTCCTTGAATGCCAAACCAGGATGCCCACTCCTCTGAGCGACTCCTTTCCCTACATCTCAATGTCTGTTTCTCCCAAACGGTTGCGTGCGCTGGCTGTCCTCCGCACAGCCTAGCTAGGTCCCCCACATTTGTATAGCAAGTATTTCTGCGTGTGCTTGTCCCACTCTGATACCACATTATCACGGGCTTAGCTAATTTTGCCTAAGCCGTGCGGCACCCATACGTGTCCGTCCGTACAGGTCAGCCCTCCCCGAGATCTCCTAACATCCCATAGACTCACAAAAAGAGAAAACGGGCCAGAAGAAGCAATTCCCACGGGATCCACAAGCAACTGCTCAAGAAAACACTTTATAAAGCCAAAATACGAATTACACCCATGGAGATTACAAACTCAGAGAGGTTGCACACAAAGGATAATGGTCCATTATAGACTGATGTCCCCACAAGTGCTTATAAGACACACTTGTATTTACAAGCCAAACGTGGCCATAAATCAAATCAAACTAGGGCTGCTAAGCCTACTACAAGCCCACTTCTTGTTGTACAAGATATGTACTTAAACCGAAGGACACGGACTAACACAAACATTTCATCGAACAACTTGTTTACATTATTGTCCGTGACAAGATGGAGCTCTATAGATTTTGATCCTTGAGGCGGATCAACCCTTGGAACACTGTAGGGCGATCAACCCCTGGCTCTTAGATTCGGCACAAGGCTGAAATAAAATTGATAATTGCTTGCTTTCAAAGAGTGGGGCGGCTATATCTTAGATAGGGATCAAAGTCCTAGCCCAAGGGGACACTTATCTAGGTAAAATTATCCTTTTGCACCTCTTATAGCCATCCTACCTTAATAGGAACAAGGGGCGGCTAGGTTAGCTCTATAACCGACCCAAGCAAGGGGAAACCCTGGCCGACTTGCCCAGTAAGGGGGGTGACAACTTATAAGCCCTAAGGGCTAATCTAAACCCTAGCCATACTCCTTTATAAGATAGGGGTGACTTTATTACAATCTAGCAGCGTTTTATTAACTACTTCTAGGGAGATTCGGACTCAACCCTACTAGAGTCCTATAAAACCTGCCCTCATAAATCAGCCTTGTCCTCATGGCTAAAGTTCCATGAACTCAGGGAATCGGGTCTTCATCTCCTCATCAGCTTGGGTGTCAGTTAGAAGAACATGAGCTGAGTCGTCATCTTTAAATTTTTATATAAGGTGGGATACTTAGAAGATCAACTATAATTTTGATCTGGTGCATGGATCTGATCTCCAGGTTCGGGCTCCAATATGATCCTCAATTTTACAAGGCCCAAAGAAATAAGGAGACCACTTTATTAAGGCTCGAGTTTCCTGCTGATCGCGCTAGAGGAATAGAAAAACTCGATCTTCAATTTTTTATCCATTCTAAAGTTTGTTGGGAGGCTATTTCTTCTTTACAAGTGCGGCCATATGGTTAGTCTTTAGTAATATCCAATCTTTCTTCTAGAATGGTGACTGCCCTCTGGTATGGTTCAGGATGATGAGAGCCCAATTTGGCGTGAGCATGGATTACAATTCTTCTAGTTTTACTCCTCTTTCGTGCCATGGACCTGTATCCAACCATATTTTAAATTTGGTAGTAATTAGTATCTCCTATAAAAACCTCATATGAAGTGTAGGGGAAGCCTCGGTGTAAATTAGGATTCGATCATCTTGCATAAGAATAGCCCCAATTCCAACTCCTGACGTATCGGCCTCAATAATCAAAGTGCGGTCGAAATCGAGCAGCGCTCGGACCGACATCACCGTCATAGTTGCCTTGAGTCATTCGAAGGCTACGGAGGCTTTATCCAACCATAAGGAATCTTTCTTCAGTAAGGACGTGAGTGGAGTATTGATCTTGACATAATCTTTCATAAAATTTTAGTAGTAGCCCGTGAGTCTAAGGAAACCACGTAATGATTGTACGTTTGTAGGTCTCGACCATCCTTGCATTACCTCGATCATCGTCAGGTCTACTACCACTCCTCTGATATAATATGCCCAAGATACTCCACTTTACACTATAAGAAATTGCACTTTGACTATTTCACATAAAGAGTATTCTCCCGGAGAATTGTTAGAACAGTTCGTAAGTGCTGAAAATGTATATCAAACATAGGGCTATAAATGAGGATATCATCAAAGAATACTAATACAAACTTACGTAGAAAACTCTAGAAGATGCTATTCATCAGGCTTTGGAAAGTCGACGGAGCATTCGTAAGTCCGAAAGGTATTACCAGAAACTCGTAATGGCCGTTATACATGCGGTATGCAGTTTTCGGAATATCTTTGATGCATACCCGAATATGGTGATAACCATAACGAAGATCCAGTTTAGTGAAGACTCAGGCTCCTTTTAATTCATCCAAGAGCTCATCTACAATGGGTATAGGATGTTTGTCATTGACGGTGATAGCGTTCAAGGCCTGATAATCAATACACATCCGCCATGTACTGTCATCCTTGCGTACTAGCAACACCAGTGAAGAATAAGGGCTACAACTCAGTCGAATTACCCCGGTGTCTAGTATCTCTTTGACGATGTTCTCGATCTCATCCTTCTGTAAGTGAGTGTAGTGATATGAACACAAATTTGCTGGAGGTTTGCTCAACAAAATAGGAATACGGTGGTCATACTGTCGGTTAGGGGGCAGCCCGTGCAGCTCTGTGAAAACGTCTGTGAATTCATCCAGTAAGAGGGCCAGCTTAGGATCTGAAACTTGTATATTCTCCCCCTTAGATGGCTACTAGATATGCATCAAAAATCCTCTATGCACTTTGGGCAAAACTTTCTCGATTTGTTGCGACAAAATGATGGAAATTTGGCTCCCGCGCTTGCCTCGTAACGTGACCTGTCTCCCTCTGCAATAAAATTTTATGATTAATTTCAAAAAATTTTAGGAGATATCACCTAGTATTATGAGCCATTTGATCCTGAGTATGGCTTCATAATCATCAAAGGGTAGGAGGAAGAAATCAACTACCACTTCTTGGTCTTGGAGGAGTAGTTTCACCCACGAGCACTGTTGGTCGCAATTAAAGATTCGGCCATCGATGACCTTTACGTCAAACTTGTTACAACCTTTGATTTGAAGCACCAAACATGCAATAACCTTACTATTGAGGAAGTTATTGGTGCTGCCCGTGTCAATGAGAACCGTGATGGGTTGCTGTCTTAGAAGTCCTCCAACTTCCGTCATCTGCGGGTTGGAATAACCGGCCAATGCATGCATTGCATAGTCGGTTAGTTGGGACTCTTTCTCCATGGCTTCTTCTTTATGTTCAAGGGCTTTTTCAGATATCCTCATCCTCTGCTGGTTCAATCATGAGGAGTTGGCCCTTTTTGCTGTGATGTTCATGGCTCCACGATTCATCACGATGCCAACACAACCCCTTAGCCGATCGTTTGCGAAGCTCGTCTCTTGTCAACTTTCTTAGTGCGGGGCTTGGATGGTAGTAGAGGGGGCAGTAGGCCTTGGTAAGGCTAGTCGAGCGGTGACCCTTGTCCTTCATACCTTGTGGTTCTTCCTGGATACGTGCGAAGGAAATCGCCACCTTAAGAGTGTGCGGTTGCCACGCTTTTACTTCTCCTTAGATCTCCGACTTTAGGCCCTTGATAAAAGTACCTAAAAGTTGTTTCTCAAACCAATTCTTAGTTTGGTTAGATAAATGCTCAAACCTTGTTTGGTATTCTTGTATTGTAGAGGTTTGACGAATCTTTGCCAATTGTCCGTCGATGTTGTTGAAATCGGTTGGTCCAAAATGGTCTAGTATTCCTTCCTTGAATCGCTGCTAAGAGAGTCCTCCATGGGTGTACTTAAACCAATTAAACCACTGAATAGCATCTCCCTCGAGGTAGATAGCAGCAATCTCCACTCGTGTGGTGTCGACGGTTCGGTTGAACAGTGCTCCGCCTGCGAGATCCACCCGATCGGGTCTCCTTCTTCCCATCTAGGGAAGTCAACCTTAATACGTGGATTATTGAGATCAGAGGTGATGTTACCATGTATTTGAGAATCATCTCACCGATCCTAAGTTTCTCTGTGTTGTGATTTCCTCAAGTTCGACAGTCAGCCAATGTTGAATTCAACAAAAAGGGATCGTATCTTCTCTTCCATGCGGTTTCCAAAGGCCTCAAGCATAGCATCGATTGCCTCCTCCGATGCCATAGTATACGCCTCAAGATCTATAATATTGTGATCTTTTTTCTGTTATTGGGTTAGTGCATGGGAATTTTGGAGAAAGGGGTGGCCGGTTGGAGATGGATTGGTTTGGGTAAAAGTAGGCTGCAGTTTATGGCAGATTTGAGGCTATAGTTTTGTGGGGTTGAGGCTGCGAATTGGTGTGGTTTTAGGGCTATGCTAGTACTAGATGAAGGTTAGGAAAATAGATTTTAGATCTGGGATAGATGGCAGCAATGGTAGATGTCTTGGTAAGGAAGGTTTTCTAAAAACATAGGTTGATAAGGAAGTAGGCTAATTTGGGTGGCTGATTTGGGGGCTGTTTGGACTTAGTTTAGGGTAATATTTGGAAAGGTTTTTGGTGAGGATGGTAGGGTTTGGTGTTGAGTAAAGGAGAGTCTAAAATCTCACAAAAAAGAGCACTCAAATCTGATAGAATTCGATGGAAAGAAGTGCTATGATGTGCTGTCCTACTGAATCGATTTTTGCATTGGAGAAATGCTGATTTCTCAATGTAAATTCTAGGGGAAAGTCTAAGAAAATTATAAAGAAACCCTTGGTTCAGATGTTTTTAATATAAAAAAAAAGTCCAATGAAATTTTGGCAGCATAACAGTAGGGAAATAGGGCAAAAGACAAAAGGTAGATTCCTTCGTCGTAAAATTCTAAAACTGCATGATGGTCAAATATTGTATAAGAAAACCAGTTCTAAAAGGAGTTTCTTTATAAAATCAAATCCAGATGAAAGTGAACTTGATCTTGAGAATTGTGTAAAAATTTTGGCCAAAAAGAATGAACAAAAGTTTGGTTTCAAGCGGCCAATAAATGGAAGGTAGATTCTACATTGTAAAATTTCAGTACTGTGCAACAAAGAATCATGGTACTATAAGTCCAGATCTAGAAGGAGTTTTTTCACAAGATCAATCTTAGATGAAAGCTAAGATAATCTATGAAATTGTATAAAAGTTTCACCTAAAAAATATGATTAAAGTTTAGTTTCAACAAGCAATAATTGGCTGAAAATTTCTACAGCGTTTCGTCTTTGCAATGATGATAACGTTTACGACAAATGAATTTTGCAGCAAATAAAATTTGGAAAAAATCTTCAATGTATAAAGTAAGGAATCTTACAGTATTTAAGAGGCATGGATGAAAAAAAAATATAAGATTTCTAGATCAAATGCAGGGGGCAGCGGCAGATTGATTTGATCTGCTCCTAGGGTGGAAGGTGGAGGCGCGTGTCATAGCAATTATGGGAAATGCTTAGAAAGGTGGAGGTGGCTGACATGGCTATAGGATAGTAGGAACATGACTTTGACCTCAAAAGGAGCCATATAGATTTTGATCCTTGAGGGGGATCAACCCTTGGAACGCTATAGGGGTTCCTCCCTCTTAGACTCAGCACAAAGGCTGAATTGAAGATGATAATTGCTTGCTTTCAAAGAGGGGGGCAGCTACATCTTAAATAGGGATCAAAGTCCTAGCCCAAGAGGGCACTTATCTAGGTGAAATTATCCTTTTGCCCCTCCTATAGCCATCCTACCTTAATAGGAACAAGAGGTGGCTAGGTTGGCTATATAGCCAACCTAAGCAGGGGAAAAACCTGGCCGACTTGCCCAGTAAGGGGGGCGACGACTTGTAAGCCCTAAGGGCTAATCTAAACCCTAGTCATACTCATTTAAAAGATAAGAGTGACTTTATTACAATCTAGTAGGGTTTTATTGACTACTTCTAGGGATATTAAGACTCAACCCTACTAAAGTCATATTAAACCCGCCCTCTTAAAATCAGCCTTGTCCTCAAGGTCGAAGTTCCATGAACTCAATGAATCAGGTTTTCAACTCATCATCAGTTTGGGTGTCAGTTGGAAGAACTTGATCTTAGTCGTCTTCTTAAAATTTTCATTTGACGTGGGATACTTGGAGTATCAACTGTAATTTTAATATGGTGCACGGATCTGATCTCTAGTTGGAGCCCTAATATGATCCTTAATTTTGCAAGGCCCAAAGAAATAAGGAGACCACTTTATTAAGACTCGAGTTTCCTGCTAATCGGGCTGGTGGAGTAGAAAAACTCGATCTTCAATTTTTTATCCATTTTGAATTTTGTAGGGAGGCTGTTTCTTCTTTACAAGTGCTACAATATAGTTAGTCTTTAGTGATATCCAATCTTTCTTCTGGAATGGTGACTGCCCTTTGGTATAGCTCAGAATGATGAGAGCCTAATTTGGCGTGAGCATGGATTACAATTCTTCTAGTTTTACTCCTCTTTCGTGCCATGGACCTGTATTCAACCATATTTTAAATTTGGTAGTAATTAGTATCTCCTATAAAAACCTCATATGAAGTGTGGGGGAAGCCTCAATATAAATTAGGAGTCAATCATCTTGCATAAGAATAGCCCCAATTCCAACTCCTGACGCATCGGCCTCAATGACCAAAGTGCGACTGAAATCGAGCAGCGTTAGGACCGACGTCATCATTATAGCTGCTTTGAGTCATTCAAAGACTACGGAGGCTTTATCCAACCATAAGAAGAAGCCTTTCTTCAGTAAGGACATGAGTGGGGTATTGATCTTGACATAATCTTTCATAAAATTTTGGTAGTAGCCCGTGAGTCTAAGGAAATCGGGTAACGATTGTATGTTTGTAGGTCTCGACTATCCTTGCATTACCTCGATCGTCGTCGAGTCTATCGCCACTCTATCCTTTGATATAATATGCCTAAGATACTCCACTTTACGTTGTAAGAAACTGCACTTTGACTGTTTCACATAAAGAGTATTCTCTCGGAGAATTGTTAGAACAGTTCGTAAGTGCTGAAAATGTATATCAAGCGTAGGGCTATAAATGAGGATATCATAAAAAAACACTAATACGAACTTCTGTAGAAAACTCTAGAAGATGTCATTCATCAAGCTTTGGAAAGTAGAAGGAGTATTTATAAGTCCGAAAGGTATTACCAGAAACTCGTAGTGGTCGTTATGCATGTGAAATGCAGTTTTTGGAATATCGTCAATGCATACCCGAATTTGGTGATAACCGGAACGGAGATCTAGTTTAGTGAAGACTCGGGCTCCTTTTAATTCATCTAAGAGCTCATCTATGATGGGTATAGGATATTTGTCCTTGACGATGATAGCGTTCAAGGCCCGATAATCAATACACATCCGTCATGTACTGTCCTCCTTACGCACTAGCAACACCGGTGAAGAATAAAGGCTGCAACTCGATCGAATTACACCGGTGTCCAACATCTCTTTGACGATGTTCTTGATCTCATCCTTTTGAAAGTGAGGGTAGCAATATGGATGCAAATTTATTGGAGGTTTGCTCAGCAAAATAGGAATACGGTGATCATGCTGTCGATTAGGGGGTAGCCCGTGCAGTTCCGTGAAAATGTCCATGAATTCATCCAGCAAGAGGGCAAGCTTAGGATCTGAAATTTGTATATTCTCCCTCTTAGATGGCTACCAGATATGCATTAAAAATCCTCCATGGACATTGTGCAAAACTTTCTTCATTTGTTGCGACGAAATGATGTAAATTTGGCTCTCGCGCTTGCCTCGTAACGTGACCTGTCTCCCTTTGCAATAAAATTTTATGATTAATTTAGAAAAATTATAGGAGATATCACCTAGTGTTATGAGCCATTTGATCCTGAGTACAGTTTCATAATCATTGATGGGTAGGAGGAAGAAATCAGCTACCACTTCTTGGTCTTGGAGGAGTAGTTTCACCCACGGGCACCGTTGGTCACAATTAAAGATTCGGCCGTCGGCGACCTTTACGTCAAACTTGTTGCAACCTTTGATTTGAAGCACCAAATGTATGGCAACCTTACTATTGAGGAAGTTATTGGTGCTGCCCATGTCAATGAGCACCATGATGGGTTGCTGTTTTAGAAGTCCTCCAACTTTCATCATCTGCGGGTTGGAATAGCCGGCCAATGCGTGCATTGCGTAGTTGGCCAGTTGGGACTCTTTCTCCATGGCTTCTTCTTTAGGTTTAAGGGCTTCTTCAGATATTTTATTATCCTCATCCTTTGCTGATTCAATCACGAGGAGTCGGCTCTTTTTGTAGTGATGTTCACGGCTCTATGGTTCATCGTGATGCCAACACAACCCCTTGGCCGATCATCCGCGAAGCTCGTCTCTTGTCAACATTTTTAGTGCGGGGGCTTGGATGGCAGTAGAGGGGGTAGTAGGCCTTGGCATAGCTGGTTGGGGAGCGACCCTTGTCCTTCGTACCTCGTGGTTCAATTATTCTTCCTGGATACATGCGAAGGAAATCACTGCCCTAAGAGTGTGCGGTTGCCGTGCCTTTACTTCTCCTCAGATCTCTGGCTTTAGGCCCTCAATAAAAGTACCTAAAAGCTATTTCTCAGACTAATTCTTAGTTTGGTTAGATAAATGCTCAAACCTTATTTGGTATTCTTATATTGTAGAGGTTTGACAAATCTTTGCCAATTATCCATCGATGTTGTTGAAATCGGTTGGTCCGAAGTGGTCTAGTAGTCCTTCCTTGAGTCCCTACTAAGAGAGTCCTACATGGGTGCACTTAAACCAATTAAACCATTGAATAGTAACTCTCTCGAGGTGGATGGTAACAATCTCCACCCGTATGGCGTTGACGGTTCGGTACAAACAAAAATAGCGCTCCACGCGCGAGATCCACCTGATCGGGTCTCCTTCTTCCCATCTAGGGAAGTAAACCATCATGCATGCTTTATTGAGATCAGAGGTGATGTGGCCATATTTTTTAGGATCATCTCACTGATCTGAAGTTTCTCCGTGTTGTGATTTCCTGGGGTTAGACAGTCGGCCAATGCTGAATTCGGCAAAAAGGGATCGCATCTTCTCTTCTATGTGGTTTTCAAAGTCTTCAAGCTTAGTATCGATTGTCTCCTCCAATGCCATAGTATACACCTCAAGATCTGTAATATTGAAATCTTTTTTCTATTGTTGGGTTAGTGGCATGGGAATTTTGGAGAAAGGGGTGGCCGGTTGGAAGATGGATTGATTTGGGTAAAAGTAGGTTGCGGTTTAGGGCAGATTTGGGGCTACAGTTTTGTGGGGTTGAGGCTGCGAATTGGTTTGGTTTTAGGGTTGTGATAGCAATAGATGAAGGTTTGGAAAATATATTTTAGATCTGGGATAGATGGCAGCAAGGGTAGGTGTCTCGGTAAGGATGTTTTTCTAAAAACATAGGTGGTTCGATAAGGAAGTAGGCTAATTTGGGTGGCTGGTTTGGGGGCTATTTGGATTTGGTTTAGGGTACTATTTGGAAGGGTTTTTAGTGAGGATGGTAGGGTTTGGTGTTGAGGAAAGGAGAGTCTAAAATCCCACAAAAAATAGCACTCAAATCTGATAGAATTCGATAGAAAGAAGTGGTGCGATGTGCTATCCTGCTGAACCGGTCTTTACGTCGGAGAAATGCTGATTTCTCAATATAAATTCTTGGGGAAAGTTTAAGAAAATTATATATAAACCCTTGGTTCATATGTTGTTAATACTAGTAAAAAGTTTGATAAAATTTTGGCAGCATAACAGTAGGGAAACAGGGTAAAATACGAAAGGCAGATTCCTTTATCGTAAAATTCTAGAACTGCATGATGGTCAAAGATTGCACAAGAAAATTTAATTTTTGTGAAATTAAATCCAGATGAAAGTCAACTTGATCTCGATAATTTTCAGCCAAAATGAATAAACAAAAGTTTGGTTTCAAGAGGCCAATAAATGGAAGCCAGATTTTGCATCGTAAAATTTCAATACTATGTAACAAAGAATCGCAGTGCTATAAGTCCAGATCCAGAAAGAGTTTTTTTATGAGATCAGTCCTAGATGAAAGCGAAGATGATCTATAAAATTGTATAATAGTTTCAGCCAAAAAAATGATTAAAAGTTTAGTTTCAATAAGCAACAATCGACTAAAAATTTTTGCATTGTTTCATCTTTGCAACGATGATAACGTTTGCGATGAATGAATTTTGCAGCAGATAAAATTTGGAAAATATCTTTAACATGTAAAGTAAAGAATCTTATAGTATTTAAGAGGCGTGGATGAAAGAAAATACAAGATTTCCATATCAGACGTAGGGGGCAGCGATAGATTGATTTGATCTGCTGCTAGGGCGGAAAGTAGAGTCATGTGTTGTAGCAATTGTGGGAATTGCTTGGGAAGGTGGAGGCGGTTGAGATGGCTATAGGGTAGCAGGAACGTAGCTCTAATATCAGATGATAAGACCCCAGAAGGAGCGCTATAGATTTTGATCCTTGAGGGGATCAACCCTTGGAACGCTATAGGAGTTCCTCCCTCTTAGACTCGGCACAAAGGCTGAATTGAAGATGATAATTGCTTGCTTTCAAATAGGAGGGCAACTACATCTTAAATAGGGATCAAAGTCCTAGCCCAAGGGACACTTATCTAGGTAAAATTATCCTTTTACCCCTCCTATAGCCATCCTACCTTAATAGGAACAAGGGGCGCTAGGTTGGCTATATAGCCAACCTAAGCAGGGGAAAACCTTGGCCGACTTGCCCCGTAAGGGGGGCGGCGACTTCTAAGCCCTAAGGGCTAATCTAAACCCTAGCCATACTCCTTTATAAGATAGGAGTGACTTTATTACAATCTAGCAGGATTTTATTAACTACTTCTAGGAAGATTAGGACTCAACCCTGTTGGAGTCCTATCAAGCACCCTCTTAGGCTAGGTTCTGATCCCTATATAATGATGTAGCCTCTCTTGAATCAAGCAATTATCAATTTTATTTTAGCCTTGTGTCGAATCTAGGAGGGATGAACCCCTACAGCGTTCCAGGGGTTGATCCCCCCTGAAGGATCAAAATCTATAGAGTTCCATCTGGGGTTGTATCATATATCTACTAAAATCATCCACTATAACATATGCATATTTACTACCACCTAAACTTGTAATATCAATTAGTCCAAATAAATCCATATGGATCAATTCAAGTGGCCTAGAGGTGCTTATTTAATTTTTCAACCTAAAGCTACTCTTTATTTGTTTTCCTAATTGACAAGTGTCACATACTTTGTCTTTGATAAACTTAAGATTAGGTAAGCCTCTTACTAGTTACTTAGTAGAAATTTGGTTTAAAAGTTTCATGCTAGCATGACCTAGTCTTTTAAGCCAAATCCAAGCATCATCATTCAATGCCGAAAAATAAGTTTTATCACAAAATTTTTCAATATCTATGGTGTATATATTATTATTACTTAATGTAATCAAAGATTTGTTTTTGTGTGGCAACTCAATTATGCAAGCATTAAGTTGAAATTTAACCACATATCCTTTATCACATAATTGACTAATGCTAAGCAAATTATGTTTCAAATCATCAACTAACAACACATATTCAATCAAGAGGTTTGATGTATTATATATTATTCCTTTTCCAATGATTTTACCCTTGTTGTTGTCTCTGAAGGTAACAACTCCTTCATTTAAGCTAGTGCACTTAGAAAAATAAAATGGATCTCCGATCATATGCCTTGAGTATCCAGTATCAAGATATCATTTGGTGCTCCTAGCTTTAGTTTGGAGACAAATTTACAAAAAAGATATTTTTGATTTATGTACCTATTTTATATTGGGTCCATCGTAAAGAGCTTTATCTTTTTTAATTTTTTTATTGTATAAAGTTTCTTTGGGAACCCAAACTAGTAGATGTGGACTACATTTTCTAAATAAGCATTTGTTTGTCTTATGTCCTAATTTTCCCCAAAAATTATACTTGATTCTCGGTGGCACTTTTAAGGTTGGTCCTTTAACAAATATGGTTGGCTTTTGTTGAAAATTACCTACAAAGCATATAATATTTCTTCTATTAATATGACCCTTATTGGCAAGGATCATATTTAGGGAATTATTCCCAATTTTAAAATTTTCTAATGTTGTCTTAAGCATGATATTTTCTTCTTTAACATTATCTAGCATATCACATTTAGAACAAGGTTTATATGATACTAATGAATTATGCATTTCATCAAGTCTACTAACTAATAATTCATGATTATTTTTAAGCAACTTAAAAAATTTGCTAAGTTTTCTAAACTCATCAAACAAATCATGAAACATATTTTATAACTCCGAAAAAGAAATACTTAAAGACTCACTAACCTCATCTTCGATTGTCATTAGAGTATAGTTATCAACTTCCTCTTTAGAGTGGTCTTCTTCATCCGAAGAGCTTGAATTGTCCCAAGTGGCTGAAAGTGCTTTCTTCTTATGTGTTGGCTTATTCTTCAAGGACATTCATTTTTTAAATGTCCTGATTTTATACATTCATAGCATACGATATTTTCCTTCTTTGGTTCCTTTTATTTTTTTAGTTTTTATTTCTTTTTATAAATTTATTTATAATAATGCAATATCATGGTCCTTATCACTCGAGGTTTCACTTGAGGAATCATTTGTTGTTCGATGTGCTACATCCTTCCTGTTCTTTGGAAAGGGTTCATCATGAGCTTTATAGTTTAATTCATATGTCATAAGAGAGCCAATTGTTAGCTGTAACAGATTTCCCTAACTGAACGAGAAGATCTCATTCATCAATTGAGGGAAATCTGCCTCCCATCATTGTATAAATATATGTTGAAACTAAATAACAAGTGTGCTTTTTCATTTCCCATGTTCATTCTTAACATGGTATTAGAGCTGCTTGCCTAGAGCAAGCTTTTTTCTTGCTGTCAAACGACAGCAAGTTTCCACCATTTCCGGCCATGTGCAGAAGTTGCCGTCGACTCCTACCCATCTGCTATCGTGGCAAATCTGCCATTTTTTTCTACAAAACTGCATATGTGGAAGTCGGAGACGTATTCCTCCGGTAAATCTTTAGCCATGACAAACCCATCTTTCTCACGACCGAACAAGGGATGGAAGATGCAGGCGCTCATGACCTGGTATATTACATGCATCTGCTCACAGTTTCTCAACACTCCATCGGTCTTGTCGAATTGGTCAGAGTCGAACTCAGAGATGTTGGACTTGAGCCCGCCCGTCCCAAGAGCCGTCACTGCTGCAGCCCTCGTCAGCCCCAGCCCTTGCTGGCTGCGATTTCTTATCATGAGCCATTCTCTCTGGCGCCACAGCCCTCGCCAACCCCAGCCGTAACCCTTGCCTCATCTCCGCCCATTGCTTCCACAACACAGATTCGGCAAGGTCTCCTTGCACATAGCTGTGATTTCTAGATCTCTGCTTCAGCTCTCCACCGCTGCCCTGCTGCACCATTGCCTCCTCTGTCAACGTCTTCCCTTGCCTCACCTTGCCTTATCTTCGCCCGCTACTTCTACAATACAGATCCGACGAGCCATTCTCTCCGGCGCCGCAGCCCTCGTCGGCCCCAGCTGCAGCCCTTGCCGGCTGTGATTTCTAGATCTCTGCTTTGGCTCTCTACCACTGCCCTGCTACATCGTTGCCTCCTCGGTCAACATCTTCCCCTGCCTCACCCTACCTCATCTCCGCCCGCTGCTTCCACAGCACAGATCTGTCAAGGTCTCCTCGCACGCGGTTGTGGCATCCTCTCTTCCTCTGTGACCATGGCGAGGTGCGGCTGCTTATTCTTCTGGCCTTGGATTAGGGCCGAGAACCACATGCCCAGGGCTAAGACACAAGGGCTCCTCCATTTGGTTACTACTCCGTTTGCTTCTGCCATGCCCCCGGCACTCTGTTTCACCTGCAAAGTGAACCATCTACGATCAACTTCTGTAGGTGGCTAATCCATCTACTTCCCACCAGCACCGGAATGTCGTCTACAACCTACACCAGCATCATAAATCATCGACAACAGATCTGAACTAATCTGTAGTCAATGTTCTCATTCTCAAGTTGCTTCTTTTCTTCACTATTGTTGCTTCCAACCTTTGTTGGTGGCGAGATCAAGGGAATCACCGGATTTCATCAATGGCCTATTTCCCAGTGACAACCACCATCACCCATCTGCAACCAAAGGAGGTAACCCTATGGTTTAAAGTCTTCGTTTCGGTACATACCACATCACTTTGCTTCCTTTGTCACCTATTTCTTGGATGCAAGTTGTGTTTTTGCATTCTTCTCTTAAGTTCCTGACTATCACCTTTGGTGAGTCTTCAATGGCTTCTTCGTCTACCTATGATATTCCTACTCTGTTTCCTGCTAGCACTTCTCTTTCCTCTTCGTACTTCAGACCTATTTCCATAAATGCTACCTCTCTAATCCTTTAAACTCTCCAAAGGTGGTAACTATGCATCTTGGCAAGCTTAATTTTATAATCTTCTATTTGGTTATGATTTACTGGGTTATATTAATGGTTCTCTTAGTTGTCCACCAGCACTAATCCATATTCCAGGAGAACCTAAGCCAGTGCCAAATTCTACATCTAAGCTATGGTTACGCCATGATTGCCTTATTCTCTAAGTGATTCAAGCCTCTGTTGATGGTTCTATCGCCCCGCTAGTGTCCTCTTATGCTACTGCTATGGAAGCTGGACCAAGTTACAAACTACATTCAAGAATCGATCGAGGACTCGCATGCTTAACCTACTCTTCAGCTTTATGCACATAAAGCAGGAAGGAAGTACTATTACTAACTACTTACAACATATCAAAATGATTATAGATGACCTAGCTTTGATAGGTCATTCTATAATTGATGAAGAGGTTCTCGTCCACACATTTAATGGACTTGGTGCAGAATTTAAGGAACTGGATGCAATGCTTCGAGCACGCGACTCTCCAATCTCCTTTGAAGAACTTCATAACAAGTTAACAGACTTTAAAGCTTACCTCTAGTGTCATGATAAGCCCGTAGGACCTCAGCCAGGACCTCCTATCACCGCTCAATTTAACCATAAATCCAAATGACCAAACCACAAATACAACAATCATACTTCAAAAGGTGTGGCCAACTTACCTCCTATGGGCACAATACCACTTGTTCCACCTCCACCATCTCCAACCTTCCAACATCATCAGAATACTTCTTTCCGGCCATGTCATCCTCCTCCTGCATTTCACCAGCCTATCGTTTTCCAGTTGTGTAACAAACTCAGTCACTCTACAAAGGTTTGTTGGTCTCGGCCTCGTCTTCCAGCTCTATCAACCTTGCCTTAAGCGAATGTCATGACTGCTCCATCTGAAAATCAGCCCAATTGGATTGTGGATTCCGGTGCTTCCTACCATATCACTTCAGATCTTCAGAACCTGTTGATCTACAATAACTATGGCAAAAATAAAGACATTGTCATCGATGATGGTAAAAGAATTCCAATCACTCATACTTGTTCTACATCGCTTAATTCATATGACACCTCTTTCACACTCGATGATGTTTTATGTGCACCCTACATTAAAAGAAACCTTATTTCTGTCTCTTAATTCTATTAGCAAATCTATACCTCTATTGAATTCTTTCCTAATTATTTTGTTGTCAAGGATTTAAGCATGGGGGCATCCCTAATTCGCGGTCCGAATAAAGACAACATCTATGAATAGTCGTCAGCCTTGTTTCTCACCAGACCTACTGTGCACTCTTCCACTCCTGCTTCAATCGACATTTGGCATCAACATCTTGGTCATCCCTCGACCTCTATTCAACAAAAATTACTTTCTAGCTATTCCATTCTTGTTTTTAAATCTAGTAATATCATTACTCATTGTGATGTCTATCTTAGCAATAAGAGTCATCAATTACCTTTTGGTACATCTGATATTTCCTACTCTAAACTATTTGTTGTTTATACTGATGTTTGGAGTCCAGCATCAGTTGTCTTCTTTGACAAGTTCAGTTTCTATGTTATCTTTGTAGACTATTTTACAAAGTATACATGGTTATATCCCCTTCATCAGAAGTCTAACGTCCCTATTGTCTTCTCTAACTTTAAGAACTTAGTCGAGAACTACTTTTAGACTTCCATTAAAACTATCTATTCTGATGGTGGGGGTGAATATCAAGCCCTTGCTTCCTAATTGTCCACTTGTGGTATTCAACATCTCAAATCCCCTCCCTACATTCCTTAACTAGTTGGTTCTGCTGAATGTAAACATCGACATGTTATTGAAACGGGCCTATCGCTACTTCATCAAGCTTTTATGCCATCCACCTTTTGGTCTATAGCATTTCAAACTGTTGTCTACCTTATTAATCGGATGCCTACTCCAATTCTACAATATCAATCACTATTTGAAAAGTTATTTCACAAATGCCCCAACCTGTAGACATTAAAAGTATTTGGTTATCTATGTTATCTATGGTTACGTCCCTACAATTCTAATAAAATACAACCTCAATCTCGACCTTTTACTTTCATAGGGTACTCTTGAACATAATACCTATCGATGTTATGACCCTCACTTTGCTAAAATCTTTGTTTCTAGACATGTTATCTTTGTAGATTCGGTCTTTCCCTTTCGAGATCATCGGCAATCTGCCATTCGATTGGACGTCTACGAACTATCTTCCTCCTCCACTTTGTCTTCCTTAGATCCACAATTTCTTGTTACTTCTGTTCCATAGTTTCCTTCCCCCTCTCCTCCGGTTCCTCCTCTCCCTGTGTCTTTGTCCTCACCTCGCCAAGATACTCCTATCATCCTTCTGTCTGACTCAACTAGCACTAACCCTCAGCCCTTACCCCCCAATCCTACTGTCACTTCCTGGCATCTAATGCAAACTCATTCCAGGGATGGTATCTTTAAACCACATCGAGTTCTTGATTTACATGCTAGCACCAAACCCTTCCTCGACTCTGTTAAACCAATTTCCATTCCTCAGGACCAAAAATATCCTTATTGGCATAAAGCCATGTATGAGGAGTATGATGCTCTTATTCACAATGCTACTTGGACTCTTATCCCTTCTCACGCCACACAAAATATTATCGAACACAAGTGGGTTTTTCAAATTAAACAAAATCCCGATGGTTCGATTGCTCATTATAAGGCTCGACTTGTGGCCAAAGGATTTCATCAATGGCCTGGTGTTGACTACACTGAGACATTTAGTCATGTTGTCAAACCTACTACCATTCAGCTTCTTCTAAGTCTGGCAATATCAAAAGGCTGGTGCTTCGTCAATTAGATGTTAACAATGACTTTTTACAAGGGACCCTTACTGTAGATGTCTTTATGGAACAACCTCTAGGCTTTATACATCCTCAATTTCCATGGCATGTTTGTAAGCTTTAAAAGGCCATTTATGGACTTCATCAAGCTCCATGAGCATGGTATACTAAACTTAGTCTATACTTATCTTCAATCGGCTTCATCAACTCTAAGTCTAATGTCTCCTTATTTCTATGCCAACATCATGGGTGTATCATCTATCTCCTAGTTTATGTGGACGATATTATTGTCATAGGTGATAACTCTTTTGAGGTTCAGGCGTTTATTATGCAATTGGCAGACCGCTTCTCTCTGAAAGATCTTGGTACCTTGCATTACTTTCTCGGTGTTGAGGCTACATTTACATCCTCTGGTCTCTTTCTTTTACAACGAAAGTATATTTATGATTTATTGTTAAAGGCAAACATGCAAGACACTAAAGAGGTTTTCACTCCTCTATCTTCAAGTGAATCACTGAAACTATATGATGGTAGTCCTGCTACAGATCCTACTCAGTATCGACAGGTAGGTGGCTCCTTACAATATCTAGCATTTACTCATCCAAATGTCTCCTTTGTGGTTAATAAATTACCCCAATTTATGCATCAACCGTCTACTTTACACTGGACTGCTGTCAAACATATTTTGTATTATCTCAAGGGGACCACTGATCATGACATTTTTCTTTGTAAACATTCTCCCTCTCAGCTTCATGCCTTTGCTAATGCGGATTGGGCTAGCAATGTTGATGATAGAACCTCTACATCAGGGTATATTATTTTTCTTGGTGCTAATCCAATAAGCTGGAGCTCTAAAAAATAAAACACAGTTGCCAGATCTACTACCGAAGCTGAATATCGAGCTGTTGCAACCGCTGTTACTAAACTTAATTGGATTAGCAACCTGCTTCAGGAACTTCAAATTCACTCTATTTCTATTCCTGTTATTTATTGTGATAATATCGGGGCCACTTACCTTTATGCAAATCCAGTTTTTCACTCTCGTATGAAGCACGTTGCTATTGATTTTCACTTTGTCCGAGATCAAGCAGCTTGCAAGTAGCTTCGTGTTTCTCATGTCCACATAACTAATCAACTAGCTAACTACCTCACAAAGTCTCTGGCTCGTAAACTGTTTTCCTTCGGTTGATCCAAGATCGGCATCCTTGACAGGAGCTCGATCTTGCGGGAGCATATTAGCTATAACAGATTTCCCTAACTGAATGAGAAGATCTCATTCATCAGTTGAGGGAAATCTGCCTTCCATCACTGTATAAATACATGCTGAAACTAAATAACAAGTGTGCTTTTTCGTTTCCCATGTTCATTATTAACACCAATGAGTTCTTCAAGATGTAAGTTATTTAAATCTTTGGCCTCTTAAATAGCGATTACATTAGGATCTCAATTTTTTGGTAAATATCTTAAAATTTTACTCACAAGTTCAAAATACAAAAAACGCTTTCCAAGTGCTTTAAGGCCATTGACAACATTCATGAAACGGGTGTATATGTCTCCAATGGACTCACTTGGTTTCATTCGAAATAATTTATAGTTATAAACTAAAATGTTAATATTAGATTCTTTTACTCTGCTAGTCCCCTCGTGTGTGATTTTTAGTATGTCTTAAATATCAAAAGTTGATTTACAAACAGAAACACAATTAAACTTATTCTTTTCAAGAGCACAAAACAAGGCATTCATAGCATTTGTATTCAAAGAAAAACTCTTCCTTTCCTAATCATTCCACTCATTCATTGGATTAGAAGATTTTTCAAATCTATTCTCAATATATTCTACAAATCACGGTCCAAAGAGATAAGAAAAATACGCATCCATGTCTTTCAATACATTTAATCCATCCCATTAAACATGGGAGGACATGAGATGGAATGTCCCTCGTTCATACCAAAACAAGCCATTTACTCAAGTGAGTATTCATCCAATAAGTAACTACCTTGCTCTAATACTAATTATTAGGATCAATTGGCACTAAGAGGGGTGAATTAGCACAAGAGTTAATTCTCATTTTAACTTAAAACTTTTTGCTTGAAGTAAGAAAGGAAAATATGAAGCTTTTAGTTCAAGTAAAGCAATTTAATCTTATAGAGAAATGATAAGCTTCTTGCTTGAAGATGACACAAAAAAGAACAAGCAAATCCGAATAAGTAGATAGGCAATGTCATAAGTGAAGTGCTTGATTTCGAAATCTTGCTTTCAAAACGTAAATAAAATTGGAAGAGTCAATACAAAAGTAATAAGCAAGCTAAGCAAAAAGAAACTCACATTTTTATAGTGGTTCGGCACTAACCGACCCATGTCCACACCCGAGTCCTCCTCCTTGAGGCACACCGGCGTCCACTACCAATCTTCTTTAGGTGAAGACCAAACCCTTACAAGTGAGCTTACAAGAGAGACTTCAAGAATGTTATTAATTCTAAGCTCTCTCAATTCCCCTTTTCTTTTTCCTACAATTACACAATTTTTTTACAGAATGTAATTCCCAAAATTATTGGGTGGAATGCAAAAAAACTTAGGGCATTTATAGCCCCAAATGGCTTTAAAATTTTGGAGCCAAAATTTAAACATACTCAAAAAATCCTTGTATGGGCGATTCAACTGTAGGCCTAGGCGGGTCAACCATCGATCCTAGCCTAAGGTGATTGAAAAATTCTTGTATGGGCGGTTCAACCGTAGGTCCTAGCCTAACGTGATCGAACCACCCGTACCCATAATCTAGGGTACGGGCGGTTCAATCACCTAGCCTAAGTGGTTCAACCACTGGCAACCACCCGAAATCCTGGGCGGCGATGATACACCCATCGCTCACTAGTGGTTTAGCCACTAGAATCTCTGTAAAAGTGGTTTCCTCTACTTTTCGAATTCTGATTTGAACCTAATGTTGACTAATTCTTTAGTCAACTAATTGAGCTTAACCTGAACTCAATCAAATCCCATAGTGGACCCAGTTATCTTATTGAGTTGATTTGGATTCTTCCAAATCAAACTCAATTAGGACTCAATCCATAACTACGACTCAATAATAACAACTCTTAACAACCAACAAGCTAAACCAAGACCTAACTCTTGCTAATCCGGTAGTCTCCAACATTCTTGCAGTGAGACTTATGGTCTTCTTCCGGTGATCTCCCGCCATATTCCTAGCGAGCTTTCTGATCCCTTCAGCGAATCTCCTAGCGAACTCCCAACGAGGTCCCACTACATCATCTTGATAGGACTCCAGCACGGTTGAGTCCTAATCATTTCAGTATAAGTCAATAAAAAACTCTATTACAATCTAACAGAGTTTTTTAGATAGTAGTGCAAGGTAACAGATAGTAGTGCTATGGGCTTGGCAACGCCATGGTACCGCAGATGCGGGACTTCCGTGAACTCATCGATCCCTTGCTCTCATGAAGGGACAACATTGGTCGTAAAGGGGCCAAGGAGGTGGAGAATGCAGAGGCAAACTCCAAGTACCAAGACGAGGCAGAAGGGCAGAGGCCAAGAAACTTCATAAGACCGATGTCGATGGGCTTCTCATCCAGATAGCTGAAATTAAGGGACTTGGGTTGATGCAGGAGTGCTCGACCAAGGAAGCAGTAGGACATGGTATGCCCTTTCTACTCAAGAGGAGTAGGCGACAAAAGTGATGGAGAAGACGGTACAATCCCAAAGGCGACCAGATCTATCAAAGACTTACTCCAACGTAGCTAACCCAACGCAAGGAGTGCAACCATTTTAAGTGCTTCAGAAGTGTGAGCAAAGAGCGGGCGAATGTTAGTAACCAGCTCAATGCATGAAGTGCAAACTCGAGGAGGCAGGCGAAATCGAGTAACCTTTGCCTTCTCAACTCGAGAGAATGGACGAAACCGAGTACCCCAATTCTCTTAACTCGAGGAGGTGAGCGAAGCCAAGTAACTTTATCTTCTCAACTACGAAGAGAATGGGTGAAGTCAAGTATCTCAGTTCTCTTACTTATCCAAGTAGGGGAGCTCTGCACAAGTTTGGTGACCCTTCAAAGAAAGCTTATGAAAGACAATGGTTGTCAAATCCTCACCGTTGGTGATCAGTGCTATTGAGAGTAGTTTTTCCACTTCATTTCCGAATTGACTAAGAGGGAGTGATGCGAACATACTTGGAAGTGACAACTAACAGCGAAAGAAGGTTCAATGGGCAAACATTATGGAGAAAGGACCTTAAAAACTTCAAAGTCTGTGAGGCGATGCTCGTTAAAGCTTCAACAAGCATGTACCCCGTTCAAGCAATATGAATATATTACGATACTGGTACATAATAAGGTAGGTCTTTTCCTTCATCAAAGGGATCCGTGAGAACCAACAAGGATCAGCACAACTCAGCCAACCCTACACCAGATTCAGTCATTGGTGAGTTGAAGCAGCATGGCGGATTAGAGTTCGACTACTCAACAACAGCAGCGGATAGCGGCTAGGAGCCAAAGGGGCGTGTTGCAGCCAAAGCAAAAGATTAAAGATTCAGCAGAATGCGAGGAGATGCAGCGTCTACAGTGGCTTCGACGAGGACGTCGAAGGAATAAGTGGGGAAGAATGTCACGGACAACAATGTAAACAAGGTGTTCGATGAAATGCTTGTGTTTGTCCGTGTCCTTCGGTTTAGGTACATATCTTGTACAACAAGAAACGGCCTTGCAGTAGGCTTAGCAGCCCTAGTTTGATTTACTTTATGGCCAAGTTTGGCTTGTAAATACAAGTGTGTCTTATAAGCACTTGTAGGGACTTCGGCCTGTGGTGGACCATTATCCTTTGTGTACAACCTCTCTGAGTTTGTAATGTCCATGAGTGTAATTTGTATTTTGGCTTTATAAAGTGTTTTCTTGAGCAGTTGCTTGTGGATCCCGTGGAAATTGCTTCTTCTGGCCCGTTTTCTCTTTTTATAAGTCAGTGGGACTTTAGGAGATCTCTGGGAGGGCTGACCTTTGCGGACGGACATGCATGGGTGCCGCACGGCTTAGGCAAAATCAGCTAAGCCCGTGACAGGTCATCGCTCAACCGCAATGCCTTTGCTTCTTGAACCATTCGTCACTTTTTCTTGCTTGTACATATGTTTGCCAGCTTGTTTTGCCTTGAGTTTATATGTTTTTACTTAAGAAATGTGAGTGAAAGTAGTGTAGAAGGCTGCAGAACGATCGCTCACTGTGCGGAGCCAAAACAGCCCAAAACAGCCTTGCTTTTGGGTCTTTTTTGTGTGCTGTGGCAACCTTTCTGAGCAGTGTAAAATGTCAGTCATTTCAGCACCTTGGAACCCCCCGGGTGGCACTGGGCTAGATGGGGTTCCGGGTATATGTCGAGCATAGGCGTTCATCAGCAATTGAACTTGTCTTGCGTCTGATACCTTAGGAACCATCATTTGTGGACTTGTGACCATTCCTACAACCCTCCAAAGTCCTATTTCGCTCTCTTTCTCTTTTTTCTTTATTGCACTCAAGGTATTCGACAAATTGCTTGTATAGCTTTTCGCTTTGCGAGACGCCGGGACGTGTCCGTCACTCGCCTCTAAGCTAATCAACTTCTTCTTTCCATGTCCTATGGGACCTTAAGAGGCTGTAAGAGGGCTGACCCTTTGTGGACAGATAACGTATTGGGTGTTTCATGACTTAGGCAATCCCAGCTAAGTCCGGAATAGTGGGCAAGGTTGCTCCACGACTTAGGTAATTTCAGCTAAGTCTTCGGGAGTGCCGCGAGGGTGCCACACGGCTTAGGCAAATTCAGCTAAGTCCATGATAGTGTGGTATCAGAGCAAGCAAGCAAGCAATTTATATGAATAGCAAAGAAGATTCACAATCTCGCCATGGTGAAACATCGTGGTGAATCGAGCAAGATGGAGCAAGCCGGACCCTTGCTCCAAGCAATCGCAGGTGGGCTGCAAGTGCAAAATCGCTCGCAAACTGTGGGAGCCACTCATGAGGAGCTCTACAATAAACAAGACAAGCATGAAGTTGGGTATTCTCCACGAGGGGAGGAGGCGCTATCTGGAGCGCCAACCGGGAAAAAGAGCCACAAGGAGAGAATTATAACGGCGGAGACCCGCCTTGATGTTCTTGAAGCGAGCGTGGAGGAACTCTACCAAGGCCAGCGAAGGCTACTTAGGGTAGAGAGCTCACTAGAAGAAGCTGAATCTCGAATAGAGAAAGTTGAATCCCTAATTAATTAACTGACAAAGGACACCAAAGTTTTCGTATGACATCTAAAGTTGAATCCCTGATTGATTAACTAACAGAGGACACCAAAGTTTCCGTACGACATCTACATGAAATTGTGGTGGAACTCACGGCTAAGGTAATGGTGTTAACAAGGACTCTTGATGCGGGAGGGAACAACACCCGCGCCACCACAAAACTTCAGGACACGAGCCGCTACGGAGGTGCTAGGGATGCCAAAGAGCTTGAAATTTTCTTCTTCGACATAGAACAGTATTTTGGTGCTACAAGGCTCGATTCTAAAGAAACCAAAGTTGTTATAGCAATAATGTATCTGAATGGGGATGCAAAACTTTGGTGGTGAACCCGTTGGGAAGAGATCCAGCAAGGTCGATGTCAAGTGGATACATAGGGAGACTTGAAGCGAGAGTTGAGAACTCAGTTCTTGCCCGAGAACACAGAGTTTATCGCAAGAAGGAAACTGAGACAACTCCGCCAAAGTACAATAATCTGAGACTATGTGAAATAACTTTCAGTACTGATGCTGGATATATAGGACATGTCTGAGAAAGACAAGCTATTCAGCTTCCTCGATGGCTTGAAGTCATAGGCACAACAAGAACTACATCGAAGGAATGTCACCGACGTAGTCGGGCCAATTGTAACCGCGGAAAGGCTAACTGACTTTATTTCTTCAGAGGATTTGAGAAAGAAGAAACAATCTTCGGGAAATCGCCCATCTAAATACTCTCGAGCGAAGGAGTCTAGGGGCGAGCAAAAGAAGAAGAATTTCCACAAGGGATCGGGCTCAAGAGGTAGAGTCCCAAAGCCTACTGGATGCTTCTTGTGTGGAGGACCGCACATGGTGAGGGAGTACCTACAAAAACAGGCACTCAATGCTTTAACGGCATCGATTCTACCCCATAAGTCAGACAAGAGCAAAGCTATCGCCCTTAATTCGAGCAGTTCTGACTCCAGTGGCGATAGTGAGGCGTCGCAAGGACCCAGGATGGGAGTTGGATGAAATGCTTGTGTTTGTCCGTGTCCTTCGGTTTAGGTACAAATCTTGTACAACAAGAAGCGAGTTTGCAGTAGGCTTAGCAGCCCTAGTTTGATTTGCTTTATGGCCAAGTTTGGCTTGTAAATACAAGTGTGTCTTATAAGCACTTGTGGGGACTTCAGTCTGTAATAGACCATTATCTTTTGTATGCAACCTCTCTGAGTTTGGAATCTCCATGGGTGTAATTTGTATTTTGGCTTTATAAAGTGTTTTCTTGAGCAGTTACTTGTGGATCCCATGGGAATTACTTCTTCTGGCCCGTTTTCTCTTTTTGTAAGTCTATGAGACTTTAGGAGATCTTGGGGAAGGCTGACCTTTGCGGACAGACACGCATGGGTGCCGCACGGCTTAGGCAAAATCAGCTAAGCCCGTGACACCACGTTAGAAGTCACAACCTTAGTAAGTTAGAATGAAAGACAGAATGATGCACATTCGTGGGATACCCAAAGGAAACTTGTGGGTATTTTTTTCTAACATCCTGAGGACTAATAAGTCTTTGTTGCCAAGAGAGCTGTGTTCCTTAAGAAGGAACACATTCTTGGTGGAAACAGTGGGAGCAAGATAGAATTGAGCAAGGTTGGAGAACCTAGCTCAAGCACCATTCTAGAGCCCGAGTCTATTTAGGTACCTAACATATAAGTTTCAACTTTACGTAGGTCTAGTAGAGTATCTCACACTCCTGAAAGATATGTGGGACATATCAGTGGAGATGACTCTCAGGATGTTGATCCTCAGACCTACGAGAAGGCTATTATGAGTATAGACTCCAGGAAGTGGTAAGAAGCCATAAATTATGAGATAGATTCCATGTACTTTAACAAGGTTTGGAACCTTGTGGATGCACCTGAGGGTATTATACCCATCGATTGCAAATGGATCTTCAAAAAGAAGATCATAGTAGATGGAAAGGTAGAGACCTATAAAGCAAGACTGATAGCTAAAGGATATCATCAAAACAAGGAGTCGACTATGACGAAACCTTTTCACTTGTAGCCATGCTTAAGTCCATTAGAATTATTTTGGCCATTGCAGCACACTATGACTATGAGATCTAGCAGATGGATATCAAAATGGCATTCCTCAATGGCAACATCAAGGAAGACGTGTATATGATACAACAAGAGGAATTCGTATCTAAAAAGAGTCCAGATAAAGTGTGCAGGTTACTTAGATCCATTTATGGATTGAAGTAAGCTTCCCGAAGTTAGAATATAAGATTTGATGAGGTGATCAGATCTTATAACTTCGTTAAGAACGAAGATTAGCCTTGTGTATACAGGAAGGTAAGTGGAAGCACTATCACCTTCTTGGTGCTATACATGGATGACATCCTAATCATTGGAATGATGTAGGAATGCTCTCTACAGTAAAGGCTTGGCTATCTAGAAACTTCTCTATGAAAGACTTAAGGGAAGCATCCTATATTTTGGGGATCCGAATATATAAAGATAGATCCAAACGGATGCTTGGCTTGTCCCAGTCTAGGTACAAAGACTCCATTGTCAAAAGGTTTGGTATGAAAAATTCCAAGAGAGGTCCCATACCGATGAGATATGGAATATCACTTTCTAGGAGTATGTCCCCAAAAACTCCTGAAGAAAGGGCATACATGGATAAGATACCTTATACCTCAACGATAAGGTCTATTATATATGTGATGCTATGTCCTAGGCCTAATATAGAACATGCTCTGAGTGTCACGAGCAGGTATCAGGCAGATCCAGGTTTAGAACACTAAAAGGCAGTAAAGTGTATCCTTAAATACTTGAGAAGCAATAAGGATCTTTTATTGATATATATAGAGAAGTTAGCCTCCAGGTTGAGGGCTATATGGACTCGAGTTTTCAGTCCGACATTGATGATAGCAAGTCAAATTCAGGGTTTGTTTTCACCCTGAATGGAGGAGCAGTAAGCTAGAAGAGTTCCATGTAAGATACTACTACTGACTCGACCATAGAGGCGGAATACATTGCTGCAGCAAAAGCAGCAAAGGAAGAGGTATTGTCACGGACAACAATGTAAACAAGGTGTTCGATGAAATGCTTGTGTTAGTCCGTGTCCTTCGGTTTATGTACATATCTTGTACAACAAGAAGCAGGCTTGCAGTAGGCTTGGAAGCCCTAGTTTGATTTGCTTTATGGCCAAGTTTGGCTTGTAAATACAAGTGTGTCTTATAAGCACTTGTGGGGACATCGGTCTGTAGTGGACCATTATCCTTTGTGTGCAACCTCTCTGAGCTTGTAATGTCCATGGGTGTAATTTGTATTTTGGCTTTATAAAGTGTTTTTCTTGAGCAGTTGCTTGTGGATCCCGTGGGAGTTGCTTCTTCTGGCCCGTTTTCTCTTTTTGTAAGTCTGTGGGATTTTAGGAGATCTCGGGGAGGGCTGACCTTTGCGGACGGACACGCATGGGTGCCGCACGGCTTAGGCAAAATCAGCTAAGCCCGTGACAATGTGGTATCAGAGCGGGACAAGCACACGCAGAAACACTTGCCATACAAATGTGGGGGACCTAGCTAGGCTGGAGGACAGACGCAACCGTTTGGGGGGAAACAGACATTGCGATGTAGGGAAAGGAGTCGCTCAGAGGAGCGGGCATCCTGGTTTGGCATTCAAGGAATAGCCAACCCCTTTGCGCGAGAGGCACCACGAGGACAAACAAGCGAAGAAGAATGCATAGCACACAAAGATTGGGATGGTTGAGTTTGAGCTATAGCTCAACGTTGGCAACTAAACTTGACGGTGCTTAAGGCAAAAGCAGGGTGCTTAGTGAAAGATGAGACCGTGTAAGGTGGGATGTGTTGTGTAACGACCGAAAGAGTTATGCAAAGCTCACAGAGGTGAGGGGAATTGCTAACTCAAGGATTAGGAACTCATGCAAGGGCTTGTACACGGATGACAGTGTTCGTGGCCATCCCAAGGCGCGATTAGAACTCGACGCCATGGAGCATCAGAACTTTCTCTTCAACATAGAAAGGATATGTCCGTAGGTGGCTGAAATGTGCAACAAGTTCTGCATGTTGCTAGACCTTGAAGGGTGCAGTGGAGACTGTATTGGAGAAGGGTCACAATCTAGCAAGTACATTTGTGGGGGCAGAACAAAGCTTGAGTTCAGCAAGACGGAGTAGTCCAAAGGGGATGATGGTCTCCGAAACTTCCAGTGGGAAGTATGTAAAGAGAAAAGTTGCTCCAGTAGGACAGATATCCAAGAGAGATAAGTCCTAGTTCTCTAGTGGGAGAATCATGTGTAACAGACTGCACATATTAAGGAAGAGTTTCTCAAGGTTATATCTTCATAAAGCTCAACGGACCGAGTGAGCGACGAAGAGTTGTCGCATGATCTCGAAGGAGGTAATGCATTGGTGGATGCATTTCGAGATCAAGTGAGGGAGCAATCCAAGGCAACATCATATGAAGACACACTTAGAGTCGAGGCAGAAATCGAACACAACAGAGGGCTGACCCGTGGAATGGTGGACGTGAGGGCCACTATCAACTCAGTGCAAATCGAGGAGCAGAGCGACTTGGGTGGAACTCGGTGAAGTATCCAAGCCGCATGAAGGGAGTCGACATAGAAGATGGAACATGGAGCGGAGGCACAAAGCTTTCCTTAGACAGAGGTCAAGGGCATGAACTCTTGTAGAGGCAAGAGTGGGATCATGTCGTTCCATGGGTTCTTCATTTTGATGGGACAGACTTATTTTGCATGGTGCCAAAGATGAAGGGAGCTTCAAGGCATATGCAAGCTACCTTAGAGATGCATTTGATGGAGTAACTAAGGTGATTCAACTTGCGGAGGCAAAGTTAGGATCATGAGACCTTAGTACGGGGCAAGAGGACACAGAGGCGGGTACTCTTGAAGAATATGCCACAGTGTTGCCGTTCAAGTTGTCAAGAACAAGAGGTGCATAGCAAGATTGTGCTGGTAGGGGATAGAGGCCCAAGATCCAGACAATGGTGCACCCACTCTAGCGAAGTCAGGGGACTTCAGGAGCTACTAGGCGGACTCCTAGAGCTATGCTTCGTCTGTGTAACCCAGGAATGAGGGGACGAAGGGAATTGCCAAGGAGCGAACTAAAAGTCGGAGATGGCGAGGCCCTACGATGTGTTGGCGAGGCCACACGTGGAGAAGTCGTAGTCCGAGTTCATCACACGAGAATCAGTGCAATGGAGATGTCACCGGGAGGCGACATGGTGCGGCGGATCGTGGTGGAATAGTTCGTGGCAATGCAATACAGGCAATCTTGTCCCGTGAGGGACAAAATCATCTTGAGGTATGATCGGAGTTCTTGGGAGCTCCACTTTGGTGTATGACACAACAAGAAGAAGGGCTATGGATTCAAGGAGTGAATGCGTAGTCCGCAGAGGTCTTCGTGTGTGCATCAAAGCTTGCATTGGATGAAAGCCTTAGTCATCGATATGGGAGGATACCACCGAGGAAGAAGTCCAAGTGCACGTACAGTGAGTCCCATGGAGGGGACATGATCATGTGAATGATCGGGAGGCTGGAGCTCCACTTGTGAACGATGCAGCAAGAAGGCGTGGATTCAAGGAGTGAATGCCAGTACCATAGAGGCGGGTCTTCCGTGTGTATGCATCAAGCTTGCATCGGATGAAAGCCTTGGTCGTCAAGATATGTGTACCACCGAGGGAGTAGTCGGATTACGGTGAGTCCCATGGAGGGACTTGATTAACCGGGCAGTTGGAGAGTTGGACTGCTGCTCACATTCGCTTAAGGGAGCCCGCAAGTCGAGGACAAGGCCGAGTAAGCGAGCGTTGCTACCAAGGAAGCTAAGGAGAGAGAATCGGCGAGCCTGCAACAAGATGGCGGAGGCCATGCATGAGAGTTGCGATCTGTCTCTCCATCGACCAAGGAGAATCGCTAGGAGGACACGGTGGTGTCGGCGGTGGTCGAAAGGCGAGGAAGCGACGAGTCCAACAGGCTCCTACCCAAAAAGAAAAGCGTCGATTAGAGAGGAGGTGGACTCAAGGAGCTCCACGGTGCCAGGCAGATCTACCGATCGCGGAGGAAGGGATGAAGATGCAAGGTAGCGGATAGTAGTGCTATGGGCTTGGCGGCACCATGGTACGCAGATGGGACTTCAGAAAGTCATCGATCCCTTGCTCTCATGAAGGGACAGCATTGGTCGTAAAGGGGCCAAGGAGGTGGAGAGTGCAGAGGCAAACTCAAGTACCAAGACGAGGCGAAGGCGAGGCCAAGAAACTTCATAAGACCGATGTCGATGTGCTTCTCATCCAGATAGCCGAAATTAAGGGACTTCGGGTTGATGCAGGAGTGCTCGACCAAGGAATGAAGTAGGCAGTACATGGTAGTGTACCTTTCTACTCAAGAGGAGTAGGCGGCAAAGGTGATGGAGAAGACGGTACAATCCTAAAGGCGACGGATCTATCAAAGACTTACTCCAAGTTGGGGACTCCAAGTTGGAGTAAACTTTTGCTCTTTTCGGGCAAAACTTCTTGCATTCGAGTTCAATAGCGTGGGAAGGCGAATTACGTGCTAACCCAACGCAAGGAGTGCAACCACTTCAAGTGCTTGAAGTGTGAGCAAAGAGCGAGCGAATGTTAGTAACCAGCTCAATGCATGAAGTACAAACTCGAGGAGGCAATCAAGTAACCTTTGCCAGCGAAATTGAGTAACATTTGCCTTCTCAACTCGAGAGAATGGGTGAAACCGAGTTCTCTTAACTCAAGTGAGCGAAGCCAAGTAAACTTTTTGCACTTTTCGGGCAAAACTTCTTGCCTTCCAGAAGTTCAATGGCAGTGGGAAGGTGAATCACAGTAGCTAACCCAACGCAAGGAGTGCAACCACTTCAAGTGCTTCAGAAGTGAGCAGAGGTAATATTAGTAACCAGCTCAATGTATGAAGTACAAACTCGAGGAGGCGAAATCAAGTAACCTTTGCCAGGCGAAATTGAGTAACCTTTGCCTTCTCAACTCGAGAGAATGGGCGAAACCGAGTACCCCAGTTCTCTTAACTCGAGGAGGTGGGAGAAGCCATCTTACCTTCTCAACTATGAAGAGAATGGGTGGTCAAGTATCCCAGTTCTCTTACTTATCCAAGCAGGGGAGCTCTGCACAAGTTCAGTGACCCTTCAAAGAAAGCTTATGGAAGACAATGGTTGTCAAATCCTCACCATTGGTGATCGATTATTGAGAGTAGTTTTTTTCACTTCATTTCCCAATTGACTAAGAGGGAGTGATGCGAACATACTTGGAAGTGACAACTAACAGTGGAAGAAGGTTCAATGGGCAAATATTATGGAGAAAGGACCTTAAAAACTTCAAAGTCTGTGAGGCGATGCTCGTTAAAGCTCCAACAAGCATCTACCCAGTTCAAGCAATATGAGTATCCGCGACTGGCACATCATAAGGTCTTTTCCTTCATCGGAGGGATCCGCGAGAACCAACAAGGATCAAGACAACTCAGCCAACCCCACACCATTGGTGAGTTGAAGCAAGATGGATTGGAGTTCGACTACTCAACAACGGTGGAGAGCGACTAGGAGCCAAAGGCGTGTTGCAGCCAAAGAAGAAGATTAAAGATTCAGCAGAATGCGAGGAGATGCAGCGTCTACAGTGGCTTCGACGAGGACGTCGAAGGAATAAGTGGGGGAGAATGTCACGGACAACAATGTAAACAAGGTGTTCGATGAAATGCTTGTGTTAGTCCGTGTCCTTCGGTTTATGTACATATCTTGTACAACAAGAAGTAGGCTTGCAGTAGGCTTGGAAGCCCTAGTTTGATTTGCTTTATGGCCAAGTTTGGCTTGTAAATACAAGTGTGTCTTATAAGCACTTGTGGGGACATCGGTCTGTAGTGGACCATTATCCTTTGTGTGCAACCTCTCTGAGCTTGTAATGTCCATGGGTGTAATTTGTATTTTGGCTTTATAAAGTGTTTTTCTTGAGCAATTGCTTGTGGATCCCGTGGGAGTTGCTTCTTCGCCTCTTTTTGTAAGTCTGTGGGATTTTAGGAGATCTCGGGGAGGGCTGACCTTTGCGGACGGACACGCATGGGTGCCGCACGGCTTAGGCAAAATCAGCTAAGCCCGTGACAATATGGATGAAGAAGTTCATCAAAGATTTGGGAGTCATATCAAGCAGCATGGAGCTGACTCCCATATATTGTGACAGCGATAGAGTGATAACTCTAGAAAAGGGAACCCATGTCTCATAAGAATTGTTATGAGGAGGTTCCATCTGATTAGAGTGATCATGACCCGAAAAGATATAGCAATGGAAATAGTTCTATCCAAAGATAACATTATAGATCTACTGACGAAGCCGTTGGCTCATATTATATTTGAGCGTTACAGGGGTCTGATGGGGATTAGACAAATAGGTGATTAGCTTTTGGTGAAGTGGAAGATTGCTAGTTACAGGTGCCCTGCAAGCTAATCACGTGAGTGATGGCACGTATGACACGCTGTGTGATCTTTTTGCTTATGATTAATATTGGTATATTCTCATATTATCTGTTATATATATATATTGTGATGTCCTTGGTTCTGTGCAATAGGAGTCGGATCGTGATGAGATCACAATAATGAGATCGATTCATAGTTAAACACAGATCCTAAATAATCCCAATCATAGGTTACTTAAGAGGGACATTGAGATAATCGGATAGATCAGTGTACTATATACCCATCCATATGATGGAGGCGACTGGTCTCATAGCCACTTGTGTGGAGATACTAAAGATATAGTACAGGTGCTCATTAGAGAATGAGTTCACTAATTGATCCGCTTATAGAATGTTGTATGGTTAATGATATCTAATGTCAAACAGTGATTCCATAGTCCCAGTTATGTATCTGGTCCTTAGACTTGAGACACTAAGGATACCTTGTATGAAAACTCTTTTCTTTGATGCTAGACTTACAAGTTTGGAAAGCTCCAGATTTGGTATAGTTGGTTATCGGGATTGGTAGTCAACCTTACAAAGGTAATTGAGTGTCAATAGAGGATCATCCACTCTCGGTATCACGAGAGGAATATCTTATATGTGCTTATTCAGACAAATCCCTAGCCAGGGTCATTTAGATTGAGAGAGGAGGAGTTCTCTGGTAGAATCTGATTTGAGCAAGATAAACTGATTCTATATGTGACTTGATAATACTATATCCAATATACGATCTCTGGGATATTATTTGGATGAGGGATTATAGATACATGGTAATTGTGGACAGACAAATCTGGTGGATTTGATCCCCCTTATACCGTCTTATCATGAACGATCATCACTCAATTACTCCGCGAACCGTTAGTCGCTTTTTCTTGTTTGTATATATGTTTAGCAGCTTATTTTACCTTGAGTTTATATGTTTTTACCTAATAAATATGAGCGAAAGTAGTGTAGAATGCTATAGAATAATCACTCATTGCGCGGAGCCAAAACAGCTCAAAACAGCCCTGTTTTTGGGTCTTTTTTATGTGCTATGGTAACCTTTCTGAGCAGTGTGAAATGTCAGCCATTGTAGCACCTTGAAACCCCTCGGGTGACACCGGGCTGGATCGGGTTATGGGTATATGTCGGGCGTAGGCTTTCATCAATAATTGAACGTGTCTTGCGTCCGATATCTTGGGAACCGTCATTTGTGGACTTGTGACCATTCCTACAATCCTCCAAAGTCTTGTTTCGTGCTTTTTCTCTCTTTTCTCTATTGCACTCAAGGTGTTCAACAAATTGCTTGTATAGCTTTCCGCTTTGTGAGACGCCGGGTGTAACACCCCTCATTTCCGAATTTTCGTATAAATTTCTGGTGATAATGTAAGCATTCATTTTAAATTGACAAAGGAAATAGAGTATGAATCAAAAGTACTTATTTGTAAGATTTGGGTAATCTGTTCAAAACAAAAAAAAAAAAAATCTGAGGACCTATATGTAAACCCTGAGGACCTAATCGTAAATGTACTAAATACAAGGACTAAATTGTAAAATATAAAAAATGACAAATTCCACCGTTTAAGCCTCTCTGCCTTCATTCTTAAGGAAGCAGAGAAGGCAACTACGTGGGTGATCTGTTCAAAAAAAAAAAAAAAAAGAAAGAAAGAAGAAGAAGAAGAAGAAGAAGATTTGGGGCTTTAAGGGTTCTTGCTCAAATCTTTTCACTTAGGGTCAAAATTATCAAAGGCAAGTGTTCTATCCTAATTTTTTTGCCTTCTGATACTTTATCCTTGCTGTTTTGCCTTGCTTTCCAAAATTTATTGCTGAATTCAAGACCTGCAAAGCTGAAATCTCTCTTGTTGCTTATAAGATCTGAATCTGGAATATTATCAAAGTCCTGACCCTTCTGCCTTGTTCCGGCTGTAGATTATTGTACTGATTTTGGATTTAGGTTAAACTTATTTTATATGAATCTAGACTGATAGATCTTTCTTTTGACACTAAAATTGAAAATTTTGAAGTTCAATAGCATGTCGAAACATTTGTTTTAATTGATACTATGTAATCTGTAAAACAGAGTTTATAATTTCTAACCATGTGTCACTAAATTATGTATAACTCCCTGTTGGAGTCTCTGATTTAGACAAAACTTAATTCTTTATAAACTAGACTTGAAAATCTTTCTTTTGACATATAGTATGAAAATTTTGGAATTCAATTGCCTACCCTATTATCTGTTGAATCCGACCCTATAAATTCTGCAAAACAGTGATTGTGTTTTTGCCCTTGGGTTACCAAATCAAAAGTAACTCCATGTTGGGAACCCTGTTTCATACGAAATTTGTTCCATCAAAATATAGATTGATATAGGGTTCGACCATAACTTTCTTATGGGTATTGGAGCATAATTGATATTCTGAAATATTTGTTTGCTATGCCATTGGAAATCTGTCCGAAATCAAGCTTTGGTCGATTTCGCGTATTTTGTTCTATTCCTTTGGATATTTGAATTCGTCTAAACTTCTTATTGGAATTGAGCTAAATATGATTGCTTGGAATCCCTGTACATTCTTGTTTTCATTTCATTCCAAATCTGAATATATTTGTGAGAGATTTGTTCTTTGTTTCGTATTATCTCGAAAAGACACATGCACGTTTTGTTGTTCCGCGTGTGTTTCCGACATATGCTACTTATTGTTAAAACTGCCCTCTTGTACTCTGGTGTGTGGGATTGTCTGGACCTTTGCCAGAAATGGTAAAGGGTATGTGCTTATTATCCGCTATGTGGGGTCCCGCTCTGTGGGATATTCTGGACCTTTGCCAGAAATGGTAAAGGGTATGTGCTTAGAGCCTGCGATGCTCTGCCGGCCCCTTCTGACTTCACCTAGACGTGGGTGGATGGAGCTCCCAGACGTGGGAGACATTTGTCAGGTGATCATTCAGAAATGGATGGATCACATTCTGACTAAGATTCCACTACACCTTCTATATGTTTGATATGACATCCAGAGTTTTGGTGAGTTGTTTCTGTTCATGCTCTGGATAAGAATAATATGATTGCGACGTCAAGGACGATGTTTGAGCTTCTGTACGATATTTTTTTTTAATATGCTCTGAAATGCTTCATTCACTGATAATTTTGCTTCGAAATATTCCATATGCCGTTGATATGCTTCGTAACATTTCGTATGCCACTGATAAGCTTCGATATGTTTCCTTTGATACTGAGATGCTCCAATTACTCTATGCCCCATCTGTCAGGAACCAAATATGTAAGATTGAAAAGACAATTATGTTTCTGCTCCTAACAATTTTATGTCTACGAAATCGTATATTCTGCCTTGTACTTTGCAACTGTATCCCTTTGGAAATTGTATTATTTTGATATGGATATGTTTGTCACCTGTTGAGCTCCTTATGCTCACCCCGTTTGTTGATAAATTTTTCAGGATAGCGTATCGTTTGCTTAATTGTTAAGATTGGGCTGAGGCGGTGGAAAGTTTAGAAGATTTTGGGCAAATCTTTGTTAGCATATGTGTTTTTGTTGTATAAGCTACTCTGCATCTTATGAAATGTGACGATGAATCTAAACCTGTGGATTTTGTGTAAGATAAAGGATCCCTCATGTATAGGATTTTGGAATGTTAAGTTAAATTCATGTAATGATATGAATTTATGGTAATCGTTGATTTGGTGACTGCATAGACTTCCCCACTTATGAGTTTATGTGTGGTTATTATTTTGAAGAATTGAGTTCAGATTATATGAATTATCGAGTGATGCGTGGTATGTTTATGAACTGCACAGGGTGATGAATTTGTAGACTATAGAGGTAAAAATTTGATCTGAATGTTTTCTTAGTGATCTCAAAATGTGTGTTTGGATCCTGGATTAGTTGTGACAAAATTTTAAATATTGTCGATATTTTGGAGGGGCGTGACACCGGGACGTGTCGATCACTCATTTCTAAGCTAATCAACTTCTTCTTTGCAAGTCCTATGGGACCTTAAGAGGTTGTAAGAGGGCTGACCCTTTGCAGACAGATAACACTTTGGGCGTTTCATGACTTAGGCAATCCCAGCTAAGTCTCGAATGATGGGCAAGGTTGCTTCATGACTTAGGCAAATTCAGCTAAGTCCATGATAGTATGGTATCAGAGTAGGCAAGTAATTTAAACAATCAGTGAAGAAGATTTGAAATCTCGCCATGGTGAAACATCATGGTGAATCGAGCAAGATAGGGCAAGCTAGACCCTTGTTCCAAGCAGCCGCAGGTGGCCTGCAAGTGTAAACTCGCTCGTAAACTTTGGGAGCTGCTCATAAGGAGCGCTATAGTGAATAAGACGAGCATGAAGTTGGGTATTCTCTATGAGGGGAGGAGGCACAAACTGGGAAAAAGAGCCATAAGGAGAGAATTATAATGACGGAGACCTGCCTTGTTCTTGAAGTGAGCTTGGAGGAACTCTACTAAGGCCAGTGAAGGCTACTTGGGGTAGAGAGCTCACAAGAAGAAACTAAATCTCAGATCGAGAAAGTTGAATCCCTGATTGATCAATTGACAGAGGACACCAAAGACTCCATATGACATCTACACAAAGTTATGGCGGAACTCACGGCTAAGGTGATGGTGTTAACAAGGACTCTTGATGCGGGAGGGAGCAATACCTATGCTGTGCTACCACAAAACTTCAGGGCACCGGAGCCACAGTGCTACGGGGGTGCAAGGGATACCAAAGAGCTTGAAAATTTCTTGTTCGACATAGAACAATATTTTCGTGCTACAAGGCTCCATTCTGAAGATACCAAAGTTATTATAGCAACAATGTATCTGAATCGGGATGCAAAACTTTGGTGGCGAACCCGTTGGGAAGAGATCCAGCAAGGCTGATGTCGAGTGGATACATGAAGAGACTTGAAGCGAGAGTTAAAAACTCAATTCTTGCCTGAGAACACAGAGTTTGTCGCAAGAAGGAAACTGTGACAACTCCGCCAAAGTACAATAATCCGAGACTATGTGAAATAATTTTCAGCATTGATGCTAGATATATAGGGCATGTCTGAGAAAGACAAGCTATTCAGCTTCCTCGATGGCTTGAAGCCATGGGCACAACAAGAACTACATTAAAGGAATGTCACCGACATAGTCGGGTAATTACAGCCATAAAAATATTAATTGGCTTTATTTCTTCAGAGGATTCGAAAAAGAAGAAACAATCTTCGGGAAATCACCCATCTAAATACTCTCGAGCGAAGGAGTCTGGGGTGAGCAAAAGAAAAAGAATTTCCATAAGTAACCAGGCTCAAAAGGTAGAGTCCCAAAATCTAGTGGACGCTTCTTGTGTGGAGGACCGCACATGGTGAGGGAGTGCCCATAAAAACAGGCACTCAATACTTTAACGACATCGATTCTGCCCCATAAGTCAGATAAGGGCAAAGCTATCGCCCTTAGTTTGAGCAGTTCTGACTCTAGTTGTGATAGTGAGGCATCGTAAGGACCCAGAATGGGAGCAATGTGTTTGTTGAATGCGTTGTAGGGTCAAGTGGAGGAGAACATAAAGGTAAAGCCACTGAAGGTAGGAAGCAGCGAGTTGATGTATGTGGACATCAAGCTTAATGGCCGAACAACCCATGCAATGGTGGACACGGGCGCGACCCACAATTTTATTATCGATAGCGAAGCTAAGCGACTGATATTAATCTTGGGGAAGAGCCCAAGTTGTATGAAGGTGGTGAACTCGAAGGCCAAGCGAATCTCCGGACGAGCAAAGGGGGTCCCCATCAAGATCGGGATATGGATCAGGAGTACAAACTTGATGGCAGTGCCATTGGACGACTTCCAAACGATTCTCGGAATGGAGTTTATCAACGCAGCGAAGTTGGTGCCAGTACCATTCCTGAACTTCTTGTGTCCAATGGGAGGTAACGATCCCTACATGGTTCTAGTTTCTCGAGGAGGAACTAAGGATCTACAATAAATATCGACTTTACAATTGAAGAAAGGGGTACAAAAAGTTGAAACAACCTTTGTAGTTGTGATGAAGCTAGAGACACTTGACGGGGAGGCCATTCAGGAACCTGCTATTATGGCAAACATCCTGAAGGAGTTCTCAAATGTGATGCCAACAAAGTTACCAAGAACTCTACCACCATGCAGAGGTGTGGATCATCGGATTGAACTGGAGCTGGGAGTTTAGCCTCCAGCGAGACCACCATACTACATGGACCCTCCAGAGTTGGCAGAACTGAGGAAGCAATTAGATGAACTGCTAAGCAGTGGTCTCATCCACAGTTCAAAAGCACCTTTCGGAGCTCCAGTCCTCTTTCAAAAGAAACAAGATGGGAGCCTCCGATTATACATTGATTATCGACCCTCAACAAGATGACGGTGAAGAACAAGTACACTATTCTGCTCATCGTGGACTTGTTCGATCAATTGGGTAAGGCAAAGTACTTTTCCAAACTCAACCTTCGATCGGGGTATTGGCAGGTGCGTATCACAGAAGGTAATGAGGTGAAGACTACTTGTGTGACCAGGTATGGAGCATTCGAGTTCTTAGTGATGCCTTTCAGCTTAACCAATGCTCCGACCATATTCCGTACTCTAATGAACTAGCTATTCAAGGAGTTTCTAGACAAGTTTCTGGTCATCTACTTAGACGATATCATCATCTATAGCTAAACACTTGAGGAGCATGTTAGACACCTCCAAACAATTTTCAAAGTTCTCAGGGAGAACACCTTGTTCGTGAAAAGGGAAAAGGGCTACTTTGCCCAAACAGAGATTTTATTCTTGGGGCATTGAATCAGTAATAGTTCCATCCGAATGGACTAGTCTAAGGTGCAAGCTGTGGTGAACTGGTGAACACCAAAGAAGGTTCCAGAGTTGAGATCCTTCCTTGGGTTCATCAACTATTATCGGCGCTTCATAGTTGGATATTCAAAGCGCACAACTCCGTTGATGAAGTTACTAAAGAAAGAGTAGTCCTAGAGATGGTCGGACAAATATAAGGTGACATTTCAAGATCTAAAGGCTGCTATGTTTTGATAGGTCTGGCCGCCTTTAGGATTGTACCGTCTTCTCCATCACCTTTATCGCCTACTCCTCTTGAGTAGAAGGGTACAGTACCATGTACTGCCTACTTCGTTCCTTGGTCGAGCACTCCTGCATCAACCCGAAGTCCCTTAATTTTGGCTATCTGGATGAGAAGCCCATCGACATTGGTCTTATGAAGTTTCTTGGCCTCTGCCCTTCTGCCTCATCTTGGTACTTGGAGTTTACCTCTGCATTCTCCACCTCCTTGGCCCCTTTTATGACCAATGATGTCCCTTCATGAGAGCAAGGGATCAATGACTTCACGGAAGTCCTGCATCTACGGTACCATGGCGCTGCCAAGCCCATAGCACTACTATCCGTTACCTTGCATCTTCATCCCTTCCTTCGCGATCGGTAGATCTGCCTCTGTGGCACTGTGGAGCCACCTCCTCTCTAACCGATGCTTTTCTTTTGGGTAGCTGAGCCACGCTGGACTCGTCGTCGCTTCCTCGCCCCTTTCGACCATCTGCTTCGACACCGCTGTATCCTCCTAGCAGTTCTCCTTGGTCGATGGAAAGACAGACTGTAACTCTCATGCATGGCCTCCGCCATCTTGTTGCAGGGCTCACGCCGATTCTGTTCTCCTTAGCTTCCTTGGTAGTAACGTTCGCTTACTCGGCCTTGTCCTCTGACTTGCCGGGCTCCCTTAAGCGAATGTGAGCACTGAAGCAGTCCAACTCTCCAGCTGCTCTGATTAATCAAGTCCCCTCCATGGGACTCACTGGTACTTGCAATCTGACTACTCTCTCGGTGGTACACGACCCCTATATGCTGACGACCAAGGCTTTCATCTGATGCAAGCTTTGATACATACACACGGAAGACCCGCCTCTGCGGTACTGTGGCATTCACTCCTTGAATCCACTTCTTCTGCTGCATTGTTCACCAAGTGGAGCTCCCACTCGATCATTCACATGATCATGTCCCCCTCCATGGGACTCACTGGTACGTGCACTTGGACTTCTTCCTCGGTGGTATACAGCTTCCATATGTTGATGACTAAGGCTTTCATCCAATACAAGCTTTGATGCACACACGAAGACCTGCCTCTTTGGTACTATGACATTCACACCTTGAATCCATAGCGCTTCTTCTTGTTGTGTCGGACACCAAAGTGGAGCTCATAGTAACTCCTGATCATACCTTCGCATGATTTTTGTCCCTCACGGGACAAGATTGCCTGTATTACATTGCCACGAACTATTCCACCACGATCCGCTGCACCATGTCGCCTCCTGGTGACATCTTTATTGCATACAGATTCTCGTGTGATGAACTCGGACTACGAATTCTCCATGTGTAGCCTCTGCCAACACATCGTAGGGCCTCCGCCATCTCCGATTTTTAGTTCGCTCCCTTGGCAATTCCCCTTCGTCCCCCACTCCTGGGTTACACCTGGATGAAGCATAGCATTAGGACAGTCCGTCACCTAGTAGCTCCTGAAGTCCACTGACTTCGCTAGAGTTGGTGCACCATTGTCTGGATCTTGGGCCTCTATCCCCTACCAACACAATCTTGTTATGCACCTCCTGTTCCTGACAACTCGAATGGCAACACTGTGGCATATTCTTCAAGAGTACCCGTCTCTGTGTCCTCTTGTCCCGTACTAAGGTCTCATGATCCCAACTTTGCCTCCGTAAGTTGAATCACCTTAGTTACTCGATCAAATGCATCTCTGAGGTAGCTTGCATGTGCCTTGAAACTCCCTTCATCTTTGGCACCATGCAAAATAAGTCTGTCCCATCAGAATGGAGAACCCATGGAACGACATGATCCCACTCTTGCCTCTACAAGAGTTCATGCCCTTGACCTCTATCCAAGGAAAACTTCGTGCCTCCGCTCCATGTTCCATCTTCTATGTCGACTCCCTTCTTGCGGCTTGGATACTTCACCGAGTTCCACCCAAGTCACTCTGCTCCTCGATTTGCACTGAGTTGATAGTGGCCCTCACGTCCACCATTCTACGGGTCAGCCCTCTGTTGAGTTCGATTTCTGCATCGACTCTAAGTGTGCCTTCATATGATGTTGTCTTGGATTGCTCCCCCACTTGATCTTGAAATGCATCTACCAATGCATTACCTCCTTTGAGATCATGCGACAACTCTTCATCGCTCACTCGGTCCGTTGAGCTTTGTGGAGATATAGCCTTGAGGAACTCTTCCTTAATATGTGCAGTCTGTTGCACATGATTTTCCCACTGGAGAACTAGGACTTATCTCTCCTGGATATCTGTCCTGCTGGAGCAACTTTTCTCTTTACATACTTCCTACTGGAAGTTTCGGAGACCATCATCCCCTTTGGACTACTCCATCTTGCTGAACTCGAGCTTTGTTCTGCCCCCACAAATATACTTGCTAGATTGCGACCCTTCTCCAATAAAGTCTCCACTGCACCCTTCAAGGTCTAGCAACATGCGGAACTTGTTGCATATTTCAGCCGCCTACGGACATATCCTTTCCATGTCAAAGAGAATGTTCTGATGCTCCATGGCACCGAGTTCTAATCGTGCCTTGGGATGGCCACGAATACTCCGTCACCTGTGTACAAGCCCTTGCATGAGTTCTGAATCCTTCGAGTTAACAATTTCCCTCACCTCTGTGAGCTTTTGCACAACTCTTTCGGTCGTTACGCAACACCTCCCACATTGCACGGTCTCATCTTTCACCAAGCACCCTGCTTTGCCTTAAGCACCGTCAAGTTTGGTTGCCAACGTCGAGCTATAGCTCAAACTTAACCATCCCAATCTTTATGTGCTACGCATTCTTCTTCGCTTGCTTGTCCTCGTGGTGCCTCTCGCGCAAAGGGGTTGGCTGTTCCTTAAATGCTAAACCAGGATGCCCGCTCCTCTGAGTGACTCCTTTCCCTACATCTCAATGTCAGTTTCCCCCAAACGGTTGCATGTTGGCTGTCCTCCACACAGCCTAGCTAGGTCCCCCACATTTGTATGGCAAGTGTTTCTGCGTGTGCTTGTCCCACTCTGATACCACATTGTCATGGGCTTAGCTGATTTTGCCTAAGCCGTGCGGCACCCATGCGTGTCCGTCCGTACAGGTCAGCCCTCCCCGAGATCTCCTAAAATCCCACAGACTTACAAAAAGAGAAAACGGGCCAGAAGAAATAATTCCCATGGGATCCACAAGCAACTGCTCAAGAAAATACTTTATAAAGCCAAAATACAAATTACACCCATGGACATTACAAACTCAGAGAGGTTACACATAAAGGATAATGGTCCATTACAGACCGAAGTCCCCATAAATGCTTATAAGACACACTTGTATTTACAAGCCAAACTGGGCCATAAAGCAAATCAAACTAGGACTACTAAGCCTACTGCAAGCCTACTTCTTGTTGTACAAGATATGTACCTAAATCGAAGGACACGGACTAACACAAGCATTTCATTGAACACCTTATTTACATTATTGTCCGTGACAATGGGCAGGACAGCCTGAAATCTTAACAATCTTAAGATCAGGCGTCTTTCTTTTTCATATCTCATATGGTGTAGACACTACCGACTTTGATGGAACTCTTTTAAGAAAGTAAGCTGCAGTCTCTAGAGTGTACCCCCAGAATAAGATGGGTAGGTCAGCGAAACTCATCATGGACCGCACCATGTCTAACAGCATGCGATTCATATATTCTAATACACCATTGAGTTAAGGTATATAAGGAGGTGTCTACTGGGATAGAATCTCATTGTTCTTGAGGAAATGGGTGAACTCCGTACTCAAGTACTCTACTCCTCGATCTGATCGAAGAGTCTTAATACTCTTTCCAATTTAGTTCTCTACCTCATTCTTATATTTCTTGAATTTCTCGAAGGCCTCATATTTGTAATTCATTAAGTACACGTGTCCTTACCTGGAAAAATCATCAGTGAATATAATAAAGTATGAGTAACCACCTATAGCTTGAGTCGACATGGGACCACATACATCACTATGTATGAGTTCCAATGACTTGGTGGCTTTCTCTCCAGTTCCACTAAAAGAATAGTTGGTCATCTTCCCATGAAGGCAAGGTTTGCAAGTTGCATAGGTCTCATAGTCAAATGGATCTAAGTATCCATCTTTCAACAACTTTTGCTATAGGTATGCATTATTCACGTCATCTTTTTTCCTCTTAGACATATTTATATTCATAATATGTGGAGAAGTGTCTAACACATATAAGCCATTTACAAGGATTCCTCTAGTGATGATCTCATCATCCATAATTATTGAATAACTATTATTCTCAAAAACTAATTTATATCCACTAATTGTCAAATAATAAATAAAAATAATATTTTTGATAATAGAAGTGACAAAATAGCATGCATCTAATGCAAGAATAGCTCCACCAAGTAGATGTAGGGTGACCTCTCTAACAGCAACTGCAGCAACTCTTGCTCCATTGCCCATCTTGAGGTCCATCTCACCTCTAGCCAATCTCGTATGTCTTACCAGAACCTGCAATGAATTACAGATATGATAAACACTCCCAGTATCCAATACCCATGTGTTGTCATGAAAATCTGACAAGTGGAGACTGATCATGAATATACCTGAAGCTTCTCTAAGCTTTTGTCTCACCTTCTTTGCAAGGTAGTCCTTACAGTTTCTCTTCCAATATCTATCTTGACTACAGTGGAAGCATTGTCCTTTGTCCTTTCCCGGGTATTTCTTGACAACCTTTGCCTTACCTGGTCTTTCTTTACCCTTGCCCTTTTTAAGGGTCTTATTGGCCTTCCTTTTCTTTTTGGTCTTACCAATATAGAGAACTGGCTTCTTCTTCTTGATGACACTCTCAGCTTCTCTTAATATATTGAGGAGCTCAAGGAGAGTCACATCAAACTTGTTCATATTAAAGTTAATAATAAATTGTGAAAAGAAATCCAGTAGGGACTAAAGTATAAGATTAATACACAGGTTATCCTATAGGACTATCTATATACTTCATAAAGCGTGTTATCTCATCCTCGCTTATCCTTTCCTCTAGCGTGGGCACAATCATGTTAAGGATATATATAATTTTCTCTTTTGTGAGAACAATTCTCAAATTGCAGAGCTTTTAGACCAATGAGGCGGTTGGCATCAAGTATGCCACATAGGGGTTTTGCAAGCGACAAGCAAGATATAGCATAAATTAAATAACATGCATATTTTACAAAAAATACTATTAAGATATAGACTTCTATCTTAATGTACTCCCACTATTTTCTTGCGAATCACGCGACACCATCGACACGTGAGATGGAAGTCTCCAGTAGACTCTTAGTGGGGATCGGGATCCAATTAGCGTCTTAGTGTAACCTCGAGGGACTCGACTAATTACACTAAGCCCAAAAGGTAGGCAATTCTTGCCAATCACAACTCCTTGTGATTCTCGTCACGTTCGGCCTCAAATCATCATGGTCTCGAGGGACTCGACCAACTATGATATTTAGTTAGGTCATCACCATCCTGATTTGATGATATGCCCTTGAGGGACTCGACCAAGCATACCATATCCTTAGGTCACTGGTAACATCTCTATGTCGTAGGCAAGAACTCAATCATGTAGATAGGTGAGCCTTGAGGGACTCGACCAACTCAACCTATGTCGTGATTCAATTTCTTCCTATAATGATGGAAGGCCACGTGGGTCAATCTTATTGCCTCATGCTTACCAACTTAATATTATCGTAAGAGGGGTTCTTATTTTATATCGGTCTCCTAATATGTCGTGTGACACACATACATATTTAATATATATCTAAATCGTATATATATATATATATATATATATATATATATATATATATCTAGTAGGTGTATAACACATTACATATGCAAGTCACACCAGATGATCATGAGCCATCACCTAATATGACTAAGCCTGAGCCGATAGGCCTAATCACTCACAATAGGATCTACGTATGTCTCAGCGCATCTCCATGCCCTGTGATTGTTGATCTTGTCATCATCGGCTCCGTCGGATCATTACATCACCATGCATCATAATCTCCTGCCACAGCATCATAGGTCCTACTGTCATATCCATGCTCTCGTCGCACCTTTCCATGTAATTACAAATAATCATAGGCACGCAGACCCAATAATAAATGAGAAAAACATAGGCTCATAGGCCCCAATAATAATAATAATAACAATTATACACATTACAACATATGGCTAATGATCATCTATCCACGTCATACATCACATGTACATCATATCATATGTAGGATTACTAGATATATAATAATTTATTAAAGTATTTAATTAATTATTTTTTAAAATTAGGATATGCTCAAAATTTTTAAAATTATCAAGGGCAGTTTTATAATTCTGGATAAGAGAATAGTCCTCGAAATTTTTAGAATTGTCAAAGGTATTTTCATAATTTTGGATGAGAGGATAGTCCTCTGATTTTCAGAATTATTGAGGGAATTTTTGAAATTCTGTACATGAGGACAGTCCTCGAAATTTTTAAAATTATTTAGGGTATTTTTGAAATTCTGTTTAAAACGGATAGGGTGGTCGGCCCTACATATGGGCTGGCTGTGGCTGGCCGCCCCTCCTCCTTGCTATTCTTACTATGAATGGGTTGAACAATTCTACGTAATTCAATCTTATCACACGCAGTTTAAAACGAATTTTTTGTATGAAAACCTTTGCGCTGATACCACTGTTGAGAAACCTCAGCCAGTGTATCACATGTGCGATGGAAATCAAAACAAAAATTAATTTTCCATGCAGATCAAATCGTGTGCAAAAGATTGGGGTCGCGAGAAAAACATAAAAACTGATACCGCGTTGTGTAAGAAATTGATTTTACATAGTGTCACGGACTTAGCTGAATTTGCCTAAGCCGTGCGGCACCCTCGCGGCACTCCCGAAGACTTAGCTAAAATTACCTAAGTCGTGGAGCAACCTTGTCCACTATTCCGGACTTAGCGGAGATTGCCTAAGTCATAAAAAGCCCAACGAGTTATCTGTCTACAAAGGGTTAGCCCTTTTACAACCTCTTAAGGTCCCATAGGACCTACAAAGAAGAAGTTGATTAGCTTAAAAGCGAGCAACGGACACGTCCCGGCGTCTCGCAAAGCGGAAAGCTATACAAGCAATTTATCGAACACCTTGAGTGCAGCAAAGAAAAGAGAGAAAGAGAGCGAAATAGGACTTTAGAGGGTTGTAGGAATGGTCGCAAGTCCACAAACGACGGTTCCCAAGGTATCGAATGCAAGATAAGTTCGATTGCTAATGAATGCCTACGCCCGACATATACTCGGAACCCCATCTAGCCTGATACCACCCGCGGGGTTCCAAGGTGCTGAAATGATTGACATTTCACACCACTCAGAAAGGTTGCTGCAGCATATGAAAAAGACCCAAAAATAGGATTGTTTTGGGCTGTTTTGGCTCCACGCAGTAAGCGATCATTCTGCAGCCTTCTACACTACTTTTGCTCACATTTCTTAGGTAAAAACACATAAACTCAAGGCAAAACAGGCTGCCAAACATATGTACAAGCAAGAAAAAGTGACGAATGGTTCAAGGAGCAAAGGCATTATGGTTGAGCGACGACCGTTCAAGAAAAAGTGACGAATGGTTCAAGGAGCAAAGGCTTCTTCTGGCTCCCAACTAGCTTTTGTTTGAGGAAGCTTTTGCCACTTCACCAAGTACTCTATTTGCTATGCTCCATTGGGTAGCTTTATCTTACAATCCACTAGAATAGTTTCAACTCGCTTCTCGTAAGAGGCTCCGGTGGGGGGTAGTCGAGTTGGAACATTTCAAGAATCATCTCGCGAATCTGAGTGGTAGGCTTTCAAGTTGCTCGCATGGAAGATGTTGTGAATTTCATGCTAGCAATTGCAACTTTTATGACACATTGCCTACTCTATTGATGATTGGAAAAGGTCCTTCATACTTGCGTACCAATCCTTTGTGCACTTTGTGTCTAAAGAACTAGAGTGATACTGGTTGGAGCTTCACCAACACCATATTACCAACTTTAAATTCTTGTGGTCGCCTTCCCAAGTCTCCCCACTTCTTCATCTTTTTGGCCGCCTTCTTCAAGTAAGCCTACTCAATATCTGCATTGCGATGTTGCCAACATTAAATTCTTGTGGTCGCCTTCCCAAGTCTGCCCACTTCTTCATCTTTTTGGCCGCCTTCTCCAAGTAAGCCTACGCAATATCTGCATTGTGATGTCATTCCTTTGCAAAGTGATAAGCTGATGGGCTACTCCCTGTATAACCAATAACCAAGGTATAAGGAGTTGATGGTTGTTGTCCCATAATAATCTTAAATGGGCTCTTGTTGGATGCAGAGCTCCGCTACAAGTTATATCTCATATAAGTTGCAACTGCCAGCATGGTTCAGAATTCATAACGTCTTCCAAACGAGCAACATGAAAGCCTACCACTCAGATCCGCAAGATGATTTTCGAAATATTCTAACTCAACTACCCCCCACTAGAGCCTCTTATGAGAGCAAGTTGAAACTATTCTAGTGGATCGCAAGATAAAACTACCTAATTGTCACGAGTATAGCTGATTTTACCTAAGCCATGCGGCACTCATGCATGTTCGTCCGCAAAGGTCAGCCCTCCCCGAGATCTCCTAAAGTCCCTTAGATTTACAAAAATAGAAAACAGGCCAGAATAAGTAATTCCCATAGGATCCATAAGCAACTGCTCAAGCAAATACTTTATAAAGTCAAATACAAATTACACCCATGGACATTACAAACTCAGAGAGGTTGCACACAAAGGATAATGGTCCATTACAGACCGAAATCCTCACAAGTGCTTATAAGACACACTTGTATTTACAAGCCAAACTTGGCCATAAAGCAAAACAAACTAGGGTTGCTAAGCCTACTACAAGCCTGCTTCTTGTTGTACAAGATATGTACCTAAACCGAAGGACACGGACTAACACAAGCATTTCATCGAACACCTTATTTACATTGTTGTCTGTGACATTCTCCCCCACTTATTCCTTCGACGTCCTCGTCGAAGCCACTATAGACGCTACATCTCCTCGCATTCTGCTGAATCTTCAATCTTCTGCATTGGCTACAACACGCCCCTTTGGCTCTTAGCCGATCTCCACCGTTGTTGTTGAGTAGTCGAACTCTGATCTGTCATGCTGCTTCAACTCACCAATGACTGAATCTGGTGTGGGGTTGGCTGAGTTGTGCTGATCCTTGTTGGTTCTCGCAGATCCCTCTGATGAAGGAAAAGACCTGCCTTATTATGCGCCAGTATCGCAGTATACTTATATTGCTTGAATTGGGTAGATGCTTGTTGGAGCTTTAATGAGCATCGCCTCGCAGACTTTAAAGTTTTTAAGGTCCTTTATCCATAATGTTTGCCCATTGAACCTTCTTCCACTGTTAGTTGTCACTTCCAAGTATGTTCGCATCACTTCCTCTTTTGATTAATCAATTGGGAAATGAAGTAAAAAATCTACTCTCAGTAGTACTGATCACCAACGGTGTGGATTTGACAACTATTATCTTCTATAAGCTTTCTTTGAAGCGTCACTGAACTTGTGCAGAGCTTCCCTGCTTGGATAAGTAAGAGAACCGGGATACTTGGCATCACCCATTTTCTTTGTAGTTGAGACGGTAAGGTTACTTAGCTTCGCTCACCTCCTCGAGTTAAGAGAATTGGGGTACTCGATTTCGCCCATTCTCTCGAGTTGAGAAGGCAAAGGTTACTTGATTTTGCCTACCTCCTCAAGTTTGTACTTGAAGTGTTTGCACTCCTTGCGTTGAGTTAGCTACTGTGATTCGACTTCTCACTGCCATTGAACTTCTGGAATGCAAGAAGTTTTGCTCAAAAAGAGTAAAAAGTTTACCCCAACTTGGAATCCCCCAACTTGGAGTAAGTCTTTGATAGATCTGGTCACCTCTGGATTGTACCATCTTCTCCATCACCTTTGCTTCCTACTCCTCTTGAGTAGAAAGGTATAGTACCGTGTACTGCCTACTTCATTCCTTGGTCGAGCACTCCAGCATCAACCCGAAGTCCCTTAATTTTGGCTATCTTGATGAGAAGCCCATCGACATCGGTCTTACGAAGTTTCTTGGCCACTGTGGCACTATGGTGCTCCTCCGAGTCCACATTTCTAACCAATGCTTTGCTTCTGGGTAGCTTAGCCCCGTTGGACTCGTCCTTGCTTCCTCGCCCCTTTCGAACACCTACTTCGACACCACTGTGTCCTCCTAGCAGTTCTCCTTGGTCGATTGAAAGACAGACTACAACCCTGATGCATGGCCTCCGCCATCTTGTTGCAGGGCTCGCGTCGATTTTGTTCTCCTTAGCTTCCTTGGTAGCAACGTTCGCTTACTCGGCCTTGTCCTCTGACTTGCCAAGCTCCCTTAAGCGAATGTAAGTACTGAAGCAGTCCAACTCTCTAGCTGCTCCGATTATACATTAGTATAATCAAGTCCCCTCCATGGTACACAGCCCCCATATGCTGATGACCAAGGCTTTCATCCGATGCAAGCTTCGATGTATACACACGGAAGACCTGCCTCTGCGGTACTTTGGCATTCACTCCTTGAATCCACAACCCTTCTTGTCGTTGCATTGTTCACCAAAGTGGAGCTCCCAACAGCTCCTGATCATTCACATGATCACGTCCTCCTCCATGGGACTCTATGGTGCTTGCACTTGGACTTCTTCCTTGGTGGTATATGGCTCCCATATGCTGATGACTAAGGCTTCCATCCAATGCAAGCTTCGATGCACACACGAAGACCCACCTCTATGGTACTACAACATTCACTCCTTGAATCTATAGCCCTTCTTCTTGTTGTGTCGTACACCAAAGTGGAGCTCCTAGTAACTCCTGATCATATCTCTGCATTATCTTGTCCCTCAAGGGACAAGATTGCCTGTATTGCATTGACATGCACTATTCCACCACAATCTGCTGCACCATGTCACCTCTTGGTGATATCTTTATTGCATACAGATTCTCGTGTGATGAACTCAGACTACGACTTCTCCACATGTGGCCTCTGCCAACACATCATAGGGCCTCTGCCATCTCCGATTTTTAGTTTGCTCCCTTGGCAATTCCTCTTCGTCCACCCACTCTTGGGTTACACCTGGATAAAGCATAGCTCTAGGACAGTCTGTTACCTAGTAGCTCCTGAAGTCCCCTGACTTCGCTAGAGTTGGTGCACCATTGTCTGGATCTTGGGCCTCTATCCACTACCAGCATAATCTTGCTATGCACCCCTTATTCATGACAACTGGAATAGTAATACTGTGGCATATTCTTCAAGAGTACATGCCTTTGCGTCCTCTTGCCCCGTACTAAGGTCTCCTGATCCTAACTTTGCCTTCGTAACTTAAATCACCTTAGTTACTTCATCAAATACATCTCTGAGGTAGCTTGCATGTGCCTCGAAGCTCATCTTTGGCACCAGGCAAAATAAGTCTATCCCATCAGAATGAAGAACCCATGAAACGACATGATCCCACTCTTGCCTCTACAAGATTTCATGCCCTTGACCTCTGTCTAAGGACAGCTCCGTGCCTCCGCTCTATGTTCCATCTTCTATGTCGACTCCCTTCATATGGCTTGGATACTTCACCGAGTTCCACCTAAGTCGCTCTGCTCCTCGATTTGCATTGAGTTGATAGTGGCCCTCACGTCGACCATTCCACGGGTCAGCCCTCTGTTGAGTTCAATTTCTGTATCGACTCTAAGTGTGCCTTCATATGATGTTACCTTGGATTGCTCCCCCACTTGATCTCGAAATGTATCCACCAATGCATTACCTCCTACAAGATCATGCGACGACTCTTCATCGCTCACTCGGTCCGTTGAGCTTTGTGGACATATCACTTTGAGGAACTCTTCCTCAATATGTGCAGTTTGTTGTACATGATTCTCCCACTAAAGAACTAGAACTTATCCCTCCTGGATATCTGTCCTGCTGGAGCAACTTTTCTCTTTACCTACTTCCCACTGGAAGTTTCGGAGACCACCATTCCCTGTAGACTACTCCGTCTTGCTGAACAACTTATGCCTTGTTCTGCCCCCGCAAATGTACTTGCTAGATTGCGACCCTTCTCCAATATAGTCTCCACTTCACCCTTCAAGGTCAAGCAACGTGTTGAACTTGTTGCACATTTCAGCCGCCTACGAACATATCCTTTCCATGTCGAAGAGAAAGTTATGATGCTCCATGGCACCGAGTTCTAATCGTGCCTTGGGATGGCCACGAACACTCCATCATTCGTGTACAAGCCCTTGCATGAGTTCCGAATCCTTCGAGTTAACAATTCCCCTCACCTCTGTGAGCTTTTGCACAACTCTTTTGGTCGTTACATAACACCTCCCACCTTGTACGGTCTTATCTTTCACTAAGCGCCTTGCTTTGCCTTGAGCACCATCAAGTTTGGTTGCCAATGTCGAGCTATAGCTCGAACTCAACCATCCCAATCTTTGTATGCTACGCATTCTTCTTCGCTTGCTTGTCCTCATGATGCCTCTCGCGCAAAGGGGTTGGCTATTCCTTGAATGCCAAACCAGGATGCCTGCTCCTCTAAGCGACCCCTTTCCCTACATCTCAATGTCTGTTTCCCCCAAACGGTTGTGCGTGCTGGCTGTCCTCCACATAGCCTAGCTAGGTCCCCCACGTTTGTATGGCAAGTGTTTCTGTGTGTGCTTGTCCCGCTCTGATACCACATTGTCACGGGCCTAGCTAGGTCCCCCATGTTTGTTCAATCTCCAATGTCTTCTCACACATATACATATTTAATATATATCTACATCGTATGTAAAAAAAAAATGTCTATATATATATATATATATATATATATATTAGGTGCATAATCAATCACATATCACATATGTATATCACATCAGATAATCATGAATCGTCACCTTATGTGATCAGGCCTGAGCTAGTGGGCCCCATCACTCACAATAGGATCTATATATGTATTGGTGCATCTCCATGCCCTATGATTATCTATCTCACCATCATCGGTTCTGTCAGCTCCTCGGCGCATCACTATGTGTCACGATTGCCCGTCTTGACATTATGGGTCCCATTGATACTTCCACGCTCCCATCATACCTATTTATGTAATTACATCATAATCACAGGCACGTAGGCCTAACAATAAATAAGAAAAATGAAGTCTCGTAAGTCATAATAATAATAATCACATACACACATCACATCACATGGTCCATGATCATCTGTCCATATCATACATCACATGTATATATCATCATGTAGGACTACTAGAGAAATAATAATTAATTAAACTATTTAATTAATTAAAATTTTGAAATTTTGGGATACCCTACCATAGTGTCACGAATGGTCATCGCTCAACCGCAACGCCTTCGCTCCTTAAACCATTCGTCACTTTTTCTTGCTTGTACATATGTTCGACAGCTTGTTTTGCCATGAGTTTATGTGTTTTTACCTAAGAAATGTGAGCGAAAGTAGTGTAGAAGGCTGCAGAACGATCGCTCGTTGTGCGAGGCCAAAACAGCCCTTCTTTTGGGTCTTTTTCGTGTGCTGCGACAACCTTTCTGAGTGGTGTAAAATGTCAGCCATTTCAGCACCTTGGAACCCCCTAGGTGGCACCGGGCTGGATGGGGTTCCGGGTATATGTCGGGCGTAGGCGTTCATTAGCAATTAAACTTGTCTTGCGTCCGATACCTTGGGAACCATCGTTTGTGGACTTGCGACCATTCCTACAACCCTCCAAAGTCCTATTTCGCTCTCTTACTCTCTTTTCTTTATTGCACTTAAGGTGTTCGACAAATTGCTTGTATAGCTTTTCGCTTTGCGAGATGCCGGGACGTGTCCATCGCCCACTTCTAAGCTAATGAACTTCTTCTTTGCAAGTCATACGGGACCTTAAGAGGTTGTAGGAGGGCTGACCCTTTACGGATAGATAACGTGTTGGGCGTTTCAGGACTTAGGCAATCCCACCTAAGTCCGGAACAGTGGGCAAGGTTGCTCCATGACTTAGGCAATTTTAGCTAAGTCTTCGGGAGTGCCGCGAGGGTGCTGCACGGCTTAGGCAAATTCAGCTAAGTCCATGACAGTGTGGTATCAGAGCAGGCAAGCAATTCATATAATGGCGGAGACCCGCCTTGATATTCTTGAAGCGAGCGTGGAGGAACTCTACCAAGGCCAATGAAGGCTACTTGGGGTAGAGAGCTCACTAGAAGAAGTTGAATCTCGGATCGAGAATGTTGAATCCCTGATTGATCAACTAACAGAGGATACCAAAGATTCCGTACGACATCTATATGAAGTTGTGGCAGAACTCACGACTAAGGTGATGGTGTTAACAAGGACTCTTGATGTGGAAGGGAACAACACCCGCACTGCGCCACCACAAAACTTTAGGGCACCAGAGCCGCAGTGCTACGGAGGTGCTAGGGATGCCAAAGAGCTTAAAAATTTCTTGTTCGACATGGAACAATATTTTCGTGCTATAAGGCTCGATTCTGAGGAAACCAAAGTTGCTAAAGCAGCAATGTATATGAATGGGGATGCAAAACTTTAGTGGCAAACCTGTTGGGAAGTGATCCAGCAAGGTCGATGTCAAGTGGATATATTGGGAGACTTAAAGTGAGAGTTGAGAACTCAGTTCTTGCCCGAGAACACAGAGTTTGTCGCAAGAAGGAAACTGAAACAACTCCGCCAAAGTACAATAATCCGAGACTATGTGAAATAATTTTTCCCACTGATGCTGGATATATAGGACATGCCTGAGAAAGACAAGTTATTCAGCTTCCTCGATGGCTTGAAGCCATGGGCATGACAAGAACTACATCGGAGGAATGTCACCGACGTAGTGGGGGCAATTCAGTCACAGAAAGGCTAACTAACTTTATTTCTTCAGAGGATTTGAGAAAGAAGAAACAATCTTCTGGAAATCGCCCATCTAAATACTCTCGAGCCAAGGAGTCTGGGGGCAAGTAAAAGAAGAAGAATTTCCACAATGCACCGAGCTCAAGAGGTAGAGTCCCAAAGCCTACTGGATGCTTCTTGTGTGGAGGACCGCACATGGTGAGAGAGTGCCCACAAAAACAAGCACTCAATGCTTTAACGACATCGATTCTACCCCGTAAGTCAGACAAGGGCAAAGCTATCGCCCGTAGTTCGAGCAGTTCTGACTCCAATAGTGATAGTGAGGCATCGTAAGGACTCTGGATGGGAGTAATGCATTTGTTGAATGCGTGCGGGGTCAAGTGGGAGAGAATACAAAGATAAAGCCACCGAAGGTAGGAAGCAGCGAGTTGATGTATGTGGACATCAAGCTTAATGGCCGAACAACCCATGCAATGGTGGATAAGGGCGCGACCCACAATTTTATTACCGATCGCAAAGCTAAGCGACTAGGATTAATCTTGGAGAAGAGCCCATGTCATATGAAGGCAGTGAACTCAGAGGCCAAGCGGATCTCCGAACAAGCAAAGGGGGTCTTCATCAAGATCAGGACATGGAGTGGGAGCACAAACTTGATGGCGGTGCCATTGGACGACTTCCAAGTGATTCTCAGAATGGAGTTTATGCGCACAGCAAAGTTAGTGCCAGTACCATTCCTGAACTTCTTGTGTCTAATGGGAGGCGATGATCCCTACATGATTCTAGTTTCTTGAGAAGGAACCAAGGACCTACAACAAATATTAGCTTTACAATTGAAAAAAGGGGTGCGAAAATGTGAATTAACCTTTGTAGCTGCTATGAAGCTAGAGACACTTGACGGGGAGGCCATTCAAGAACCTACTGTTATCGCGAACATCCTAAAGGAGTTCTCAGATGTGATGCCAACAGAGTTGTCGAGATCTCTACCACCACGCAGAGGCGTGGATCATCGGATTGAGCTGGAGCCGGGAGTTAAGCCTCCAGCGAGAGCACCATACCGCATGGCCTCTCCAGAGTTGGCAGAACTGAGGAAGTAGTTAGATGAACTGCTAAGCGGTAGTCTCATCCGCAGTTCCAAAGCACCTTTTGGAGCTCTAGTCCTGTTTCAGAAGAAACAAGATGGGAGCCTCCGATTATGCATTGATTATCGAGCCCTCAACAAGATGACGGTGAAGAATAAGTACCCTATCCCGCTCATCGCGGACTTGTTCGATCAATTGGGCAAGGCAAAGTACTTCTCCAAACTCGACCTTCGGTCAGGGTATTGGCAGGTGCGCATTGCAGAAGGTGATGAGGCGAAGACTACCTGTGTGACCAGGTATGGAGCATTCGAGTTCTTGGTGATGTCTTTCGGCTTAACCAACGCTCCGGCCACATTCTGCACTCTCATAAACCAGCTGTTCAAAGAATATCTGGATAAGTTTGTGGTCGTCTACTTAGACGACATCGTCGTCTATAGCCAAACACTTAAGGAGCATGTTAGACACCTCCGAACAATTTTCAAAGTTCTCAAGGAGAACACCTTGTTCGTGAAGAGGGAAAAGTGCTACTTCACCCAAACGAAGATTTTATTCTTGGGGCATCGAATTGGGAATGGGTCCATTCGAATGGACATGGCTAAGGTGCAAGCTGTGGTGGACTGGCGAACACCAAAGAAGGTGCCAGAGTTGAGATCCTTCCTTGGGTTTGTCAACTATTATCGGCACTTCATAGCTGGATATTCGAAGCGTGCAGCTCCACTGATGGAGTTGCTAAAAAAGAAGCAATCCTAGAGACGGTCGGACAAATGTGAGGCGGCATTTCAAGACCTGAAGACTACTGTGTTAGAAGAACCTGTACTCAAATTATCAGACTATGGAAAGTCTTTTGAAGTCCATACCGATGCTGCTGACTTTGCTATTGGAGGAGTTCTTATGCAGGAGGGTCATCCAGTAGCCTACGAGAGTCGCAAGCTCAACGAGACCGAGCGGCGATATCCTGTGCATGAGAAGGAGATGACAGCGGTGGTCCACTGTCTACGAGTGTGGCGACAATACCTTCTGGGAGCACCATTTGTACTGAGGATAGACAATGTCGCATTGAGTTACTTCCAAACTCAAAAGAAACTCTCCCCAAAGCAAGCACGATGGCAGGACTTCTTGGCTGAGTTCGACATGGTGATGGAGTACAAACCCGAAAAAGCAAATGTCGTGGCTGATACATTGAGTCGGAAAGTGGAGCTAGTGAATGCTATACAGTAGGAGGGCGGAGGCCAAGCAAGTCAATTGCACTCCAACTTTCTTTCCAGGATCAGGGATGGACTGTACCGAGATCCTCAGGCAGTGACTCTGATTCAACTCATCAAAGAGAGCAAGGCACGATGATTCTGGGTCTAAGATAGACTCGTCTACACCAAGGGGAACAGAGTTTATGTCCCACGGGCGGATAACTTATGGCGTGAACTCTTGAAAGAGTGTCACGATTCCCTTTGGGCTGGACATCTGGGTATCCACCGAACAATGGCTCTCGTGCAGAGGGCCTTCTATTGGCCGAAGATGGGGACAGATGTGGAGGAATATGTTCGAACATGCCTTACTTGTCAACAGGACAAGATGGAGCAGCAGAAGCTAGTGGGACTTTTGGAGCCGTTGCCCGTACTAGAAAGGCCATGGGAGAGCATTTCTTTGGACTTCATATCAAGCTTGCCAGCAGTAGGGGGAATTGGGTCGATACTCGTGGTAGTTGATCGGTTTTCGAAGTATGCAACATTCATTGCTGCACCCCTATATTGCGGCTAAGTTGATGATGAAGAATGTGGTTAAGTATTATAGAGTCCCACACAACATCATTAGTGATCGAGATTCTTGGTTCTTTGGACGATTCTGGACCGAGTTGTTCAAGTTGTTAGGATCTAAATTATACTTCTCCACAAGCCTCCACCCTCAAACGGATGGCCAAACAGAAAGAATTAACTCATTCTTGGAGTAATATCTTTGGCACTACGTGAGTGCCAACCAACGAGATTGGGTGAAGGTGTTGGACATAGCCCAATTCTCCTATAACTTGCAGCGGAGCTCTGCATCCAACAAGAGCCCATTTGAGATTATTACGGGACAACAACCATCAACTCCTTACACCCTAGTTATTGGTTATACAGGGAGTAGCCCATTAGCCTATCACTTTACAAAGGAATGGCATCGCAATGCAGATATTACGCGGGCTTACTTGGAGAAGGCGGTCAAAAAGATGAAGAAGTGGGCAGACTTAGGAAGGCGACCACAAGAATTTAAAGTTGGTGACATGGTGTTGGTGAAGCTCCAACCAGCATCACTCTAGTTCTTTAGACACAAAGTGCACAAAGGATTGATATGCAAGTATGAAGGGCCTTTCCCAATCATCAGCAGATCAGGTAATGTCTCATACAAGTTGCAACTGCCAACATGGTTCAGAATTCACAACGTCTTCCATGTGAGCAACTTGAAAGCCTACCTCTCAGATCTGCAAGATGATTCTCAAAATGTTCCAACTTGAGTACCCCCCACTAGAGCCTCTTACGATAAGCGAGTTGAAACTATTCTAGCGGATCGTAAGATAAAGCTACCCACTGGAGCACAGCAAATAGAGTACTTGGTGAAGTGGCAAAAGCTTCCTCAAACAGAAGCCAGATGGGAGCCAGAAGACGCCCTACGACATAAAGAAGCTCGCGTCAAAGCCTACTAACAAGCGTCGATGGGGCCGTCAACAGTTTAAGTGGGGGAGAATGTCACGAACGGTCGTCACTCAACTACAATGCCTTTGCTCCTTGAACCGTTCGTCACTTTTTCTTGCTTGTACATATGTTTAGCAGCTTGGTTTGCCTTGAGTTTATATGTTTTTACCTAAGAAATGTGAGTGAAAGTAGTGTAGAAGGCTGCAGAACGATCGCTCATTGCATGGAGCCAAAATAGCCCAAAACAGCCCTATTTTTGGGTCTTTTTTGTGTGTTGTGTCAACCTTTCTGAGCGGTGCGAAAAATGGCAGCCCTGTTTTTCGTGTGTTGTGGCACCGGGCTGGATGGGGTTTCAGGTATATGTCGGGCGTAGGCGTTCATCAACAATTGAACTTGTCTTGTATCCGATACCTTGGGAACCGTCGTTTGTGGACTTGCAACCATTCCTACAACCCTCCAAAGTCCTATTTCGCTCTCTTTCTCTCTTTTCTTTGATGCAATCAAGGTGTTCGACAAATTACTTTTATAGCTTTCAGCTTTGCGAGACGCCGGGACGTGTCCATCGCTCGCCTCTAAGCTAATCAACTTCTTCTTTGCAGGTCCTACGGGACCTTAAGAGGTTGTAAGAGGGTTGACCCTTTGTGGACAGATAACGCATTGGCCATTTCATGACTCAGGCAATCCCAACTAAGTCTGGAATAGTGGGCAAGGTTGCTCCACGACTTAGGCAATTTCAACTAAGTCTTCGGGAGCGCCACGAGGGTGCCGCATGGCTTAGGCAAATTCAGCTAAGTCCGTGACAATATAGTATCAGAGCAGGCAAGAAATTCATATGAACAGCGAAGAAGATTTGCAATCTCGCCATGGTGAAACATCGTGGTGAATCGAGCAAGATGGGGCAAGCCGGACCCTTGCTCCAAGCAGTCGCAGGTAGGCTGCAAGTGCAAACTCGCTCGCAAACTGTGAGAGCCACTCATGAGGAGCTTTACAGTGAACAAGATGAGCATGAAGTTAGGTATTCTCCACGAGGGGAGGAGGCGCCATCTGGAGTGCCAACCGGGAAAAAGAGCCACAATGTCACGGACAACAATGTAAACAAGGTGTTCGATGAAATGCTTGTGTTAATTAAGTTGATTTGGGTTCTTTCCAAATTTAACTCAATTGGGACTCAAACTCTAACTATGACTTAATGATTATAACACTTAATGACCAATTAAGCTTAAATAAAACCTAACTCTCATATAATCTGGTAGCCTCCGGCATTCTTGCGGTAAGTCCTCCGATCTTCTTCCCGGTGATCTCCCTTCATGTTCCCAATGAGCTTCTCAATCCCTTTGGCAATCTCCTAGTGAACTCCCAACGAGATACCACATCATCATCCGAACTCGGCCCAATGCCTAAGCTTGATCTTGGTCCGTTATCTAATTGTAACTCCATTGATTCTATTATAGTTTGTCCTACAAAATACTAATTATGACTTAATTAAATAGAATCAAAATTATTAAAACATCTATTACAAGACCATCCTAACTTCCACTAAGCTTTTCGGCTACCCCGACAATCTTCCGACGAGTCTTGGTCTTCTTCTAGCGAACTCTCTTGCGTCATCCTATTAAGCTCTCGATACCCTCGGCGAGCTTCCGACGCACTCCTCGCGAGTTCCCAACCGCATCGACTCGATGTATGGACTTAACTTTGATCAATCCTAATTGTAATAATTCTTCTATCGTAATTAATCTTGTATCAATCAACTTCTAATAATCTTGTTAGATCAATAATTCATCAATTGATATCATCATCAAAATTCAAGATTCAATAGTTTTATGAAACTATGCTTGATGAATTAATGATGGATTATAACCATGCTTAATGAGTTTATATTTTGAAATTATGTATGATGATCTTTTTGTGGTTTGTGGCTTATTGATCTTCGCCATAATGAAAGCTCTTTCTTGTATGAAATAAAAATAGAATATATTTTTTTAATTTTTTATCTTATAAATTTTTAAAAAAGAGATTAATGAATCAAATATGTTATTTTTTATGAATCTCTTGAACTATGAAAGTGATTTTTTGATGATTTGAGCTTGAATAAGTTATTATCATGATTTTTGGTAAGTTTAGAAAATGAAACTTGAAATCTTTATATCAATACTTTGATTATAAACTTTACTTAAATTTCCTAATTGCTACTTTGACAATGACTAAGGGAGAAACAAAAGTGATATTTTACAATAACGAATTTAAATACTTTGACTATGAAAAACTTTGATTGGACGAGGAGTAATTTGTTAACAAAAAAAATTATGAATTTTAAATACATGAGATTTGCATTATTGGATTTCTATTTTACTTGGAATTTTGAATACATAAGATTTCTTAATTAATTTTGTTGAAATTTACAAACCATAAGAAGGGGCAAATTTATTAATTTAAATCATGTCTTTTGGTACTTAAAGATTTGATTTTATGACTTAATCTCCTTGTACTTTTGGGTATAATTTGAATATGGATATTAAAAAGAAATTATGCAATCATATTTCTTTCTTAAAAATGATAAAAAGTGGTAGACAAAATTATCAATATGATTGAAAGCAAATTAGATATGATAACATTGAATGAAAAATAATTTGCTTAGAAAAAATTGAATTTTAGATTTTCTAAATACAAGCAAAATGCACGATTTGCTACCTTGCTTAAAATTTGTATAAGATATATTAAATTACATGGGTAGCTCTTGATTTTTTAATTTTAAAATTTACACCTATAAAATTAAGTATTTTTATGATGTTTTTTACTTATCTATCTTTATTTTACCTTCTTGTTCACACAAAGTGGAGAAAGAAAATCACTAGCATTTCAAGAGGCCGATAAATCTATTAATTTCATATTGAATCTCTTGAAATTGATTTTGATAATTTTGAAATTGAATGAGTTCTTTATCTATATCATGATTTTGATTCCTTGGAATTATAACTTGAAATCTTTTATGAATCAAGATCTTTTATTATGTATTCTCATAATATTTAAAAGGAAATTTTTATATACATCATGATCTTGACAACTTGGGATTTCGTATGCATGAATCAAAATATTTTATTCTCCTATGATTTATCTCTTGATTTAAATGAATTAAATTGCATGGGTAGATATCAATTCTTGGATTTCAGAATTCACATCTAAAAGATTGAGCCCTATTTTTTTCATATAATGTCTTACACTCCCCTCTCTTGTTTTTTCTTTAGTATCCAAAGAAAGGGAAGAAAATTTTTCAAAAGAAAATTATGTTTTTATCTTATTAAGTGGAAGCAAAACTTGTTTGCTTGCATGATGTAAATTGTTAACTTGAATATTGCAAAGAAAGTAAAATTTTGCTAACTTGCACTTCTCAAGAAAGAAGAAAGAACTCACTAGCTTGCATGTTCTAAAGTGATTAAAAATTTACTAAATTGCTAAGCTTTCATATCAAAAATTTACTAATTACACTTCTTTTTGTTGATAACAAAGGGGGAGAAGATATAATGATGAGAAATCATATATAGTGATAATGCATATTGATTTTTAAAAATATACATGATGATTTAAAACAAAAATCATGATTTTATTATAATAATATGATGGTGCAATTAAAATTATTTTAACTTGGACTTTTGAGCTCATCTTAATATTCTTTTTGAAATTTATTAATATCTCTTCTAAATGATGTTTTGTAAAACTCATGTGCTTTAAAATTCTTAGCCCTATATTTCATCTTTTTGTTGATGACAAGAGAGGAGAAATATATACTTATGACACATGACATTAAGAAATATACATTGATCACACAATAGTAATCATATACTTGAATATCTTAGATATCTTTTGAAAATTATGATTTAATGACTTGATACAAATTTGTGTTGAAATTTACATAGAATGTCTGATTGCTTAAATTTAAGAGTGTGTGATTCTCTTAAATTTAAGTGACATAGATTTAGGGGGAGTTAGGATTAACTCTTATTATCAATTGATTATCATCATCAAAAGGGATAGATTATTGAATCTCAGATTTTGATGATGAAATCAATTGATAGGCTATTAATCTAACATTGGTTGTTAGAAGTTGATTGATGCAGGATAAACTACGACAGAGAGAATATGACAATCAGAATTGGTTAAAGTCAAATCCATGCACGGGGCCAGGGTTCGGATGATGCGGTTAGGAACTCCTCAAGAGTGCATCGAAAGCTCACTGAGAGTATCAGGAGCTTGCTAAAATGGCACAAGGAAGTTCACCGAAAGAAGACCGAGACTCGTCGGAAGATTGTCAGGGGTATCCGAAACACTTGCTGGGAGTTGGGAAGGTCATGACTGTCACGGACAATAATGTACACAAGGTGTTCGATGAAATGCTCGTATTTGTCCATGTCGTTCGGTTTAGGTACATATCTTGTACAACAAGAAGCGGGCTTGCAGTAGACTTAGCAGCCCTAGTTTGATTTGCTTTATGACTAAGTTTGGCTTGTAAATACAAGTGTGTCTTATAAGCACTTGTGGGGACTTCGGTCTGTAATGGACCATTATCCTTTTTGTGCAACCTCTCTTAGTTTGTAATGTCCATAGGTGTAATTTATATTTTGGCTTTATAAATTGTTTTCTTGAGCAGTTGCTTGTGGATCCCGGGGGAATTGGTTCTTCTGGCCCATTTTCTCTTTTTGTGAGTCTACGGGACGTTAGGAGATCTCGGGGAGGGCTGACCTATGCGAACGAACACACATGGGTGCCGCACGACTTAAGCAAAATCAGCTAAGCCTGTGACAATGTGGTATCAGAGCGGGACAAGCACACGCAGAAACACTTGCCATACAAACGTGGGAGACCTAGCTAGGCTGTATGGAGGACAACCAGCACGCGCAACCGTTTGGGGGAAACGGACATTGAGATATAGGGAAAGGAGTTGCTCAGAGGAGCGGGCATCCTGGTTTGGCATTCAAGGAATAGCCAACCCCTTTGCGCGAGAGGCACCACGAGGACAAGCAAGCGAAGAAGAATGCGTAGCACACAAAGATTGGGATGGTTGAGTTCGAGCTATAGCTCAACGTTGGCAACCAAACTTGACAGTGGTCAAGGCAAAGTGAGGCGCTTGGTGAAAGATAAGACCGTGCAAGGTGGAAGGTGTTGTGTAATGACCGAAAGAGTTGTGAAAAGCTCACAGAGATGAGGGGAATTGCTAACTCGAAGGATTCGGAACTGTAACACCCCTCATTTCCGAATTTTCGTATAAATTTCTGGTGATAATGCAAGCATTTATTTTAAATTGATAAAAGAAATAGAGTATGAATCAGAGGTAACTTATTTAGTAAGATTTGGGTGATCTGTTCAAAAAAAAAAAAGAAAGAATCTGAGGACGTATATGTAAACCCTGAAGACCTAATCCTAAATGTACTAAATACAAGGACTAAATTACAAAATGTATAAAATGACAAATTCTACCGTTTAAGCCTCTCTGCCTTTATTTTTAAGGAAGCAGAGAAGGCAGCTGCGTGGATGATGAGGGAAAAAAAAAGAAAGAAAGAAAGAAGAAGAAGAAGAAGAAGAAAATTGGGGCTTTAAGGGTTCTTGCTCAAATCTTTTCACTTAGGGTCAAAATTATCAAAGACAAGTGTTCTAACCCCATCCTATAGAATCTTTAGTCTCTGTTTTTATGTGGATTCAAAATAAATTGAAGGATTTCTATTTAGAAACTGATATGTCTCTCGTTGGACATAGAACCATGGATTCTGAAGTTTTTCGGTAAACTGACCCCTATACACTATTTTAGCTACAAGTTTCAGTACAAAGTGTGAATTCAGGCAAGAACTATTTTGTTTGAAATTAGACTCTTATATATTCCTTTTTACACTGATTTTGTAGATTTTGAACACCGAATACTTACCCAAACATCTGTTTCAAATGAGCCTATAGACGCTGTAAAATAGGGTTCAAGATTTCTGACCTGTCAATACTAAAATGCCTATAACTCCCTGTTGAAAATTCTGATATATACTAAACTGATTTTATTTGAAACTAGACTTGAAAATCTTTCTTTTTACATATAGTTTGAAAATTTTGGAATTCAATTGCCTACCCTATTATCTGTTGAATCCGACCCTATAAATTCTGTAAAACAGTGATTGTGTTTTTGCCCTTGGGTTACCAAATCAAAAGTAACTCCGTGTTGGGAACCCTGTTTCATATGAAATTTGTTCCATCAAAATATAGATTGATATATGGTTCGACCATAGCTTTCTTATGGGTATTGGAGCATAATTGATATTCTGAAATATTTGTTTGCTGTGCCACTGGAATTCTGTCCGAAATCGAGCTTTGGTCGATTTCGCGTATTCTGTTCCATTCCTCTGGATATTTGAATTCGTCTAACCTTCTTATTGGAATTGAATTAAATATGCTTGCTTGGAATCCCTGTACACTCTTGTTTTCATTTCATTCCAAATCTGAATACATTTGTGAGAGATTTGTTCTTTGTTTCGTATTGTCTCGAAAAGGCACATGCACGTTTTGTTGTTCCGCGTGTGTTTCCGACATATGCTACTTATTGTTAAAACTGCCCTCTTGTACTCTAGTGTGTGGGATTGTCTAGACCTTTGCCAGAAATGGTAAAGGGTATGCGCTTATTGCCCGCTATGTGGGTCCCGCTCTGTGGGATATTCTGGACCTTTGCCAGAAATGGTAAAGGGTATGTGCTTAGAGCCTGCGATGCTCTGCCGGCCCCCTCTGACTTCACCTAGACGTGGGTGGATGGAGCTCCCAGACGTGGGAGACATTTGTCAGGTGGTCATTCAGAAATGGATGGATCATATTCTGACTGAGATCCCACTACACCTTCTATATGTTTGATATGACATCCAGAGTGTTGGTGAGTTGTTTCTGTTCATGCTCTGGATAAGAATGATATGATTGCGACGTCAAGGACGACGATTGAGCTTCTATACGATATTTGTTTTTGATATGCTCTGAAATGCTTCATTCACTGATGATTTTGCTTCGAAATATTCCATATGCCGTTGATATGCTTCGTAACATTTCGTATGCCACTGATAAGCTCCGATATGTTTCCTTTGTTACTGAGATGCTCCAATTACTCTATGCCCCATCTGTCAGGAACCAAATATGTAAGATTGAAAAGACAATTATGTTTCTGCTCCTAACGATATTATGTCTACGAAATCGTATATTCTGCCTTGTAATTTGAAACTGTATCCTTTTGGAAATTATATTATTTTGATATGGATATGTTAGTCACTTGCTGAGCTCCTTATGCTCACCTCGTTTGTTGATAAATTTTTCAGGATAGCGTATCGCTTGCTTAATTGTTAAGATTGGGCTGAGGCGGTGGAAAGTTTAGAAGATTTTGGGCAGATCTTTGTTAGCATATGTGTTTTTGTTGTATAAGCTACTCTGCATCTTATGAAATGTGACGATGAATCTAAACCTGTGGATTTTGTGTAAGATAAAGGATCCCTCATGTATAGGATTTTGGAATGTTAAGTTAAATTCATGTAATGATATGAATTTATGGTAATCGTTGATTTGGTGACTGCATAGACTTCCCCACTTATGAGTTTATGTGTGGTTATTATTTTGAAGAGTTGAGTTCAGATTATATGAATTATCGAGTGATGTGTGGTATGTTTATGAACTGCACAGGGTGATGAATTTGTAGACTATAGTGGTGAAAATTTGATCTGAATGTTTTCTTAGTGACCTCAAAATGTGTGTTTGGATCCTGGATTAGTTGTGAGGAAAATTTTAAATATTGTCGATATTTTGGAGGGGCGTGACAGAGGTGGTATCAGAGCATGATTTGAGAATCACTAAGAATATTCTCTTTTTGAGGTTTATTGACTATCATTTAGAGATTGATCAAAGAAAATGTTTTTTTGATGTTTTAAGAAGCGAGGATGACGAGATCATCTGGTTCTCCTGTTGCATCTACTGTTGATCAATTGAGTGGTATCATGCGGACTTTGGAGACTATGGCCCAAGTGATGCAACAACAACAATAACCTGTCCATCAAGGAAGTAATGATGGAACAGAGACATCAAACCAGACGGGGTTGGGAATTGGACAGTTTAAGAAGCTTAGTCCTCCCAGTTTTAGTGGTGAGTCTGATCCAATGGTGGCAGAACGATGGATGATGCAGATAGAGAAAATATTTGATGCTTTAAATTACCCTGATGATCGAAAGGTTTTTCTTGCCACCTTTATGCTAGAAGGAGAAGTCAACACGGTGGAGAATGATTAAGAGGATGTCTGAAATCAAACATGAGCCAATGACATGGAAGTTATTCCAAGAAAAGTTTAACGATAAATATTTTCCAGATTGTATGAGAGAGCAAAAAGAATTGGAGTTCTTGAATCTTATCCAGGGAAGTATGACGGTTACAAAGTATGAATCTAAATTCACTGAGCTCTCCAGGTTTGCCACACATATGACTGATGATGAATCTAGAAAAGCAAGAAGGTTTGAAAGGTGATTACGGCCGAATAAGAAGGAATGTCGACTTTAAAATTACGAACATATGCTGATACGGTAGAACGAGCTTTGAAAATTGAAAGAGACATGGAGGAAATTCAAGAAATCATTGGCAAGAACAAAAGGGACAAATTTACTGGCAAAAGCAGGAGAGAAAATGAATATGAAGCTAGTAACAAGAGGTTTAAGACATCTGGATTTGAGAAAAGGAAACCATTGGGGAGGACTCAGTTATGTGCAAAATGTGGATTAAATCATGAAACAAGTCAGTGTTTTCGGGTGACTGGAGCATGTTTTGGTTGTGGAAAGCTAGATCATCAATTAAGAGATTGCCCACTGAAAAGGAAGAAAGAGCCACTATCTCCTAGACCCTCAGCCCATGCTAGAGTGTACGCTATCACTGAACAAGATTCTAAGGCTTCCAAATCAGTGGTGGAAGGTATTCTTCATGTTTCTAAAAGAAATGCAAAAGTTTTGTTTGATCCCGGCTCCAACTTATCGTTTGTTTCACAATACTTTGCTTGTCACTTGGATATTCTACCTAAACCCCTGGATTATATGTTATATGTAACAATATGTGCAAAATGTGGATTAAATCATGAAACAAGTCAGTGTTTTCGGGTGACTGGAGCATGTTTTGGTTGTGGAAAGCTAGATCATCAATTAAGAGATTGCCCACTGAAAAGGAAGAAAGAGCCACTGTCTCCTAGACCCTCAGCCCATGCTAGAGTGTACGCTATCACTGAACAAGATTCTAAGGCTTCCAAATCAGTGGTGGAAGGTATTCTTCATGTTTCTAAAAGAAATGCAAAAGTTTTGTTTGATCCCGGCTCCAACTTATCGTTTGTTTCACAATACTTTGCTTGTCACTTGGATATTCTACCTAAACCCCTGGATTATATGTTATATGTAACAACTGCTGTTGGAGATTCATTGGCAACAAACTTGGTCTACCCATCTTGTTTGATCTCTATTGGAGACCGTGAACTCCTTGCTGATTTGATTCTCCTAGAGATCCAGGGCTTTGATATTATACTTGGCATGGATTGGTTATCTTCTCATCACGCTAGTATTGATTGTTACAAAAAAATAATTACTTTCTGCATACCAGATCAGCCTATATTTTTCTTTGAGGGCATTAGGCATGATTTGCCTCCTTGCTTGATATCGACTTCAAGTTTATCATCTTATGCGAAAGGTTATTTTTGTTATATGGTGTGTGTAAAGGAGCATTCAGATCAGAAACCCACCTAGATGAAATTGTAGTGGTCAAAGAATTTCTGATGTATTCCCGGATGACTTGCTGGTTTACCTCTAGATAGAGAGGGTGAATTTGCTATTGATCTAGTCCTCGACAACCCCAATATCTAAGCCTCCCTACGAATGGCACCACTCGAGCTAGAGGAATTAAAGAAGCAAATACAAGAATTATTAGATAAGGGTTTCATACGACCCAGTGTATCCCCATGGGGTGCTCTACTATTAGTGAAGAAGAAGGATGGAACATTGAGGCTTTGTATTGATTATAGACAGTTGAATCGGTGACCATCAAAAATAAGTATCCCATACCTAGAATTGATGATTTGTTTGATCAATTGCGGTGCACAAATATTCTCTAAGATTGACACGAGGTCGTTACTATCGATTGAAGATCAAGGAGGAGGATATTTCAAAACGACTTTAACTCGATATGGTCATTATGAATTCTTGGTGATGCCTTTTGGTTTGACAAATGCCCTCAGCTTTTATGGAACTAATGAATAGGATATTTCAACCACTCTTGGATATCTGTAATTGTATTTATTGATGACATATTGGTGTATTCAAAGAGTAATCGGAGCATGAGGAACACTTGAGAGATGTGTTGTCCATACTAAGAGAAAAGAAGTTGTATGAAGTTCAGCAAATGTGAATTTTGGTTGAATGAAGTTGCTTTCTTAGGCCATGTGATTTCGGAAGGGTATATCTGATCCAAGGAAAATAGAAGTCGTAGTTGAATGGGAAGTACCAACAAATGTAAGTTAGAAGCTTCTTGGGCATGGCGTTATTACAGGAGATTTGTGGAGGATTCTCCCGAATTGCACAACCTCTCACCAAACTCACTAAAAAGAATATGAAATTTGTATGGGGTGATGATTGTGAGCAAAGTTTTCAAGAGTTAAAAAGAAGGTTGACTAGTGCCCCTATTTTCACTATTCCGAGTGGTAGTAAGGGATTTGTAGTTTATCGATGCTTGAGAAAAGGCCTAGGTTGTGTTTTGATGCGGAAGGAGAGTAATTGCTTATGCTTCTAGGCAACTTAAAGGTTATAAATTGAATTATCCGACTCATGATTTGGAGTTAGCAGCAATTATTTTTGCTCTAAAGATTTGGAGACATTATTTGTATGGTCGACAGTTTGAAATCTTCACTGATCACAAGAGTTTAAAATATATTTTCACTCAGAAAGAGTTAAACATGAGGCAGCGAAGATGGATAGAACTTCTGAAGGATTATGATTGTGCCATCCGTTATCACCCGGGCAAAGCCAATGTTGTAGTTGATGCACTTAGTAGGAAATCTACAAGTTTTATGGCTAGTCCGGTCGTGAAGCAATGGAAGTTAATAGAAGAAAATTTTGATTTGAAAGCTTTGAGGAAAGAGAAAGACTCGATGATATTGATGGCCTCCATTCAAGTGCAATCTGATCTTATTCAACAAATTAAGGAAGCATAATTACGAGATCCACATTTAATCTACTTGAGGAATGAAGTAGAAAAGGAATTGAAGCCACAATTTCAAGTTTCAAAGGATGGCCTATTGAGATTTGGGGAGAGAGTATGTGTACCAAATGAACCAGATATCGAGAATCAAATCCTAAAGGAAAGTCATACTTCAAAGTACACCATACATCCTGGGAGCACGAAGATGTATAGAGATCTTCAAAGTCATTATTGGTGGGAAGGCATGAAGAAGGAAATTGCAATGTATGTTTCAAAATGTTTGACTTGTCAGCAAATCAAAGTAGAACACCAAAGACCTGGAGGGTTGTTGCAACCTTTAGATATCCCTGAATGGAAATGGGAATGTATTACTATGGATTTTGTTTCAGGATTACCCAGAACCTCTAGGAAGCATGATGCTATTTGGGTTATCATTGATAGGTTAATAAAATCTGCACACTTCCTACCGATTAATATGACTTATTCGCTTGATAAACCTACAGATTTATATGTCAATGAAATAGTAAGACTTCATGGTATTCCAAAGGAGATCATCTCTGATAGAGACTCCAGATTTCTCTCTAGATTCTGGAGAAGATTGCAGGAGTCGATGGGCACTAAAGTTAAGTTTAGTACTGCATATCATCCTCAGACTGATGGTCAGTCAGAAAGAACAATTCAAACACTTGAGAATTTGCTTAGAGCCTATGTTATGGATTGGAAAGGTGAATGGGATAAGGATATTTCACTTGCTGAGTTCACGTATAATAATAGTTATCATTCAAGTATTCAGATGGCTCCTTATGAAGCTTTATATGGGCGAAAGTGCATAACGCCTATATGTTGGGAGGAAGTTGGTGAAAGTTAGCACCGGACAAGGTACAAGAAACTACCGAGAAAATTCAAGTTATAAGGAAAAGGTTAAAGATCCTAGTCGTCAAAAGGCATTATAAGGTTTGGGAAGAAAGGAAAATTAAGCCCAAGATTTATTGGACCTTTTGAGGTTCTTGAGAGGGTTGGTTACAAGATTGTGCCATGTCCATGATATATTTCATGTCTCGATGATTAGAAAGTATATATATGACCCTTCTCACATCATTAAGTATGAGCTGGTGGAGATCGATAAAGATTTATCTTATGTGGAAGAGCCTATTCAGATTGTTGATAAGAAAGAAAAAGTCCTAAGGAATCGGGTCCGGTTCAAGTAAATTGGAGACATCATTCGAGAGGAGACAACTTGGGAGCTAGAGGAGGAAATGAAAAGGTGTCTTTTCATCGATAGAGGTACGATAAATTTAGAGGACTAAATTTTTCTTTTAAGGGGGGGAGAGTGTAACACCCCTCATTTCCGAATTTTCGTATAAAATTCTGGTGATAATGTAAGCATTCATTTTAAATTGATAAAAAAAATAGAGTATGAATCAGAGGTAACTTATTTGTAAGATTTGGGTGATCTGTTCAAAAAAAGAAAGAATCTGAGGACCTATATGTAAACCCTGAAGACCTAATCCTAAATGTACTAAATACAAGGACTAAATTGCAAAATATATAAAATGACAAATTCTACCATTTAAGCCTCTCTGCCTTCATTCTTAAGGAAGCAGAGAAGGCAGCTGCGTGGATGATGAGGGAAAAAAAAAGAAAGAAAGAAAGAAAGAAGAAGAAGAAGAAGAAGAAGAAGAAAATTGGGGCTTTAAGGGTTCTTGCTCAAATCTTTTCACTTAGGGTCAAAATTATCAAAAGCAAGTATTCTAACCCCATTCTACAGAATCTTTAGTCTCTGTTTTTATGTGGATTCAAAATAAATTGAAGGATTTCTATTTAGAAACTAATATGTCTCTCTTTGGACATAGAATCATGGATTCTGAAGTTTTTCGGTAAACTGACCCCTATACACTGTTTAAGCTACAAGTTTCAGTACAAAGTGTGAATTCATGCAAGAACTATTTTGTTTGAAATTAGACTCTTATATCTTCCTTTTGACACTGATTTTTTAGATTTTGGACACCGAATACTTACCCAAACATCTGTTTCAAATGAGCCTATAGACGCTGTAAAACAGGGTTCAAGATTTCTGACCTGTCAATACTAAAATGCCTATAACTCCCTTTTGAAAATTCTGATTTGTACCAAACTGATTTTATTTGAAACTAGACTTGAAAATCTTTCTTTTTACATATAGTTTGAAAATTTTGGAATTCAATTGCCTACCCTATTATCTGTTGAATCCGACCCTATAAATTCTGCAAAACAGTGATTGTGTTTTTGCCCTTGGGTTACCAAATCAAAAGTAACTCCGTGTTGGGAACCCTGTTTCATACGAAATTTGTTCCATCAAAATATAGATTGATATATGGTTCGACCATAGCTTTCTTATGGGTATTGGAGCATAATTGATATTCTGAAATATTTGTTTGCTGTGCCACTGGAATTCTGTCCAAATCGAGCTTTGGTCGATTTCGCGTATTCTGTTCCATTCCTTTGGATATTTAAATTCGTCTAACCTTCTTATTGGAATTAAGCTAAATATGATTGCTTGGAATCCTTGTACACTCTTGTTTTCATTTCATTCCAAATCTGAATACATTTGTGAGAGATTTGTTCTTTGTTTCGTATTATCTCGAAAAGGCACATGCACGTTTTGTTGTTCCGCGTGTGTTTCCGACATATGCTACTTATTGTTAAAGCGCCTCTTGTACTGGTGTGTGGGATTGTCCGGACCTTCGCGAAATGGTAAAGGGTATGCGCTTATTGCCCGCTATGTGGGGTCCCGCTCAGGATATTCGGACCTTTGCGAAATGGTAAAGGGTATGTGCTTAGAGCTGCGATGCTCTGGCCCCTCGACTTCACCTAGACGTGGGTGGATGGAGCTCCCACGTGGGAGACATTTGTCGGTGGTCATTCAGAAATGGATGGATCACATTCGAGATCCCACTACACCTTCTATATGTTTGATATGACATCCGAGTTTTGGTGAGTTGTTTCGCTCATGCTCGGATAAGAATGATATGATTGCGACGTCAAGGACGACGATTGAGCTTCTGATATTTGTTTTGATATGCTCAAATGCTTCATTCATCGATGATTTTGCTTGAAATATTTCATATGCCGTTGATATGCTTCGTAACATTTCGTATGCCACGATAAGCTCGATATGTTTCCTTTATTCTTGAGATGCTCCAATTACTCTATGCCCCATCCGTTAGGAACCAAATATGTAAGATTGAAAAGACAATTATGTTTCGCTCCTAACGATATTATGTCTACGAAATCGTATATTCGCCTTGTAATTTGAAACGTATCCTTTTGGAAATTGTATTATTTTGATATGGATATGTTAGTCACTTGTGGCTCCTTATGCTCACCCGCTTATTGATAAATTTTTCAGGATAGCGTATCGCTTGCTTAATTGTTAAGATTGTGAGGTGGAAAGTTTAGAAGATTTTGGGATCTTTGTTAGCATATGTGTTTTGTTGTATAAGCTACTCGCATCTTATGAAATGTGACGATGAATCTAAACTGTGGATTTTGTGTAAGATAAAGGATCCCTCATGTATAGGATTTTGGAATGTTAAGTTAAATTCATGTAATGATATGAATTTATGGTAATCGTTGATTTGGTGATCGCAGACTTCCCCACTTATGAGTTTATGTGTGGTTATTATTTTGAAGAGTTGAGTTCAGATTATATGAATTATCGAGTGATGCATGGTATGTTTATGAACTGCACAGGGTGATGAATTTGTAGACTATAGAGGTGAAAATTTGATCTGAATGTTTTCTTAGTGACCTCAAAATGTGTGTTTGGATCCTGGATTAGTTGTGAGGAAAATTTTAAATATTGTCGATATTTTGGAGGGGCGTGACAGGAACTCATGCAAGGGCTTATACACGAATGACGGAGTGTTCGTGGCCATCCTAAGGCGTGATTAGAACTTGACGCCATGGAGCATCAGAACTTTCTCTTCGACATGGAAAGGATATGTCCGTAGGCAGCTGAAATGTGTAACAAGTTCAGTACATTGCTGGACCTTGAAAGGTGCAGGGGAGACTATATGGGCAAAGGGTCGGAATCTAGCAAGTACATTTGTGGGGGTAGAATGAAGCGCAAGTTCCACCAGACGGGTTAGTCCAAAGGAGATGGTGGTCTCCGAAACTTCTAGTGGGAAGTATGTAAAGAGAAAAGTTGCTCCAGCATGACAGATATCCAGGAGGGATAAATCCTAGTTCTCTAATGGGAGAATCATGTGCAACGGACTGCACATATTGAGGAAGAGTTCCTTAAGGCTATATCTCCACAAAGCTCAACGGACCGAGTAAATGACGAAGAGTCATCGCATGATCTCGAAGGAGATAATGCATTGGTGGATGCATTTCGAGATCAAGTGGGGGAGCAATCCAAGGCAACATCATATGAAGGCACACTTAGAGTCGAGGCAGAAATCGAACTCAACAGAGGGCTGACCCATGGAATGGTAGACGTGAGGGCCACTATCAACTCAATGCAAATCGAGGAGCAAAGCGACTTGGGTGGACTTGGTGAAGTATCCAAGCCGCATGAAGGGAGTCGATATAGAAGATGGAACATGGAGCGGAGGCACGGAGCTTTCCTTGGACAGAGGTCAAGGGCATGAACTCTTATAGAGGCAAGAGTGGGATCATGTCGTTCCATGGATTCTCCATTCTGATGGGACAGACTTATTTTGTATGGTGCCAAAGACGAAGGGAGCTTCAAGGCACATGCAAGCTACCTCAGAGATGCATTTGATGGAGTAACTAAGGTGATTCCACTTGTGGAGGCAAAGTTGGGATCAGGAGACCCTAGTACGGGGCAAGAGGATGCAGAGGCATATACTCTTGAAGAATATGCCATAGTGTTGCTATTCCAGTTGTCAGGAATAAGGGGTGCATAGCAAGATTGTGCTGGTAGGGGATAGAGGCCCAAGATCCAAACAATGGTGCACCAACTCTAGCGAAGTCAGGGGACTTCAGGAGCTACTAGGCGACGGACTGTCCTAGAGCTATGCTTCATCTAGGTATGACCCAAGAGAGGGTGGATGAAGGGGAATTGCCAAGGGAGCGAACTAAAAATTGGAGATGGTGGAGGCCCTACGATATGTTGGCAGAGGCCACACGTGGAGAAGTCGTAGTCCGAGTTCATCACACGAGAATCTGTATGCAATGAAGATGTCACCAGGAGGCGACATGGTGCAGCGGATCATGGTGGAATAGTTCATAGCAATACAATATAGGCAATCTTATCCCGTAAGAGACAAAGATCATGCGGAGATATGATCAGGAGTTACTAAGAGCTCCACTTTAGTGTACAACACAACAAGAAGAAGGGCTATGGATTTAAGGAGTGAATGCCATAGTACCGCAGAGGCGGGTCTTTGTATGTGCATCGAAGCTTGTATTGGATGAAAGTCTTAGTCATCAGCGTATGGGAGCTGTATACCACCAAGGAAGAAGTCCAAGTGCAAGTACCAGTGAGTCCCATGGAGTGGGACACGATCATGTGAATGATCAGGAGCTGTTGGGAGCTCCACTTCGGTGAATAATGCAACGGTAAGAAGTGCTGTGGATTCAAGGAGTGAATGCCACAGTACGGCAGAGGCGGGTCTTCCGTGTGTATGCATCGAAGCTTGCATCAGATGAAAGCCTTGGTCGTCAGCATATGGGGGCTGTGTACCACCGAGGGAGTTGTCAGATTGCAAGTACCAGTGAGTCCCATAGAGGGGACTTGATTAATCGGAGCAGTTGGAGAGTTGGATTGCTTCAGTGCTCACATTCGCTTAAGGGAGCCCGGCAAGTCAGAGGACAAGGCCGAGTAAGCGAACGTTGCTACCGAGGAAGCTAAGGAGAACAGAATTGGCATGAGCCCTGCAACAAGATGGCGGAGGCCATACATGAGAGTTGCAGTCTATCTTTCCATCGACCAAGGAGGACACAGTGGTGTCGAAGCAGGTGGTCGAAAGGGGCGAGGAAGCGACGATGAGTCCAGCGGGGCTCAGCTACCTAAAAGAAAAGCGTCAGTTAGAAAGGAGGTGGACTTGGAGGAGCTCCACAGTGCCGCAGAGACAGATCTACCGATCGCGAAGGAAGGGATGAAGATGCAAGATAACGGATAGTAGTGCAATGGACTTGGCAGCGCCATGGTACCGCAGATGTAGGACTTCCGTGAAGTCATCAATCCCTTGCTCTCATGGAGGGAGAGCATTGGTCGTAAAAGGGGTCGAGGAGGTGGAGAATGCAGAGGCAAACTCCAAGTACCAAGACAGGGTAGAAGGGCAAAGGCCAAGAAACTTCATAAGACCGATGTCGATAGCTGAAATGAAGGGACTTCAGGTTGATGCAAGAGTGCTCGACCAAGGAACGAAGTAGGCAGTATATTGTACTGTACCTTTCTACTCAGAGGAGTAAGCGGCAAAGGTGATGGAGAAGACAATACAATCCCAAAGGCGGCCAAATTTATCAAAGACTTACTCCAAGTTGGGGTAAACTTTTTGCTCTTTTCGGGCAAAACTTCTTGCATTCCAGAAGTTCAATGGCAGTGGGAAGGCGAATCACAGTAGCTAACCCAACAAGGGAGTGTAACCACTTCAAGTACTTCAGAAGTGTGAGCAAAGAGCGGGCGAATGTTAGTAACCAGCTCAATGCATGAAGTACAAACTCGAGGAGGCAGGCGAAATCGAGTAACCTTTGCCTTCTCAACTCGAGAGAATGGGCGAAACCGAGTACCCCAATTCTCTTAACTTGAGGAGGTGAGCGAAGCCAAGTAACATTACCTTCTCAACTACGAAGAGAATGGGTGAAGCCAAGTATCCCAGTTCTCTTACTTATCCAAGCAGGGGAGCTCTGCACAAGTTCGGACCCTTCAAAGAAAGCTTATGGAAGACAATGGTTGTCAAATCCTCACCGTTGGTGATCAGTACTACTGAGAGTAGATTTTCCACTTCATTTCCCAATTGACTAATCGAAAGCGGGAGTGATGCGAACATACTTGGAAGTGACAACTAACAGTGGAAGAAGCTTCAAAGTCTGTGAGGCGATGCTCGTTAAAGCTCCAACAAGCATCTACCCAGTTCAAGCAACATGAGTATACTGTGATACTGGCACATAATAAGGCAGGTCTTTTCCTTTCATCAGAGGGATCCACGAGAACCAACAAGGATCAGCACAACTCAGTCAACCCCATACCAGATTCAGTAATTTGTGAGTTGAAGTAGCATGGCGGATCAGAGTTCGACTACTCAACAACAGCAGTAGAGAGCGATTAGGAGCCAAAGGGGCATGTTGCAGCCAAAGCAAAAGATTGAAGATTCAACAGAATGCGAGGAGATGCAGCATCTATAGTGGCTTCGACGAGGACGTCGAAGTAATAATTGGGGGAGAATGTCACGGACAATAATGTAAACAAGGTGTTCGATGAAATGATCGTATTTGTCTGTGTCCTTCAGTTTAGGTACATATCTTGTACAACAAAAAGCGGCTTGCATTAGACTTAGCAGCCCTAGTTTGATTTGCTTTATGGCCAAGTTTGGCTTGTAAATACAAGTGTGTCTTATAAGCACTTGTAGGGACTTCGATCTGTAATGGACCGTTATCCTTTGTGTGCAACCTCTTTGAGTTTGTAATGTCCATGGGTGTAATTTGTATTTTGGATTTATAAAGTATTTTCTTGAGCAATTGCTTGTGGATCCCGAGGGAATTGTTTCTTCTTGCCCGTTTTCTCTTTTATGAGTCTATGGCATTAGGAGATCTCGGGGAGGGCTGACATGTGTGGACGGACACGCATAGGTGCCGCACGACTTAGGCAAAATCAGCTAAGCCCATGATATAGATGTGTTGGCCATTATGATCGTAATTAATTAAGTCATAGTTAGCATCATACAGGTTGAACCACAACATGGGAAGGAGTTACAGATCATATATGGACCCAGGATCAAGCTTAGACATCGGGTCAAGGATTGAATGATATAGTGGGAGCTCACCGGGAGTTCACTAGGAGATTCACCGAAGGGATCGGGAAGCTCACTAGGAACATGCTGGAAGATCACCAGAAGAAGATCATGAGACTCACCGCTAGATATTTCAGAGGTTGTCAGAATGCAGGAGTGAGGTCTTTAATCTTGGTGGTCATGTTTGATTGTAATCTTTAAGTCGTAGGTTAAGTGTGAGTCCGATTTGAGTGTAATTTAAAAATCAACTCAAAGAGGCAACCAGATCCATTATTGGGGTTTAATTAAGCTCTGGTTAAGCTCAAGTTCAAGCCAGAATTTGAAAAGTAGAGGAAACTACTTTTTAGGAGATTCAACGGGTAAATTGCTGGTCAGCGACAGGTAAATCGTCGCCACCCAAGTTCCCAAGCAGTTGAATCACCTAGGGCCGATGGGTAAACTGCCCATACCCAGGGTTTCGGGTGGCTGAGCCGCCCAAGTCACCGAGTAAATCACTCGTACCTGGATTTTTCGGGTATATTTGAATTTTGGCTCTAAAATTCTGAAGTCATTTGGGGCTATAAATACCCCAAGTTTTCTTACATTCTACACAATAATTTTAGGAATTATATTTTGAAAAATTAAATATGTATTTAATTTCATTACAAATATAAAATTTTAATTTTGTTATTACATTCTACATAATAATTTTGTTTAAAATGTTAATTTGCTCTACTCTTGTACTAATTCAGCCCCCCCATCCCCCTCCCCCCCCCCTTGGTGCCAATTGATCCTAACACAATTTAACCCTGGTTCTACCCCAAAGGGTCCTAAATCAAGTTGCATGATTACGATCTAATACTAGCTTAATTTAACTCTAAATGATCATGATTAAGAACTAACCATCTTAATTACAAACATGAAGCTTTTAGCATATTTTCCATCATTCTGGCATATCCTATGATCATCTAGCACTTTATCCGAACCTTCAGTGTATCTTCTGACCCGATGTCCGAACTCATGGCATAAAGTCTGCATGTTGTCTAATCCTCTGGCCCGGTGTCCAATCTTTGACATAACGGCCTAACGTCTTGCTTTAATAATTTACCCTCCAATGGTTTAAGTCTATGATCGAAATTTTCCTACATTACTCATCTTGAAAGCATATTAGTTAATAAATTCATCAATTGATTTATCATCAAAATATGTGATTCAATAATCTCCTCCTTTTTTATAATGACAACCAATTGATGATAGAGTTTTATCTAAACTCTCCCTATCTATATGTCATAATGAACTTGAATTTGTAAAGAAGCATGATAACCTTTAAACTTTTTGAATTCAAGTCAAAACAACTTTAATCATAATTCATAGCGCAAGAATCATATGCATAGTCTCACTAATATCTATACATCTCAAATATTATAAATTAATATCATCAAATATAACATGCTAATGAAGGATATCATCAAAAAGTTACCATTACTTCTCCCCCTTTGTTATCAACAAAAAGAGGAAAAAGAAATTAGTAAGTTGTTATTTATCTTCTCCCCCTTTATTATTATCAAAAGGAAGAGAATGATATCATGATGCTACTTCTTCATTCATATCAATGTGTCATATTAATATAAAGAAGTCATATGACATAAATCTCACATCATTCATGATAATAAATCAATGAGGTAAAAATGAGAAGAAACATGATTCATGTATTTAAAAGAATCAACATGCCTAATTATCTTCTAATGAAATTGAATTGTTCCTCATTCAGTTGTTTAGTAAAAATATCCATCAATTGATATTTTATGTCAATAAAATCTAAAGATATATTATGATTGCTAACATGATTCCTAATAAAATGATATCCAATATTAATATGTTTAGTCCTAGAGTGTTGAATAGGATTCTCTGATGAACAAATTATACTTGTATTATCATATTTTTTTATAGGAATATTTTTTTAGTCAAGTCCATAATCCTCTAAAGTACTCTTCATGCATATTACTTGTGCATAACATGCACCTATCGCTATATATTCAGCCTTAGTTGTGGATATTGTGATAGAGTTTTGCTTCTTCGAAGATCAAGAAACAAGTGTATGACCTAGGAATTGACATATTCCAGAGATATTTTTTTCTATCAATTTTGCATCTTGCAAAGTCAGCATCAATATATGCAATTAAATCAAAATTTTCAGATTTTAGATACTATAATCCTAGATTTGGAGTTTCTATTAAGTATCTAAATATTTATTTAACTGCTTTACAATGAGATTATTTAGCATTGAATTGAAATCTTGCACAAAGTCCAACACTAAATATTATATCAGGTCTAGTTGCAGTAAAATATAATAAGCTCCCTATCATACCTCTATAAGTCTTTTAATTAAAGCATTCACTTTCATTGTATATATCTAATTTTATAGAAGTGTTTATTAGTGTATTAATGGTCTTAGCACTATCCGTGTGAAATCTTTTTAATAAATCTAAAGTATACTTAGTTTGACCTATATAAATTTCATCATTCAAATGCTTAATTTATAATTGTAAGAAAAATATCAATTCACTCATCAAACTCATTTCGAATTCTTAGCTCATACTTTTGGCAAATAATTTATACAAAGATTTATTGGTAAAACCAAAAATAATATTATCAACATAAATTTAAATAATAATAAAATTATTTTTAAAATATTTAATAAATAATGTGGCATCGACTTTGCCTTTCAAAAAATTATTTTGAATAAGAAAAGAGTTAAGTCTTTCATATCAAGTCCTAGGGGCTTGCTTCAACACATAGAGAGTCTTAGATAATTTGTAAACATGGTTTGAAAAAAGCTCATTTTTAAATCCGGGTGGTTGCTCAATATAAACTTCTTCAAAAATAAAACCATTAAGAAATATAATTTTAACATCTATTTAAAATAATTTGAGATTTTTAAAAGAAGCATAGGCAAGAAGTATCCTTATGGCTTCAAGTCTTCCCACAAGAGTGAAGATTTTTTCATAATCTATACCTTCTTCTTGGTTGAAACTTTTGGCCACTAATCTAGCCTTATTTTGAACTACGATATTTTGTCCATCTTATTTATTCTTAAAGACTCATTTAGTGTCAATCATAATATAATCACTAGAACTAGGAATAAGTGTCCAAACTTTATTTTTTTAAAATTAATTTAATTCTTCATGCATTGCCAACACCCATAAGTCATCTTTAATAGCATCATGCATTTAGGTTCAATTTGAGATAAAAAAAGTAGTATTTATAGAAATATTTTTTTAGTGAAGAACGAGTTTGAATACCTTTTAATGTATCTCCAATGATTAGCTCCTTAAATGAGCATCTTCATACTTTCATTCCTTGGGTAAGATATCTTTGGAAATAGATGTATCCAAGTTGATTTGGAGAGAAGATTTCTCATTCAAATTCAAAATATCAACCTCAAAATCATCATCAAAATTATTTTTCTTAACTTCAAAAAACTTATTAAAAATAACATGAATAGATACCTCAATAACTTTATTTTATTAAAAATAGAGGAATATTCAAGAAAAATACATTCATTGAATTTTGCATCAAATTTTCCTAAGGCATCCTTTTCATTTAAAATAAAACATTTATAATCAAAAACTTTAAAATATAAAATATTAGGTCTTGAGTTTTAGATAGTAGAGGTCTTATAAGAACCCTGTTCATTACAAAGCATGTTATGTTAACGACTTTGGCTCAAAAGTATTTGGTAGGTCATGTTCATTAAGCATGGTTCTTGCCATCTCTTGTAAACTTCTCTTATAAGTTCCAATTTGTGAGATCAATTTCATGCTTTCATGACCTAATCTTTTATGCCAAAGTCATGCATCATCGTTAAAAACTAAAAAATAAGTTTTATCATGAAAATTATCAAGATCAATAGTATAAATGTTATTATTCCTTAAGGCAATCATATATTTATTCTTACATGGTATATATATAATGCATGTATTAGATTTAAATTTAATATTATATTATTTATCACACATTGACTAATTATTAGTATGTTATGTTTTAAACCATCAATTAACAAAACATCTTCAATCAATATGTTTGATTTGTTACTGATATTTTCAATACTGATAATCTTCCCTTTATTATTGTCTCTAAAGGTGACATACCCTCTATCTCGGATAGTGAGCTTTAAAAATTATGTTAGATTTTCGGTCATGTGCCTTGAGCATCAACTATCAAGATACCATCTTTTACTCGTAGCTCTTGTTTATAGACATACCTACAAAAAAGAGAGATTTCCTTTAGGTACTCATTTAACTTTGGGTCCTTCATGGTTAAATCTACCTCTCTTGACTTTTGGTATTAAATCATTAGAACCCAAACTAATTTATAAGAATTATATTTTTTGAAGGGGCAAGTATAAGCATAATAGTCAAATCTTCCACAAAAATTATATTTATTTTTGGGAGGAATATGCAGTGTAGATTATTTTACAAATTTTGTTATTTTTTATTGAGTGTTACTATCTACAGAGTCAATTCCTTCCTTTCTATAAATACAACCTTGGTTAGCAAGAATCATTGTTAATAATTTATTTCTAGTTTTAAACTTTTCTAAGATTTATTATAATAATTTTTCTTTTTTAGTGAATCTAACTTTTCACATTTAGAGCAAGAAGTACAAGGTGTTGATGTTTCATGCAAAGTTTTAAATTTACTAGTAAGTAATGCATGATCTTTTTCTTAGTGATTTATATTTCTTGTTAACCTTATTAAGCTCATCAAATAAGTCATAAAATGCATTAAGTAATTCATCATAAGAAAATGACATTTTAGAAGAGTTATATACCTTATCGTTAAAGGCCATTAATACGTAGTTTGCTACTTCATCTTTATTGACACTCATTTTTTAAAGTGCCCTAGCTTCTTGAATTCTTAACATATTATAGTATCCTTTTTAAATTTATTTTATTTTTATGTGATTTGTTCCTTTTTATAATTTTTTTAAGTCTTCTAGTGAGAAGTGCAATGTCATTATCAGCATCACTTGAGGTTTAGCTCAATTAATCTTCTTTAGTTCTTAATGTAATATCCTTGATGTATTATAGAAGATTTTTCTTTTATTCATCATATGCTTTATAAGTCATTTCATAGGTTATTAAAGACCCTATGAGTTCTTCAATAAATAATATGCCTCTTGAATAGTTATTACTTTTGGAACCCAACATTTCGGAAGAGATCTTAAAATTTTATTTATTTACTCAAGATTAGTATAACATTTACCAAGAACTTACAAATGATTGACAACATCCGTAAAACGGGTATATGTCACCGATGGTTTCACTTGACTTCATTTTAAATAGTTCATAACTATGTACCAAGAGATTAATTTTTGACTCTTTTACTCTACTTGTGCCTTCATGAGTGACTTCTAGTATGTGTCAAATGTCATGTGCAGTGCCATAGCTTTAAACTTATTTTTATTTAAAGCACAAAACAAATGGTTCATAGCTTTAGCATTCAATAAAAATATTTTCTTTTCAAAACTATTCTAATCATTTATTAGATTGAAAGATTTTTTAAAATTATTTTCAGGGACATTCCATAAATCAAAATCTATAGAAATCAAGAAAATTCTTATTCGTATTTTCCAGTTAGTCTAGTCCATCCTATAACATAGGAGGATGATAAGGTAACCCTCGTGATTGCCACAAAAAGCCATTAAGACTTACTTGGGTGTTAATCCAACTAAGAGAACTTGGCATTAAGAAGAGGAGTGAATTAGTTATTATAAAAAAATAATTTAAAATCATTCAAACAAGAATATGAATTAAAAATCCGTTTAACCTAAAGTGTGAGTAAAGTAGTGAGTAAAGTAAATCAGTAAGTAATGACAAGTCAAACTGATTTATAATGGTTCGGTCGTCTCGACCTACATCCACTCTCGATTTCTCTTCTCTCAAGGTCATTGGCTTTTACTACTGATCTTCCTTCTAACAAGCAAAGATCAACTACCCTTACAACACTTTCTCCTTTTACCAAGCTCCAGAGAGAACCTTTACAAACTCTTTCTCATAAGATCTCACACCTCCTTAGAATAACCGCTAATCTCAAGGAGGAAGAGACTCAAATATTAAAAGTTTACAATACATTTAGCTCAAGGATTTTATCAATTTTTTACCCCTTTTTTCACACTTATTTATGCTTTTTCATGCTCCAGCAATCGAGGAATGGGTGTGGTACTTATAGACATTCAATGGCTTCAAAAATTAGAGCCATAATTTTAAATCCCTAATTTTTCGAGGTAACGGTGGTACCATCATCATCAATGAGTGATACTACTACTAGACAGAGCCCAAAATACTGAGCTCTAGTGGTACTACCACCAGACTAGATGATACCATCATCAGACTAGGCGGTACCACCATTGGTAGGTGGTGATACCATCGTTGAAAAGTCTGAAAAAGCACAAACTATGTTTTCCGGTACTCTAGGTGTTACCACCGCCTAGACATGGTGGTACCATCATCTAGGACATTTTCAGAAGATTAAATTAGTCTTTCATTAGGCCCACTTCAACCCTGATTCAGGCCCAAAGGGGCCCAAATCGAGTTGGCATAGTTACGACCCAATACTAATTTAATTTAACCCTAAATAATCATGATTAAGACCTAATCATCTTAATTACAAACATGAAGCTTTTAGCATATTATACATCATTCTTGCATGTCCTTTAATCATTTTGGCACTTCATCCAAACCTCTGGTATATCTTCTGACCCGATGCCCAAACTCATAGCATGAAGTCTGTATGTTGTCCAATCCTCTGGGCCGACATCCAATCTTTGATATAATGCTTTTCAGCCCAACATTTTGCTTCAATAATTTGCCCTCTGATGGTTTAAATCCATGATGGAAGTTTTTCTGCATTACTCATCTTAAAAGTATATTAGTGTTGGGAAACCCAGTGCAACAACATCACATGCGCAATGAAAGAAAATAAAATAGGTTTCCCACATATATCAAATTATCATGAAAAGATTGGTACACAAAAAACCCATAAAAATAAAAACTATGATACATGAGAGAATGATTACCTAAGGAGATCATATATCCCTAAGAATCTAGATCCAGATATAGAGGATAAAGATGGTCAAATGTTCTCCTTTCTAGTAGTATCTATACGATAGATCATTACAGCGATGGTCCTCTAATCGTTACCCAAAAGCTCATAACTCTTACACAGAGGGAGAGAGTAAAATAGGAGGCGATAGTCAAAGGTATAGCCCATCACTATTGTGCTGCCCTTACCTCCTATTTATATAGAGATATCAAAAACTCTAGTGGATCCTACCTTAGTGGGTATTGGATCTTCATCTAATTATTCACTAATCTTAGATTATTGGATCTCTATCCAATAATTTCTATTTACCTCTAACTGAGCCTCATGTAAGGAGCTCATCAATGTTGGATCTTATCTAATAAGAACAGGGACTAATTAGATAACTTATATTCAATCCTCTACTTATTGAAATATCCACCATATGTGTTTGACCCTCTAGGACTAATACCGAGCTAGCCGTGAGTCATACTTGTCAGAACTCCTTCTGACTCAGTGAATTATTATCTTATAATAATTCACTCGATTCATCAACTATGGACATACTATACCACTACGCCATAGTCCCGAAATGGTATGGGGGGATCTTATCCATTGGACCTGTCTGTCCTCAGTTATCATGTATCTATAATCACTTATCCATCTAATATCCCAAAGGTCATATGTTAGGCATGGTACCATGAGGCCTCATACAAAATTCGTCCAAGTCTCGCTCTAATCAGATTCTCCCAGAGAACTCCTTCTCTCTTAATCTGGCCGAGAATTTATCCAAGCGATAAAATATGAGATATTCTTCTAGTGATATCGAGAGTGGATGATCCTCTATTGACACTCAATTACCTTCATAAGGTTAGCCACCAATTCCAATAATCGGTTGTACCAGATCTGGAACTTTCTAAACCTGTAAGTCTAGTGTCAAAGAAAGGAGTACTCAAACAAGGCATCCTTAGTATCTCAAGTCTAAGGACCAGATATAAAACTAAGACTACATAATCACTATTTGATGATAGAATCATTAACCATCCATCATTCCATAAACGAATCAATTAGTGAACTCATTCTCCAATGAGCACCTGTACTATACCCTTCATATCTCCACACAAGTGGCTATGAGACCAGTCATATGGATAAGTATATAAATATTAGTCTATCCGGTTATCTCAATGTCCCTCTCGAGTAACCAATGACTGAGATTATTTAGGATATGTGTTTAAAGGTGAATCGATCTTATTATCATGATATCATCATGATCTGATTCTCATTATACAGAACCAAGGACATCAAAATATATATATTCAATACATAATATAATGTGAAAATATGTCACTAATAATAATGTAAAAGACTGTGCAGCGTGTCACACGTGTTATTACTCACGTTATTGGCTTGCAGAGCACTTGCAACCAGCAATTAGTTCATAAATTTTGATTTCATCATTAAAATTTGGGATTCAACAAAGACCCCCCATCGAGTCCTATGCCCACTCAAGTGGTCTAGAGTGCTGAGATGGCTATTGTTTTGTATCGCACTATAACTTACAAAAAACAAGCCATAGCATACGAAAACTATGTCATTCTAAGATTACCCATTCAAGTGAGTTTGCAACCTTGCAAACTGTTCATGCTCATAATCTTCAAACAAAAATACACAAAAAGAAGACAAAAGATGCTACCAAACATATGTAAGTAAACAAAAGTGTTGAATAGTTCGTTAACAAAGGAAAAGTGTTAAAATGGTTCATTAACAAAGGTGTTGTAGGTGCGCAATGATCATCCATAGGTCAATTATTTATTTGCATGAATTACATGTTTTATAAATGTTTTTTTTTTACATGACTATCTATATAATATATTTTGATAGTCTTTATAAAGACATAAAAATAAAAGGAGTACTATCCTAATATCATTCCGGGAAAGATTAGCCTATAATGATAATAGTGAGAGCACAACATCTATTATTGGTGATCTAGTGATAGTGATTGGAGGTTGAATGTGATAATTATAAGTTGATTGATTGGCTAAGAAACACATTGAAAAATAAAGAACAAAAACACATTACTGTATTAATAGAGTTTTAACTTCAACCATAGCGACTATTTATTGCTCATTATAAGGAATGTAAAGAACAAAATCCCATTAGTAACATATTCAAATGTTTCCTGAAAGTTCAAATATATTTTGACCACGTCAAGACCTAGTTTTGTTATTTTAACATATTTTTCTGATTTTTCAGCATTTGAACACATTAAAAAAATATTTTTATAATTCTTATAATTTTGATAAAATATGATGTCTCCATGGAATATATTATTTAATATTTGAATTTCTAAATAGGTAAAAAAATATATTCTAAAATTTTGGTCCAAAAAACCCCAGGATTTGACCCACTTACACTTGTTTTAAAGCCAATTCAAAAATAGTTTAACTATCTTAAATCATTGTCAAAACAAGGTTACATTTTCAAAATCCTTTGAATTGCACCCCAAATGACAGATATCTTTTTTTTCTATTTTATATTTTTTTATATTTTTTATTTTTTCAGCATTGAACACCTTGAAAATTTTCTAATTCTAAAATTTCTTATAATTTTGACATAATATGATGATTCCATAAAATGTTGTTTTTACATTTAAGCTTCTAAATAGGTAGGAGACCTATTCTGATATTTTAGTTTAAAAAACCCAAGGCCTAAACATTATATAATTTTTTAGGCCAACTCAAAAATTATATAACTTGTTCAAATCTTGGTCAAAACAAAGTGACATTTTCAGTAGATGGATATATATCATACTTTTTATAAATTAGAAATTTTTTGCCATTTTTTTGTTTTTTCAGCATATTAACACTTTGAAAATTATAATTTTCTCTAATTTCTTATAATTTTGACGAAATATGATGCTTCCATACAATATTTTTTTATATTTAATCTTTTAAATACATAGGAAAAATATTCTAAAATTTTGGTCTCAAGAGACCAATGCTTTTAACCTACTAATACTGTTTTTTTAGGACCAATTCAAAATAGTATAATCGGCTTAAATCCTGGCTAAAAAATCTAAGATTTTGGAAACATTTACATTGAACCTAGATGAATAAAAATTTTAATTTTTTATTTTAGTAAATTTATTATATTTTTTTGAAAATTTCAGCATCTGAACACTATAAAATTTTATCTATTTTTTAAATTTTTCCTAATTATGTAAAAAATTATTTTTTATGAAATATTTTTTAATATTTAATATTTTAAATAGGTATAAAACCTATTCTGAAAATATGATACAAAAAAAAAAACAAGCCTTTGACCCACTTGCACCATTTTTGGGGTCAATTGAAAATAGTGTAACTAGGTCAAATCTTAATAAAACAATAACCTAATATTTTCATTAAACCTTTGCATTGAGTCTAGATGGAAAAAAAAACTAATTTTTCTATTTTAAGAAATTTATTTGATATTTTTAAAATTATTAGCATATAAACACTATGAAAGTTTATTTATTTTATTTAATTTCTTCTTATCATCAAAATATGATGTTTACATAAAATATTTTTTGATATTCGAGCTTGTAAATCAGTAAGAAACATATTTTAAAAAATTGTCCTAAAAACCAATGTCTTGAACCACTTGCGTTGCTTTTTGGGAACAATTCAGAAAAATAGTATAATTAGGTTAAATTCTAATCAAAATAACATGAGATTTTGAGGTAATCTTTGCATTGAACTCAAAAGAATAAAAATTTATTTAACTAATTTAATAAATTTATTTAATATTTTTTGAATCTTTTAACATCTGAACATTATAAAATTTATCTATTTTTAATTTAAAATTTTATCAAAAATATGATTCTTCTATAAAAATGTGTTTTAAAACATTTGAGCTTCCACATAAGTATGCCTATTTTGAAAAATTGGTCCAAAAAATGAAGGTCTTGAATCACTTATATTATTTGTTAGACTAATTCAAAAATAATATAACCAGCTCAAATCCTGATCAAAACAATTAGGTTTTAAAGGGTGAAAACTCTTCCCTTCTGTCTTTTCCTTGAATTTTCTCTAATGTTGTTCTGTTTGTGCTTGGGGAATCGATTCAACCATAAATCTCCATCAAGGGATAAAATCATTTCTTAGAAAAGTTGATAATGATTTTGGATGAATTCTAAAGTTTATTCTTTTTATTTTATTAATTAAATTAACTTATATTTTTATTGTTGAGTATTTAGCCTAACATTCCCAGGCTCTAGCTTAAGTCACAACTACTAGCTTATCCCGTGAGAGTCCACGACCAAACGTCAATGTTTTAGTGAGCAATATTCTCCCTTCCTGATGATAAACTATGATAGTTGTTAGGTGTGTCAGCACTCACAATTTTCCTTCAACGTGGAATTGGAAGAGTGCACGCACTGACGGACCAACTCGGTTAGTCCATTCTGGTGACTGCTGAGGGATGAGAAAATGGTTGCAAGTTGTAAATGCAGCTGACCTCATTTTAAAGACTGTTGATTAGATGCATGAATGGATTACTTCTTCTCTTCCATCCTTAACCCTTTTGATCAATGCATCGTCTTAATTAGGTCAAGGACGTGTGATGAGGAGAATCTATTCCACCCTTGTGACCCATATTCGAAATGGAACAAGACTTCCAAGTCCTAATCCAGACTTTTGGAAGGGATAAGGATGGTGGGGAGAAAGAACAAGCTGTTGCCTTTCGTTTTCTTCCATCAGGGAGCCAAGTATTTCAAGAGGAGGGTAGACCTGAGGGAATGATGCCTGTGTCGAAACCTCTATATAAGGAGTAGGAACACAGCATGTTGATGAACAGACAAACCATTACAGCGGGGAAGAAGAGAACCCTTTTGACAGAGTTGTCATGGCAACGAAGGCTTTCTCTCCATAAATGGCTTTGCCTTGCTGGTTTCAGTCCTTGCAGTTCCAACAAGTTCTCTCTCTCTCTCTCTCTCTCTCTCTCTCTCTCTCTCTCGTATTAGATATTTGATTGTTAAATCTAACAAATTTATTAGGGTTTTTATAAGGGTTCAAGCTTTTGGCAATTGAATCGTGGTATTAAGGTAGGTTATATTTTCAGAACTTGTAACCTCTCTTTGTTTCATGAAATATTATTTTCCTTGATGGGGTTACCTTATCTACTTAAGTTAGCTCATATGTAATTGTTTAAATATTTGAGATTATTGGTTAACTGATAAAAAAATTAATTGATTTTAGAAACAATGCTATATATATATATATAAAAGATGCACAATACATATCACATATGCAAGTCACACTGAATAATCATGAGTCGTCACCTAATATGATCAAACCCGAGCCAATGAACTTAATCACTCATAATAAAATATTATTGACTTAGGCCTTCACTAAATATCTAGAAATGATAGGGAACTTGAATTTGTTTACAAGAATTTATGAATATACTATTGATAGTCTGGGATTAAGAATTTTGGATCACGAAATTAGTTGACTTGATTTGATAAATGGGTGAGATAAAATATGTGATGATATCGATCAGTTTGATAATCCATTTGGGTACTCGTTTTAATTACTAAGGATAATTTTAAATTAATGTATGGATGATTGGATCTGAATTCTTTTGAATTACTGAGGATAATTTTGAATGCTGGATGATTGGATCTGAAAAGAAGTTGATTTACCAGGACTTACGGATGTGCAGTTGCTTTGGATTAATTTATCTTAGTGGCTTATCCACAAACTACTCATTATTAGTTACGAAGCCTAAGACATACAAAAGAATACAGATAGAAGAGTCCAAAAGGTGAGCGGAGGGGGCGGAGAGAATGGGGTGGGGTGTGTGCCGGGGGCGGTGTGGGTGGGGTCGGTAGGGGTGGGTTTGGGGTTGGGGGGAGGATGTGTTCGTAGTGCTATACAGTATGACTTCAGTTTTCAAGAATACCTCGTACCTCTTTATTGTCAGCTTCAGCATGCCAAAAAACCATCATCTGCTATGGGCATGTTCTGCACCTTGATGGTGCTACATCATCATCATTCATGTTTGATTTTAGGTCTTGTGCTCTTTATATAGATGATCACGTGAAGTTTGGATTGCTTGAAGTTTCTAGGTCACATTGTATGCAGCACTTTGAGCCTACTAAACATTGTGACTACCTTTTAGAACATTGGACTGCATTTTTAACTTCGTAATATCAAGCTTCCTGTTTCAAAATTATTAATAAGCCGACAAGATTTCTCAAACTTTATATTGATAATTTTAGTTCAAACAATTATTAGAGTAATTTATGTGCCCAATCTTGTTTAGTATTTAAGCATTTAGGGTTTAATATGACAGTCTTTATTCTAAAAGTACTAGGAAATTGCTGACAATTACAGTCTGTATTTGGCTTCATTTACCTCTTTCATTGTGCGAGGAGAAAAAAGGATTCCCGCATCAATATTTCAAATACTTGTCTCGTAGCTACATTTTTATTTGCTGGGACTAAAAATATGCATGTAGCTTTTTTTTCTTTATAAAAAAGTCCACATCTTGTTCTCTCACGTGGCAAGTCACCTGTATCTCAATGCAGTAAAACATCTGGCAGTAAATAATGACCACTGTGGAGCATGAAGAATTATAGAGGCATCTGAAAGATTTGCAAGGAAAGAGTGGAGGGAAATCGCACCACCATAACATGAGGTCTGGTTTTATCAAAAAACCTATGAAGTTGTCGCTATTAAGACGTTGCCAGGTTTCATGTTCTACTCCAAATAAAAACACCATGTACGGTTTAATATATTAAAAAATAATTGAAAAATACTTATGGAAGATGTTTGCGTTGATGTCAGGTTACATGATATTCTTCTGTTTGGAAGTGGAAGAAATAGCTAGCTTCATTTAGTATATTCTTCCACTTGACATGTCGAAAATGAAGAAAGAAGTAATTTAATTAATTTTATCTAGGTATGATAAAGCTTTCTTCTGATCGTAAAACAATTTAGAATAATCACAATTCTAATACAGCAAGCCAGTTAAAAAGGCACAGTTTCTTCCTTAAATAGCTTAAGAGTAGGTGGGCACCGGCATTCAGCTTTGCAAAGTAACAGATGACCAAACAAAAGCCGCTCTTAATTTTTGAGGCCACAGCCTGCCGCAGTGGCATTTGTCGCCGTTGAAACATTTTAGTGCATCATTGAATACATCATTCCAAAGAGATTTCTCGTACGCGTAGAAATTTCTTCCAATATTTTTTAATTATAACTCTACAGCAGCTTGCAAATTAGTCAATATTAAAGAACCTACACAATGGGTTATTAAATGAGAATCCGAACTAACCATTCGACATAACCAACATGGATACCCAGTTTTATGTCACATCTCTGGCACATTACACGTTATGATATTAAAAATAATAATTCATATCTCTAATATAGGCAGTGGAAAATGAAAACATGACCCTGAGGCCAACTAGGAGTTGCTAGTAATCTTACTCCCCAAAGCACCTTAGTAGTTGAAAACACTAGCAAACAAATATAATTAAGCAGAGCGCAATAGTAATGCAGCATATAAATAAAAACATAAAACCACCTAAGCCAACAAATGAAGCAGGTTTCAGAGCATATATCCTCGAGGAAACACAAACTAACACCAATGGGATCCCACAAAAACCTTTACTAGATATTTCAATCATCAATTCGTAAGTTCCATGATGGCGGTGACAATATCACCATCAGCTGCTTTGAGTGCTTTGACAGCCTTGGACCTGGAAACCCCAGCCTGGGTCATCACCAATTCGATGTCTTTCAGCTCCACCCCAGTCTCGTCAACTTCTTCATCATCGTTGGCAGCAGCAGATGGCTCAGGTTTGGAAATCACATGGCTCAGATCAGGGGCCTTGAACTGCTCAGCAGCCTGAGTCTGCAACTGTGAGCTCAGGTCCTCAATTTTCGCCTCTCCAAAAATGACATAGGTGTCTGAAGTTGGGCTCTTGAAAACATCCGGTTTTGAGATGACAAATAATATCTGCCGCATCACAAGGATTGTTTTTCTTTAGAATTCTATTCTAAAGCAAGAAATAAAATTGTAAAAATTTGCCCAACATACATTTTTGCTCTTCTTCACAGTGACACGGCTAACACCAGGTATTGGCTTCATACCAAGCTTCAGCATAGCCTTTCTACTTTTTTTCTCACTTCTACTCTGCTTTGATCTTCCAGAAGCATCACCTGCTTGCCCTACAAATAGTTAAAGAGATATCATAGGAACTTTTTAAAGTCCAACAGAATATAGGGTAAACAAATAGCCATAAAACATACACAAGAATGGCCTATGTTCAAAACCATCTTAGCTAAAAGAAAAAAAAATCTACAATTCCATTTTTCTATCAGAAACCCACAACCATGATCATGTATGCTCGATATGTAACTAATGGGATTCTCAATAAAAGTGGTACCTTGGAAAAAGGATGGCAAGTAAAATAAATGCATCATTAGAGAACCTCATCACCAACTTTCACTTGAGAGCTCACAGTACATGCAGCAAAAACCTCTTAACTGTCAAACCCCTAAAAGATGTACCGTACCATAAATACATAGTGCAGAAAGAACAGCACAACAGAATCATGTATATATATGAGAACCATACTATTCTATAATAGTAGTGTTTTAGTGGACAACTATTGGAAAATTAAATGAAGCTTGAAAGATCAGGGTACGATGCTATAACTGACTTTTAGATTTAAATAACTACTTGAGAAATGATAAGACATAGGGTTGAGATCAATAGGGCAGCTCACAAAAAAACTTTTTTTTGTCTTTACTCTTTTTAAAGTATACTTGAGAAGACAAAGCAATCTATCCATCTTTCATAGCTACTTTAGAACTCCTGAGGATTCTAGGCTTGGACTGATCTCTATAGAGGATCAGCCTCCTTGGAACTCCATAATGTCACGGACTTAGCTGAATTTGCCTAAGCCGTGCGGCACTCCCGAAGACTTAGCTAAAATTGCCTAAGTCGTGGAGCAACCTTGCCCACTATTCCAGACTTAGCTGGGATTGCCTAAGTCATGAAACGCCCAACGCATTATCTGTCCGCAAAGGGTCAACCCTCTTACAACCGCTTAAGATCCCGTAGAACCTGCAAAGAAGAAGTTGATTAGCTTAGAAGCGGCGACAGACACGTCCCGACGTCTCGCAAAGCGGAAAGCTATACAAGCAATTTGTCGAACACCTTGAGTGCAACAAAGAAAAGAGAGAAAGAGAGTGAAATAAGACTTTTGAGGGTTGTAGGAACGGTCTCAAGTCCACAAACGATGGTTCCCAAGGTATCGACGCAAGACAAGTTCAATTGCTGATGAACGCCTACGCCCGACATATACGAAACCCCATCCACCGGTGCCACGGGGTTCCAAGTCTTGAAATGGTGACATTTTGCACCGCTCGAAAGGTTGCTGACACGAAAAGACCCAAAAAGCTTTTGGCTCCACATGACGATCATTCTGCAGCCTTCTACACTACTTTCGCTCACATTTCTTAGGTAAAAACACAAACTCAAGGCAAAACAAGCTGCCAAACATATGTACAAGCAAGAAAAAGTGACGAACGATTCAAGGAGCAAGGGCATTGCAGTTGAGCGGCGACCGTTCGTGACAATAAGGGTTCCTCCCTCCCTGGTATTCTGCACAATGGCTAAAAGAAAATTGATCTATTGATGATAAAAGAGTGGTGGCTACATGAGTTTATATTCAACTCCTAATATGACTCCTACTCTTAAAAAACTCCCTCTTCTCACCAACTCCTAACCATGATGTGGCCAGTAGCTATAGGGGTCTCCAACTTCTAATTGTATTCTTTTCATTCCTAAAGAAAGTCCTAGCTAAATGGATCTCTCCTCTCCTAACCCTAGCCGGCCTCTCCCAAGAGGAGGGAGGTAGCTAGAAGACCCCCTCTTCATGAGGACTCTTCCCTTAACCCTAGTCGACCACTTCTTCAATAGGGTTGGTGGCTAGTTTAGGATTTATTACATGCATGACTCAATAAACTTAGTACCCAACATAGCTAGGGTCTTAATAGACCCACCCTCTTCAAATCAACCTTATCCTCGAGACTGAGGCTTCATAATCTCCGAGTTCAAGTCTGCAGCTTGTCATGAGGCTTCCTTGTTGCATTTGAGATAGGCGGATCATGATCCCACGATTCAGCTTTGTCTTGTATCTCTTCATCGGTTGTAGTGTCTGGATTGTGATGCGTCATGATCCTATAATGTCGTGCAATCTCCAATTAGAACTGGGCCTCCTCATTAGTCAAAATATCAGGTGGGTGGACCTGAGCTGAGTCATCCTCTCTAGACTTCCATTTGTGGTGAGATGCTTGGAGGATCAATTGTATTTTTAAATTGGTGCGCTGATCCAATCCATAAGTCATGGCTCCATTGTGATCCCTAATTTTACAAGGGCCAAAGTAGAAGGGGGACTACTTCCTTGAGGCTCGAATTGCCTAGTGGTAGGGCTGGAGATGAAGGGAAACTCGATCTTCAACAACAAACTTTCTTCCGCTCCAGTATTTCTCGAGCGACTATTTCTTTCTTACGTGGGCTGGCATGTGGTTGTTCTTTAATGATAGCCAAGCTTTCCTCTGAAATGATGGCTGCCCTTTGGTAGTGTCCATGGTATTGTGAGACCGATCTGAGTTGGGAGTGAATGGAAGCTGCAATTTTCCCGGGTTTGCTACCGTCTCTCTTTTGTGTTGTTGACTGGTATCATACCAAGCCACAAATTCAGCAATGGTCGACATTTCATTTACAATTCCCGCTATTTTAGATTTTTGGAGGTGAGGATAACGACATGGCCGAGTGTTTACTGATGGTTTGCCCTGGGAATCAGAATTTGATGGTTATGCCGTCGAGTAGGAGGTAGGTTGCACAGTTCAACGAAGACATTTGATTCAGCAAGCAACTAAAGAAGGTTTGGGTCTTCAATTTTTGTCGACTCCCTCATATGTTGGTACTGGACTTGTATTAGGAAGCCACTGTTTACTTTGTTCGATACTTTCTCCATTCGTTGCGTTGAAACTGTCGTCACGTTGCTCCCGTGTTTCCCGCATAGGATCACTTGTTTCCTTTTGCTGAAAAATTTCAAAATTAATTTCAAAAAATTCCAAAAAACATCACCTAACATAGTCAACCATTCGATGCCAAGCGCGAGCTCATAATCGAGTGGGAGGAGGAAGAAATCAACAACTATTTCTTGGTCCTGCAACAACAATTTCACGCGTGAGCATCTTCGTTCACACTTCAAAATTCAATCGTCGATTATCTTAACATCAATCAGGCAGCAACCTTGTTGTTCATAAAGTTGTTAGTGCTCCTGGTCTCAATGAGGATGGTGACGAACTATTGCTTAAGGATTCCTTCAACTTTCATTGTTTGCAAGTTCGCATAGCCGGCTAGAGTGTAAGTCGTGCAATCGATCGACTATGGATCCTCCATCATATTCTCCTCATGCTTGAGGTTCTCTTCATATTTAGGCTCTTGAATAGGTTCTATCATAGGAAGCTTCCCCTTTTGCAGTGATGGTTACAGCTCCAAAGTTCGTTGCAATGCCAACATAAGCCCTTCGCGGATTTGTCGCGGAGTACTTCTTAGGTAAGTTCCTTGGGCTGAGAGGTTCAATTGGCAGTAGAGGAGGCCAAAGGCTTGATGCTTGATGGTTGCTGGTCGATTCATGATCTTGGTCCTTCGGGCATCATTGTTTAACCGTTCCCAATAGATGCAAGCGAAGGAGATGGCAGCCCTCAATGTATATAGTTCTCATGTCTTGACTTCGCATCTGATCTCCGACTTTAATCCTTCAATGAACATCCCTAGCAATAGTTTTTCAGACCAATCTTGAGTTTGATTTGAAAGATGCTCAAACCTGGTTTGCTATTTTTGCAAGTTTAGCGAATCTTCATGAGTTGGTTGTTCATGTTCTTGTATTTTGTCGATCTAAAGCAGAGCAACAACCCGTTCTTGAATTGCTTTCTTATTGGGACTCCGAGGGTGTGCTCAAAACAATTATACCATTGTATGGCATCTCCTTCAAGGTGGATGGTAGTGATGTCCACCATAGAAGCCTCTGGTGTTCGGTGATAACAGAAGTAGCGTTCTGCACGCGAAAGCCATCCCGTCGAGTCTCCATCTTCCCATTGAGGGAAGTCCACCATCATGCGTGTAGATGCTGGATCCGTCTTGCGTTCTTCCTTTTCTAGAGGGTTCTCTTTATGATCTAATCTCTCACCTTGTTGCGATCTCATTGGGTCGCTGATTGTCTCAATCTGAATTCTGCGGAGAGCATTGTCTGTCCTTCATATGCGTCTCAAGGGCCTCCAACTTGGCACCGATCAAATCTACCAATGCCATGGTGTAAAATCCAAAATCTATAATGTCAAGATCCTTCTCCTGCTATTGGGTCAATGGCATAAACTGATTAGGTGGATTGGTGGTCGAAAGAGGTGATGGATCAAGGGTAGATGGCTGCGGTTTGGGGCTGATAGGTTGCTATTTTAGGTTGTTGAGGTTGTGGTTTGGAGATGCTATAGGGGTTATGATGGCAGAGGTTTAGGATTAGAGGGGTGGCCTAGGGTTGCTGTTGATGGCAGCAACCCATTTGGTAGGGATTGGTGGCTGGAAGATAAAGATCAATTGATGAAGGGTTGCGGCTGCAATAGACCACTATTTGGCTGCGATTTTTTGCTACGGTTTGGGTTGGCCATGGATTTTGGAGATAGGCTATGACGATTGCACCTTAAGGCTAGAGGGGTGCCTTAAAGACGAAGTGGTTGGTGGAAACAAGTTTGATAGGATTTGATGGTTTATGAGAAGAACAGCAAAGGGTATAGCGGCAAAATTTATCGTCGAAAAGATTTCAACAATATAAACGTAATTTTTTCTAACAGTTCATAACAAAGATTCAAGTAGAACTCAATGGGAATCCACTGGTAAGGAAAAGGTAATGCTATCGAAAAGTTCGTGAGAGAATACGACAGCAAAAAATTCAACAAGATCAAGGAATACGAGAAGGTGCTGCGATAGACTTTTGCGTCCAAAGTGCAGCAATTTGGACATAAAAGATCAGTGGTTTATATCAACATTTTTTGCATGAAACCCAAAGGAAATCCACTGATAGGGAGTACCAAAGACGTCGTAAAAAACTCGTGAAAGATTGGGCAACAAAATAATGGCAGCAAAATAAAAAACAAGGCAGTAGCATGCAATTGAATTCTGCAACGTAACTTTCGTCATACAGATGGTAACTTTACGACGATGAGTTGTGCAACATAATAGATGAATATGTTTTTTGGGTTTCTGGGTTGAGGATAACTAAATTACAGCAACAGTAAGGTTGATTTACCAGAACCTGATGCAATTTTTTGAGATATTGAAGGGTGATCTACGATAGTGGAGATGACGTCGAAGTTTGGCGACGATTTTAGCAATTATGGGTATTGCTTGGGCGGCTAGATGAGGATGATGGGCAGTTGTGGAAGAGCAACAAAGCACCACGAAACGCTGCTCTGATACCAAGTGTTAGAACCCTTGCGAATTCTAAGCTTGGGTTGATCTCTATAAGAGATCGATCTCCTTAAAACTCTATAAGGATTCCTCCCTCCTTAGAATTCTGCATAATAGCTAAAAGGAACCTGATCTATTGATGATAAAAGAGTGGTGGCCACATGAGTTTATATAGGGACTCAAAACCCTAACTCCTAATAGGACTCCTACTCTTAGAAGATTCCCTCTCCTCACCAACTCCTAACCCCTAACCAACTCCTAACCATAATGAGGCCGGCAACTATAAGGGTCTCCAACTCCTAATCGTATTCTTATTCAACCCTAAAAAGAGTCCTAGTTAAATGGATCTCTCCTCTCCTAACCCTAATCGACCTCTCCCAATAGGGAGACGGCTAAAAGACCCCTTCATGAGGATTCTTCCCTTAACCCTAGCCGATCACTTCTTCAAAAGGGGTGGTGGCTAGTTTAGGGTTTATTACATGCATGACTCAATAAACTTATGACCCAACATAGCTAGGGTCCTAACAGTACTAATCTTCAGTAAGCAAATACCAAGAGAATGTTCAAGATCTGACAAATTTGAAATCAATCTGAGGTGAGTCTAATCTTGATTATGCACTTCCCACTATATATAATCACCAATGGCTTGACAAGAAAACATGAATATGGAAATTACAGCATGCAGAAAAGTGTTACTAATTATTTTTATGATCACCAAAGTGAAGCAAATTTCAAATACAAAAGTTAGTCCAAGACGGGGAAAGTAATGAGCCATTTATCAAAAATTGGCAATAATCACATGACATACAACCCAAACTTTAACTTAACCATTATTTACTTAACAAGAAAAAGAAAAGCACAGAATTACCCTTCATTATATGAAACATATAACTTTATTTAAGATACACCATAGTCTTCTCAAAAGTTCTCAAAGATAATACAGTAAAGCAAGCATACCTTCAGCATCATCTTTGTCATCATCTTCCTCATCATCATCCTCCTCCTCATCATCTTCAACAATAGGTTCATCAGACTGCAAAGAAAAAACTTGTATTAGACAAATGTACTTTTTTTATTCAAATATTGATTCAGATACAATACAACAGGGTGGAGCTGATCAATAAAACATAAGAGAGAAAATACAGGGCAATAAACAACAGGTAAAGTGCATTAGTTTTAGATCTAGAATCATATGACAGAATACCATAAAGAACCAGTTAGTTAAATTTTGGCATCTGCTTAAATTTTGATGTTGAATTACACCAATGCCTATCTAACATATATTTCCAAATTAGAAACTCCACAGTTGGACCAGGTATCAATCTTTAAATATTTTTCAGGTCAATGCACACCAGTATTTAATGCATAAATTATAGAGCAGAAAAACATAAAATTTCATAGCCTAAGCTTTTACAAAGTAATGTTTCAAATATATTCTCAATAAAGTTGTAAATCTACATATACCAAGGATAGAATGGTACAACACAAATACAACCCCTAATCCTTAACACAAGTCAACAGATCAAAAGGGAACACATCCCTCTTGATCATTTTATAGAACTAGATGCAAACCAGTGAAATAAATGGCCAACATTATATTTAGTACAAAACACCTTCATATGAATACTAGCAGATGTATAGAAATAAAAAAATACACTTCAATCATGGTTGCATAATAGAAGCAGCAGAACTAACTTCCCTGATGCTTAAAAAGAAGCTTAACAGGCAGCAAGTATTGCTGATTTGCATATTAGTATGTCATAAATTGTGTTTGCTTAACTATTACCATAAATTTTAGAATGAGTCCCAACCCAGTTTATAAGAGACCTTAAGAAATTACTCTCAAGTCAATCCATCTACAATCTATATGTGTACCTTAGGTCTTACTATTCCGTAAGGATGCCCTTGATAAGGCTACTCTCGCTGGAGATAATACAAATGTAGTGCAATATAGAAGAACAACAAATGGGATATAATATCAAAATATTTGGTACCAGAAGATAATATCAATACAAATCAAGCTAAGAGCTGAGACAGAACAGTATACGATAGTTCCACATGACGGACAAAATAGTGATCCAAATTTCAGTATTTCACTCACAGATAGTTGACCAATATCAATACAAACCTAAATAACAGCTGAGACACATCCTGACACGATATGAATTATGGGATATTGCCAATGCCTTAATCAACAGAATCCTTACAGCAGGGCAAAAACAGGATAATATTCTGATGAAAGCAATGTTGTACAACATACAAGGATCTGTTATGAACTAAGGATGCTATATCCTGTTTTAACTATGGCAGTCGCATTCACAGAAAAGTTCAATTCCACGAACAAGTAGAATCATGAAAGGGTATCAAGTGTCTTATGTTGGCAAAAATTTTAGAATCACCTGACCACCATGAAACCCCATGAAAATATCACATTATTTCACCATACAAGTTACCAAACCTCCACCAGAAGAAAATTAGGATATCAATGACAAATTTAGAGAATCACTCCCTGAAAAGACAATGTACCTATCAATTAGAACTCATCTGGAAGTCTGTCATTGCCACATAAAAACTAGATGACATTCAAACGTATTGCACAACCCCTCACATAAGAAAACCTCCAGGCACCAAATATCACTAGCAGCCTGGATCAGCAATAAGTTAATTCCCCTGCTAAAAAATTGTTTATTACAATCATATATTTATGTAAAGTCTAAAATTGATAGTGTTTCCCAGGCCATACTTGTTTCATTTAAATATTCAATTCCTACTTAACCAAATGACTGGAGAAAACCACTTATATAACAGAACAAGCATTGTTACACCAAACAAAAAAATCTCCAACCATAATACTTTGTTCTAATACCACAACTAAAACATGACATGATCAAACCTAAGGACTAATTACAGATTACCCTCTGTAATTAACTAATTATAGCATCTTGATCCCTACACTTTCAAAAATTAATTTTGGAATCATTTTACTTACAAAAGTGAAACATTGAGATCCCTATACAAGGTTAAAAAAATAATTTCATCGGGTTAAAAATCAAGAAACAGAGAAGAATTTTGTTGGAGCAACAGGATTAAATGTTTCAGCTTCGTAAATATAGAAATCTCAATGTAACCTTTGAAAATATAAGGACCAGAATACTAAAGGTAACTTATTGCAGGAGATAATATGTAATTAGCCCTCAGACCTATAGACACACTGTAGAACTTAATATATTCCTAGCAGTATTCTTGCTTCAATTTGTTTCTTGATGACATCCAACTTGAATATGTCATGAGAATATCTTAACGCAACATTTATTTTACATGCCTTCGTTGATTCTTTATAAGCCCCCTAACTTAAGATAGGACAATCGAACGAGATGTCAGATTAAGAAACTGAACGCATTTGAATCAGTTTAATCTCTCACAAAAGATACTTCTCCCTGCTGAAGTGCAAGCTCAGCCAGATATCACCACAGATTCATAAGAATCTCACGCCTCCATACTGATATCAAAGCAATATGCAGGAGTAAGATGTCAAAGATCATATCTTTAGCGTTCCAAATACAAAGTTGTTACAGAAACTCAGTTCATCGCGCAGAAATTGATAAAAGAAAAAAGAAAAATGAACAGAATCATTAACTGGCTCATAAAAATCTCACATACGAATCAAAAACATTTTCCAAAAGCACGATGACAAACGATCGCATTTTCAACGTGTTAAACACAAGATTAAAACCGACCACCCAATTCAAAACGCATAAATCACTAGAATACAAGAAAAAGGAATTTCAAACAGTGACCCCGAAACTAAAAGACCCACGCCTTAACTCAAAGAAGTTTTCAAAGCAAGATAAGAAAAAAAAAAAGATCACATCTTATAACGTTTCAAACATGAGAAGAGCATGGGGGCAAGGGTTTAGACTTAAGGCTCACGTCGATCCTTTGTTGCTCGAGATGAGCAGCGAGGAGTTCTTGCGCTTGGGCAGTCATTAAGATCGGATCGGAAAGAGAAAAAACTCGGCGGGCCGCTGCAAAACCCTAATGAGAACCCGCAACCCAGTGAGACTCACCGTGGCCGTTCAGCTATATATCTCTTCTGCCATAGCTGAATTACCAATCTGCCACTCAGTAATGAGTAATTGTTGGACTCCATCACAAGAAGCTTTTCTTCGGAATATATCTTAACATTTTAATCGACGAACCCATTTTTAATGTTCCTAATATACTTTCATGTAATAGGCATAATATTTCTTCTCTGAACAATAGAACCATCGAGCGTAAGCATTGAACGATGATAAAAGGAGCGACGAGCAACGCTAAGAGATCATAGAAAATAAAAAAATAAAATTAATAATTGAAGGATTATAAATAATAAAATTATATTTTAAAAAAGTTACTAATAATAATGAGAGGGTTATAAATAGTAAACTTTAATTTTTTTCAAAAATATCTTATTATATTTACCGAAGAGTATCCATGCTTTTTATGATTTTCAAAATAAGTCTCATATAACAAAACAATCCTACTTTACTTGATAGGCCTTTCCACCGATTGTCAGTAGGGTTGGCAACACGCGCATCAAACTATAACGGAAAAGATAATATAGGTCACGATGATGGTGGAACCATATTCAGAGAAAACTGCAATAGACTATGATGTGGAAGCCTAATTAATGAAGATTTGACTTATAGGTTAATCAAAGTCGAAATAACATGTATGAGGGCTGACGCCAACTAAAGAAATGACAACAATTGAACCTCGGGCTTTATTTGATTTGAAATTTCTTCCCATTCTGAAATGCTCTATTGTTATTTCTCAATCTTGTGATATAACTTCTTGAGCAGAGGAAGTGAAAGGGGGGAGAGTGTCGACTGTCTGGTTTTCAAAGAGGATTTGTGTCCATTGAATCAGTCCATTAATTCTAGATCGATATATGAGTAATTTAGTTTAATTTACTATTATAATATTTTTTGGATAAATTATAATAATTTATAAATTTAGTTATTTATTTTTATTTAAAAAATTATATTAAAAATTTATTTTTATATGACTTGAATTTTTTATATTATCTTTTAATAGACTTACATGATTTTGATGGAGATAATAAAAATATTATAAATTTATTCAAAAATAATATAACTAATATTGTAGTATACATATTTGGTTGTTCTTATTTTTAAACCAATAAAGCTAATTATTTGAAACCCTAGTTTTTATGTTAGTTTTTATTGAGTTTTGAGTCAATTTATTTTAATCATAATATTTTTGAATAGACTTATAATTTTTTGGTGAAAGTATTAAAAATTTTATAAATTTATTAAAATATTATTTTTTTTAATTAAAGTGTTTGGACAAAAAAGGTGAGGAATGATGGAAAAGGTGAGAACCACTTAGGAAATTTGAAAAAGAGCATCTCCAAAAAAAAGACTTTTTTTTAAATCATCCAATTTTAATTTTATGAAATTATTCTTTTAGAATTTTTAATTGTGCCATTAAATTTAAAATAAGAGTTTATGGCAGTTCGATAAGAACTAACAATGTTAAGAACGTCAATGGCAAGATCAAATCATTTATGACATTAATATATAAAATTTTAATTTTAATTTAATTTAAAGGTAATTCTGTAAAATTTTGAGATATACATATATGTGGAGTGGATATTTTTGCTAGGAGTAAAAATAATTAGCTCAATTGTCATGTCTAATAGAAACTAATGTCTCAATCATGATCAAGGTCCCTTTGAAATGCTAATGATGATAAAAATATTTGTGAAAAAATTATATTATAGCGCATTCATATAATTTGATATTTCAAAGTAAAATTTCTATTTTGTAGGAAACATTTATATATACTCTCAGCTCAAAACATCAAATTACAAATTAGATTTTTTTTTTAACATGTCAACTTAGCTTAGTTGGTAAAAATTCGACAGTTTATCATCTTCACTACTTATCCTTTAAAAAAAAACTTTGTCAAAATTATTTTTGCCTAATTTTTTATGAGTATTTATGCTGGATTAATACAGAATTCTCTGCTCATTCCTACGTTAATTAATTAGATGAGAGATGGCAGATTAGAGATGGATTTGATAATTAGAGCATTAACTAAATATTTAGAGAATTAATTAGTTGCTTCCACCACAATCACTCGCTAGGTTTTGTTTAATCCAGATTAGAGATGGACATGCTGATATCATATAATTTTTTCTCTGCAGATTATTCTAATTTTTCCTCTTCCTTTTTGGATTCACAATGTAATGTGGAACTTGTGTTTGTAGAAATAACTCAACATGAGTCGTTTTAGGAGAGTTTCGGCAGGAAGAAATATATAAAAGAGAAGGGGGAGAGGAAGAAAGGAGACAATGCAATCACCTCTGTAAATGTTTTGCTTCTCGGAATAGCTATTGGCTCAAACATGTTTCCAGACTGCCTCTCGTTCTAAAAACAAGCTGGTGCTTTAGTAATTATCTGCAGTTATTTTTATGATAACTAAGTTTTTATTACATTTTTATTTTCTTAATAAAAATCATTAGGAGTTTATAATTAGTATTTTTCGTTCCGTTAAAGGCGGCTTTAACATTCATGCTTTTTCGTTTTCTGAGTGTTTTTTGTATCATTTAGTATTTGACGAGTCCGTTTTCTTAATATTTTTTCCCTAAGAAGTTTCTGGTTATATTCTAATCATATTTTTTATTAATCAGATTAGTTTAATCTTGATAGGATCCAGATTATATTCAACTAAGTCTTAACAATTAATAAAATCTTGAGGGATATAATAAAAACCCATCAAGCCGCCTCCCATTATTGGGAAGAGTGGCTAAGGTTTGGGGAAGGAGTCTTGGAGGTATTGGAGTCTCATATTTGTCGCTCATCTTATTGGGAAGGTCAATTAGGATTTAGGAGAGGAGCTTTGGAGGAGTTAGAGTATTCTAGCAGTCGTCCACCTTATTGGGCAGGTCAGCTAGGATATGGGAGAAGAGCCTTGGAGAGGTTGGAGTCTCATAGCCGTCGCCCACCTTATATAGCAAGTCAACTAGGGTTTGGGTGAATGAGAATTTTACTTAAGGTAGGAGTCTCTCTAGAGTTAGGATTTTAGAGTTCTATATAAAATATATAGCCACCACTATTTTCATTAAGCAATACATCATCTTTTCTTTAGCCTTTATAGCTAATTCCAATGAGGGAGGAAACCCTATAGAGTTCTAAGGAAGTTGATCCTCTTTAGTGATCAATCCAACGATAGAATTTTGTGGAGTTCTATCATTTGTTATTAGAGCAGTGATGTTGATGCCTCACAGCCCTTCCAGCCACCCACCATCATCTAAGAAATTCCCATAATTGCTAACTCTATCGCTAACTCCACCATCATTGCCCTCTATCGTAGATTCATCATATGTTATCGCTACTCCAATTACAACAAGATCTGGTATTGCTTCTCTCGCAAGAACCTTACTGTTGCTGTAATTTTATATCCAAAATCTCAAAAATAGTTACATCTATTCCTTGCTGTAAACATTCTCACGCTACAAAAACTTATCATTGCAAAGTTGCTATTTTTATGAATGAAACTTACACTGTAAAGTTTTCTGCTGCATACTTGCTGTCAATTGTCGATCTTGCTACCATCATTTTCTGATGTATTTAATATCAACTTGGCTTTTATTGACATCAGTTCATTGTTGAAATCATCTCTATAACATTAGTATATTGCTGAAACTTTTCATTGCAAAACTATTAAACTTTTCGATGAGAATTCTACTATCAAACTTTCGTCGATGTATTTGCTATCACTGTTGAATTCCTATCTAAGTTTTCATTGACTATGTTGTCACCAATGCCTATTTCTTGCTATCAAATCCCTCCATAAACTATCAATTTACTACTAGAACTGTCGAGAAATTGTTGTTTTTTCGACGAAAATTTTGCCACCATATTTCAGCATCTATTTGCTACATACCCAATCGATCCTTGTCAAACTTATTGTTGTCATGAATAACTCTAAACTATCTCTCTAGCCTTAAGCCGCTGCCATCAGAGCCCCCTTGCATCCTCCACAACACCTCCAAACAGTGGCACAAATCACACTTCAAATAACAACCTACTAAGTCCAAATGGCCACCAAATCTTTCAACCAATACATGTCCTTAACCCAGCAGCAAAAGAAGAATCTTAACATTACATATCTAAAGTCGTATGCTATGACATCAAAAAAACTAATCGATATCAAGTTAGATGCCTTTGAACATGTATGGAGGACAAACTATGCGCTCTTCTTGTAGAATTCAATTTGGGTCGACCACCGAGCCCAAAGAAATCTCAACAAGGTGAAAATTCAGATCATGGAGAGAACCCCCACGAGAAAGGAGAATCTATGATGGACCCTCCGTACCCACCCATGTGGGTGGACTTTTCTAGATAGGAAGATAGAGACCCAACCAGGTAGATTTCGCACAAGGAATGATATTTTCACTACCACAAGACCCCGGATGTATCCATGGTGGACATTGCTATCATACACCTTGAAGGAGATGTGAGACAATGGTACAATTAGTTTGAACACACCGATAGAGTCTCTACATTAAGATAATTTAAAAGCGGATTACTAATCACTTTGGACTGATTGATACAAGAACATCGACGACCAACTTATAAAAATTTGTCAGAGTTTCACAGTTCAAGAATACCAGACCATGTTTGAAGGATTATCTAACCAAACAAGATATTGATCTAAAAAATAATTGTTATGAACTTTCATCGAAGGACTGAAACCGGAGATTCAAGGAAAAGTTAAGGCGTGACGGCTGTACACACTAATGGTGACTATCTCCTTTGCGGGACTCCAAGAGGAGTGATTGAACCAAGATGTTCGAAGGCCTAGGGTCATCACTCGACCAATAGCACCTAAGCCTTTAGCTCCTCCTACTGCCTGCCGACCCTCTCAACCAAAAAATTAACAAGGGAAGAACTTCATGATAAATCCATAAAAGGTTTGTGTTGGCACTTCGATGAGCCCTAGAGCCACGAGCATCATTATAAGAAAGGGAGGCTTCTCATGATGAATGTGTTGAAGAATCTAAGCACAAAGAGGAGGACCTTGAGCATGAAGAGGACACAGAGGAGGAACCACAACTAATTGATTGCATGGTCGATGCTTTAGCTGGCTACGTAAATTCGCAGATGATAAAGATTGGAGGTTTTCTCAAGCAACAATCCATCACCATCCTCATTAATACTAGGAGCACCAACAACTTCATGAACAACAAGGTTGTTGCCCAAATGACACTCCAAATTAAGGAATGCAGTAGGTCCGATATCAAGGTGACTGATGATCAAATCTTGAAGTGTGATCGAAAATACCTATGGGTGAAATTGACTTTGTAGGGCCAAAAAATTGTTGTTGACTTTTACCTCCTCCCACTCGATGACTATGAGGCAGTGATCAACATCGAATGGTTGTCCATGCTATATGATGTTTCCTGGGAATTGAAGTGAAGTAATAATAGTTTTGATGCAACACATGAAGAAGATCCTATAAAAAATACATAGTGGCTTTATAACGCAACTACAATAACTACAAATAAAGGAGCCAATAAAGATTGAAGATCCAAATATTCTCTAAATACTTGCTGAATTTTTAGACGTCTTCATCGAACCTCACAATCTACCTCCTACCTGACTGCACGACTACCAGATTCTGATCCTACCAAGCAAACCACCAACAAATACTTGGTCATATCGCTACCCTCACCTTTAAAAAATTAAAATAGAGAAGATTGTATAGGAGATACTTGAAACAGAGATCATTCGACTGAGTTGCAGCCTCTATTCTTCATCGGTGTTCCTTGTATACAAGAAAGACGGAACGTGGCAAATGTACATAGACTACCGAGCCCTCAATGGCATAACAGTCAAGGACAAATATCCTATTTTTGTGGTGGATGAAAAACTTGATGAATTAAAGGGGGCACAAGTCTTCACAAAGCTGAATTTATTGTCTGAATATCATCAAATTTGTGTGTACAAAGAAGACATATCGAATATTGTCTTTTGGATGCACAACGACCACTATAAATTTTTGGTAATGCCCTTCAGTCTCACCAATGCTCTCTCCACCTTTCAGAGCCTCATGAGTGATATTTTCCAGAGTTATCTTAATAAGTTCATACTAGTTTTCTTCGACAATATCTTTATTTACAGCCCTTCACTTGAAGGTCACCTTCGCCACTTATGACTTATTTTAACGATTCTTCAAGAGTATACTCTTTTTGTCAAATAATCAAAATATAGCTTTTTTCAGCAGAAGATATAATATCTTAGGCACATTATCTTGGAGGAAGTCGTAGCGATGGACTATTCAAAGATTGAGGCAATACAAAGCTGGTTAACACCTAAGAACATAAAGGTATTGTGTATTTTTCTCGAACTGATGGGCTAGTATTGTAAGTTTATCAAGGATTATGGAAAGATCAGCACTCCCCTTATGTCTATACTGAAAAAGAATGTCTTTCAGTGGTCGGACAAAGCGTCCACTGCCTTCGACGCTCTCAAGATAGCCATGATGTATATATGTGTGCTAGCACCACTTGACTTCGGTAAGACATTTATCATCGAAGCGGATGCATCAGGAGTTGGGATCAACGCCATTCTCATGCAAGAAGGTTAACCCCTTGCCTACACTAGTGAGGTACTATCTCCTTCCCACCTAAAAATGTTCATCTATGATAAGGAGATGCTCATAATTGTGCATATGGTGACAAAATGAAGACCTTACCTGATCGACCGATGCTTTCAAATAAAGACCGACCACAAGAGCCTCAAATACTTTTTATAGCAGAAGATATCCTCCCTTGAGCAGCAAAAATAGGTAATAAAACTTCTCGGATATAATTATAAAATCACTTACAAAAAAAGAAAAAAAATGGTTGCAAATACGATCTCCCGATTGCTTGAGCAAGTTGAAATTTCGGTCATCTCCCTTCTGATCAACGACTTCCTCAAAGACATTAGGAAAAAATAGTGAGAGGATCCCAAAATAAATGGAACTATCAAAGAAATTAGAAGAGGAACCTAGCTCCGTGGCGCACTTCAGTTGGGGTTCGAAGGACTTACACTATAAGGGACACATAGTACTAGTGCTGAATGCTCCTTTCATAAAGATTATCCTACAAGAGATGCATTCTACACTAGCGGTGGGCACTCTAGATTCCTTCAAACTTACAAGAGGATTAAACAAATTTTTTATTGGAAAGGGATGAAGAATGCTATTGTTGAATTTGTAGCACAATACGACATATGCCAACGACATAAAAAGAGAAACAGTTGCAAGCCTAGGGAAGCTACAACCTCTGCCTATACCAGACTAAGTATAGACTGCTATATTAATGGACTTCATCGAAGGACTACCCCAATCCCAAGGAAAAGGTACCATCATCGTTGTGGCCGATCGTCTCAATAAATATGCTCATTTTTGCATCATTCACAACCCTTATACCATTGCTAACATCACTCAGATTTTTATGGATAATATTATAAAATTATATGGGAAGCCTTGATTTATTATGAGTGATCATGACAAGGCCTTCATTAGTAAATTTTGAGCAGGACTCTTTTAGTTGTAGGGCACCAAATTAAAGATAAGCTCAGCATACCATCCTCAAACCAATGGCCAGACTAAAGTTATGAACAGATGCTTGGAGACATACCTCAGATGCTTCACCAGTGACCGACCAAAAGAATGGATGAAATGCCTCCCTTAGGTTGAGTTATAGTATAATATAACTAATCATTCTTCCACTAAATGTACTATTTATAAAGTAGTGTATGACGGACTGCTAGTTACAAGTGCATTGCAAGCCAATCATGTGAATGATGGCACGTGTGACATGCTACGTAATCTTTTATTTATAATTAATATTGGTATATTCTCATATTATATTATATGTAGTATATATATTGTGACGTCCTTGGTTCTATGCAATAGGAATCGGATCGTGATGAGATCTTGATAATTAAATCGATCACCTTTAAACATAGATCCTAAATAATCTTAGTCATAGGTTACTCGAGAGGGACATCGAGATAACCGGACAGACCGGTATACTATATACCCATCCATATGATGGAGGCAGCTAGTCTCATAGCCACTTGTGTGGAGACACCAAGGATATAGTATAAGTGCTTATTGGAGAATGAGTTCACTGATTGATCTGCTTATGGAATGTTGTATGGTTAATGATATCTAATGTCAGATAGTGATTCTATAGTCCCAATTATGTATATGGTCCTTAGACTTGAGACACCAAGGATGCTTTGTATGAGTACTCCTTTCTTTGATGCCAGACTTATAGGTTTAAAAAGTTTCAGATCTGGTATAGTTTGTTATCGAAATTAGTAGCTAATCTTACGAAGACAATTGAGTATCAATAGAGGATCATCCACTCTCGGTATCATGAGAGGAATATCCCATATGTGCTTGCTTAGACAAATCCTTGCCAGGGTCATTCAGATTGAGAGAGAAAGAGTTCTTCAGGAGAATCCGATTAGAGAGACTGTGACGGATTCCGTATGTGACCTAACAGTAGCATGTCCAACATACGGTCTCTAGGATATTAGTTGGATGAGGGATCATAGATACACGGTAACTGTGGACAGACAGGTCCGATGGATTCGATCCCCCTGTACCATTTAGGGACTATGGCGTAGTGACATAGTACGTCCATAGTCGATAAGTCGAGTAAATTATTATGGAGATAATAATTCACTATATCAAAAGAAGTTCTGATGGGAGTGACTCATGACCAGCTCGGTATCAGGCCTAGAGAGTCACACACATATGGTGGATGCTTCAACGAATAGAGGATTAGATGGAGATCCAATTAGCCCCTATTCTCATTAGATGAGACCCTATGCTGATGGGCTCCTTGATTAAAGCTCAATTAGAGACCTAAGGAGATTATTGGATAGAGATCCAATACCCACTAAGGTAGGAGCCCTAGGATTTTTGGTGGCTCTCTATAAATAAGAGGGGAGACTCATGGTTGATAGGCTGCAGCTTTAACTACCATATCCTATTCTCCTCCCTCCCTCTGAGCAAGAGTTGCCAGATCAGATTGGAGGAGTTTTGCTGTAGAGAACCATCATGTGGATACCGTTAGAGAGGAGAACACTTGACCTCTTTTATTTTCTTCATCTAAATCTGGAATACAGGGATATACGATCTCCCTAGGTAAAATCAATCTCTCACGTAAATCAATTTTTTGGTTTTTACAATTTTTTCTCGTAACCCGAATCTTTTGTACGACGATTTGATATATGTAAGAAACTAAGGTTTCCCAACAGTGGTCTTAGAGTCAAGATTTTCATGTGAAAGATTAATTTTAAACTGTGTGTGATGAGATTGTATCGTGTAGAATCATTCTATGCATTCTTGCTGCGTTTTTGTAGTGAGGAGGAGGGGCGGCCAGCCACGGCCAGCCCCTATGCAGGGCCGACCACCCACGGCCAGGCCGCGGCTAAGGCCCCCTACAAGGGGGCGACTGGCTGCGGCCAGGGCCAACTCAAAAGGAAGGCCATTGGCGCCTGCAAGGGGCGATGCTGGGGCGCCACCCACGGGCGCCCACCGAGCACGACTTCGTGGCTAGCAGAGGGGTGGCGACTTGTAGCGTGGCATCCGCAAAGGGGCTAGTTGCAAGGCCCCGCAAGGGGCTACCACTGCGGCCACCCCACGTGGTGGCGGCGCTAGCAGGGTGGCGCCTTGGCGGGTGGCGCAAGGGCGCGCCACTTGCAGGGGCGCAGAGACGCAAGGGGAAAGAGGGGTTAGGGCATCCTTTGGAGAAAAGGATGATCCTACCCTTAAGAATTCAAGAAATTTCAAGGACTATTCCTGTGTACATAATTTTCATAATACCCTCAATAATTCTAAAAATTCCAAGGACTATCTTCTTATCCAAAATTATGAAAATACCCTTGATAATTTTAGAAATTTTGAGCATATTCTGATTTTTAAAAAATAATTAATTAAATAATTTAATTAATTATTATATATATATAGTAATATTACATATGATGTGATGTACATGTGATGTATAATATGGATGGATGATTATGAGCTATGTGTTGTGATGTGTGTAATTATGATTATTATTATTATTATTATTATTATTATTATTATTATTATTATTATTATTATTATTATTATTATTGGGGCTTACCTGCTTCTGTTTTTTTTCGTTTATTGTCAGGCCTACGTGCTTGTGATTATTTATAATTACATGGAGAGGCATGTCAGGAGCGTGGAGATGACAGTGGGACCCACGATGTGGGGGCGGGAGATTACGACACATAGTGATGTGACGATCCGACGGAACCGATAATAATAAGATCAACAATAACATGGCATAGAGATGCACCGATGCACACATAGATTCTATTGTGAGTGATTAGGCCCATTGGCTCGGGCTTAATCATATTAGGTGACGGCTCATGATCATCCAGTGTGGCTTGCATGTGTGATGTGTTATACACATACTATATATATATATATATTTGCATGCGATGTAGATATATATTAAATATGTATGTGTGTGACACGACATATTAGGAGACTGATAGAAAACAAAAACCCCTCCTACGATAATATTAAGTCGGTAAGCGTGAGACAATAAGATTGACCCACGTGGCCTTCTATCGTTATAGGAAGAAATTGAATCCCGACATAGGTTGAGTTGATTGAGTCACTCGAGGCTCACTTATCTATGTGATTAAGTTCTTGCCTACAACATATATATGTCACCAGTGACCTGAGGACATAGTATGGCTTGGTCGAGCTGTCGAGAGTATATCTATCGAATCAGACTCATCTTGTAACGATGGTGATGACTTAACTAAACTTCATAGTTAATCGAGTAGTCAACACCATAATGATTCGGATTCGGAGGCCGAACATAATGGGAATCACAAGGAGTTGTGATTGACAAGAGTTGTCTACCTTTTGGGTTTAGTGTAGTTGGTCGAGTCCCTCGAGATTGCACTAAGATGCCAATTGGATCCCGATCCCCACTAGGAGTCTACCGGAGACTTTCATCTTATGTGTCGAGGGTGTCGCGTGATTCGCTAGGAGAATAGTGAGAGTATATTAAGATAGAAGTCCATATCTTAATTAGTATTTTCTACAAAATCTACATGTTATTTATTTTCGCTATATCTTATTTGTTGTTTGTAAAACTCCTATGTGGCATATTTAATGCCAACCGCCTCATTGGTCCAAAGGCTTCATAATTTGAGAATTGTTCTCACGAAAGAGACAATTGTATACATTAATACGATTGTGCCAACGCTAGAAGAAAGGACAAGCGAGGATGTGATCGCTCGCTTTGTGAAGTATAAAGATAGTCATAAAGGATAAGGAATGCTAGTAAGACCCTTAAGAAGGACAAGGACAAAGAAAAACCAAGTAAGACAAAGGTTACCAAGAAAGACTTGGTAAAGGACAAAGGATATTGCTTCCATTACTGCCAAGATGGGTATTAGAAGAGGAATTGTAAGGACTACCTTACAGATAAGGCGAAACAAAAGCTTGGATAAACTTCTAGTATATTTATGATCAGTCTCCACTTGTCAGATTTTCATGATAACACATGGGTATTAGATACCGGGAGTGCTTATCATATCTGTAATTTATTGCAGGTTCTGGCAAGACCTAGGAGATTGGCCAGAGATGAGATGGACCTCAAGATGGGCAATGGAGCAAGAGCTGCTGTAGTTGCTGTTGGAGAGGGCATCCTATATCTGCCTAGTGGAGCTATTATTGCATTAGATGCATGCTATTTTGTCCCTTTTATTATAAAAAATATTATTTCTATTTCTTATTTGATAATTAGTAGATAAAAATTAGTTTTTGAGAATAATAGTTGTTTAATACTTATGGATGATAAGATCATTACTAAAGGGATCTTTATAAATGACTTATATATGTTAGACACTTCTCCACATATCATGAATATAAATATCTAAGAGGCAAAGAGATGAGGTGAAAAATGCATGCCTATGACATTGTAGGCTAGGTTATATACATGAGGGAAGGATTCAAAAGTTATTAAAAGATGGATACTTAGATCCATTTGACTATGAGTCATATGCAACTTGCGAACCTTGCCTTCATGGGAAAATGACAAACTCTTCTTTTAGTGGAACTGGAGAGAGAGTCATTGAGTTATTGGATCTCATACATAGTGATGTATGTGGTCCTATGTTGACTCAGGCTATAGGTGGTTACTCATACTTCATTATATTCACTAATAATTTCTCTAGGTATGGACATATATACTTAATAAAGTACAAATCTGAGGCTCCTTGAGAAATTTGGGGAATATAAGAATGAGGTGGAGAACCAGATTGGAAAGAGTATTAAAACTCTTCGATCAGATTGAGGAGGAGAATACTTGAGTACAGAGTTCACCTATTTCCTTAAGGACAATGAGATTCTATCCCAGTGGACACCTCCTTATACACCTCAGCTCAATGTTGTATCAGAAAGAAGAAATCACATGCTGTTAGACATGGGACGATCTATGATGAGTTTCGCTGACCTACCCATCTCATTTTGGGAACACGCCCTAGATATCATAGCTTATCTTTTGAACAGAGTTCCATCAAAGTCGGTAGTGTCTATACCATAAAAGATATGACAATGAAAGAAGCTCGATCTTAAGGTGGTTAAGATTTGGGACTGTCCTGCCCATGCTAAAGACACAACCCCAATAAGTTGGAATCAAGGACCGAATAGTACATGTTCATGGGATACTCTAAGGAGACTTTGGGGTATTATTTCTATCATTCTGAGGATCGAAAGGTCTTTGTTGCTAAGAGAGCTGTGTTCCTCGAGAAGGAACATATTCTTGGTGGAAATAGTGATGGTGAGATATAATTAAGCAAGGTTGGAGAACCTAGCTTGAGCACCATTCTAGAGCCCGAGTCTGTTCAGGTACTTAACACATAAGTTCCAACTTTACATAGGACATATCAATGGAGATGACTCTCAGAATGTTGATATTCAGACCTACGAGGAGGCTATTATGAGTATAGACTCCGGGAAGTGACAAGAAGCCATAAATTCTGAGATGGATTTCATGTACTCTAATAAGGTTTGGAACCTTATGGATGCACCTAAGGGTATTATACCCATCGGCGATAAGTGGATCTTCGAAAAGAAGATCGGAGTGGATGGAAAGGTAGAGACCTATAATACAAGGCTAGTGGCTAAAGGATATCATCAAAGACAAGGAGTTGACTATGATGAAAGCTTTTCACCTGTAGCCATGCTTATGTCCATTATAATTATTTTGGTTATTGCAACACACTATGACTATGAGATCTGGTAGATGGATGTCAAAATGGCATTCCTCAATGGTAACCTCGAGGAGGAGGTGCATATGATACAACCAGAGAGATTTGTATCTAAAAAGAGTCCAGATAAAGTGTGCAGGTTACTTAGATCCATTTATGGATTGAAGCAAGCTTCCCAAAGTTAGAACATAAGATTTGATGAGGTGATAAGATCTTATGACTTCATTAAGAACGAAGATGAGCCTTGTATGTACAGGAAGGTAACCGAGAGCGCTATTATCTTGTGGGTGCTATATATGGATGACATCCTAATCATTGGGAATAAATGCTCTCCACAATAAAGGCTTGGCTATCCAGAAACTTCTCCATGAAAGACTTACGGGAAGCATCCTCTATTTTGGGGATCCGGATCTATATAGATAGATCCAAGAGGATGCTTGGCTTGTCCTAGTCTAGGTACATATACTTTATTATCAAAAGGTCTGGCATGAAAAATTTCAAGAGATGTCTCATACCAATGAGATATGGAATATCACTTTCTAGGAGTATGTCCCAAAGACTCCTGAAGAAAGGACAGACATGGATAAGATACCTTATACCTCAGCGATAGGGTCTATCATCTATCATATATGCGATGCTATGTACTAGGCCTGATATAGCATATGCTCTGAGTGTCACGAGTAGGTATTAGATAGATCCAGGTTTAGAATACTAGAAGACAGTAAAGTGTATCCTTAAGTACTTAGAAGGACTAAGAATTTTTTACAAGTATATGGAGGAGGTAACCTCCAGGTTAAGGGCTAAATGGACTCGAGTTTTCAGTCCAACATTGATAATAGAAAGTCAAATTTAGGGTATATTTTTACCCTGAATAGAGGAGTAGTAAGCTGGAAGAGTTTCAAGCAAGATACTACTGCTGACTTGACCATAGAGGTGGAATATATTACTATAGTAGAAGTAGCAAAAGGAAGGGGTATAGATGAAAAAGTTTATCTGAGATTTGAGAGTCATACCAAGCAGCATGGAGCTGACTCCCATATATTATGACAGTGATAGGGTGATAACTCTAGCAAGGGAACCCAGGTCTCATCAGAATTATTCTAAGGAGGTTCCATTTGATTAAAGCGATCATGACCTGAAAAGATATAATAATGGAAAGAGTTATATCCGAAGATAACATTGCATATCCACTGACGAAGCCGTTGACTCAGATTATATTTGAGCATCACAAGGGGCTGATGGGGATCGGACATATAGGTGATTGGATTTTGGTCAAGTGGAAGATTGCTAGTTACAGGTGCTCTGCAAGCCAATTACGTGAGTGATGACACGTATGACATGCTGTGTAATTTTTTTGCTTATGATTAATATTGGTATATTCTCACATTATATTATATGTAGTATATATATTGTGATGTCCTTAGTTCTGTGCAATGAGAATTGGATCGTGATGAGATCATGATAATAAGATCGATTCATCTTTAAACACAGATCCTAAATAATCCTGGTCATAGGTTACTCGAGAGAGACATCGAGATAACCGGATAGACCGGTGTATTATATACCCATCCATATGATGGAGGCGGCTGGTCTCATAGCCACTTGTATGGAGATACTTAGGATATAGTACAGGTGCTCATTGGAGAATGAGTTCACTGATTGATCCGCTTATAAAATGCTATATAGTTAATGATACCTAATGTCAAACAGCGATTATATAGTCCCAGTTCTATACCTGGTCCTTAAACTTGAGACACCAAGGATGCTTTATATGAGTACTCCTTTCTTTAACGCTAGACTTATAGGTTTGAAAAGTTTCAGATCTAGTATAGCTGGTTATCGAGATTAGTAGCTAACCTTATGAAAATAATTGAGTGTAAATAGAGGATCATCCACTCTCGGTATCAAGAGAGGAATATCCCATATGTGCTTGCTTAGACAAATCCCTAGCCAGGGTCATTCGAATTGAGAGAAAAAGAGTTCTCTGGGAGAATCCGATTAGAGTGAGACTATGACGGATTCCATATGTGACATGACAGTACCATGTCCAATATATGATCTCCGGGATATTAGTTGGATGAGAGATTATAAATACATGGTAACTATGGATAGACAGGTCCGATGGATTCAATCCCCCTATATCGTTTGGGGACTATGACGTAGTGGCCTAGTACGTCTATAGTCAATGAGTCGAGTGAAATTTTATACAGATAATAATTCACTATATCAGAAGGAGTTCTGATGGGAGTGACCCATGGCTAGCTTGGTATTGGGCCTAGAGGGTCACACACATATGGTGGATGCTTCAACGAATAGAGGATTGGATGGAGATCCAATTGGCCTATATTCTTATTAGATGATTAAGGCCCAATGTGATTATTGGATAGAGATCCAATAATGCAAGGTTAGTGGATAATTGGTTAGAGATCCAATACCTACTAAGGTAAGAGCTATAAGATTTTTGGTGGCTCTCTATAAATAGGAGGGGAGTTGATAGGCTACAGTTTTAGCCACCACCTCCTATTCTCCTCTCTCCCTCTGAGTAAGAGTTGCAAGATCAGATTGGAGGAGTTTCGCTGCAGAGATCTATCGTGTGGATACCACTAAAGAAGAGGACACTTGACCTCCATCTTCTCTATCCAGATCTGGGATACAAGGATGTATGATCTCCCTAGATAAAATCAATCTCTTACGTATCATAGTTTTTCAGTTTTTACGATTTTTTCTCATGACCCCAATCTTTTGCATGATGATTTGATTTGCATAGGAAACCGAATTTTGTTTTGATTTCTACTGCACATGTGATGCACCTGTTGAGGTTTTCCAACACTGACCACCCCCTATAATCCCAAAATATGTAATCGGCTTAGCCAAAATAGATAAGGTCGACCGAGAGTTAATTGACATGAACAGGATCTTATAACTACTAAAGAATAACCTCTCAGCCACCTAAGCCAGAATGAAGTAGCAAGTTGACACACACCGAAGCGAAAGGGAGTTCTCTATGGGAGAATGGGTCTTTCTCCATCTCCAGCCATACAAGTAGATGTCAATCAATACACGGGCATCGATAAAGTTGTCTCCTCTCTTCTATGGGCCTTATTAGATTACAGAGCATATTGGGGTTGTGGCATATAGATTGGACTTGCTTACTGATACCAAGATCCATCCTATCTTCTACGTGTCCTACCTAAAACTCAAGCCGGTAGAGAACGAATCAGCCCAAAGCCAACTATTGAATACTAATGCTGGTGGAGATATCCAAGTCCAACCATAAGCGATACTCAACCACATGATCATGATGCACTGCCGACACACTTTTTTACTGAAATACTAGTACACTGGAGTAATCTACCTGTCAAAGATGCCATGTGGGAATCCTTTGAAGACTTAGAGATTAGGTTCCCTGAGTTTATAGAGCCTTAGCCTTGAGGACAAGCTGATCTAAAGAGGGTGGGTTTGATAGGACCCTAGCATGGTTGGGTCCTATTCAACTAAGTCTTGATGATTATTAAAACTCTGAGGGATGTAATAAAAACCCACCGAGCCACCTCTCACCTTATTAGGAAGGATGGCTAGGGTTTGAGGAAGGAGTCTTAGAGGCATTGGAGTCTCCTAGCCGCTGCCCACCTTATTGGGCAGGTCGGTTAGGATTTGGGAGAGGAGCCTTGGAGGAGTTGGGAGTCTCCTAATCGCTGCCCACCTTATTGGGCAGGTCAGTTAAGTTTTGAGAGAAGAGCCTTGGAGGGGTTAGAGTCTCCTAGCCACCACCCACCTTATTGGGTAAGTCAACTAGGGTTTGGGGTGAATGAGAATTTTACCTGAGGTAGGAGTGGGTTAGGATTTTAGAGTCCTATATAAAGCATATAACCACCACTATTTTCATCAAGCAATATATCATCTTTTCTTCAGCCTTTGTGGCTGATTCCAAGGAGGGAGGAACCCTTATAGAGTTTCAAGGAGGCCGATCCACTTTAGCGATCAATCCAGTGATAAAATTCTACGGAGTTCCATCATTTGGTACCAGAGCAGCGATCTTGGTGCCTCACTACCCTTCCAACCACCCACCATCATCTAAGCAATTCCAACAATTGCTAACTTTATCGCTGACTCCACCGTCATCACCCTCTATTGCAAATCCATCATCTACTGTTGCTACTCCAATTATGACAGGATTTGGTATTGTTCCTCTCACAATAACCTTATTAATGTTATAATTTTATATCCAAAAACTAACATCTATTTCTTGCTATAAACATTCACATGCTATGAAAACTTATCATCATAAAATTGCTATCTTTATGAGTGAAAGTTACGGTGTAAAGTTTCCAACTGCATACTTGTTACCAATTGATGATCTTGCTACCATCTTTTTTTGATGGATTTGACAACAATTTGGCTTTCATCAACATCAATTCCTTATTGAAATCATCTATATAATATTAGTATATTATTAAAACTTTTTATCATAAAATTGTTAATTTTTTTATCGAGAATTATGCTGTCAAACTTTCATCGGTGTTCTTGTTGCATCGTTGTCGAATTCCTATCTAAGTTTTCATTGACTTTATTATCACAATACCTATTTTTTATTGTCAAATCTGTCCAAAAACTATTTATTAGGAAACCTCAGCGGGTGTATCACGTGCGCAGCAAAAATCAAAACAAAAATCGATTTCCCATGCAGATCAAATCATCATGCAAACGATTGGGGTCGCGAGAAAAATGTAAAAACTGATAAAACCATGATGTGTAAGAGATTGATTTTACCTAGGAAGATCGTATATCCCTATATTCCAGATCCGGATGGAGAAGATGAAGGAGGTCAAGCATCCTTCTCTTTAGCGGTATCCATACGATGGATCTCTACAGCGAAACTCTTCTAATATGATCTCACAACTCTTGCACAGAGGGAGGGAGGAGAATAGGAGATGGTGTCTAAAGCTACAACCTATCAACCATGAGTCTCTCCTCCTATTTATAAAGAGCCACAAAAAAACCCTAGGTATCTTTTCTTAGTGGGTATTGGATCTCCATCTAATTACCCACTAACCTTGTATTATTAGATCTCTATCCAATAATCTTCTTAGGCCTTTAATTAGGTCTTATGTAAGGAGCCCATCAACATAAGGTCTCAACTAATAAGAATAACGGCTAATTGGATCTTCATCAAATCCTTTATTCGCTAAAGCATCTACCATTTGTGTATGACCCTTTAGGCCTAATACCGAGCTGGCCGTGAGTCACTCCCATCAGAACTCCTTCTGATATAGTGAATTATTATCGACTATGGATGTACTAGGCTACTAAGCCATAGTCCCCAGATGGTATAGGGGGATCAAATCCGTTAGACTTGTCTGTCCATAATTATCAAGTATCTTTAATCTCTCATCTAAATAATATCCCAGAGACTGTATATTGGACATGGTACTGTCATGTCACATACGAAATCAGTTTGTCTTGCTCTAATTGGATTCTACTAGAGAACTCCTCTCTCAATCCGAATGACCGTAGCTAGGGATTTGTTTGAGCAAGCACATATATGATATTTCTCTTATGATATCGAGAGTAGATGATCCTCTATTGACACTCAATTACTTCGTAAGGTTGGCTACCGATCCTGATAACCAGTTGTATTAAATCTGAAACTTTTCAAACCTGTAAGTCTGGCGTTAAAGAAAGGAGTACTCATACAAAGCATCCTTGGTGTCTCAAGTCTAAGGACCAGATACATAATTGAGACTATGGAATCACTATATGATATTAGGTATCATTAACCATATAGCATTTCATAAGCAGATCAATCAGTAAACTCATTCTCCAATAAGCACATGTACTATATCCTTAGTGTCTCCACACAAGTGGCTATGAGACTAGCCGCCTTCATCATATGGATGGGTATATAGTACACCATTCTGTCTGGTTATCTCAATGTCCCTCTCAAGTAACCTATGACCGGGATTATTTAGGATCTGTGTTTAAGGGTGAATCGATCTTATTATCATGATCTCATCATGATCCGATTCCTATTACAGAGAACCAAGGACATCATAATATATATGCAACAAATACTATAATATGAGAATATACCAATATTAATTATAAGTAAAAAGATTACACAGCGTGTTATATGTGTCATTACTCACGTGATTAGCTTGCAGGGCACTTGTAACCAGCATTATCGGCTTACTGCTAGAACTTTTATCGAGAAACTACTGTCTCTTCGATGAAAATTCTACCACCATATTTTAACATCTATTTACTACATACCTAATCGATCCTTGTCAAACTTGTTGCTGTCATCAATAATAACACTAAGCCATCTCTTTAGCCTTAAGTCATTGCCATCATAGCACCCCTTCAGCCTCTACAACACCTCTAAATAGTAGCATAAACCACACTTCAAGTAACAACCTACTAAGTCCAAACTGTAGCATGTAACCTTCGGCCCACCATCCCTTTCAGCCACTAAAATTTTTAACCAATACATGCCCTTTACCTGATAGCAAAAGAAAAACCTTAACATAGAAATCTGAAGTAATATATCATGGCATTAGAAGAACTAATCGATGTCAAGTTGGAGGCCTTTAAGACATGTATGGAGGACAAACTACTTGCTCTTCTTGCAGAATTCAGTTTAGGTCGACCACCAAGCCAAAGGAGCCCTCAACAAGGCGAAAGTTCAAATTACAAAGAGAACCCCGAGGAAAAAGGAGAACCTACGATGAACCCGACCTGAGTGGATTTCATGCTGAATGATATTTTCACTACCACAATATCCTGGATACATCCATGGTGGACATTGCTATCACACGCCTTGAAGGAGATGCGATCCATTGGTATGATTGGTTCGAACACATCTACAGAGTCCATATTAGGTAGGTCAGCTGGGGTTTGGGAAAGGAGCCTTGGAGGAGTTGGAGTCTCCTAGCCATCACCCACCTTATTGGGTAGGACAGCTAGGGTTTGGGAGAAGAGCCTTGGATGGGTTAGAGTCTCCTAGTCGTGGCCCACCTTATTGGGCAAGTGGGCTAGGGTTTGGGGTGACTGAGAATTTTACTTGAGGTAGAAGTCTCTTTAAGGTTAGGGTTTTAGAGTCTTATATAAAGCATGTAGCCACCACTATTTTCATCAATCAATAGATCATCTTTTCTTCAGCCTTTGCGACCGATTCCAGGGATGGAGGAACCCCTATAAAGTTCCAAGGAGGCTGATCTCCTTCAGTGATCAATCCAGTGATATAATTCTATGGAGTTCTATCAAATCCCTTTTTAATTTATTTTCTTTATAGGTTTTACTCCATAAAACAATATTGTGTAGGAGTGTTAGTATTCCAACTTCCAAAGAAACACTTGAACATAAGTATACATATAATGACTAGTAAATGATCATTAAATTATAATAAACCTTAAGTGAATCTAAATACTTGAATAAGTTTGAACATAACTAAAGTAAGAAGTTTAAGTTCTAAACCTTATTGATAGGACCCTAGCAGAGTCAGGTCCGAGTCAACTAAGTGATGATAATAAAACCATGAGTCATGTAAATAATGTTGAATCTTAGATTTTAATGATGAAATCAATTGATGATTTGTTAATTTAACGTGTGTATTAGAGAAAATAATATAGAGGTAACTACGATGGAGAAAAGGAATTACAACATGATATTGGGTCACAATCAAGTTCGGGCATCAGGCATCGGGCCATCGTTTGGACGATGTAGTGGGAGCTCGCTTGGAGTTCGTCGAAGGGATCGAGAAGCTTGTTGGGAACACATCGAGAGATTGCTGGAAGAAGACCATAAGACTTACTAGAAGATTGCTAGAGGTTGTCGGATTTATGGAGGTTAGGTCGATTATTAAACTTGATAGTCTTGTATGGTTGTAATCAAGTGAGTCATAGTTAGGTTTGAGTTCTAATTGAGTTGATTTTGTTACGATCAATTGACACTAACAAGCGAGGGGGGAGGGGGTGAGTTAGTGCAAGTGTAAGTTTTTCATTTTAAATAAAAAGGTTTTGACTTTAAGAAAAATAGGAAGATCCAAAGCGTGTTGCTCAAAAGCAAGTGAATGATAAGAAGATTGCTAAGTTACTTGCTCACTAATTACTTAAGAAAGAGCAAGAAAATATGAAAGATAAGAAATATCGTGAGTAAAATATTTGCTTTCAAAAAGTAAACAAGATCAGAAGCATTAATAAGGAAAGCAAAAGATGAACTCACAATTTTTATATTGGTTTAGCACTAAAGACTACGTCCACTCCCGAGTCCTCCTTCTTGAGGCATACCCAACCCTTACACTTGAGCTTACAAAGTTGACTTGAGAATTTTCTACTCTAAGCGCTCTCTCTCTCTCTCTCTCGCTTCCCATTTTATTTTTCTTATAAATCACACATAATTTTATCATAGAATATAATCCCCAAAGTTATTGTATAGAATGTAAGAAAACTTGAGGTATTTATAGGCCCTAAGTGGCTTTAGATTTTTGGAGCCAAAAATTAAACATACCTTAAAAAATCGGGTACGGGCGGTTTACTTGCTGACTAGGTGGCTCAACTACATGAACACTAGGGTATGGGTGATTTACCTGCCAGTCCTAGGTAGGTCAACTGTAGAAAGTACCCATATTCCTGGGTGCGGGCGGTTCAACCGCCTAGTCTGAGTGGGTCAATCGTCGTCAGCCACCCGAAAACCTGGGCGGTGGTGGTACACCCATCGCTGACCGGCATTTTACCCATCAAAATTTCCACAAAAGTGGTTCCCTCAACTTTTTAAATTTCAGTTTGAACCATTAATTGACCATTCCCTTGGTCAACTAATTGAGTTCAACCTGAGCTCAACCCCTATAGTGGACCCGGTTGTCTTATTGAGTTGATTTGGATTTCATCTAAATCTAACTCAATTAGGACTCAATTCCTAACTACGACTTAATGATTACACTTAATGACCAACAAGCTAAATCAAGACCTAACTCCCGCTAATCCGATAACCTCTGACATTCTTACGATAAGTCCTATGATCTTCTTAGGGTATATTTCCAGTGAGCTTCCCGATCCCTTCAGCGAATCTCCTAGCAAACTCCGACGAGATTCTACTACATCGTCCGAACCCCGGCTTGATGCTTAAGCTTGATCTTGGTCCATCATCTGGTTGTAACTCCATTGCTCCTATCATAGTTAGTCCTACATGATGCTAATTATGACTTAATTAAATATAATTATAATTACTAAACATCCATTATAAGATAATCCTAACTCCGGTAAGCTTGTCGACTACCCCCGACAATCTTCTGGTGAGTCTCGATCTTCTTCTGGCGAACTCCCTTCTGCCATCTTGACAAACTCTCGATACCCTCGGCGAGCTCCTAACGCACTCCTGATGAGTTTCCAACCGGATCAACTCGATGTATGGACTTGACCTTGGCTAATCCTGATTATAATAATCATTCTATCATAATTAATCCTACATCAATCAATTTTAACAATCCTGTTAGATCAATAACCCATCAATTAATTTCATCATCAAAATCTGAGATTCAACAATCTCTCCCTTTTTGATGATGATAATTAATTAATGACAGGAGTTAATCCTAACTTCGTCCTAAATCTATGTCACTTAAATTTAGGAGAATCACACACTCTTAAATTCAATCAATCAACATCTTATGCATATTTCAACACAAAGCATCAAGTCATCAAATCATCAATTTCATCAAGTTATCAAATCATAATAAGAATTATACACTCATATCCATATCTAAGATGTCCAATCCATATCCATATTCATATCCATATCATGTGTTATCAGTGTATATCATCAATATCATGAGTCATCAATCAATATCATATGTCATCAATGTATATTTCTCCCCCTTTGTCATCAACAAAAAGGTAAAATATAGGGCTAAGAATTTTAAGGCACATGAGTCTTTGCTCTTCCTTTATAAACATGAGTCATAAATAATTTTTTTCCTCCTATGAAAAAAAAATAAGGGAGGAGTTGTAAAACATCATTAAGAAGAGCTCTTAATAAATTTCAAAAAGAATATTAAGATGAGCTCAAAAGTCCAAGTTGAAACTATTTTAACCATATCATATGCAATACATCATATTATAAAATTATGATTATTATTCTAAATCTTCATGTATATTTTCAAAAATCAACATGCATTATCATCATACATAATTTCACATCATCATATCTTCTCTTTTTTTTTTGTCATTATCATGAAAGAAATATGATGGCATAATTTCTTCTTAGTATTTATATTCAAATTATGCTAAAAGTACATGGAGATCATGTCATTAAAGATAAAATCAAATTTTTAAATATTAAAAGATATGATTTTGTTTAATAAGTTTCTTTCGCCCTTTTTTTGTGAATAATAAAAATGAGTGTTAGGGGATAATCTCAATTCATCCAAGATAAATCTTTTTAATAATAAAAAGAATGATCTTGATAAAAATTTTAATTATTATTGTTAAGATCATCAATCTCCTTTTTATTAAAATGAGAAAATTATAGAGATCAATAACATGATTCCTATAACATAAAAGCCAAGTCAAGAAATTAAGGAATATTCATAATAATATAAATCTCTTTTAATTTTCAACTTATCACAAATTTAAGAAATACTAATTTTAATGATAAGTTATGCCATTCATAAGTTTTAAAATAAATCATGTCAAGATAAATATTGATATCAAAAGACATTCATGAATATTAAAGACATGATTTAATTTAATAAATCTCTTCTTAGATGATAAAATAGAACCATAAGAGAACAAAGAAGGGTCTTCATCTCATAAAGATATCATATTATATATATATCAAGATCATGAGTTAGTTTTAAGGAAGAAAAAAGTAGAAGATTTTGAGATATATATATATATATATATATATATGAAACTTCAAATTTTCAAGAATATGGTTCATAATAAGTTTTATTTTCTAAGAATACTAAAATCATGATAATAATTTATTCAAGTTCAAATCATCAAATTGTCAAAATCACTTTTATAGTTCAAGAGAGTCATAAAAATCATATAATCGATTCATTAATCTCTTTTTAAAATAAAATCATTTGAAAACTTATCCAAAATCATCATAAAAAATAACTTTTTAGAAAATTTTAATAAAGTCATCATAGATTGTTTTCCAAAAGAAAATAGCTAAAGTTTTCTATTTATTTTTATAGTTAAAGAGATTCAATAATAAATATATCATTTTATCTTTGTTGAAGGATTAGAAGAATTATCCTTCTTTTGAAATTTATTTCAAGAATTCAGTGGCATTTAAAGTCAAAAATAAAATGTCATTATGATCATTGCAAAAATATTTTCAAACAAAAATTTTGATTCATTTTAAATCTAATGATTTTTGCATGTTGGAAGATTCTATCATGTTATCAATAAATTTTTCTTTTAAAGAAAGATGATTTCATATATAATTTTTAGGTTCAAAAACAACATAAATCATCAACACAAGTTAATACACATCAATACAATAATTATCATCAAAATCTTTCTTTTCGTACATATGACTTTTATTTAAGTTAACTATACTTTCGTCTTTCTAATTCTAGTATGCTCTAGCTATGCATCATCAAGATTAATTATATAATGATGAACTATCTTCAATAAAAAGATTTGTTATTATATAAACAAATATCATTAAGCTTCAAACATCATAATTCAAATAATTTTTTTTGTTATTATTATATAGGCTAGTGTGCTTTGAAAGAGTATTAGATCTCAAGTCTTGAGCATCTACTTTCAAAATATTACTTAGTGCTCCTAGCCTTATTAGGTGACAACTTTATATTATGGGAGGTTTTGATTTAGGTATCCACTTGAGTTTGGGTCATTTATGATATGTTCTTTCTATTTTCTCTAATGATATTAAATTATTTATGGTTCCTTTAGGAACCCAAACTAACTTGTGAGGCCTATAATTTTTAAATAGATATTTGTAACCCATATTTCCTAATCTTTCACAAAAATTACACTTGACTTTTGATGGTAAATATAAGGTAGGTCCTTTAACAAAAATGGTTGGTTTTTGTTGAGTGTTACTAACAAAGCCTATACCCTTTCTTGTATTAATATAACCCTGATTGGCAAGGATTATATTCGAGGATTTACTACCAATTTCAAAATGTTGTCTTAAGTATAATATTTTCCTCTTTAATGTTATCCAGCATTTCATATTTAGAATTAAGATTATGTGATGCTAATAACTCATGCATTTAATCAATTTTACCAACTAACAAATTATGTTCATTTTAAGCAACTTAAAAGATTTGCTAAGTTTTCTAAAGTCATCAAATAAATCATGAAATATATTTAATAATTCTAAAAAAATGCTTAATGAATCACTAACCTAATCATCGATGGCCATAAGAGCGAGGTTCTCCACTTCTTGGTTGTGCATTTTATCTTTGGAGCTCCTTGGCTTCTTGCGTTCATAGCAAGAGGTTTTGTCCATCTTTAAATCATTTTTATGGTTCATGTTGAATAATTTTTTTGGTTTATTTGTTAAATGTTCAAGGTCCTCAACACTCAAGATTTCACTCGAGGAGTAGTTTAAATTCCTTCCTATTCTTTGGATGGTGTTCTTCAAGTTCATTTTTGTAAGATATTTTATTAATTAATTTATTTATATTAATTGTGCTTTCATGTGTGATTTCTAATGCATGTCATATATTGAAAGCTGAATCAAAATAAGAAACCCGATCAAATTTATTTTTATCAAGTGTATAATATAAGATATTCATAGCTTTTGTGTTTAAAGAGAAAGTCATCTTCTCCAAATCATTCCAATTATTCATTGGAAGAGAAGACTTTTCAAATCTATTTTCAACAATAGTATATAAATCAAGGTATAAAGAAAGCAAGAAAACTCTTATCCAAGTTTTCTAGTAAGTGTAGTCCGTCCCATTGAATATGAGAGGACGAACGATAGAAAAACTCTCTTGAAAGCTAATAAGAGCTATTTCTCTTAGGTGTTAAACCAAATGAAAAAAATTAACTTCTGATACAAATTGTTAGGATTAATTGGCACTTGGGAGGGGGGGTGGTGAATTAGTGTAAGTGTAACTTTTTTATTTTAAACAAAAACATTTCGGCTTTAAGAAAATAGGAAGATCCAAAGTTTATTGTTCAAATAAAGTAAGTGAATGATAAGAAGATTGCTAAGTTACTTGCTTACTAATTACTTAAGAAAGAGCAAGGAAATATGAAAGATAAGAAATATCATAAGTGAAATATTTACTTTTAAAGAGTAAATAAGATCAAAAGCGTTAATAAGGAAAACAAAAGATGAACTCACAATTTTTATAGTGGTTCGACACCAAAGGCCTACGTCTACTCCCAAGTCCTCCTTGATACACATCAGTGTCCACTATCGATCTTCTTTAGGGGAAGACTAAACCCTTACACTTGAGCTTATAAGGGAGACTTGAGAATTTTCTACTCTAAGCTCTCTCTCCCTTTCCCCTTTTTTTTTTATAAATCATACATAATTTTATTACAGAATATAATCCCCATAATTATTATATAGAATGTAAGAAAACTTGGGGTATTTATAGGCCCCAAGTGGTTTTAGATTTTTAGAGCAAAAAATTAAACATACAAAAAAAATCAGGTACGGGCAGTTTACCCGTTGACCTGGGCGGCTCAATTGCCCGAACATTAGGGTACGAGTAATTTACCCACCGGTCCTGGGTTGGTCAACTGCCAAAAGTACCCAAATTCCTAGGTAAGAGCGGTTCAGTCGCCTAGTTTAAGTGGGTCAGTCGCCCGAAAGCTTGGGCACGATAGTACACCCATCGCTCACTAACGTTTTACCCGTCGAAATTTTTGCAAAAGTGGTTCCCTCCACTTTTCAAATTTTGACTTGAACCATCAATTGATTATTCCCTTGTTCAACTAATTGAGCTCAATCTGAGCTCAACCAAACCCTATAGTGGACCAGATTGACTTATTGAATTGATTTGGATTTTATCCAAAACTAATTCAATTAGGACTTGATTCTTAACTACGACTTAATGATTATAACACTTAATGACCAACAAACTAAATCAAGACCTAGCTCCCGCCAATCTGGCAGCCTCTGACATTCTTGCGACGAGTTCTATGGTCTTTTTCAGGCAATCTCCTGACATATTTCCAGTGAGCTTCCTGATCCCTTCGGTGAATCTCCTAGCGAACTCCGACGAGATCCCACTACATCATCCGAACCCCGGCCCGATGCTCAAGCTTGATCTTGACCCATCATCTAGTTGTAACTCCATTACTCTTGTCATAGTTAGTCCTGCATGATGCTAATTATGAGTTAATTAAATACAATCATAATTGTCAGATATCCATTACAAGACCATCCTAACTCCTGATAAGCTTTTCGGCTACCCTCGACAATCTTCCAGCGAATCTCGATCTTCTTCTGGCGAACTCCCTTGCACCATCCTAGTAAACTCCCAATGCCCTCGACGAGCTCCCAACACACTCCTGGCAAGTTCCCAACCACATCGACCTAATGCATGGACTTGACCTAGGCCAATCCTGATTAGAAGAATCATTCTATCGTAATTAATCCTGCATCAATCAATTCTAACAATCATATTAGATCAATAACCTATCAATTGATTTCATCATTAAAATTTGAGATTCAACATATTTTGGAAGGAATCTAAATTAACTCAAGTGAGGCTTATCGAGTCTACATTTAGGTTTAGGTTGAACTCATTTGGTTGACCTGGAAAGGGATCAATTGAAGGTATAAGTTAGGAATAGAAAAGTGTAGGAAACACTTTTCTAGGATTCCTGATAGCAGTACTATTGGTGAGCAATAGTTGTACTGCCCAGGTCGGTAGTCGTATTGCCTAGGTCGGCGATTGTACCACTACCGCCCTATTTTTAGGATAGCTTTTGACGATAGTATCGTTGGCATTGGCGTTTGTACTGCTCGTACCCAGATTTTTTTAATACATTAAATTTTTGGCTCTAATTTCCAAAGCCAATTGAGGTCTATAAATACCCAAGTCTTCTTGCATTGAGCACAAGAAATTGCATAGGAAAACTGAGAAAAAAAATGTGCTAAAAGTGTGTAAGAAAAAGAAAGAGGGCAAGGGAGTGAGCAAGAAAGTGTTATAATCCTTGCAAAGGTCTTCCTTATGAGTTGTAAGTGAAATACTTATAAGATTACTCTCTTGAACCTATGACAAAGAGGACTTGGGAAGTAGATGTAGTCCAAGTTATGGCCGAATCACTATAACTTATGAGTTTTCTTTCTTTGTTTAATTTCAGCATTCATTAGCTAATTAGAAAATTTTTGATCTCAAGTTTGATTTGCTCGTGTTTTTAAATTCTAAGAAATGCTTATGATTTCTAGTTTTACTTTGAGCGGAAGTTTTCTTAAACCAAAGTTTTTAACTCTTATACTAATTCACCACCCTCTCCCCCCTCTTAGTGCCAATTAATTATAATAATTAGTATTAGAGTGAGGTTCTACTTATTAGACTAACACCCAAGTAATTAAATAGCTTTTCATTTGGCATAAACGAGGGACGCTCCATTACACGTTCTCTCATGTTTAATGGGACGAACTATACATATTAAAAAATAAAGATGCATATTTTTCTGATCTCTATGGATTTTAATTTATGGCACATCCTTGAGAATGGTTTTAAAAAGTCTTCCAAACTAATGAATGAATGAAATGATTTGAAAAAAAATATTTTTTCTTTAAATGTAAAAATAATGAATGCTTTATTTTGTGCTCTTGATAAGAATAAGTTTAATCGAGTTTTTGTTTATGAAACTGCTCATGAGATTTAGTATACACTTGAAATTATACACGAAGGCATTAGTAGAGTTAAAGAGTCTAAAATTAACTTTTTAGTGTATAGTTATGAATTATTTAGGTATGAAGGCATTAGGCCACTACAATTGATCTATATGGATTTATTTGGACCAATTGATACCACAAGCTTAGGAGGAAGCAAATATGCCTTTGTCTTAGTAAATGATTATATTAGATATACTTAGATTTATTTCTTAGTATACAAAAGTGATTCTTTAAATATATTTTAAAATTTTGTAAACTAGTTCAAAATAAAAAATATTTTATGATTTTGTCAATACGTAGTGATCATGATAGTGAATTTCAAAACAATGAGTTTCAAAATTTTTGTGTCAAATAGGTATATCCATAACTTCTCTAGTCCTAGAAATTCATAACAAAATGGAGTAGTAGAAAAAAAAAAGAGCTTATAAGAAATGCTCAGAATCATGTTAAACGAATATAGTCTACCAAAATATTTTTGGGCTGACGTTGTTAACACGACATGTTATATTTTGAATAGGGCTCTTGTAAGACCATTACTCTCTGAAACTTCTTATGAACTATGGAATAGTAAAAAATCCAATATTTTATATTTTAAAGTATTTGGTTGTAAATATTTTATTTTGAATGAAAAAGATATCTTAGAAAAATTTGATACAAAATTCGATGAATGCATATTTCTTAGTTATTCCTCTATTCAAAAGCTTATCGTGTATTCAGTAAAAGAACTTTAGTAATTGAAGATCTATTCATATTGTTTTCAATGAGATTTTCAAACCTAAGAAAATTGATTTTGATGATAAATTTGATTTTGGCACTTTGAATATAAATGATAACCCTCCTAAAAGCAACTTAGATGAATCTACTTCCAAATACTTACCCAAGGAATGGAAGTATATAAATGCTCATCTTAAGGAGCTTATAATAGGAGATACATCAAGAGGTGTTCAAATTCATTCTTTTTAAATTTTTTTTGCTAATACCACATTTATTTCTCAAGTTGAACCAAAATGCATTAATGAAGCCCTAAGAGATGACTATTGGGTTATTACAATTCATGAAGAGTTAAATCAATTTGAGAGAAATGAGGTATATGAGCTTATTTCTAGACCTAGTGATCGTTTAGTGATTAGTACTAAATGGATCTTTAGAAACAAGCACGATGAAAATAGTATTATGGTTAAAAATAAGGCTAGATTAGTGGCCAAAGGGCTTAACCAAGAAGAAGAGATCAATTATGAAGAAACCTTCGCTCTTGTGTGGTATGAAAAACTTAGCTTTTTTCTTATTTTGAATAATTTTTTTAAAGGCAAGGTTGATAACATATTATTTTATAAGTATTTTAAAAATAATTTTCTTATTATTCAAATTTAGTTGATGATATTACTTTTGGTTCAACAAACGAATTATTTTGTAAATCTTTTGCTAAAATTATGAGCTAAGAATTTGAGATGAGCCTAATGGGTGAATTAAATTTTTTCTTAGGATTGTAAATAAAATAATTAAATGATGGTATCTTTATTAGTTAAACTAAATATACCTTAGACTTGTTAAAATATTTTGATATAGAAAATGCTAAGGCAATAAACACACTTATGAGTACTTCTACAAAATTAGACTTAGATAATAAGAGAGAAAATTTTTTATCAAAGAACTTATAGAGGAACGATAAGTAGCTTATTGTATTTAACTACGACTATACCAGATATAATGTTTAGTGTTGGATTATGTGCAAGATTTCAATTCAATCCTAAACTTTCTCACTTTAAAGCAGTTAAACAGATATTTAGATATTTACAAGTGTTAGGATCAATTGGCACTAGGGGGGGAGGCAGTTAAACAGATATTTTGAATTTCAACTTGAATCATCAGTTGACTAATCCTCTCGTCAACTAATTGAGCTCAACCCAAGCTCAATCAAACCCCAATAGTGGATCCGATTGCCTCTTTGAGTTTATTTTCAAATCACACTTAAATCAAATTAACTCTTACCTACAACTTAAAGATTATAATCAAACATGACCACCAAGCTAACGACTTTACTCCTACAATCCAACAACCTCCGGATTCTATAGCAGTGAGTCTCACGATCTTTTTCCGACGATCTCTCGGCATGTTCCTAGCGAGCTTCTGATCCTTTCGGTGATTCTCTTAGCGAACTCCCAACAAGCTCCCTCTGCATCATTCAATCCTTGGCTCGATGCCTAAGTTTTATCCTGGGTCTATGTCTGATCTGTAATTCCTTTTCACTATCATGGTTAACCTACACGATGCTAACTATAACTTAATTAATTATAATCATAATTACCAAACACATCCACTTCAAGACCTTCCCAACTCCCGGTAAGCTTTTCGGCTACCCTTGACAATCTTTCGGTGAGTCTCGGTATTCTTCTAGCGAACTCCCTGGCGCTATCATGACAAGCTCCCGATACCCTTGGTGAGCTCCCGACGTACTCCTGGCGAGTTACTAACTACATCGTCCGAATCCCGACTCGATGCATTGACTTCACTTTGGCTAATCCTGATTGTTATATTCTCTGTATCATAGTTAATCCTGCATCAATCAACTTCTAACAACCCATGTTAGATCAATAACCCATCAATTGATTTCATCATCAAAATCTAAGATTCAACAAAAAGGAATCTCTAATTTAGGTTTATAGGATCATAAATCTAAAAATTTTAATTTACTTGCTAATGCAGATGCCAATTTTGGAGGATATAGAATAGATAGAAAAATACTACCGTAACATATCAATTTTTAGGGCATGCTCTTATTTCTTGCTCTTCCAAGAAGCAAAATTTGATTGCTTTATCTATAGCTAAAGCTGAATATATTGTAGCTAGTGCATGTTGTGCCCAAGTTATTTGGATGAAAAACAGCTTAGAAGATTATGAAATTTATTTAAAAATATTCTTATAAAATGTGATAACACTAGTATAATATGTTTAACTAAAAGTCACATTCAACACTTAAGAACTAAACATAATGATATCAGGCATCAGTTCATATCATGTGAATAATCATAATATATCTTTGGAACTTATTGATACTAAGCATCAATTAGCAGACATTTTTACTAAACCATTAAATAAAGAGCAATTTGACTTTATTAAAAGAGAGTTATAAATGTTAAACCATCCAAATGCATAATTTGCTATTTCTCGGATTTCTTGATTAGCTACTTTTGCTTGAAATTTACATAACATGAATTTAATTGCATGAGGAACTCGTAATTCTTTTTGGATTTTTTGGTTCTTTTGGAGCTCTCTTCCGAAATGATTCTCCTTAAAATTGATACTACAAGAATGAGATTCGAAGTTCTTTTTGTGATGAGATATTTTTTCTTAAGAATTATTTCGATTCATGAATCTTGATGAATATTTATAAAAGAAAAATATGTGACATGAACTTTTATGATGCTTGATATGAGCTCTCTTTTATATCATCTCTCAAAAATTATTTTGATTTATGGATTTTTTTATATCCTTGATGAATACTTTCAAATGTATCCCTCCCTACTTAATATTTATTTTTTAGATACTAAATTTTTGGATATTTGACACCCTCTCCTCCCCCACCTCTCTCTTCTTATTTTTTCTTATTCATAAAGAGGAAGAAAAAATTTAATGAGAAAATTATGTCTCTTATCCTATTTTACTAAGGGGGAGCAATGATGTATTAAATGTTTAGATATATAGTCAATATTTTACAAATATGGAGAAATTTGATACATGATGATATTTTATGCATTGAAATTATTTGTTCAATATTTCACCTTTTTGTTGATAACAAAGGGGGAGAAATGACATCTTAATAACACATGTAGAAAAATGGTAAAATGGATATTTCTTTTTTTATTGATAAACAAAGGGAGAGAAATGATTGATGACTTAAGGGAGAGATTTTCAAATTAATGTATGAGTGATGCATGAATTTAAATGTAAGATTGTATACTTAGAAAATCTTTGATGATTAATGACTTAAGGTAAAAATGTTTGAAATTATTGTTGTATCATTTTTGAAATTGATTGAATGTAATATTTCATCTATTGATAAAAATTATTTAAAAGATTATATCATGATACTTGAATTCAAGAGTATTTGGTTCTCTTGAATTTAAGTTTACTTTATTTGGATTACTCCCATCATTAATTAGTTATCATCAACAAAAAAGGAGATTGTTAAATCTCAGATTTTAATGATGAAATCAATTAATGGTTTATTGATTTAACGTGTGTGTTAGAGAAAATAATGTAGTGTTAACTACGATAGAGAAAAGGAATTACAACTTGATGTTGGGCCAGAATCAAATTCGGGTATCGGGCCAAGGTTCGGATGATGCAGTGGGAGCTTGGTGGAAGTTTGCTAGGAGTTCACCTAATGGATCAGGAAGCTTGCTAGGAACACATTGAAAGATCGTTGGAAGAAGACTATCGGGCTACCTAGGGTTAGGTCAATTATTGAATTTGATGGTCTTGTTGTTGGAAAACCTCACCATCACATGCGCAGTAGAAATCAAAACAAAAATTAGTTTCCCACGTAGATCAAATCGTCATGCAAAAGACTGGGGTCACGAGAAAAACACAAAAACTAATAAAATCGTGATGTGAAAGAGATTGATTTTACCTAGGAAGATCATATATCTGTATATTCCAGATCTGGATGGAGAAGATGAATGAGGTCAAGCGTCTTCCTCTCTAGAGATATTCACACGATGGATCTCTATAGTGAAACTCCTCCAATTAGATCTTGCAACTCTTGCTCAAAGGGAGGGAGGAGAATAGTATGTGGTGGCTAAAGCTGCAGCCTATCAACCATGAGTCTCCCCTCTTATTTATAGAGAGCCACCAAAAAACCTAGGGCTCCTACCTTAGTAGGTATTGGATCTCCATCCAATAACCTACTAACCTTGCATTATTGGATCTCTATCCAATAATCTCCTTAGGCCTCTAATTGGGCCTTAATCAAGGAGCACATCAGCATAGGGTCTCATCTAATCAGAATATGGGCTAATTGGATCTCCATCCAATTCTCTATTCATTGAAGCATCCACCATATGTGTGTGACCCTCTAGGCCTGATACCGAGCTGGCCGTGAGTCACTCCCATCAGAACTTCTTATAATATAGTGAATTATTATTCATAATAATAATTCACTCGACTCATCGCCTATGGACGTACTAGGCCACTGTACTATAGTCCCTAGACGGTACAGGGGGATCAAATCTATCGGATCTATCTATCCATAGTTACCATGTGTGTATAATCCCTCGTTCAACTAATATCACAGAGACCGTATATTGGATATGGTACTGTCAGGTCATATACGGAATCTGTCATAGTTTTCCTCTAATCAAATTCTCCCAGAGAACTCTTTCTCTCTCAATCTGATTGACCATGGCTAGGGATTTATCTGAGTAAGCACATATGAGATATTCCTCTCATGATACCGAGAGTGGATGATCCTCTATTGATACTCAATTTCCTTTACAAGGTTGGCTACCAATCCGGATAACCAATTGTACCAGATTTAGAACTTTCCAAACTTGTAAGTTTGGCATAAAAAAAAGGAGTACTAATATAAGGCATCCTTGGTATCTCAAGTTTAAGGACCAGATATACAACTGGGATTATGGAATCACTATCTGACATTAGGTATCATTAACCATACAATATTCCATAAGCAGATCAATTAGTGAACTCATTCTCCAATGAGCACCTGTACTATATCCTTAGTGTCTCCGTACAAGTGGCTATGAGACTAGCCGCTTCCATCATATGAATAGGTATATAGTACATCGATCTGTTCGGTTATCTCAATGTCCCTCTTGAGTAACTTATATCTGGGATTATTTAGGATTTGTGTTTAAAGATGAATCGATCTCATTATCGTGATCTCATCACGATCCAACTCCTATTGTACAGAACTAAGGACATCATAATATATATGTAACAGATCATATGAGAATATACCAATATTAACTATAAGTAAAAAGATCACACAGCGTGTCACATGTGTCATCACTCATGTAATTGGCTTATAGGGTACCTGTAACCAGCAATCTCCCACTTGACTAAAAGCTAATCACCTATGTGTCTGATCCCCATCAGACCCCTGTGACGCTCAAATACAATCTGAGCCAGCGGCTTCGTCAGTGGATCTACAATATTATTTTCAGATGGAACTCTTTATATTGCTATATCTTTTCGGGTCATGATCGCTCTAATCAGATGAAACCTCCTCAGAACAATTTTGTTGAGACTTAAGTTCCTTTGTTAGAGTTATCACCTTGTCGCTGTCATAATATATGGGAGTCAGCTCCACGTTGCTTGGTATAACTCCCAAATCCTTAATGAACTTCTTCATCTATACCCCTTCCTTTGCTGCTTCTGCTGTAGCAATATATTCCGCCTCTGTGGTCGAGTCAGTAGTAGTATTTTGCTTAAAACTCTTTCAGCTTACTGCTCCTCCATTCAGGGTAAAAATAAACCCTGAATTCGACTTGCTATCATCAATGTTGGACTGAAAACTTGAGTCTGTGTAGCTTGTAACCTAGAGGCTACTTTCTCCATATATCAATAAAAGATCCTTAGTGCTTCTCAAGTAATTAAGGATACACTTTATTGACTTCTAGTGTTCTAAACCTAGATCTGCCTATACCTACTCATGACACTCAGAGCATGTGCTATATCAGTCCTGGTACATAGCATCACATATATGATAGACCCTATCACTGAGGCATAAAGTATCTTATCTATATCTACCCTTTGTTTAGGAGTCTTTGGGGACATACTCCTAGAAAGTGATATTCCATGTCTCATCGATATGAAACCTCTCTTGAAATTCTCCATGCCAAACCTTTTGACAATGGAGTCTATATACCTAGACTTGGACAAGCCAAACATCCTTTTGGATCTATCTCTATAGATCCGGATCCCCAAAATATAGGATGCTTCCCCTAAGTCTTTCATGGAAAAGTTTCTAGATAGCTAAGCCTTTACTGTGGAGAGCATTCCTACATCATTCCCAATGATTAGAATGTCATCCATATATAGCACCAAGAAGGTGATAACGCTTCCACTTACCTTCCTGTACACACAAGGCTCATCTTCATTCTTGAAAAAGTCATAAGATCTGATCACCTCATCAAATCTTATATTTCAACTTTGGGAAGCTTGCTTCAATCCAAAAATAGATCTAAATAACCTGCACACTTTATCTGGACTCTCTTTGAAAAAGAATCACTTTGGCTATATTATATATACCTCATTCTGGAGGTTGCCATTGAGGAATACTGTTTTGACATCCATCTGCCAGATCTCATAGTCATAGTGTGCTGCAATGGCCAAAATAATTCTAATGGACTTAAGCATGACTACAGGTGAAAAGATTTCATTATAGTTAACTCCTTGTCTTTGACGATATCCTTTAGCTACTAGCTTTGCTTTATAGGTCTCTACCTTTCCATCCACTCCGATCTTCTTCTTGAAGATCCATTTGTAGCCGATGGGTATAATACCCTCAGGTGTATCCACCAGGTTCCAAACTTTGTTAGAGTACATGGAATCTATCTCACATTTCAAGGCTTTTTATCACTTTCCAGAGTCTATACTCATAATAGCCTCCTCGTAGGTCTGAGGATCAACATTTTGAGAGTCATCTTCACTAATATATCCCACATATCTTTCAGGAGGGTGAGATACTCTACTAGACCTATGTAAAGTTAAAACTTGTGTGTTAGGTACTTGAACAGACTCAGGCTCTGGAATGGTGCTTGAGCTAGGTTCTCCAACTTTGCTCAATTCTATCTTGCTCCCACTATTTCCACTAAGAATATGTTCCTTCTTAAGGAAGATGACACTCTTGGCAACAAAGATCTTCCGGTTCTCGGGGTGATAGTAATAATATCCATAAGTTTCCTTTAGATATCCCATGAATGTGCACTATTCTGTCCTTGATTCCAACTTATCAGGGTTATATCTTCTAATATGGGAAGGATAGCCCCAAATCTTAATAATCTTAAGATCAGGCTTCTTTCCTTTCCATATCTCATATAACGTAGATACTATCAACTTTGATGGAACTTTATTTAGAAGGTAAGCTACGGTCTTTAGGGCGTACCCCAGAACAAGACGGGTAGATCAGCGAAACTCATCATGGATCGCCCCATGTCTAACAGTGTGCGATTCCTCCTTTCTGATACACCAGTAAGCTGTAGGTGTATAAGGAGGTGTCTACTGGGATAGAATCTCATTGTCCCTGAGGAAATGGGTGAACTTTGTACTCAAGTACTCTCCTCCTCGATCTGATCGAAATAATACTCTTTCCAATTTGATTCTCTATCTCATTCTTATATTCCTTAAATTTCTTAAAGACATCAAATTTGTACTTCATTAAGTACATGTGTCCTAAAAAAATCATCAGTAAATGTAATAAAGTATAAGTAACCACCTATAGCTTGAGTCGACATGGGACCACATACATCACTATGTATGAGTTCCAATAACTCAGTGGCTCTCTCTCCAGTTCTACTAAAAGGAGAGTTGGTTATTTTTCCATGAAGGCAAGGTTCGTAAGTTGCATACGACTCATAGTCAAATGGATCTAAGTATATATCTTTCAGTAACTTTTAAATCCTTCCCTCATGTATATGACCTAGCCTACAATGCTATAGGTATGTATTACCTCATCTCTTTTCCTCTTAGACATGTTTATATTTATGATGTGTAAAGAAGTGTCTAACACATATAAGCCATTTGTAAGGGCTCCTCTAGTGATATCTCATCATTTATAATTATTGAACAACTATTATTCTCAAAAACTAATTTATATCCACTAATTGTCAAACAAGAGATAGAAATAATATTTTTGATAATAGAGAGAACAAAATAGCATGCATCTAATGCAATAATAGCTCCACCAGGCATATATAGGGTGACCTCTCAAACAGCAACTGTAGCAACTCTTGCTCCATTGCCCATCTTGAGGTCTATTTCGCCTATGGCTAATCTCCTAGGTCTTGCTAGAACCTCCAATGAATTACAAATATGATAAGTACTCTCGGTATCCAATACCCATCTGTTATTATGAAAATCTGACAAGTAGAGACTGATCATGAATATACCGAAAGCTTCTCTAAGCTTCTATTTCGCCTTATCTACAAGGTAGTCCTTACAGTTCCTCTTCCAATGCCCATCATGACCATAGTAGAAGCACTGTCCTTTATCCTTTATCGGGTCTTTCTTGGCAACCTTTGTCTTACTTGGTCTTTTTTTGCCCTTGCCCTTCTTAAGGGTCTTAGTAGTCTTTCTTTTCCTTTTGGTCTCACCAATATAGAGAACTGGTTTCTCCTTCTTGATGACACTCTCAGCTTTCCTCAACATATTGAGGAGCATAGAGAGAGTCATCTTAAACTTGCTTATGATAAAATTCATGATGAAGTAAGAAAAGAAATTTGGTAGGGACTGAAGTATAAGATCAAGGCACAAGTTATCCTCTAGGACTATTCCTAGACATTTGAGTTTCTCGATCCACTATATCATCTTTAGGACATGGTTCTCAACCAATATCCCTTCTGTCATCCTGACTTGGAATAGTCTCTTAGATATCTCATATCTTTGAGTTCTTCCTTGTTTCTCAAATAGCTGGTGGAGATGAACAAAGATAGAATCTGCATCCATGCTCTCATGTTGCCTCTGTAACTCAGGAGTCATGGAGGCCAACATATAATATTTTTCCAATGTGGAATCATTTATATACTTCAGATAGCGAGCGATCTCATCTTCGCTTGCCCCTTCTTCCGGCGTAGGCACAATTATATCAAGGACGTATTCGATTTTCTCAACCGTGAGAATAATTCTTAAATTACGGAGCCAATATGTATAGTTTGGACTAGTGAGACAGTTGGCATCAAGTATACCATGTAGGAGGTTTGTGAGTGACATGTTTCTGAAAAACAAGATATAGTAAAAAAAATAATATACAGTCTTTGGCAAAAATACTAATTAAGATATGGACTTCTATCTTAATATATTCCCACTATTTTCCTATCAAATCACGTGACACCCTTGACGCATGAGACGAAAGTTTCTGGCAGACTCCTATTGGGAATCGAGATCCAATTGGCGTTTTAGTGCAATCTCGAGGGACTCGACTAACTACACTAAGCCCAAAAAGTAGACAACTCTTGTTAATCATAACTTTTTATGATTCCCGTAATGTTCGGCCTTCGAATCATCATAGTCTTGACTGCTCGACCAACCATGAAGTCAGTTAAGTTATCACCATCATTACAAGATGAGTCTAATTCGATGGATATGCTCTCGACTGCTTAGCCAAGTCATACCATGTCCTTAGGTCACCGGTGACATATATATATCATAGGCAAGAACTCGATCACATAGATAAGTGAGCCTCGAGTGACTTGACCAACTCAACCTATGTCGGGATTCAATTTCTTCCTATAACGATGGAAGGCTATATGAGTCAATCTTATTACCTCACGCTTACCGACTTAATATTATCGTAGGAGGGGTTTTTGTTTTCTATCGATCTCCTAATATGTCATGTCACACACATACATATTTAATATATATCTACATCGTATGTATATATATATATATACATACATATATCTAGCAGGTGTATAATATATCACACATGCAAGTGACACCAGATGATCATGAGCCGTCAACTAATATGATTAAGCTCAAGCTAATGGGCCCAATCACTCACAATAGGAACTATGTGTGCATCGGCGCATCTCCATGTCCTGTGATTGTTGATCTCGTCATCATCGGTTCTGTCGGATCGTCGCATCACCATGCATTATAATCTCCTGTCACGACATCGTAGGTCTCGCTGTCACCTCCATGCTCCCACTGTATCTCTCCATGTAATTACAAACAATCACAAGCATGCAGGCCCGATAATAAACGAGAAAAATAGAGGCTCGTAGGCCCCAATAATAACAATAATCACAATTACACACATCAAAACATATGGCTCATGATCATCCATCCACATCATACATCATATGTACATCATATCATATGTAAGATTACTAGATATATAATAATTAATTAAATTATTTAATTAATTATTTTTCTAGAAATCAGGACATACTCAAAATTTCTAGAATTGTCAAGGGCATTTTCATAATTTTGGATGAGAGGACAGTCCTCAAAATTTTAAGAATTATTGAAGGTGTTTTCGATATTCTGGATGAGAGGATAGTTCTTAGAAATTTTAAATTGTTGAGGGCATTTACATAATTCTAGAAGAGAGGACAGTCCTTGGAATTTTTAAAATTATTGAGGGTATTATGAGAATTATGTACACGAGGACAGTCCTCAAAATTTTTCGAATTCATAGGGTTAGGATCGTTTTTTCTCCAAAGGATGCCCTAACTCCTCTTTCCCTCCGCCGCCATTGCCTTGTGTAGGCATGCCTTGGCCACCTCGCCAAGGCCACCCCTATGGCGGCCTGGCGGTGCTTGCGGCGGCCCTTGCCTGCGGCCACCCTATAGCCCCCTTTGCGGGCACTACTAGCAAGCCTGCCAGCCAGCCATAGTCGGTGCCGGGCTGTGGCGCCGCCCTATGGTGGCTACCACCCCTTGCGGGCGCCACTAGCCTCCTTTTTGGGTTGGCCCTGACTGCAGCCAGCTGCCCCCTTGTAGGGGGCCTTGGCCACGGCCTGGCCGTGGGTGGCCGACCCTGCATGGGGGTTGGCTGCCCCTTCTCCTCACTGCCTTCGTTGTGAAAACGTAGCAAGAACACGTAGAATGATTCTATGTGATAAAATCTCATCACACGCAGTTTAAAACCAATCTTTCGCATGAAAACCTTGGCTTTGATACCACTGTTGAGAAACCTCAGTGGGTGCATCACATATGTAGTGGAAATCAAAACAAAAACCAGTTTCCCACGCAGATCAAATCATTATGCGAAAGATTTGGGTCACAAAAAATCATAAAAATTGATAAAATCATGATCTGAGAGAGATTGATTTTACCTAGGGAGATCGTATATCCCTATATTCTAGATCCAGATGGAGAAGACGAAGGAGGTCAAGTGTCCTCCTCTCTAGCGGTATCCACACGATGGATCTCTGCAGCGAAACTCCTCCAATCAGATCTCGCAACTCTTGCTCAGAGGGAGGGAGAAGAATAGGAGGTGGTGGACAAAGCTGCAGCTTATCAACCATGAGTCTCCCTCCTATTTATAGGGAGCTACCAAAAACCATAGGGCTCTTGTCTTAGTAGGTATTGGATCTCCATCCAATAATCCATTAACCTTGTATTATTAAATCTCTATCCAATAATCACCTTAGGCATCTAATTGGGCCTTAAGCAAGGAGCCAATCAGGATAGGGTCTCATGTAATAAGAATAGGGGCTAATTAGATCTCCATCCAATCCTCTATTCGCTGAAGCATCCACTATATGTGTGTGACCCTTTAGGTCCGATATCGAGCTGGCCGTGAGTCACTCCCATCAGAACTCCTTCTGATATAGTGAATTATTATCCCCATAATAATTCACTTGACTCATCGACTATGGACGTACTAGGCCACTACGTCATAGTCCCCAAACAGTACAGGGGGGATTAAATCTATCAGACATGTCTGTCCATAGTTACCGTACATCTATAATCCCTTATCTAACTAATATCCCAAAGATCGTATATTGGATATGACACTATCAGGTCACATATAGAATCTGTCATAGTCTCGCTCTAATCAGGTTCTCTTGGAGAACTCTTTCTCTCTCAATCCGAATGACCCTGGCCAAGGATTTATCTGAGTAAGCACATATGAGATATTTGTCTCATGATACCGAGAGTGGATGATCCTCTATTGGTACTCAATTGCCTTCGTAAGGTTGGCTACCAATCCAGATAACCAACTGTACTAGATTTGGAACTTTTCAAACCTGTAAGTCTGGCGTCAAAGAAAGGAGTATTCATACAAGACATCCTTGGTGTCTCAAGTCTAAGGACAAATTACACAACTGAGACTATGGAATCACTGTCTAACATTAGGTATCATTAACCATACAGCATTCCATAAGCGGATCGATTAGTGAACCCATTCTCCAATAAGCACCTATACTATATCCTTAGTATCTCCATACAAGTGGCTATGAGATTAGCCGCCTCCATCATATGAACGGGTATATAGTACACCGATCTGTCCGGTTATCTCAATATCCCTCTTGAGTAACCTATGATTGGGATTATTTAGGATCTGTGTTTAAAGGTGAATCGATCTCATTATCATGATCTCATCACGATCTGACTCCCATTGCACAGAATCAAGGACATCACAATATATATGTAATAGATAATGTGAGAATATGCGAATATTAATCATAAACAAAAAGATCACACAATGTGTCACTCATGCCATCACTCATGTGATTGGCTTGTAGGGCACCTATAACCAGCACTTGCATGGTTGTAATCAAGTGAGTCGTAGTTAGGTTTAAGTCCTAATTGAGTTGATTTTGGGAGGAATCAAAATTAATTCAAGTGAGGCAAATCAGGTCCACGTTTGGGTTTAGGTTGACCTTAGGTTAAGCTCATTTAGTTGACTTGGTAGGGGCTAACTAAAGGTACAAGTCATGAATAGAAACGTATAAGAAACACTTTTTTGAGATTCTCGACGGTAGTACCATCAGTGGGTGGTGGTTTTACCGCCCAGGTCGGTGATCATACCACCTAGGTCAGTAGTTGTATCACAACCACCCTATTTTCAGGGTACCTTTCAGCGGAAGTACCATTAGTGCTGATGGTTGTACGACCCACACCCAGATTTTTCGGATATGTTTAAATTTTTTTCTCTAATTTTTGAAGTAAATTGGGGTCTATAAATACTCAAGTCTTCTTGCATTGAGAATAAGAAATTGGGCAAGAAAACTGAGAAAAAAAGTGTGCTAAAAGTGTGCAAGAAAAAGAAAGGGGGCAAGGGAGTGAGCAAGAAAGTGTTGTAATCCTTGTAAAGGTCTCCCTTGTGAGTTGTAAGTGAAATACTTGTAAGGTTCCTCTCTTGAACCAGTGAAAAGGAGAGTGAGAAGTGTAAGGGTTTGATCTTCACCCGAAGAAGATCAATAGCAGACACCGGCGGGCCTCGACGAAGATGACTTAGGAAGTGGACGTAGGCTAAGTTTGAACCACTATAAATTGTGAGTTTTCTCTCTTTGTTTAAGTTCAGTAGCCATTAGCTAATTCAAAATTTTTTGATCTTAAGTTTAATTCGCTCACATATTCAAATTCTAAGAAACGCTTCCAATTTCTAATTTTACTTTATGTGAAAGTTTTCTTAAACCAAAGTTATTAACTCTTGCATTAACTCACCCTCCCCCGCCCACCCCCCCTCTCTTAGTGCCAATTGATCCTAATAAATAAACCCTAGCTACAGCTGTCGCCCACCTTATTAAGGAAGTTGGCTAAGGAGTTGAGAGGAGATGGCTAGGTTTATGGGAGGAGAAGTTTTAGTAGGAGTCTCTCTCTAGGGTTAGGGTTTTGAGTCCTATATAAGCATGTAGTCGCCCACTACTTTTCATTAAGCAATACATCTATTCTTCAGACTTTATAGCCAACTACCAAGGAGGGAGGAACCTATATAGAGTTTAAAAGAGGGTATATTAAATCTAAGAGTTTGATGATGAAATCAATTGATGGGTTTTATAATCTAACTTGTGTATTAAAGAAAGTAATGTAGGATTAACTGCGATAGTAAAGGGCATTACAATTAGATATTGGGTCGAAGTCAAGTTCGAGCATCAGGCCGAGGTTCGGACCACGCAATGGGACCTCGCTGAGAGTTCGTTGGAGGTCGATCGAGGTTAGGATGATGTGATAGGACTCTAGCATGGTTAAATCCTAATCACCCTAGAAGTAATCAATAAAACCCTGTGAGATTATAATAAAACCCCACCTAGCCACTTCTATCCTATAAAAAAGTGTTGCTAGGATTTAGATTGGGGCCTTAGGGCTTAGTGGCCATTGCCCCCCTTTACTAGGCTAGTTACCCAGTGGTTTCCCCTACTTAGGTCGGCTATAGAGCCAACCTAGCTACCCCCTAGTCTTACTAAGGTAAGTCGACTATAGAAGAGGCAAAAGGATAATTTTACTTAGGCAAACACCCCATGGGCTAGGGTTTAGAATCCTATATAATGATGTAGCCACCCCCTCTCTTTTATCAAGCAAGATTAATCTTTTATTCAGCATTGTGTCAAGTTCTAGGAGGGAGGAACCCGTATAGCTTTCTAAGGGTCAAGCCCCCTTAAAGATCAAAATTTATAGGGCTCTTTCTAGGGTTCTATTATCTAGTATTAGAGTAGCGATCTTGCTGCCCTTGCGACCATCTCTACCGCCTTCATCAAGCCAAGCAATTCCCATAATTGCTACGACATGCGCCTCTACCTTCCACCCAAGTCACAGATTAAATGAGTCTACTACTGTCCCCCGTGTTTAAACTAGAGATCTGGTATATTTTTATCACCTATGCCTCTTCAATACTGTAAGATCCTTTACCTTATATGTTGAAATTTTTTTTCATGTTTTATCCATTATAAATTTTAACCGTTGCAAACATTATCGTTGTTGCGAAGGTGAAACGCTGTAGAAATTTTTAGCCGCTTGTTGGCCTCTTGAAACTGAATTATTATTCATCCTTTATAGCCAAAACTTTTATATAATTTCATAGATCATCTTAGCTTTCATCTACAACTGATCTCTGGAAAAAATTCCTTCTAAAACCGATTTTATTGCTCTTAAATTCTTCATCATGCAATGCTTGAATTTTATAATGAAGGATCTGCCTTCTGTCTTTTACCCTATTTTCCTACCGTTACTCTGCCAAAATTTTATCAAACTTCTTGCTGATATTGACCAGATACTAAGGGCTTCTGCATATTTTTCTCAAATTTTCCTTTGAGATTTACATCAAGAATTCATCATTTCTCTGACGTAAAATATGTTTGGCAGGATAGCATATCGCAACACCTTTCTTTGTCAATTCCATCAGATTTTAGTGCTGTCTTTTATGGGTTTCTGGACTCTTTTATTTCATCTGCAAACCCTACCATCCTCACCAATAAACCCTCCAAACCACACCCTAAACCGATCCCAAATAGCTACCTAAATCAGCCCTAAACCATAGCCTACTTTCATCTACCCGATCCACCCATCCAATCGGCCACCTCTTCTCCAAAAATTCTCATGCCACTAACCCGACAATAGAAAAAGGATCTCAATATTACATATCTAGAGGCCTATGCTATGGCATCAGAGGAGGCCATCAATGCCAAGTTCAAAGCCTTTGAAAGCCGCATGAAGGAGAAGATATGATCCCTTTTCACTGAATTAAGCATGGGCCGATCACCTAGCCCAAAGAAATCACAATAAGGAGAAACTTCAGATTGGTAAGATGATCCTCAAGAGCATGACCACATCATCCCTGATCCAAACACTTCATGCATGAAGGTTGACTTCCCTAGATAGGAAGAAGGAGACCCGATTGGATGGATCACATGCGTGGAATGCTATTTTTGGTTCTACCGAACCGCTAATGCTACAAGGATAGAGATTGCTACCATCCACCTCGAGAGAGATGCTATCAGTGGTTTAATTGGTATGAGCACACCCATGGAGGCCTCTCTTGGTAGCAATTCAAGGAAGGATTACTAAATTGCTTCGAACCAATTGATTTCGACAACATCGATAGACAATTAGCGAAGATTCGGTAAACCTCTATAATACACGAATACCAAATAAGGTTTGAATGTTTATCTAACCAAACTATGGATTGGTCTGAAAAGTAACTTTTACGAACTTTTATTGAGGTCTAAAGCCAGAGATTCGAGAAGTAAAGGCGCGATAACCGTACACTCTTATGGTAGTAATTTTCTTCACAAGAATCTAGGAAGAATGATTCAACCATAAAGTATGAAGGATAAGGGTTGCTCCCCGACTAGCCATGCCGAAGCCTTCAGCCCCCTCTACTGTCATTCGAGCCCTCGCAACAAAAAAATTAACAAGAGATGTGCTTCGTAAATGATCGGCTAAGAGGTTGTGTTGGCACTGTGATGAACCATAGAGTCGAGAACATCGCTGCAAAAAGGGCTGGCTCCTCATGATTGAACCAGTAGAGGATGAGGACAGCGAACCATATAAAGAAAGCCTCAAACCTAAAGATGAAGCCATGGAGGAAGAGCCCCAATCGACTGACTATATAGTGCATATGTTGGCCGGCTACTCCAACCCGCAAACAATAAACATTGGAGGACTTCTTAAATAGCAACCCATCACCATTCTCATCTATACAGGCAGCACAAATAACTTCCTTAACAGTAAAATTGCCGATGGTCAAATCCTCAATTGCGACCAACGATGCCCGCGGGTAAAATTGCTCCTACAAGACCAAGAAGTGGTAGCCGATTTCTTCCTCCTACCTATCAATGACTACGAAGCCGTGCTTGGGATTGAATGACTCACAATATTAGGTGACATCTCCTAGAATTTCTCTAAAATAATCATGAAGTTTTTTTGTAAAGGGAGACAAGTCACATTATGAGGCAAGCGCGGGAGCCATATTTCCACCATTTCGATACAACAAATGGAGTAGGTGTTACATAAAACAAATGGTGGATTTTTGATATATATCTAGCAGCCATAAAAGAAGAAAAAAAATACAAAATTCATATCCTAGGCTTGCCGTATTGCTTGACAAATTCGTGGATATCTTCACAGAGCCATGTAAGCTTCCTTCTAACCGACCGCAGGACCATCGTATTCCTATTTTACCGAGCAAACCTCTAGCAAATTTGAGACCGTGCCACTATCCTCACTTGCAAAAGAACAAAATTGAAAACATCATTAAGGAGATACTCGATACTGAAGTAATTCAACCAAACTACTACCCTTACTCCTCGCTAGTGTTGCCAGTATGCAAGAAGGATGGTACGTGATGGATGTGCATTGATTACTAGGCTTTGAACACCATCACTGTCAAGGACAAGTACCCTATACTAGTAGTAGATGATCTAAAAGGAGCTTGAGTCTTCACTAAATTGGATCTCCATTTCGGGTACCATCAATTCGGGTATCTATTGAAGATGTTTTGAAAACTGCATTCCGTACACATAACGGCCACTACGAGTTTTTGGTAATGCTCTTCAGACTTATGGATGCTCCTTCTACTTTTCAAAGCTTGATAAATGATATTTTTCGAAGATTTTTATGCAAGTTCGTATTGGTATTTTTTGATGATATCCTTATTTACAGGCCTACACTTGATATGTATTTTTAGCAGTTATGAATTATTCTAACGATTCTTTGGGAGAATACTATTTATGTTAAACAATCCAAGTGCAGCTTTTTATAGTGCAAAGTGGAGTATCTAGGGCACATTATATCAGAGGGTAGAGTGGCGGTAGACCCGACGAAGATCGAAACAATGCAAGGATAGCCGAGACCTATGAACATAAAATTGTTATGTGACTTACTTGGACTCATGGGCTACTACCAAAAATTTATGAAAGATTATGGCAAGATCATTGCCCCACTCACGTCTCTACTGAAGAAAGACTCCTTCTTGTGGTCAGATAAAGCCTCCGCAGCCTTTGAACGACTCAAGGCAATAATGATGATGACGCTGGACCTAATGCTGCCTAATTTCAGTTGCACCTTCATGATTGAGGCCAACACATATTTGATTTTTGGCTTCAATTTCTAATGCAAGATGGTTGACCTCTTGCATTGATTTTTTGGTTTACTCATCATTCAGCCATTGGCTGCCACTACATTCTGTGGTACGGGAGGTTTAACCACCACTTGGGTGGTTGACCCATCAAAAGTTACTAGCCGCCGTCCGGATACTATGGTACGGGCAGTCCAACTGTCGCTCACTGGTGGTTTGCCTATCGAAATTTTCGTAAAAGTGGTTCCATCCACTTTCCGAACTCCGATTTTGACTTAATGTTGACCAACTCCTTAGTCAACTGATTGAGCTCAACCAAATCCAGTAGTGGATCTGGTTGCCTTATTGAGTTAATTTGGATTCCTTCCAAATCTAACTCAAATTGGACTCATTTTCTAACTACGACTCAATAATTATAACTCTTAATGACTATAAGCTTAATTATGACCTAACTTCCACCAATACGGTAACCTCCGGCATACTTACGACAAGTCTTCTGGTCTTCTCCTTGGTGATCTCCCAGTGTATTCCCAGCGAGCTTCCCGATCCCTCCGACGAATCTCCTAGCAAACTCTCGGCGAAACCCACCGCATCGTCCGAACCCCAGCTCGATGCTCAAGCTTGATCTTGGCCCATTATCTAGTTGTAACTCTATTAATCCAATCATAGTTAGACCTGCATGATACTAATTATGACTCAATTAAATATAATTATACTTATCAAAATATCCATTACAAGACCATCCCAACTCCCGACAAGCTTTTCAGCTACCCCCGACAATCTTTCGGGGAGTCTAAATCTTCTTTTGGTGAACTCCCTTGCGTTATCCTGGCAAACTCCCGATACCCTCGACGAGCTTCCGATGCACTCGTGGCGCATTCCCAATCGCATTGATCGATGCATGGACTTGACCTTGGTTAATCCTGATTGTAATAATCCTTCTGTCGTAATTAATCCTGCATCTATCAAGTCTAATAATCCTATTAGATCAATAATCCATCAATTGATTTCATCATCAAAATCCGAGATTCAACATATATAATAGTAAGCATTTCTTTATCATACATGGATATTTTAAGATGGGAGAGAGACAAAGCCTTGCTAGTGTAAGCAAGAGATCAACCATCTTGCATTAGAACAACCTCAATCCCACACCCGTTGATGGGTTGCCAAAAAAATTAAAGCAAGAGGTACCTAAATTTTTTGGGTATGTTTGATTTTTAGCTCCAATTTTTGAAGCTACTTGGGATTTATAAATACCCCAAGTATTCTTGCATTCTTAGCATAACTGAGAAATACTTTTGGGCAATTAAATTATGGAAAAATAAATTATGAGTGATTTATACAAAAAAAGTGAGGAGAGAAAGCTTAAAGATAGAAAGTTTATCTTAAGTCTCCCTTGTAAGCAAGTGTAAGAGTTTAATCTTCACCCAGAGAAGATTGGTAGTGGAAGCTAGAGTGCCTCAAGGAGGAGGTCTCGGAAGTGGACATAGGCCGTTAGCACCGAACCACTATAAAATTGTAAGTGTTTTATACTTGCATTGCTTGAATATTTGTTGTATGCTTTCAATTTAACTAAACTCCTTGAAAATAAGACGATAAGTTCTTTTTCTCAAATATGATTATCTTTTCGATTTTCTTAGCAACTTACTTTTAATAACTCACTTATTTTATTAAAAACAAAAAGCTTTAAATTTCCTATTCTATCTTATTCGAAAAGCTTTTGCTTTAGAAAGAAAAATCTAAATTTGCACTAATTCACCCCCCCCCCCCCCCGTCTTAGTGCTAATTTATCCTAACAATACATGTCGTCATGAAGTGGAGACCCTATTTGATCAGCTGATGCTTCCAGATTAAGACTGACCATCGAAGCCTTAAGTATTTTTTAGAGCAAAAAGTATCTTCCCCAGAGCAGCAACGATGGGTAACTAAACTTCTTTGCTTTGATTATGTAACTATTTATCGAAAGGGGAAAGAAAATATTGTTACTGATGCTCTATCATGGCTACCGGAACAAGTCAAAATTTTAGCCATCTCCCTTCCCTCCATCAACTTCCTCAAAGACATTAAGGAGGAATAGAGGAGTGATCTAGAGACCCAAGACATAATAGAAAAGTTGGAGAAGAATCCGGGTTCCATGGGCCACTACACTTGGGATTCGAAGGACCTGTGCTACAAAGACCGAATTGTGATTGTTTCTTCTTCCCCTTGCATCAAAATTATTTTGCATTAGATGCACTCTTCACCTTTAGTAGGGCACTCTAGTTTTCTTAGAACATACAAGAGGGTGAAGCAAAACTTCTTTTGCAAAGGTATGAAAAAATTAATTTATGATTATGTTTCTAAATGTGATGTATGCTAGCAGCAAAAAGGTGAAACAGTGGCAAATCCAGAAAAACTACAACCACTACCCATACTGAACTCAGCATGGACCGACATCTCGATGAATTTTAATGAAGGGTTGCCACCATCTTAAGGTAAAGCATAATCTTTGTGGTGGTAGATCGTTTAACTAAATATGCTCATTTCTGTGTTGTGAGACATCCTTACACTACTACCAGTATTGCTCAACGTTTTGTGAAAAATATTGTAAAACTGTACGGGATGCCAAGGTCGATTATGAAGGACTGTGACAGGGTGTTTACAATTAAATTTTGGATCAAGCTCTTCCAACTACAAGTTACCCAATTGAAGATGAGCACAACCTATCATCCATAGACACACGACCAAATACAAGTGGTGAATAGATGCCTTAAGACTTACTTACGGTGCTTCACCAGTGACCAGCCCAAAGAGTAGACAAGGTGGTTTTCTTGTGTTGAATGGTGGTATAACACAACTTATCATTCATCAACTAAATGTACCCCCTATGAGGTATTATATGGCCGACCGTCTCCTGTAATACCTAAGTATGTAATTGGTGTGGCCAAAGTGGATTAGGTCGACCAAAACTTAATTGACAGGGATAAGCTTATACAACTACTGAAAGATAACCTAATTGCCGCCCAAGCTCATATGAAGCAACAAGTAGACACTCACCGAGGCGAGCAAGAATTTTCGGTAAGAGATTGGGTCTACCTTTACTTACAATTATACAAGCAGCTGTCAATCAACACCATAGTGTTGATGAAGCTATCTCCATGATTCTATGGACCATATCAGATTTTGAAGCATATTGGGGTTATGGCATACAGACTAAAACTCCTAGATGACGCTAAGATCCATCCCTTCTTCCATGTATCTTTACTAAAGCTGAAATTGGCAGAACATGAGTTGGCTCAGACTCAGCTACTGAGCACTACAAATGATGGTGAGATTCAAGCTCAACCCAAAGCTATACTTGATCAGAGGATTATGATGCACCATCGATGCCCCTCAACTGAAGTACTTGTAAAGTGGAACAATCTACCATCCGAAGACGCAATGTGAGAGTTGTACAAAGAGCTAAAGACTCGGTTCCCGGAGTTTTATGGACCCTCAGCCTTGAAGACAAGGCTAATTTTAAGATAGCGGGTATGATAGGACTCCAGCAGGGTTGAGTCCTAATCACCCTAGAAGTAATCAATAAAACCCTATGCGATTGTAATAAAATCCTACCTAACTATTTCTATCTTATAAAGAAGTGTGGCTAGGGTTTAGATTGAGGCCTTAGGGCTTAGTGGCCATCACCCCTTTACTTGGGTAATCGGCCAGGGTTTTCTCCTCCTTAGGTTGGCTATAGAGCCAACTTAGCCGCCCCCTATTCCTACTAAGGTAAGTCGGCTATAAAAAGGATAAAAGAGTAATTTTACTTAGGCAAGCACCCCATGGGCTAGGGTTTAGAATGCTATATAATGATGTAGCTCCTCCCTCTCTTTTATCAAGCAAGATTAATCTTTTATTCAGCTTTGTGCCAAGTTCTAAGAGGGAGGAACCCCTATAGTGTTCCAAAGTTGATCCCCCTCAGAGATAAAAATCCATAGGGCTCCTTCTGAGGTTCTATCACGATGTTATTAGGAGCTCATCGAGAACTCACCATAGGTTTGTCGGGAAGTTCATTAGAAGTTCACCGACAGGTTGTCGGGAGCTCGCCGAGAGTTCACCGGAAGAATGCTGGGAGTTCATTGGAAGAAATCGGGAGCTCATTGAGGGTTCACTAAAAGGATATCGAGAGTTCACCGGGAGTTCACCGATAGATCAGTTGATGATCCAACAATGAAGATTATGTTTTAAGTGTCGTAGTTAGCATCATAGTGAGAGTTAGTTTTACTAACTCAATTAAGAGGTCATTAGCTTTATTTCGGGCTTATTTGGACTTATTATAAAATTTATTTCAGTAATCTGATATCAGAAAATACATGGTCTCCAAGATAATACAGTCTTCAAAGATGTATCAGGTGATTGAACCGCCTAGACACAGTCTCCTAGTCTATACCAGGTGGTCATACTGACCAAACTGACAGTACAACCGCCAAAATAGTCTTCGAGACTAATAACTCGGGAACTCTTAAAATTTAAATTTTGGCTCCAATATTAAAGCCATTTGGGGCCTATAAATACCCCCCATCATTGCTTGAGATATGCAAGTATTAAGACCAAAAACCTTATGAAAACACTATTGTAATTCTTTGAGAGCTTCTCCTCATTTCTTCCTATGTAGTTTCTGTTTAAGGGAGAGCTTAGAGACTTATAAAAGTTATCTCCTAAACTTGTAAAATGAGAATAGAGCTATAAGAGGGTAGTTGATCTTCACCTATTGAAGGAAGATCAATATAGAAGTCGGTGACCTCAATGGAGGAGGAATCGGGAGTGGAATAGGTCACGAGGCTGAACCACTATAAAATTAGTTTGCATCCTCTTCTTTGCTCTTTATCTTCATTGCTTTCTTAGTTAACTATCTAATACCTTTGCTTGCACTCCTATAAACATCTCTACGCTTAAAACACATTTTCGATATAATTTTTATTAAACGAATATTTAAATCGATGTAAATTTTTCACAAGCACTAATTCACTCCCCCCTCTTAGTGCCGCTTTGATCCTAACAGAGCCAATCCCCTATAAAGATCAACTCAACATTAGAATCCTTTAGGGTTCTATTATTTGGTATTAAAGTAGTGTTCTTGGCATCTCGCTACTCTTCCACCCTTGCCACTACCATTAGTCGCTCCACTATCATTAATTGTAGATCCCATATTTGCTGCTGCCACTGCTGATTCTATTGCCATCATCGACTGTAGCTGACTCAAGAGGTGTTGCTACCATCCGTCTTATAGTCAGGATCTGGTATTGCTCCATCCTACTAATGTTGAATCTCAAATTTTGATGATGAAATCAATTGATGAGTTTTATTATCTAACTTGTGTATTAGAGATGAATGATGCAGGATTAACTATGACAAGGTAATGCAATTAGATGTTAGGCTGGAGTCAAGGTCGGGCATCAGGTCAGGGTTTAGATGATGTAGTGGAAACTTATTGTGAGATCGTCGAAAGCTTGCCAAAGGTATCAAGGGCTTGTCAGGAGCTCACCCAAGGTATCAGGGGCTTATCGGGAGTTTGCTGGGAGTTCATATATATATATATATATATATATATATATATATATATATATATATATATATATAGTGATATCCTTTGTTCTATGTAATGAGAATTGGATCGTGATGAGATCATGATAATGATATCGATTCACCTTTAAACACAGATCTTAAATAATCCCAGTTATAGGTTACTCGAGAGGGATATCGAGATAATCGGGTAGATCCGTGTACTATATACCCATCTATATAATGGAGGTGATTGGTCTAATAGCCATTTGTGTGAAGACACTAAGGATATAGTACAAGCGCTCATTGGAGAATGGGTTCACTGATTAATCTGCTTATATAATGTTGTATGGTTAATGATACCTAATGTTAGACAGTAATTTCATAGTCCCAGTTATGTATCTAGTCCTTAGATTTGAGATACCAAGAATATATTGTTTGAGTACTCCTTTCTTTGACGCTAGACTTACAGGTTTCAAAAGTTTCAAATATGGTACAATTAGTTATCGAGATTAGTAGCCGACCTTACGAAGGCAATTGAGTATCAATAAATGATCATCCACTCTTGGTATCATGAGAGAAATATCCCGTGTGTGCTTGCTCAGACAAATCCTTGGCTAGGGTCATTTGGATTTAGAGAGGAGTTCTCTGGAGAATCCGATTAGAGCGAGTCTCAAACGAAGTCCATTTATTACCTGACAATACCATATCCAATATATGGTCTCTGGGATATTAGTTGGATAGGGGATTATAGATATATGGTAACTATGGATTGACAGGTCTGATGGATTCAATCCCTCTGTACCGTTTGGGGACTATGGCATAGTGGCCTAATACGTCCATAGTCGATGAGTTGAGTGAATTATTATAGGAATAATAATGCACTATATTAGAAGGAGTTCTGATGGGAGCGACTTACAGCTAGCTCGGTATCAAGCTTAGAGGGTCACACATATATGGTAGGTGCTTCAGTGAATAGAAGATTGGATGGACATTCAATTAGCCCCTATTCTTATTAGATGAGGCCCTGCACTGATGGGATCCTTGCATAAGGCCTAATTAGAGGCTAAATCAGATTACTAAATAGAGATCCAATAATACAAGGTTAGTGGGCAATTAGATGAAGATCCAATACCTACTAAGGTAGGACCCCTAGGGTTTTTGGTGGGACTCTATAAATAGGAGGAGAGGCTCATGGTTGATAGGCTATAACTTCGGTCACCCCCTCTTATTCTCCTCCCTCCCTCTACGTAAGAGTTACGAGATCTGATTGGAGGAGTTTCACTGCAAAGATCCATCATGTGGATACCGTTAGAGAGGAGGATACTTGACCTTCTTCATCCTCTCGTGACCCAATCTTTTGCATGACGATTTGATCTGTGTGGGAAACCTATTTTTATTTTGATCTTTCACTGCATTTGTGATGCTCTCGTTAAGGTTTCCCAACAAGAATGCACTCGGGGTTCAACAAAAGAAGACTAAGACTTGTTGGGAGTTAGCCAGAGGTTATCGGGAAGATCGTCGAGAGTTGGGAAGGTCACTTGACATGTTGGTCAAATTAATTGTATTTGTATACCTTAGTATGTCATAGTTAGTATTGGTTTGGTTTAAATCCAAATTGAGTTAAATTTGGAAGGAATCCAAATTAACTCACTGTAAGGCAACAGGGTCCACTTTTGGTTGGATTTGAGCTCAGGTTGGGCTCATTTCGTTGACCTGGAAAGGGGTCAATTGGAGGTACAAGTCGAGTATGTAAAAGTATAAAAAAGTAGCTTTTATGGGACTCTCGAAGGTAGTACCATTGGTGGGCAGTAGTAGTACCACCCAGGCCAGTGGTTGTATTATTGCGGCCCTATTTTTAGGATGCTTTCGATGGTAGTACCAAAGGCGCCGATGGTAGTACCGCCCGTACCCTGATTTTATGGAAAGCTTTAAATTTTGGCTCCAATCTGAAGCTAATTAGGGTCTCTAAATACCTCAATTTTTCTTGCTTAGAGAAGCAAGGGTGGTGAATAAAAAAGGAAGAAAATTCTTGTGAAAAGTGTTGTAAAATATGAGAGCTTCCCTTAAGTGCTTCCAAGTGTAAAAGTGAGTCTAAGGGAAGTGAGAAACTCTTGCAAAAGGTTCCTCTCTTGAACTTATAAAAAGGAGACACTGTAAGAGGTTTGGTCTTCACTTGTGGAAGAAGATCGCTTAATGGACTTCGATGGGCCTCGACAAAGGAGGACTTCGAAAAGTAGACATAGGTCAAGTTTTTGTTCAACCACTATAAAATCTATTAGTATCTCTACTCTTGCCTTTGCTATTGTATTTAATTGTTCTTAATTAGTTAAAAGAAAAACATGAGCATCATCTTTCGACTTTGCTTTAAATTGCTCACATATACGCTTTCAATGGAGTCCAAGAAACACTTCTGATTTCTTCTTTACTTCAAGCAATTTTTCAAATCAAGTATTTTGCCACTTGCACTAATTCAACCCCACCCTCCTCTCTTAGTGCCAACTTGATCCTAACAATTAGTATCAGAGCTATGTTATATTTATTGGATTAACACCCAAATGAGTAAATGACTTATTATGACATTAATGAGGGTTAATGCATCACAAGTCCTCCTATGTTCAATGGGATGAACTACACCTCTTAAAAAATTTAAATGCATATTTTCTTGATTTCGATAGATTTTGATTTATGGTGTATTGTCAAAAATGGTTTTCAAAAGTCATCCAATCCATTAAATAAATGGAATGATTATGAAAAATAAATATTTTCATCAAGTGCTAAAGCAATGAATGCTTTATATTGTGCTTTAAATAAAAATGAGTTTGATCGGGTTTCTTCTTGTGATTCAGCTTTTGATATATGATATACATTAAAAATCATATATGAAAGTACAACTAATTAAATGAATCACTAAATAAAATCATCCATAAAAATGAGCTTAAAGGACACCTTCTAGAGAATAGGAAGGAAATTACTTTGAGAACACAAGAACAAAACCTTCCAAAGAACAGGAAGGATTGTGAACTGAGAACAGAAGAACTATACATTCCAAAGAACATGAAGGGAATAGAACCGAGAACAACAAATGGCTCATCGAGTAAAACCTTGAGTAATAAGAACTTTAAATCTTTGGCAAATGAATCGAATAAATTAATGAACAAAAACTATAAAAATAAACTTAAATTGAACAAAACCTCTTACTATGAACGCAAGAAGCCGAGATACTACAAACTTAAAGAGTACAATCAAGAAGAAGTGGAGAATCTCACACTTATGGCCATCAACAATGAGGTAAGTGATTCCTCTAAGGTCTCTTTTGCTTTTGATGAATTATTAAATGCCTTTTATGAATTATTTTATGAGTATAAAAAGGTTAGCAAAACTTATAAATCACTACTTTCTTATAAACATGAAACTTTGAATGATGCATCAACATTATATATTTCTTATTCTAAATGTGAATCACTCGAAGTAATTAAACAAGAAAATGACATACGACAACCAATTCTAAAATGGCTTAAGATAGACAATAAGTCTCTAAACATAATCCTTGTTGATAAGGGTCATGTTCATAAGGAAAGTATTAACATTGTGAGCAATACTCATCAAAAGCCAACTACGCTTATTAGAAGATCCACATTACACTCTTCACTGGAAAAAGAATGTAATTTTTGTAATAGATATGGATATTTTGCTTATAAGTGTTTATTTAGGAAATATAGTTCACATAAATTAATTTGGTTCCTGAAAGAACCATAAATGACCTAAAGCCATTAGTGAAAATGGGTAGAGCTTTTCATAAGGGTTCAAAGTCAAATGGGTACCTAAACCAAAACCTCACATATTATAAATTTATCATCTAACCAGCCTATGAGCACTAAATGGTATATTGAAGTGGATGTTTAAGCTACATGACTTGAGATCTAATACTCCTTTCAAGCTTACTAGCCTAAGCAATAATAATAATAAAAATATTAGAATTAAGTTTATTGATAAGAAATCTCATGATGGCTTATGGTTATAAAATTAATCTTAATTGTCTTTCAATTATGAATGACTTATGCATAGCCAATGCATACTAGTACAAAAATGAACAAGAACAAAGAAATTTTAGTTATTTTTGATGCAAAATTATCTAAGTAGAAATTTATGGAAAAAGGGATTTTGATGATAGGTTCAAAATCATTAGCTTAGATATTTATTGATTTAAATACAAAGACTATTGTAAAACTAACTTAAATATTATAATGGTTTTGACTAGGTTAGTTTATAAATATTAATGTTGAATATTTGACTTGAAATATGATTAAATGTTTGTTGTTGAATGTTAGATTATTCTTGACTTTGAGCATAGAATAAACTAAAAAAAGAGTAAGAGAAAAATCATGCTTCATCTTCTAATATTTTATCAAAAACTAATAATAATATTTTTGAAATAAGAATGGTAACTCATTTCACTAAATCTAAATAGTTAGACTCACTTAAGAAAAAAAAACCATTGAATTAAAATAAATCAAAGCTCTTGCTTAAAATTTTTTATTGTAATGATCTTGATGTTTTCTCTCTTAAATGAAGCTTAATTTTTAACTTTAAAAAACATTACAGAAAGGCATTCTTGAAATAAATTAAATAAACTGAAACAACTAAAAAGAAGAAAATATTTTTGAAAATTTATCAATCTCTATTTTATTAAATTTTCAATAAGAGATTGATGAATCTATTCATAATATTTTTAAATCTCGATTGTGATGATTTGATGATTTAAACTTGAGTAAGTTATTATCTAAATCATGATCTCAATATCTTAAAAATTGTAATGGGAGATATTCATATAAATTAAGATAGTTTAATATGATTCTTATGTTTTATTAAATCAAATTATCTAAATAAATCATTATTTATCTTTTTAATCTTTTGAAATTAAATGAGATTTTCCTCGTGAACATTCCCTTGACTTCTAGAATTGTCATATCCTTAATTTCTTCTATGATTTCTTATTTTGCTAAAAATAAGATTTATGATTTTGATAATTATAATTTAAGATTTTTTAATCAAGATTATTTAGATCTAATAAGATTTCTTATTAGAAGAGTTATTCAATTAAATCATATCCTTTAGCACTTAAATATTTAGTTTTTCATCTTTAATGATATGATCCCTTTGTACTTATGGTCATAAATAAAATATACCATCATACTTATTTTTTACAATAAAAAAGGGAGAGAAAAAATTTATTAACTTGGTTAGAAGAAAATTAGATATAGAAAATCTTCTAACATTGGATAAGAACTGATTTACTTAAAAGAAAATTAGAAATTTTAAGTATATGAGATTTGCATGATTTGATTTCTATTTTATTTGGAATTTTAAATACATAAGATTTCTTGATTACACATGTTGAAATTCACAAGCAAAAAAGGAGGGGCAAATTTATTAAATCATGTCTTTTGGTACTTAAAGATTTGATTTTTCATCTTTAATGACATGATTACCTTGTACTTTTGGGTGTAATTAGAATATGGATGTAAAAAAAAAATTATACTATCATATTCTTTTTTAACAATCACAAAGAAAGAAAAAATTGATATCTTAACAACAAAGCCAACAGACGAGGAAAAATTTGATTATAAGAAAATTTAAAATAATTTTAAATCTTTCAAATACATGAGTTATCATCATATTCTTATTTTTGCAAATTGAGCCTTTTTTCAAAATTTGCATGAGATAATTTCAAATCTTCTGAATGGATGAGATGTTTTCACATTATATGATTCATAAACTTTTTGTCTAATCAAAATTTTGATTGAATAAATAAGTATATAAGATGAATTTACAATGAAACTTTTTGTATGTTTATCTTTATATCCCCCCCCTCAATCGTTTCTTCTTCTTTTTTTTTTCACCAATATAAAAAATTATGTCTCATATCTTATTTTACTAAGGGAGAGCAATGAAATAACTTCTTCATGCAATGAATATTTAGATATATAATTAATAATTTTTATGTTATTGATAATAAATGAGGAGAATCTTGAAATATGATGAATATTTAACTTGAAATTATTTGCTTAACATTTTATCTTTTTGTCGATGACAAAGGGGGAGAAATGATATATTGATGACAAATATAAAAGATTAATAAAATGGTAAAATGAGCATTTATCCTTTTTGTTGATAATAAAGTGGGAGAATTTGATGATTTAATGTAGAGAATTAATGATTGATGACTTAAGGGGGAGAATTTGAAATTGATATATGAATTTGAAATTAATATTGTTTCATGATGAATGAATATATCTTTTGAAAATCTTTGATATGTTGATGGTTGATGAATTAAAAGGGAAAATTATTTGAAATTAATTTCATAATGTATGAATGTATATCTTGAAAATCTTTGATACTTGATGGTTGATGAATTAAGAGGGAAATTATTGTCTAGATGTATGTTTTAAAAATTTTGAAATATTTATGAATCATATCATGCTTAAATTCAAAAGTGTTGGGTTCTTTTGAATTCAAGTTTGTTTTATCATATGGAGTTTACAAAGGGGGAGTTAAGGTTAACTCTTGTCATCAACTGGTTATCATCATTAAAAGGGGTGGATTGTTGAATCTCGAATTTTGATGATAAAATCAATTAATAGGTTTTATTATCTAACCTGTGTGTTAGAGATGAACAATACAGGATTAACTACGCTAAGATAATACAATTAGATGTTGGGCCGGAGTCAAGTTCATGCATTGGGTTGGGGTCCGAACGATATAGTGGGAACTAGCTGGGAGATCGTCGGAAGCTCACCGAAGGTATCGAGGCTTGCCGGGAGTTCATCGGAAGCTTGCCGAAGGTATTAAGGGCTTACCGAGAGTTCGTCGAGAGCTTGCCGAGGGTGATCGGCAGCTTGCTGGGAGTTTACTAGGAGCTTGCCGAAGGTGATTAGGAGCTTACCGGGAATGCGTCAGTGGTTCGCTAGAAGAAGATTGAGAATCGCTTGGAGTTCGTCGGAGGTAATCGAGAAGATCACCGGGAGTTGGGAAGGTTAATTGACACATTGGTCAAATTGATTGTATTTGTATATGTATATCATAGTTAGCATCGGTTTGGTTTAGAGTGTAAATTGAGTTAGATTTAGAAGGAATCCAAATTAACTCAATGTGAGGAAATTGAGTCCAATTTGGGTTAGATTTGAGCTCAGGTTGAACTCATTTCATTAACTTGGGAAGGGGATAATAGGAGGTACAAGTCAGGTATGTAAAAGTATAAAAAATATAGCTTTTGTTCGATTCTCAAAGGTAGTACCACTAGTGCGCAGTAGTTGTATCGCCCAGGTCAATGGTTATGCCACCGCCACCCTATTTTCGGGGTGCTTTCAGCGGTAGTACCATCGACACCAACGGTAGTACCTCTCGTGCCTTGGTTTTGTGGAAAGCTTTGAATTTTGGCTCTAATATCAAGCCAATTGGGGTCTATAAATACCTCAAAAAAATTTTCTTAGAGAAGCAAGGGTAGTGAATCAAAAAGAAAAAATTCTTGTGATAAGTGCTGTAAAATTTGTGAGCTTTCCTTGAGTGCTTCGAAGTGTAAAAGTAAGTTTAAAGGAAGTGAGAAACTCTTGTAAAAGGTTCCTCTCCTGAATCTGAGAAAAGGAGAGAGTGTAAGATGATTGGTCTTTACTTATGGAAGAAGATCATTTAGTGGGCTTCGGTGTGCCTCAACTAAGGAGGACTCCAAAAAGTGGACGTAGGTCAAGTTTTGGCCGAACCACTATAAAATATGTGAGCATCTATACTCTTGCCTTTTCTATTATATTTAATTATTCTTAATTAGTTTGAAGAAAGGCACGAGCATTATCTTTCGACTTTGTTTTAAATCACCCACTTATTCACTTTCAAAGGAGTCCAAGAAATGCTTTTGATTTCTTCTGTACTTCAATCAAGTTTTTTAAATCGAATATTTTTAGACTTACACTAATTTTCACTACCCCCCTCTTAGTTCCAACTTGATCCTAGCAATTGTAATCCTTACCACTACTACAATTATCCTTATCTATATCATAAATTACTACATCAATCCTTGCTGTAAAATTACTACATCATCATTTATCTTCATCGTAAAATTACTGCATCGATCTTTGGTCGTTGACACAAATTCGCTGCATTTTTCGCACCCAATATTATTGTCACCTTGTGCCAAATTTGCTACCATATTGCTATCACTATTCTCATCTATATTGCTACTATCCTTATCAGTTTCTTGTTGTCGTAATCATCTACACATTGCTGCTATATTGTTATAATTTTCATTGTAAAATTGTTATCCTTTTGATAAAAAATTCTACTGACTTAATTGTTAATGTTTCTTAGTACATCTATAGTCAATCTCTACCAAACTTATTGTCATCAATAGCAACCCTAAGCCATCCCTATAGCCTAAAGTCGTTGTCGTCATAGCCTCCTTGCATCCTCTACAGTAGCCCCAAATAGCAATACAAACTGTAGCCCCAAACTGCAGCCTACCATAGCACTTTACTCCTAATCCTTGTCTCTTCCTACCTGTCATGGGCAACAATGTAAACAAGGTGTTCGATGAAATGCTTGTGTTAGTTCGTGTCCTTCGGTTTAGGTACATATCTTGTACAACAAGAAGCGGGCTTGCAGTAGGCTTAGCAGCCATAGTTTAATTTTCTTTATGGCCAAGTTTGGCTTGTAAATACAAGTGTGTCTTATAAGCACTTGTGGGGAACTTCGGTCTGTAATGGACCATTATCCTTTGTGTGCAACCTCTCTGAGTTTGTAATGTCCATGAGTGTAATTTGTATTTTGGCTTTATAAAGTGTTTTCTTGAGCAGTTACTTGTGGATCCCGTGGAAATTGCTTCTTCTGGCCCGTTTCTCTTTTTGTAAGTTTGTGGGACTTTAGGAGATCTCGGGGAGGGCTGACCTTTGCGAACGGACACGCATGGGTGCCACACGGCTTAGGCAAAATCAGCTAAGCCCGTGACAATGTGATATCAGAGCGGGACAAGCACACGCAGAAACACTTGTCATACAAATGTGGGAGACCTAACTAGGCTATGTGGAGGACAGCCAGCATGCGCAACCGTTTTGGGGAAACGAACATTGAGATATAGGGAAAGGAGTCGCTCAGAAGAGCGGGTATCCTGGTTTGACATTCAAGGAATAGCCAACCCCTTTGCGCGAGAGGTACCACAAGGACAAGCAAGCGAAGAAGAATGCGTAGCACACAAAGATTGGGATGGTTGAGTTCGAGCTATAACTCGACGTTGGCAACCAAACTTGACGGTGCTTAAGGCAAAGCAGGGCGCTTGGTGAAAGATAAGACCGTGCAAGGTGGGAGGTGTTGTGTAACGACCGAAAGAGTTGTGCAAAAGCTTACAGAGGTGAGGGGAATTGCTAACTCGAAGGATTCGGAACTCATGCAAGGGCTTGTACATGAATGACGGAGTGTTCGTGGCCATCCCAAGGCGCGATTAGAACTCGGCGCCATGGTGTCATGGACAACAATATAAACAAGGTGCTCGATGAAATGCTTGTGTTAGTACATGTCCTTCGGTTTAGGTACATATCTTGTACAACAAGAAGCGGGCTTGCAGTAGGCTTGGCAGCCCTAGTTTGATTTGCTTTACAGCTAAGTTTGACTTGTAAATACAAGTGTGTCTTATAAGCACTTGTGGGGACTTCGGTCTGTAGTAGACTATTATCCTTTGTGTGCAACCTCTCTGAGTTTGTAATGTCCATGGGTGTAATTTGTATTTTGGCTTTATAAAGTGTTTTTTCTTGAGCAGTTGCTTGTGGATCTCGTGGGAATTGCTTTTTCCGCCCGCTTTCTTTGTAAGTCTGTGATTTTAGGAGATCTCGGGAGGGCTGACCTGAGGGACACGATGGGTGCCGCGCTTAGGCAAAATCAGCTAAGCCCGTGACAATGTGGTATCGAGTGGGATAAGCACACGAGAAACACTTGTCATACAAATGTGGGGACCTAGCTAGGTGTGGAGGACAGACGCCAACCGCTTGGGGAAAGACATTGAGATGTAGGGAAAGGAGTCGCTCAGAGGAGCGGGTATCCTGGTTTGGCATTCAAGGAATAGCCAACCCTTTTGCGCGAGAGGCACCACGAGGACAAGCAAGCGAAGAAGAATGCGTAGCACACAAAGATTGGGATGGTTGAGTTTGAGCTATAGCTCGACGTTGGCAACCAAACTTGACGGTGCTTAAGGCAAAGCAGGGTGCGTGGTGAAAGATGAGACCGTGCAAGGTGGGAGGTGTTGTGTAACGACCGAAAGAGTTATGCAAAGCTCACAGAGGTAAGGGGAATTGCTAACTCGAAGGATTCGGAACTCATGCATGGGCTTGTACACGGATGGAACATGGTGAAGTATCCAAGCCACATGAAGGGAGTCGACATAGAAGATGGAACATGGAGCGGAGGCACGGAGCTTTCCTTAGACAGAGGTCAAGGGCATGAACTCTTGTAGAGGCAAGAGTGGAATCATGTCATTCCATGGGTTCTTCATTCTGATGGGACATACTTATTTTGCATGGTGCCAAAGATGAAGGGAGCTTCAAGGCACATGCAAGCTACCTAGGAGATGCATTTGATGGAGTAACTAAGGTGATTCAACTTACGGAGGCAAAGTTAGGATCATGAGACCTTAGTACGGGGCAAGAGGACGTAGAGGCGGGTACTCTTGAAGAATATGCCACCGTGTTGCCGTTCAAGTTGTCAGGAACAGGAGGTGCATAACAAGATGGTGTTGGTAAGGGATAGAGACCCAAGATCCAGACAATGGTGCACCAACTCTAGCGAAGTCAGAAGACTTCAGGAGCTACTAGGCAATGGACTAATGCGAACATACTTAGAAGTGACAACTAACAATGGAAGAAGGTTCAGTGGGCAAACATTATAGAGAAAGGACCTTAAAAACTTCAAAGTCTGTATGGCGATGCTCGTTAAAGCTCCAACAAGCATCTACCCAGTTCAAGCAATATGAGTATACTACGATACAGGCAATCTTGTCCCATGAGGGACAAAAATCATGCGGAGGTATGATAAGGAGTTACTGGGAGCTCCACTTTGGTGTACGACACAACAAGAAGAAGGGCTATGGATTCAAGGAGTGAATGTCGTAGTACCGTAGAGGCGGGTCTTCGTGTGTGCATCAAAGCTTGCATTGGATGAAAGCCATAGTCATCGATGGGAGCAGATACCACCAAGGAAGAAGTCCAAGTGCACGCATTGAGTCCCATGGAGGGGACATGATCATGTGAATGATCGAGTCGCTGAGCTCCACTTGTGAACAACGAACGACAAGAAGGGTGGATTCAAGGAGTGAATGCCACATGCAGAGGCGGGTCTTCCGTGTATGCATCAAGCTTGCATCGGATGAAAGCCTTGGTCGTCATATGGGGGCCGTGTACCACCGAGAGAGTAGTCGATTGCAAGTACCGGTGAGTCCCATAGAGGGACTTGATTACGGAGCTTGGAGAGTTGGATCGCTTGGCTCACATTCGCTTAAGGGAGCCCGACAAGTCAGAGGACAAGGCCGAGTAAGCGAACGTTGCTACCAAGGAAGCTAAGGAGAACAGAATCGGCGCGAGCCCTGCAACAAAATGGCGGGGGCCATGCATGAGAGTTGTAGTCTGTCTCTCCATCGACCAAAGAGAACTGCTAGGAGGACACCGTAGTGTCGAGTGTGGTCGGGCGAGGAAGCGACGACGAGTCCAACGGGCTCACCCAAAAGAAAAGCGTCGGTTAGAGAGGAGGTGGACTGAGGAGCTCCAGGTTGAGGCAGATCTACCGATCGCGAAGGAAGGGATGAAGATGCAAGGTACAGATAGTAGTGCTATGGGCTTGGCGCCATGGTGCAGATGGGACTTCCGTGAAGTCATCAATCCCTTGCTCTCAATAAGGGACAACATTGGTCATAAAGGGGCCAAGGAGGTGGAGAATGCAGAGGCAAACCCAAGTACCAAGACGAGGCGAGGGCGAGGCCAAGAAACTTCATAAGACCGATGTCGATGGGCTTCTCATCCAGATAGAAATTAAGGGACTTGGGTTGATGTAGGAGTGCTCGACCAAGGAACGAAGTAGGATATGCACCTTTCTACTCAAGAGGAGTAGGCGGCAAAGGTGATGGAGAAGACGGTACAATCCCAAAGGCGACCAGACCTATCAAAAACATCTTGTATTCCAGAAGTTCAATGGCAGTGGGAAGGTGAATCATAGTAGCTAACCCAACGCAAGGAGTGCAACCACTTCAAGTGCTTCATAAGTGTGAGCAAAGAGTAGGCGAATGTTAGTAACCAGCTCAATGCATGAAGTACAAACTCGAGGAGGCAAGCGAAATCGAGTAACCTTTTCCAAGCGAAATTGAGTAACCTTTGCCTTCTCAACTCGAGAGAATGGGCGAAACCGAGTACCCCAGTTCTCTTAACTCAAGGAGGTGAGCGAAGCCACCTTACCTTCTCAACTACGAAGAGAATAGGTGAAGTCAAGTATCCCAGTTCTCTTACTTATCGAAGCAGGGGAGCTCTGCACAAGTTTAGTGACCCTTCAAAGAAAGCTTATGGAAGACAATGGTTGTCAAATACTCACCGTTGGTAATCAATGCTATTGAGAGTAGTCTTTCCACTTCATTTTCCAATTGACTAAGAGGGAGTGATGCGAACATACTTGGAAGTGACAACTAACAACGGAAGAAGGTTCAATGGGCAAACATTATGGAGAAAGGACCTTAAAAACTTCAAAGTCTGTGAGGCGATGCTCGTTAAAGCTCCAACAAGCATCTACCTAGTTTAAGCAATATGAGTATACTGCGATACAAGCAATCTTGTCCCATGAGGGACAAAAATCATACGGAGGTATGATAAGGAGTTACTGGGAGCTCCACTTTGGTGTATGACACAACAAGAAGGAGGGCTATGGATTCAAGGAGTGAATACCGTAGTACCATAGAGGCGGGTCTTCGTGTGTGTATCAAAGCTTGTATTAGATGAAAGCCTTAGTCATCAGCATATGGGAGTTGTATACCACCGAGGAAGAAGTCTAAGTGCACGTACCAGTGAGTCCCATGGAGGGGGACATGATCATGTGAATGATCAGGAGCTGTTGGGAGCTCCACCTCGGTGAACAATGTAATGGCAAGAAGGGCTGTGGATTCAAGGAGTGAATGCCACAAGTCGCAGAGGGTCTTCCGTGTGTATGCATCAAGCTCATCGATGAAAGCCTTGGTCGTCAAGATACGAGAGCTGTGTACCACCGAGAGAGTAATCAGATTGCAAGTACCAGTGAGTCCCATGGAAGGGACTTGATTAACCGGAGCAGTTGGAGATTTGGACTGCTTCAATGCTCACATTCGCTTAAGGGAGCCCGACAAGTCAGAGAAGAAGGCCGAGTAAGCGAACGTTGCTACCAAGGAAGCTAAGGAGAACAGAATCGGCGCGAGCCCTGCAACAAGATGGCGGAGGTCATGCATGAGAGTTGCAGTCTGTCTCCATCGGCCAAGGAGAACCGCTTGGAGGAGAGTGTGGTGGTCGAAAGGGGCGAGGAAGCGACGACGAGTCCAACGGGGCTACCCAAAAGAAAAGCGTCGGTTAGAGAGGAGGTGGACTCGGAGGAGCTCCACAGTGCCACAGAGGTAGATCTACCGATCACGAAGGAAGGGATGAAGATGCAAGGTAATGGATAGTAGTGCTATGGGCTTGGCAGCGCTATGCTACTGCATATGCGGGACTTCCGTGAAGTCATCAATCCCTTGTTCTCATGAAGGGACAACATTGGTCATAAAAGGGGCCAAGGAGGTGGAGAATACAGAGGCAAACTCCAAGTACCAAGACGAGGCAGAAGGGTAGAGGCCAAAAAACTTCATAAGATCGATGTCGATGGGCTTCTCATCCAGATAGCCAAAATTAAGGGACTTCAGGTTGATGCATGAGTGCTCGACCAAGGAACGAAGTAGGCAGTACATGGTACTGTACCTTTCTACTCAAGAGGAGTAGGCGGCGAAGGTGATGGAGAAGACAGTACAATCCCAAAGGCGACCAGACCTATCAAAAACTTCTTGCATTCCAGAAGTTCAATGGCAGTGGGAAGGTGAATCATAGTAGCTAACCCAACGCAAGGAGTGCAACCACTTCAAGTGCTTCATAAGTGTGAGCAAAGAGTAGGCGAATGTTAGTAACCAGCTCAATGCATGAAGTACAAACTTGAGGAGGCAGGTGAAATCGTGTAACCTTTGCCTGGCGAAATTGAGTAACCTTTGCCTTCTCAACTCGAGAGAATGGGCGAAACCGAGTACCCCAGTTCTCTTAACTCGAGGAGGTGAGCGAAGCCAAGTAAACTTTTTGTACTTTTCCGGCAAAACTTCTTGCATTCCAGAAGTTCAATGGCAGTGGGAAGGTGAATCATAGTAGCTAACCCAACACAAGGAGTGCAACCACTTCAAGTGCTTCATAAGTGTGAGCAAAGAGTAGGCGAATGTTAGTAACCAGCTCAATGCATGAAGTACAAACTCGACGAGGTAGGCGAAATCGAGTAACCTTTGCCAGGCGAAATCGAGTAACCTTTACCTTCTCAACTCGAGAGAATGGGCGAAACCGAGTACCCCAGTTCTCTTAACTCGAGGAGGTGAGCGAAGCCACCTTACCTTCTCAACTACGAAGAGAATGGGTGAAGTCAAGTATCCCAGTTCTCTTACTTATCCAAGCAGGGGAGCTCTGCACAAGTTCAGTGACCCTTCAAAGAAAGCTTATGGAAGACAATGGCTGTCAAATCGTCATCTTGGTAATCAATGCTATTGAGAGTAGTCTTTCCACTTCATTTTCCAATTGACTAAAAGGGAGTGATGCGAACATACTTGGAAGTGACAACTAACAACGGAAGAAGGTTCAATGGGCAAACATTATGGAGAAATGACCTTAAAAACTTCAAAGTCTGTGAGGCGATGCTCGTTAAAGCTGCAACAAGCATCTACCCAGTTCAAGCAATATGAGTATACTACGATACTGGCACATAATAAGGCAGGTCTTTTCCTTCATCAGAGGGATCCACAAGAACCAACAAGGATCAGCACAACTCAGCCAACCCCACACCAGATTCACTCATTGGTGAGTTGAAGCAGCATGGCGGATTAGAGTTCGACTACTCAACAACAGCGGCGGAGAGCGGCTAGGAGCCAAAGGCGTGTTGCAGCCAAAGCGAAGATTAAAGATTCAGAATGCGAGGAGATGTAGCGTTTAGTTTCGACGAGGACGTCGAAGGAATAAGTGGGGGAGAATGTCACGGACAACAATGTAAACAAGGTGTTCGATGAAATGCTTGTGTTAGTCTGTGTCCTTCGGTTTAGGTACATATCTTGTACAACAAGAAGCAGGCTTACAGTAGGCTTGGCAGCCCGAGTTTAATTTGCTTTATGGCTAAGTTTGGCTTGTAAATACAAGTGTGTCTTATAAGCACTTGTGAGGACTTCGGTCTGTAGTGGACCATTATCCTTTGTGTGCAACCTCTTTGAGTTTGTAATGTCCATGGGTGTAATTTATATTTTGGCTTTATAAAGTATTTTTTTTGAGCAGTTGCTTGTGGATCCCGTGGGAATTGCTTCTTCTGGCCCGTTTTCTCTTTTTGTAAGTCTGTGGGATTTTAGGAGATCTCGGGGAGGGCTGACCTTTGCGGACGGACACGCATGGGTGCCGCACAGCTTAGGCAAAATCAGCTAAGCCCGTGACAATGGAGCATCAGAACTTTCTCTTCGACATGGAAAGGATATGTCTGTAGGCGACTGAAATGTACAATAAGTTCAGCATGTTGCTAGACCTTGAAGGGTGCAGTGGAGACTGTATTAGAGAAGGGTCGCAATCTAGCAAGTACATCTGCAGGGGTAGAACAAGGCACAAGTTCAGCAAGACGGAGTAGTCCAAAGGGGATGATGGTCTTCGAAACTTCCAGTGGGAAGTATGTAAAGAGAAAAGTTGCTCCAGCAGGACAGATATCCAGGAGGGATAAGTTCTAGTTCTCTAGTGGGAGAATCATGTGCAACAGACTGCACATATTGAGGAAGAGTTTCTCAAGGTTATATCTCCATAAAGCTCAACAGACCGAGTGAGCAACGAAGAGTTGTCGCATGATCTCGAAGGAGGTAATGCATTGGTGGATGCATTTCGAGATCAAGTGGGGGAGTAATCCAAGGCAACATCATATGAAGGCATACTTAGAGTCGAGGCAGAAATCGAACTCAACAGAGGGTTGACCCATGGAATGGTGGACGTGAGGACCACTATCAACTCAGTCCAAATCGAGGAGCAGAGCGACTTGGGTGGAACTCGGTGAAGTATCCAAGCCGCATGAAGGGAGTCAACATAGAAGATGGAACATGGAGCAGAGGCACAGAGCTTTCCTTGGACAGAGGTCAAGGGCATGAACTCTTGTAGAGGCAAGAGTATCATCATGTTGTTCCATGGGTTCTCCATTCTGATGGGACAGACTTATTTTGCATGGTGCCAAAGATGAAGGGAGCTTTAAGGCACATGCAAGCTACCTCAGAGATGCATTTGATGGAGTAACTAAGGTGATTCAACTTGCAGAGGTAAAGTTGGGATCATGAGACCTTAGTACGGGGAAAGAGGATGCAGAGGCAGGTACTCTTGAAGAATATACCACAGTGTTACCATTCAAGTTGTCAGGAACAAGAGGTGCATAGCAAGATTGTGCTGATAGGGGATAGAGGCCCAATATCTAGATAATGGTGCACCAACTCTAGCGAAGTCAAGGGACTTTAGGAGCTCTTAGGCGATGGACTGTCCTAGAGCTATGCTTTGTCTAGGTGTAACCCAAGAGTGCGGGGGATGAAGGGGAATTGCCAAGGGAGCGAACTAAAAATCGGAGATGGCGGAGGCCCTACGATGTGTTGGCAGAGGCCACACGTAGAGAAGTCGTAGTCCGAGTTTATCACACGAGAATCTATATACAACGAAGATGTCACCAGGAGGTGACATGGTGCAGTGTATCGTGGTGGAATAGTTTGTGGCAATGCAATACAGGCAATCTTGTCCCGTGAGGGACAAAGATCATACGGAGGTATAATCAGGAGTTACTGGGAGCTCCACTTTGGTGTACAACACAACAAGAAGAAGGGCTATGGATTCAAGGAGTGAATATCGTAGTACCGCAGAGGCGGGTCTTCGTGTGTGTATCGAAGCTTGTATTGGATGAAAGCCTTAGTCCTCAGCATATGGGAGCTGTATACCACCGAGGAAGAAGTCCAAGTGCATGTACCAGTGAGTCCCATAGAGGGGGACGTGATCATATGAATGATCAGGAGCTGCTGGGAGCTCCACTTCGGTGAACAATGCAATGGTAAGAAGGGCTGTGGATTCAAGGAGTGAATGCCACAGTACCGTAGAGGCGGGTCTTCCGTGTGTATGTATCGAAGCTTGCATCAGATAAAAGCCTTGGTCGTCAGCATATGGGGCCTGTGTACCACCAAGAGAGTAGTCAGATTGCAAGTACCAGCGAGTCCCATGGAGGGGACTTGATTAATCGGAGTAGCTGGAGAGTTGAACTGCTTCAGTGCTCATATTCGCTTAAGGGAGCCCGACAAGTCAGAGGACAAGGCCGAGTAAACGAACGTTGCTACTAAGGAAGCTAAGGAGAACAGAATCGGCGCGAGCCCTGCAACAAGATGGTGGAGGCCATGCATGAGAGTTGCAGTCTGTCTCTCCATCAACCAAGGAGAACTGCTAGGAGGACACAATGGTGTCGAAGCAGGTGGTCAAAAGGGGCGAGGAAGCGACGACGAGTCCAGCGGGGCTCAGCTACCCAAAAGAAAAGAGTCGATTAGAGAGGAGGTGGACTCGGAGGAGCTCCATAGTGCCACAGAGGCAGATCTACGAATCGTGAAGGAAGGGATGAAGATGCAAGGTAACGGATAGTAGTACTATGGGCTTAGCAGTGCCATGGTACCGTAGATGCGGGACTTCCGTGAAGTCATCGATCCCTTGCTCTCATGAAGGGACAACATTGGTCGTAAAAGGGGCCAAGGAGGTGGAGAATGCAGAGGCAAACTCCAAGTACCAAGACGAGGCAGAAGGGCAGAGGCCAAGAAATTTCATAAGATCGATGTCGATGGGCTTCTCATCCAGATAGCCGAAATTAAGGGACTTCAGGTTGATGCAGGAGTGCTCGACCAAGGAACGAAGTAGGCAATACATGGTACTGTACCTTTCTACTCAAGAGGAGTAGGTGGCAAAGGTGATGGAGAAGACGGTACAATCCCAAAGGCGACCCGATCTATCAAAGACTTACTCCAAGTTGGGGGACTCTAAGTTGGGGTAAACTTTTTACTTTTTTCAGGCAAAACTTCTTGCATTCCAGAAGTTCAATGGCAGTGGGAAGGCAAATCACAGTAGCTAACCCAACGCAAGGAGTGCAACCACTTCAAGTGCTTCAGAAGTGTGAGCAAAGGCCAAGCAAAATTGAGTAACCTTTGCCTTCTCAACTCGAGAGAATGGGCGAAACCGAGTACCCCAGTTCTCATAACTCGAGGAGGTGAGCTAAGCCAAGTAACCTTACCTTCTCAACTATGAAGAGAATGGGTGAAGTCAAGTATCCCAGTTCTCTTACTTATCCAAGCAGGAGAGCTCTGCATAAGTCCAGTGACCCTTCAAAGAAAGCTTATGAAAAACAATGGTTGTCAAATCCTCACTATTGGTGATCAGTACTACTGAGAGTAGTTTTTCTACTTCATTTCCCAATTGACTAAGAGGGAGTGATGCAAACATACTTAGAAGTGACAACTAACAGCGGAAGAAGGTTCAATGGGCAAACATTGTGGAGAAAGGATCTTAAAAACTTCAAAGTCTGTGAGGCGATGCTCGTTAAAGCTCCAACAAGCATCCACCCGGTTCAAGCAATATGAGTATACTACGATACTGGCACATAATAAGGCAGGTCTTTTCCTTCATCAAAGGGATCCGCAAGAACTAACAAGGATCAGCATAACTCAGCCAACCCCACACCAGATTTAGTAATTGGTGAGTTGAAGCAGCATGGCAGATCAGAGTTCGACTACTCAACAACAGCGGCGGAGAGCGGCTAGGAGCCAAAGGGGCATGTTGCAGCCAAAGCAGAAGATTAAAGATTCAGTAGAATGCAAGGAGATGTAGCATCTACAGTGACTTCGACGAGGACGTCGAAGGAATAAGTGGGGGAGAATGTCACGGACAATAATGTAAACAAGGTGTTCGATGAAATGCTTGTGTTAGTCCATGTCCTTCGATTTAGGTACATATCTTGTACAACAAGAAGCGGGCTTGCAGTAGGCTTAGCAGCCCTAGTTTGATTTTCTTTATGGCCAAGTTTGGCTTATAAATACTAGTGTGTCTTATAAGTACTTGTGGGGAATTTCGGTCTGTAATGGACCATTATCCTTTGTGTGCAACCTCTCTGAGTTTGTAATGTCCATGGGTGTAATTTACATTTTGGCTTTATAAAGTGTTTTCTTGAGCAGTTGCTTATGGATCCCGTGGGAATTGCTTCTTCTGGCCCGTTTTCTGTTTTTGTAAGTCTATGGGACTTTAGGAGATCTCGGGTAGGGCTGACCTTTGCGGACGGACATGCATAGGTGCCGCACGGCTTAGGCAAAATCAGCTAGGCCCGTGACATACCGGCTTACCCATCCAACCGATCTATACCCTTAATCCAACAGCAAAGGAAGGATCTTAATATTATAAATCTGGGATCATACGACATGACATCAGAAGATCTGATCGACGTAAAACTGGAGGCTTTCGAGGCACGTATAAAAGATAAACTACATGTACTCTTTGTAAAATTCAGATTGAGCCAATCATCGAGCCCGAGGAGATCATAGCACAGTGAGAGCTCAGATTGCAAGAAGAACCCCCCCGGAGAAAGGAGAACAAGTAATGGACTCCTTGTGCCCATGCATGAGGGTGGATTTCCCTCAATGGGAAGATAGAGACCTGACCGAGTGGATTTCGCACACGGAATGATATTTCTGCTACCACAAGACCCCAAATGCATCCATAGTGGATATTTATTATGAAACCTCAATGAGATCATCACATGCACAATAAAAGATCAAACAAAACAAGTTTTCCACACAAATCAAATCGTCGTGCAAAAGATTGGGTCACGAGAAAGCAAAAAAAACTGAAAAATCATGATCTGTGAGAGATTGATTACCTAGGGAGATCATATATCTCTGTCTTACCAGATCCAAATGGAGAGGATGAAGAAGGTTAAACATCCTTCTCTCTAGGGTATCCACATGATGGATCTCTATAGTGAAACTTTTCCAATCAGATCTCGCAACTCTTGCGTAGAGGGAGGGAGGAGAATATGAGTGGGTGGCTAAAGCTATAGTCTATCAACTATGAACCTCCATTCTATTTATAGAGAGCCACAAAAAACCCTAGGGGTCCTACTTTAGTAGATATTGGATCTTCATCCAATTACCCACTAAACCTTGCATTATTGGATCACTATCCAATAATCTCCTTTGGTTTCTAGTTGGGCCTCATGCAAGGAGCCCATCAGTGTAGGGTCTTATCTAATGAGAACAGGGGCTAATTGGTTCTCTATCCAATCCTCTATTTGGTGAAGCATCCACTATATATGTATGGCCTTCTAGGCCCGATACCAAGCTTGTCGTAAGTCACTTATATTAGAACTACTTCTAGTATAATGAATTATTATCCCTATAATAATTCACTCGATTTATTAACTATGGATGTATTAGGCCACTACACTATAGTCCCTAGATGGTACAAAGGAATCGAATCCATAGGACCTGTCTGTCCATAATTATCATATATTTTTAATCCCTCATCCAACTAATATCCCAGAGACTGTATATTGGATATGGTATTGTCAGGTTATATACGGATTCCATCTGATACTCATTCTAATCAGATTCTCCCAGAGAACTCATTTTCTCTTAATCTAAATGACCTTGGCCATGGATTTGTCCAAGTGAGCACATATGAGATATTCCGCTTGCGATACCGAGAATGGATGATCCTTTATTGACACTCAATTGCCTTCGTAAGGTTGGCTACTAATCTCAATAACCAACTGTACCATATTTGGAACTTTCTAAACCTGTATGTCTGACGTCAAATAAAAGAGTACTCAAACAAGATATCCTTGGTATCTTAAGTCTAAGGACCAAATACATAACTAGGACTATGGAATTACTATCTGACATTATGTATCATTAACCATACAACATTCTATAAGTGGATCAATCAGTGAACTTATTCTCCAATGAGCACCTGTACTATATCCTTAGTGTCTCCACATAAGTGGCTATGAGTCCAGCCGCCTCCATCATATAGACAGGTATATAGTACACTGGTCTATCCAATTATCTTGATGTCTTTCTCGAGTAACCTATGATCGGAATTATTTAGGATCTGTGTTTAAAGGAGAATCGATCTCATTATCGTGATCTCATCATGATCTGATTCCTATCACACAGAACCAAGGATACCACAATATATATATATAATAATTAATATAATATAAGAATATATCAATAATAATCATAAGCAAAAAGATCATACAACGTGTCACACGTGCCATCACTCACATTATTAGCTTGTAGGGTACATGTAACCAGCAACCTCCCACTTGACCTAAAGCCAATCATCTATGTGTTGGATCCCCATCAGACCCTTATGACCCTCAAATACAATATAAGCCAATGACTTGGTCAATAAATGTATAATGTTATCTTCGGATGAAACTATTTTCGTTGCTATATCTTTATGAGCTATGATCTCTCTAATTAAGTTAAACCCCTTCAGAACAATTATAATGAGACCTAGGTTCCCTTGCTAGAGCTATTACAATATATGTGAATCAGCTCCATGCTACTTGGTACGACTCCCAAATCCTTGATGAAATTCTTCATCCGCACCCCTTCCTTTGCTGCTTCTATTGTAGCAATGTATTCCACCGCTATGGTTGAGTCAACAGTAGTATCTTGCTTGAAAATCTTCTAATTTACTACTCCTCCATTTAGGGTGAAAATATACCCTGAGTTCGACTTGCTATCATCAATGTCAGACTAAAAACTCGAGTCCACGTAGCCCTTAACTTGAAGGCTATCTTCTCCATATACGAGTAAAAGATTCTTAGTCCTTCTCAAGTACTTAAGGATACACTTTATTGCTTTTTAGTATTCTAAACTTGGATACACCTGATACCTGCTCATGACACTTAGAGCATGCACTATATCAGGTTTGGTACATAGCATAACATATATGATAAAAGTTATTATTGAGGCATTGAGTATCCTATCCATGTCTATCCTTTTTTCATGAGTCTTTAGCAACATACTCCTAGAAAGTGATATTTCATGTCTCATCGGTATGAAACCTCTCTTGAAATTCTCTATGCCAAATCTTTTGACAATGGAGTCTATGTACCTAAACTAGGACAAGCCAAACATCCTCTTAGATCTATCTCTATGGATCTGGATCCTCAAAATATAAAATGCTTCCCCTAAGTCTTTCATAGAGAATTTTCTGGATAGCCAAACCTTTATTGTAGAGAGCATTCCTACATTATTCCCAATGATTAGGATGTCATCCACATATAACACTAAGAAGGTTATAGCGCTCCCACTTACCTTCCTATATACATAAGGCTTATCTTCGTTCTTAACGAGACATAAGATCTGATTGCCTCATCAAATCTTATGTTCCAACTTTAGGAAGCTTGTTTCAATCCATAAATGGATCTAGACAACCTACACACTTTATCTGGACTCTCTTTGGATACAAATCCCTCTAGCTGTATCATATACACCTCCTCCTCCAGGTTGTTATTGAGTAATATTATTTTCACATCCATCTGCTAGATCGTATAGTCATAGTGTGTTGCAATGGCCAAAAGAATTCTAATAGATTTAAGCATGACTATAAGTGAAAAGGTTTCGTCATAGTCAACTCCTTGTCTTTGACGATATCCTTTAGTTATTAGCCTTGCCTTATAGGTCTCCACCTTTCCATCCACTCAGTTCTTCTTCTTGAAGATCCACTTATAGTTGATGGGTATGATACCCTTAGGTGCATCTACAAGGTTCCAAACCTTGTTAAAGTACATGGAATCTATCTTATAATTTATGAATTCTTACCAATTTCTGGAGTCTATACTCATAATAGTCTCTTAATAGATCTGAGGATCAACATCCTAAGAGTCCTCTCCACTGATATGTCCCACATATCTTTCAAGAGGGTGAGATACTTTGCTAGACCTACACAAAGTTGGAACTTGTGTGCTAGGTACTTGAACAAACTTGGATTCTGGAATGGTGCTTGAGCTAGGTTCTCCAACTCTATCTCACTCCCACTGTTTCTACCAAGAATGTGTTCCTTCTTAAGAAACACAACTCTCTTAGCAACAAAAACTTTCTAGTCCTTGGGATGATAAAAATAATATCCTAAATTCTCTTCAGGGTATCCCATAAATATGCACCATTCTGTTCTTGATTCTAACTTATCGGGGTTGTGTCTTCTAACATGGGCAGGACAGCCCCAAATTTTAACCACCTTAAGGTTAGACTTTTTTTCTTTCCATATTTTATATGGTGTAGATATTACTGACTTTGATGGAACTCTGTCCAGAAGGTAAGCTGCGATCTTTAGGATATATCCCTAGAATGAGATGAGTAGATATGTAAAGCTCATCATGGATCACACCATGTCTAACAGCGTACGATTTCTCCTTTCTAATACACCATTGAGCTAAGGTGTATAAGGAGGTGTCCATTGGGATAGAATCCTATTGTCCTTGAGGAAATGGGTGAACTCTGTACTCAAGTGCTCTCCTCCTCGATCTGATCGAAGAGTCTTAATACTCTTTCCAGTCTAGTTCTCTACTTTATTCTTATATTTCCTGAATTTCTCAAAGGCCTTGGGCTTGTACTTCATCAAGTACACATGTCCATGCTTGGAGAAATCGTTAGTGAATGTAATGAAGTATGAGTAATCACTTAGCTTGAGTCGATATGAGACCACATACATCATTATATACGAGTTCCAATAACTCAATGACTCTCTCTCTAGTTCCATTAAAAGGAGAGTTGGTCATCTTCCCACAAGGGCAAGGTTCTCAAGTTACATACGACTCATAGTCAAATTGATCTAAGTATCTATATTTTAGCAACTTTTGAATCATTCCCTCATGTATATGACCTAGCCTACAATGCTATAGGTATGAATTATTCACCAAATCTCTTTTCCTCTTAGACATATTTATATTCATGAAGTGTGGAGAAGTGTCTAACACATATAAGCCACTTATCAATATTCCTTAGTGATGATCTCATCATCCATAATTATTGAACAACTATTGTTCTAAAAAACTAGTTTATATCCACTAATTGTCAAATAAGAGATAGATATAATATTTTTGATAATAGAGGAAACAAAATAGCATGCATCCAATGTAATGATAGTTTCACCAGGCAGATATAGGGTGACCTCCCCAATAGCAACTGTAGTAACTCTTGCTCCATTGCCCATCTTGAGGTCTATCTCGTTTCTAGCCAATCTCCTAGGTCTTGCAAGAAACTGTAATGAATTGCAGATATGATAAGCACTCTCGGTATCCAATACCCATGTGTTATTATGAAAATCTGACAAGTGGAGGCTCATCATGAATATACCTTAAGCTTCTCTAAACTTCTGTTTCACTTTCTCTACAATGTGGTCCTCACAGTTCCTCTTCTAATGCCCATCTTGGCTATAGTGGAAGCATTGTCATTTATCCTTTACCAGATTTTTCTTAGCAACCTTTATCTTACCTGGTCTTTCTTTGCCCTTGCCCTTCTGAAGGGTCTTACTAGCCTTCCTTTTCTTATTGGTCTCACTAATATAGAGAACTGACTTCTCTTTCTTGATAGTGCTCTCAACTTCCCTCAACATATTGGAGAGCTCAGGTAGAGTCATCTTAAACTTATTCATATTAAGGTTAATAATGAACCACGAAAAGGAATCTGGTAGGGACTGATGTAAAGATCAACACATAAGTTATCATATAGGACTATATATATATTTTACAAAGTGAGCGATCTCATCCTCGCTTGTCCTTTCCTCTAGCGTGGGCACAATCATATTAATGACATATACAAATTTCTCCTTTATGAGAACAATTCTTAAATTGTGGAGCCTTTGGTTCAGTGAGACTTGGCATCAAGTATGCCATGTAGGGGGTTTATAAGCAATAAATAAGATATAACACAAATAAATAACATGAAGACTTTATAGAAAATACTAATTAAGATATGAACTTCCATCTTAATGTTCTCCCACTATTTTCTTAGCGAATCACGTGACACTCTCGACACATAAGACGGAAGTCTCTGATAGACTCATAGTAGGGATCGAGATCTAATCGGCATCTTAGTATAACCTCGAGGGACTCGACCAATTACACTAAGCCCAAAAGGTACATAACTCTTGTCAATCACAACTCCTTATAATTCCCATTATGTTTGGCCTCCGAATCATCATGGTCTCGACTGCTTGACTAACTATAAAGTTCAATTAAGTCATCACCATTGTTACAAGATGAGTTTGATTCAATGAATATACTCTCGATTGCTTGACCAAGTCATACCATGTCCTTAGGTCACCGTTGGCATCTATATGTCGTAGGTAAGAACTCGATCTTGTAGATAGGTGAGTCTCGAGGGACTCGACTAACTCAACCTATATCGTAATTCAATTTCTTCCTATAACGATGGAAGGCCACACGAGTCAATGTTAATGCCTCATGATTACCTACTTAATATTATCGTAGGAAGGATTTTTGTTTTGTATCGGTCTCCTGATATGTCGTGTCACACACATACATATTTAATATATATCTATATCAAATATATATATATGTATGTATATATATAGATATATATATGTATATATATATATATATATATATATATTTGAAAGGTCAAGACCGACCCCTCGCCTACACCAACAAGGCTCTATCTCCTTCACATCTAAAGTTGTCAATCTACAACAAGGATATACAGACAATAGTACACAAGGTGACAAAATAGAGACTTTATTTGATCGGTCGACGCTTTCAAATAAAAATTGATCATAAGAGCCTTAAATACTTTATAGAGCAAAAGATTTCACCTCTCAAACAATAAAAATGGGTAGCAAAACTTCTTGTATATGATTATTAAATTACTTATAAAAAGGCGAAGGAGAATATGATTATAGATACGCTCTCTCGACTACCCGAGCATGCTGAAAGTTCGGCCATCTATCTTCCAATCAATGACCTCCTTAAGGACACCAGGAAGAGTGGTAATATAATCTAGAGATCTAGGAGATTATCAAGAAATTGGAAGAAGAACTAGGCTCTATAGCATATTAGTTGGGATTCGAAGGACCTATAGTACAAAGCTCATATAGTGTTAGTGTCTAATTCTCCCTACTTGAACACCAATCTACAAGAGATGCATTCCTCACAAGCGGCTGGACACTGTGGATTTCTTCGGACCTTAAAAGGATTCAATAAAATTTTTATTGAAAGGGAATGAAGAATACCATTGCTGAATTTATAGCGTGGTGCAACACATGTCAGCAACATAAAGGCGAAACAGTAGCAAGCCTTGGGAAATTGCAACTGCTACCTATCCCAGACTCAATGTGGACCAACATGTCTATAGACTTCAACAAAGGGTTGCCCTTAACACAAGGGAAAGAAACTATCTTTATTGGGATCGATCGCCTCACCAAATATGCCCACTTTTGTGTCGTCCGCATTCCCTACACCACTACTAGCATTGCTAGAATCTTCATGAATAATATTATAAAATTACATGGGGATGCCTAAATCTATTGTAATTGATCATGACAGGGTCTTCACCATCAAGTTCTAGATAGAACTCTTTCAGTTGCAGGGCACAAACTAAAGATAAGTACGATATACCACTTGTAGACCGATAGCGAGATTGAAGTGGTGAACAAATGTTTATGTTAGGATCAATTGGCACTAAGAAGGGTAGGGGGTGAGTTAGTGCAAGAGAAATAATGCTCATTTAAAAACTTTTTTTTGTAAAGTAGAGAGTGAACAATGGAAACTTTTCTTTATATTTCGACAAAACTGATTTAAAGCCAATTTGAAATAAGTAGAGATATTGAGATTCGTATCTAAATAAAGAGTGATTAAGAGCAATCAAATATAATAAGTAAAGCAATTAAAGTACACTTACATTTATAATGGTTCGGCCTCAATCGACCTATGTCCACTCCCCAAGTCCTCCTTGAGGCACACTGACATCCATTATTGATCACATTTAGGTAAAGATCAAATCCTTACAACTTGAGCTTATAAGGGAGATAAGAATTTTATAACTCTTAGCTTACTCCCTTCCCCTTTTTTTTTTCTTACAATTCACATAAGTTTTTCATAGAATTTTGATCCTAAAATTATTGTGTGGAATGTAAGAATACTTGATGTATTTATAGGCCCTAGGATTTGGAGCCAAAATTTAAATGTATCCAAAAAATCCGGGTACAAGCGGCTCGCCTGCCCGAAACCTACGCAGTGGTAGTATAGTCGCTACTCACTAGCGGTTCAGTTACCGAAATTTTCAGAAAAGTGGTTCCCTCCATTTTTGAATTCCAACTTGAACCTTATGTTTGACCAATTCTCTGGTCAACTAATTGAGCTCAACTTGAGCTTAATCAAATCCCTTTAGTGGACCCGATTGTCTCATTGAGTTGATTTGGATTTTTTCCAAATCAAATTCAATTAAAGCTCAATCTCTAACTATGACTTAATGATTACAACCATAATAACCATCAAGCTAAACAATGATCTAGCTCCCGCCAATCCGGCAGCCTCCGATATTCTTGCGGTAAATCTTACGATTTTCTTTTGGTAATCTCCCGATGTGTTCCTAGCGAACTTCCCGATTCCTTTGGCGAACTCTTGGTAAGGTCCCACTGCATCGTCCGAACCTTGGCCTGATGCCTAAGCTTGATCCTGGCCCAACATCTGGTTGTAACTTAATTCCTCCGTTATAGTTAGACTTGCAATAGTTCCTCTAGCACACACATGTTAGACCTTACTCCCCATAAATCCATGCCATAATAAGAAAAACTTAAATTAAAGAGAACCACATACTCTAGAATTCAAGTATCATGAAGCAATTAATATTTTAAGTAAATAATATTTTAAGGATTACAATGAGACACTCATACATAAACAAAAATTTGCTTTTAAATTATCAAGTCATCAACTCATCAAGGATTTTTATGAATTTCAAAAATTTAAAAATCTCTCCTTAAGTTACTAACTAATTTTTCCTTTTGTTTATCAACAAACAAAGAGAAATGCCCTTATTACATAGTCATTATATAAGTCATCAACAACTATTTCTCCCCCTTTGTCATTAATAAAAAAGTGAAATATAGGGCTAAGGATTTAAGGCACACGAGTTTTTGCTCTACCTTTATAAAATATGATATAAGCCATAAAAAATTTTCTTCCTCTTGTGAAAAAGAAGGAAAGAAAACAAGAGAGGAGTTGTAAAACATTATTAAAAAGAGCTCTCAATTTTATAGATGCAAATTTTAAAAAAAACGAAGATAAGCTCAAAAATCTAAGAAGATTTAAAAATTTAGGAGCTACTCATGTACTTAAAATCATCTCATGTGATTTCAAGTAAGCGTAGCAAATAAATCTGTATAAAAATAAAATAATTTTTTATGTAAATTTTCTCCCCTTATTGTCAACAATAAGATAAATAACATGGTGAGAGTTTTTAAGACATTATCACAAAAAAACTTAATCTCAAGCAATTCATATATTTTTATGATTTAGCATTCTAAGTTCTCTTCTAAGAAAATAAAATTGTTCTAATACCACTCATTCTTGTCAAGAGCACAAAACAAGGTATTCATAGCCTTTGTATTCAAAGAAAAACTCTTCATTTCCAAATCATTCCACTCATTCATTGGATTGGAATATTTTTCAAATCTATTTTCTACAATGTTCCATAAATCAAGGTCTAAAAAAATGAGAAAAATATGCATCATTGTCTTCTAATATGTGCAATCTGTCCCATTGAACATGGGAGGACGTAAAATAGAATATCCTTCATTCATACCAAAATAAGTCATTTACTCAAATGGGTGTTAATACAATGAGTAAGTACCTTGCTCGGATACCAATTATGGGTGGGGGTTGAATTAATGTAAGAATAAATTCTCGTTTTAATGAAAAACTTTTCACTTAAAATAAGATAAAAAATCCAAAGCTTTTCATTTAAGTAAAGCAATTGAATGATTGAATAAAAATGCTAAATTTCTTACTTAAAAATGACTTAAGAAGGAACAAGCAAATTCGAATAAAATGATAAGCAACATTGTAAGTAAAGTACTTGACTTGAAACCTTGCTTTCAAAGAATAAATAGAATCGAAAGTGTCTATTGTTATTTTGTTGAAAGCAATTAAGAACTCGACAATTATAAGTAGTAAATGAAACAAGTAAGAACACTCACAATTATAGTGGTTCAGCACCAACCGACCTACGTCCACTTCTGAATCCTCCTCCTTGAGGCACACCGGCATCCACTACCAATCTTCTTTGGGTGAAGACTAAACTCTAAGCTTACTCCCTTCCCCTTCTCTTTTTCTTACAATTCACACATAATGTTTTCACAAAATATAATCTCCAAAATTATTGTATAGAATGCAAGAAAACTTGAAATATTTATAGGCCCCAAATAGCTTCAGAATTTGGAGCCAAAAATAAAATGTATCTAGAAAATCTTGGTACGGGCGGTTCACCAGTTGACACTAGCAGCAGCTTGAAAACCTGGTACGGTGGTTTACCCACCGATCCTGGCTGATTCAGCCACCGTCAGCTACCTGAAAACCTGGCAGCGGCAATACACTTGCCGCTCACCGGTGGTTCAATCGCCATAATTTTTGAAAAAATGGTTTCCTCTACTTTTTAAATTTTGACTTAAACCTTATATTGACCAATTCTTTGGTCAACTAATTGAGCTTAACCTGAGCTCAATCAAACCCCATGGTGGACCTGATTGCCTTATTGAGTTGATTTAGATTTTTTCCAAATTAAACTCAATTAGGACTCAATCCCTAACTATGACATAATTATTACAACCATAATGACTATTAAGTTAAATAATGACCTAACTCCGCCCAATCTAGCAGCATCTTGCATTCTTGTGGTGAGTCTTATGGTCTTCTTCCGATGATTGCCTAGCATATTCTTAGTGAGCTTCCCGATCCCTTCGGCAAACTCTCAGCAAGGTCCCAATACATCGTCCAAACCTTGGCTCGATGCCTAAGCTTGATCCTGGCCTAACATCTGGCTATAAGTTAATACCTCCATCGTAGTTAGACCAACAATACTTCCTCTAACACATACATATTAGATTAAAACACTCACTAATTGGTTTCATCATTAAGATCTAATATTCAATAATTGTTTAGCTTGATACTCATTATGGTTATAATCATTGAGTCATAGTTAGGGATTGAGTCCTAATTAAGTTTGATTTGGAAGAAATCTAAATCAACTCAATGAGGCAACCGGGTCCACTAAAGGGGTTTGATTGAGCTCAGGTTGAGCTTAATTAGTTGAGCAGAGAATTGGTCAAACATTCGGTTCAAGGAGGAATTTGAAAAGTAGAGGGAACCACTTTTCCAGAAATTTTGACGGTTGAACTAGTAGTGAGCAGCGGTTGTACCACCATTGCCTAGGTTTTCGAGCGACTAAACTGCTTAGGCTAGTGGCTGAATCGCCCGTACCCTATTTTCAGGGTACTTTCAGCGACTACATCACTGACACTGGCTGGTGAATCGTCCATACCCGAATTTTTCGAATATGTTTGAATTTTAGCTATAAATTCTAAAGTCATTTAGGACCTATAAATATCCAAAGTTTTCTTGCATTCCACACAATAATTTTGAGATCAACATTCTATGAAAAACTTATGTGAATTGTAAGAAAAAGAAAAGGGGAAGGGAGTGTGCTAAGAGTTGTAAAATTCTTGTCTCCCTTATAAGCTCAAGTTGTAAGAGTTTGATCTTCACCCAAAGAAGATCGATAGTGGACACCGATGTACCTCAAGGAGGAGGACTTGGGGAGTAGAGGTAGGTCGGTTGAGGCTAAACCACTATAAATGTAAGTGTGATTTAATTGCTTTACTTATTATATTTGATTGCTCTTAATCACTCTCTATTTATATACAAGCCTCAATCTCTCTATTTCTTTCAAATCGGCTTTAAATCGATTTTATCGAAATATAAAAAAAATTTCTATTATTCACCCTCTACTTTACAAAAGAAAGTTTTTAAACATGCACTAATTCACCCCTCCTAGTGCCAATTGATCATAACAATTGGTATCAAAGCTAAGTTACTTACTCATTGGATTAACACCCACTTGAGTAAATGGCTTCTTTTGGAATGAATGAGGGCATTCCATTTCATGTTCTCCCATATTCGATGGGATAGATTACAGTATTGGAAGACAAGTATGTGTATTTTTCTTATTTCTTTGGACCTTGATTTATAGAACATTATAGAGAATAAATATGAAAAATCTTCCAATCCAATTAATGAGTGGAATGATTTGGAAAGGAATAAATTTTCTTTGAATACCTTGTTTTGTGCTTTTGACAAGAATGAGTTTAATTGTGTTTTCATTTGAGAATCAACTTTTGATATTTGGCATACACTAGAAATCACACACGAGGGGACTAGTAGAGTAAAAGAATCTAAGATTAATATTTTAGTTCATAATTATAAGTTATTTCGAATGAAATCAAGTGAATTCATTGGAGACATGTACACCCGTTTCACGGATGTCGTCAATGGCCTTAAAGTACTTGAAAAATATTTTTCGAATTTAAACTTGTGAGTAAAAGTTTAAGATCTCTACCTAAAAATTGAGATCCTAAAGTATTATATAAGAGGCCAAAGATTTAAATAACTTGCCTCTTGAAGAACTTATTAGCTCACTTATGATATATGAACTAAACTATAAAGCTCATGATGAGCTTAATGAACCCCTTCCAAAGAATAGGAAGGATGTAGCACTTTGAATGATAAATGACTCCTCGAGTAAAACCTCGAGTAATAAGGACCATGATATTGCACTATTATCAAGAAAGGTTAAAAAAATTATGAAAAAAATAAAAACTATAAAATAAAAAAGAAACAAAGAAGGATAATGTCATGTGCTATGAATGTAAAAAACTATAATATTTTAAAAATGAATGCCCTTAATTGAAGAAGTCGACATACACAAGAAGAAAGTACTTTCGACCACTTGGGATGATTCAAGCTCTTTGGATGAAGAAGACCACTCCAAAGAAGAAATATGCTCTAATGGCGATCCAAAATGAGGTTAGTGATTCATTAAGTATTTCTTTTTCGGAGTTATTAAATATGTTCCATAATTTGTTTGATGAGTTTAGAAAAATTAGCAAATCTTTTAAGTTGCTTAAGAATGATCATAATTTGTTAGTTAGTAGACTTAACGAAATGTATGATTAATTAGTATCACATAACCTATGTTCTAAATATAAGAAAATATTATGCTTAAGATAACATTAGAAAATTTTAAAATTGAGAACAAATCCCTAAATATGATTCTTGTCAATAAGGGTCATATTAATAGAAGAAATAGCATATGATTTGTTGGTAACATTCAACAAAAGCCAACCATGTTTGTTAAAGGACCTACCTTAAATGTGCCTCCAAAAATCAAATATATTTTTTGTGAAAAATTAGGACATAAGGTAAACAAATATCTGTTTAGAAAATGTAGTCCACACCAATTAGTTTGAGTTCCCAAGGGACTTCATACAATAAAAAAATGATTAGAAAAGACAGATAAAGTTCTTTATGAAGGACCCAATGTAAAATGGGTACCTAAATAAAAAATATCTTTCTTGTAGGTTTGTCTCCAAACTAAAGCTAGGAGCACCAAGTGGTATCTTGATAGTGGATACTCAAGGCATATAACCAGAGATTCAACTTTTTTTTCTAAGCTCACTAGCTTAAGTGAAGGAGTTGTCACTTTTGGAGACAACAAAGGTAAAATTATTGAAAAAGGAACTATAGGTAATATATCAAACCTCTTGATTGAAGATGTGTTATTAGTTGATGACTTGAAACACAATTTACTTAGTATTAGCCGATTATGTGATAAAGGATATGTGACTAAATTTAAACCTAATGCTTACATAATTGAATTGCCATACAAAAATAAATCTTTGATTGCCTTAAGAAACAATAGTGTGTACACCATAGATATTAAAAAAAAATTTGATGAAATTTATTTTTCGGCTTTAAATGATAATGCTTGGATTTAGCATAAGAGACTAGGTCATACTAGCATGAAACTTTTAAACTAAATTTCTACCAAAGATCTAGTAAGAGGCTTACCTAATCTTAAGTTTATCAAAGACAAAGTATGTTATACTTGTCAACTACGAAAATAAATAAAGAGTAGTTTTAAGTTGAAAAATCAAATAAGAACCTATAGACTACTTTAATTGATTCATATGGATCTATTTGGACCAATTGACATTCAAGTTTAAGTGGTAGCAAATATGCATTTATTATAGTGGATGACTTTAGTAGATATACTTAGACACATTTCTTGGCACATAAAAATGATACATTTAAATATTTTATAAAATTTTATAAAATTATTCAAAATAAAAAAGGATGATTTCTTCAAAACATAGTAATCATGGTAAATAATTCCAAAACAATAATTTTTAAAGTTTTTATGAATTAAATAGGTATATTCATAATTTTCTACTCCATGAAATCCACAACAAAATGGAGTATTAGAAATAAAAAATAGGATCTTACAAGAAATGGCTAGAACAATGTTCAACGAACATAGTCTACCCAAAAATTTTTATGCCGAAGCCGTTAATACATTATGCTATGTTTTAAATAGGGTTCTTGTAAGACCATTACACACTAAAACTCATTATGAATTATAGAATGGTAAAAAACCTAATATTTCTTATTTTAAAATATTTGATTATAAATATTTTATTTTAAATGAGGACGATACTTTGTGAAAATTTGATGTAAACTTCGATAAAGATATTTTTCTAGGTTATTCTTCTATTTCGAAAGCCTATCGTGTTTTTAATAAAAGAACATTAGTAATAGAAGAATCCATTCATGTTATTTTTAATAAGTTTTTCAAATTTAATAAGATTGATTTTAATGATGAAATTGATCTTGGTACTTTGAATTTAAATAATAGTACTCCTAAAAGTAACTTGGATGAATCTACCTCCAAATCTTTACCCAAGGAATGGAAGTATGTGAATGATCATCCTAAGAAGCTTATAATAGGAGAAACATCAAAAGGAGTTCAAACTCGATTTTCTTTTAGAAATTTTTATGCAAATGCCACATTTCTTTCTCAAACCGAGCCAAAGTGAATTGATGAGGCCCTTAGAGATGATTCTTAGGTTAATATAATATATGAAGAGCTTAACCAATTTGAGAGAAATGAGGTGTGAGAGCTTGTTCCTAGACATCATAACCATTTAGTGATTGGTACTACATGGGTCTTTAGAAACAAGCAATATGAAAATGGTATCGTGGTTAGAAACAAGGTTAGATTAGTGGCCAAAGGTTTCAACCAAGAAGAATGAATCGATTATAATGAAACCTTTGCTCCCGTGGCTATACTTGAAGCCATAAGGATGCTCCTTACCTTTGCATCTTTTAAAAATTTTAAGTGATTTCAAATGGATGTTAAAAGTGATTTTCTAAATGATTTTATTTTTGAAAAAGTGTATGTTAAACAACCCCCTATTAGGATCAATTGGCACTAAGAGGGGGGTAGGGGGGTAAATTAGTGCAAGTGTAATTTTTATTTTAAACAAAAATATTTCGATTTAAGCACGATAGGAAGATCCAAAGCTTGTTGTTCAAATAAAGCAATTGAATGATAAGAAGATTGCTAAGTTACTTACTTATTAATTACTTAAGAAAAAGTAAGAAAATCCAAAAGATAAGAAATGTCGTAAGTGAAACATTTGCTTTCAAAGAGTAAATAAGATTAGAAGCCTTAATAAAGAAAGCAAAAGATGAACTCATAATTTTTATAGTGGTTCAGCACCAGTGGCCTATGTCCACTCCCAAATTCTCCTTCTTGAGGCACACCGACATTTACTACCGATCTTCTTTTGGTAAAGATCAAACCCTTACACTTTGCTTACAAGGGAGACAATGAGAAAATTTCTAACTCTATACTCTCTCCCTTCCCTTTTCTTTTTCTTATAAATCACACCCAATTTTCTTTTTTCACAAAGTTTAATTGCCTAAAAAGAGTTATTATGAATGCATGAATACTTGGGATATTTATAGACCCCAAGTGACTTTAGAAATTGAAGCCAAAAATCAAATATACTCAAAAAAATTGGGTATGAGTGATTTACCCACCGACCTGGGCAGCTTAACTGTCCGAGCATCAGGGTACGGGCAGTTTACCCATCGGCCATGGGCGGGTCAACTATCGAAAGTACATTGATTACTAGGTATGGATGATTACACCGCCCAGCCTAGGTGGGTCAGCTGTCATTAGCCGTCCGAAAGCCTGGGTAGTGGATGTACACCCGTCGCTCATGATGGTTTACCCATCAAAATTTTCGTAAAAGCAGTTCCCTCCCCTTTTCGAATTTCGGCTTGAACCTAATAATGACTAGCCCTTTGGTTAACCAATTGAGCTTAACTTAAGCTCAATCAAACCCCAATAGTGGACCCGATTGCCTTATTGAGTTGATTTACATTTCATCCAAATCTAACTCATTTAGGACTCACTTCTAACTATGACTCAACGATTACAATACTTAAAGACCATAAGCTTAAACTAAGACCCAACTTCTATCAGTTCGGTAATCTCGGGCATTCTTGTGGTAAGTCATCTGATCTTCTTCTAGTGATCTCCCACGTGCTCCTAGCGAGCTTCCCAATCCCTTCGGTGAATCTCTTAGCGAACTCCCAGCAAGATCCCACTATATCGTCGAAACCTGGCCTGATGCCTAAGCTTGATCTTGGCCCATTATCTGGTTGTAACTTTATTGCTCCTATTATAGTTAGACATACAAATCTTCCTCTAACACATATATTAGATAAACACTAATCAATTGATCTCATTATCAAAATATGAGATTCAACAATCTCCCCCTTTTTGATAATGATAATCAATTGATGATATGAGTTAATCCTAACTCCCCCTAAATTCATGCCATGATAAAAAGGACTTAAATTCAAGAGAATCACTCACTCTTAAATGCAAGTGAATTAAGACAATTAATATCTCAAGCAAGTCATATTTCAAGGATAGTAATAAGACTTGTATATATCAATAATAATTTGCTTTTAAAGTATCAAGTCATCAATGCACGAAGGATTTTTAATAATTTCAAACATTTAAAAATTTTCATCAAGTCATCAATGCATCAAGGATTTTCATGAATTTTAAATATTTAAAAATTTTTCATCAAGTCATCAATATCCATTTAATTATATAAGTCATCAACATCCATTTCTCCCCCTTTATCATCAACAAAAGGTGAAATATGGGGATAAAATGAATTTTTGCTCTTTCTTTTTAAAATACGATATGATTCATAAAGAACTTTCTTCCTCTTATGAAAAAGAAGTAAAGAAAACAAGGGAGGAGTTGCAAAACATTATTAAGAAGAACTTTCAATTTTGTAAAGGTAAAATTTTGAAAATAAGTTCAAAAATCTAAAATATTCAAGGAGATTCGAAGGTTTAAGAGCTACTCATGTATTTAACAGTTATTTATGTAATTTCAAGCAAACATAGTAAATAAATCCGTAGTATAACAAAATCATTATCATGTAACTTTTTTCTCTTTTTTGTGAATAATAAGATAAATATCTCATGGGAACAATAAAATATTATCACAAAAATAACTCATTCTCATGAAATCCAGTAATTCATATATTTCTATGATTTAACATTCCAAGTTCTCTTATAAGAAAAATCAAATTATTCTTCATTTAAGGTTTTTGTAAAAATATCTGCTAATTGAAGCTTAGTGTTAATAAATTCTAAAGAGATATCTTGACAATTTATATGATCTCTTATAAAATGATGTCTAATTTCAATATATTTAGTTCTTAAATATTGAATAGGATTTTTGGTTAGACATATAGCACTTGTATTATTACACTTTATAGAAATATTTTTTAATTTTATTCTATAGTTTTCTAATATGTTTTTCATCCAAATGACTTGGGCACAACATACACTAGCTGCAATGTATTATACTTTTATAGTAGATAAAGCTACTGAATTTTATTTCTTGGAAGTCTAAGAAACAAGTGCATGCCCCAACAATTAATATGTTCTGGTAGTACTTTTTCTATCTATTCTACATCCACCAAAATCAACATCAGAATATGCAATCAAGTCAAAGCCCTTTGATTTATGATACCACAATTCTAGTTTAGATGTTCCTTTCAAGTATCTAAAAATTCATTTAACTATTTTCAAATAAGAGAGTTTTGAGTTAGATTGATACCTTACACACAATCCAACACTAAACATGATATATGGTCTTGTAGTAGTTAAATATAATAAACTTTCTATTATACCTCTATAAGTTTTTTATCAAAGTTTTCTCCTTCACTATCTAAGTCTAACTTTGTAGATGTGCTCATGGGAGTGTTTAATGCTTTAGTATTTTCCATCCTAAATCGTTTTATCAAGTTCAATATATACTTATTTTGACTAATAAAAATACCATAAGAATGTTAACTCACCTTTTGGACTCATTTCAAATTCTTGACTTATTTCTTTAGCAAAAGACTCACATAAAGAATCATTTCAGATCCAAAAATGATATCATTAATATAAATTTGAATAATAAGTAAATTATTTTTAAAATACTTTATGGTATCAACATTATGTTTTAAAAATTTATTTAAAATAAGAAAAGAACTAAGCCTTTCATACTAAGTCTTTCACCGGGAGTTCGCTAGGAGATTCACCGAAGAGATCGGGAGGCTCGCTAGGAGCATGCTGGGAGATCATCGGAAGAAGACCATATGACTTGCCTCAAGAATGTCGGAGGGTACCAGATTGGCGGAAGTTGGGTCTTAGTTTAAGACTTAGTTCAACACCCCCAAATTTTGAAAATAATCTTCTTCCTAATCATGTTTTAAAACTTACAAAAGCTCTTTATAGATTAAAACTTGGTATGAAAGACTTAGTTGTTTTCTTATTTAAAATAAATTTTCTAAAGGCAAGATTGATACCACATTATTTTTCAAGTATTTTAAAAATAATTTTTTGATTATTCTAATTTATGTTGATGATATTATTTTTGGATCTACAAATAAATCTTTATGTGAGTCTTTTGCTAAAGAAATGAGTCAAGAATTTGAAATGAGCCTAATAGGTGAGTTAACATTCTTCTTAGGATTATAAATAAAACAACTAGATGATTATATCTTTATTAGTCAAACTAAATATACCTTGAACTTGATAAAATGTTTTGGGATGAAAATTGCTAAAGCATTAAACACTCCCATGAGCACATCTACAAAGTTGGACTTAGACAATGAAGGAGAAAAAAACTTATAGAGGAATAATAAAAAGTTTATTATATTTAATTGCTACTATATCGGATATCATATTTAGTGTTGGATTGTGTGTAATGTTTCAATCTAATCCTAAACTCTCTCATTTAAAAGCAGTTAAATAAATCTTTAGATACTTAAAAGGAACATCAAAATTAGGAATATGGTATCCAAAATCAAAGAACTTTGATTTGATTATTTATTCAAATGCTGATTTTTGTGGATGTAGAATAGATAGAAAGAGTACTATCGGGACATATCAATTTTTAGGGCATGCACTTGTTTCTTAGACTTCCAAGAATAAAATTCAGTAGCTTTATCTACTACGGAAGCAAAATATATTGCAGCTAGTGCATGTTGTGCCCAAGTCATTTGGATGAAAAACACACTAAAAGATTATGAAATAAAATTAAAAAATATTCTTATAAAATGTGATAATACAAGTGTTATACGTTTAACCAAAAATCCTATTCAACATTCAAGAACCAAACATATTGACAATAGATATCATTTTATAAGGGATCATGTAAATTGTCAAGATATCTTCTTGGAATTTATTAACACTAAGCATCAATTAGCAGATATTTTTACAAAAGCTTTACCTGAAGAATAGTTTGATTTTCATAGAAGAGAACTTAGAATGCTAAATTATGCAAATACATGAATTACTTGAGATTATTTTTTTTTTATGATAATGTCTTGAAAACTTTCTCCATTTTTTATCTTATTATTCATAAAAAGGGGAGAAAATTTACATAAAGTGATGTTTTACTATTTTACATATTTATTTGCTACACTTGAAATTATATGAGATGATTTTAAATACATGAGTAGCTCCTAAATTTTTTAATCTTCTTGGATTCTCGAGCTTATCTTCAAAATTTTCTTTTCAAAATTCACCTTTACAAAATTGAGAGCTCTTTTTAATGATTTTTATAACTCCTCCCTTGTTTTCTTTCCTTTTTTTTCACAAGAGGAAGAAAAGTCTTTATGGCTCATCTCATATTTTATAAAAGGGGAGCAAAGACTTATGTGTCTTAAAATCCTTAGTCATACATTTCACTTTTTTGTTGATGACAAAGAGGGAGAAATAGATATTGATGACTTATGTAATAAGGGCATTTCTCTTTGTTTGATAAACAAAGAGAAATTTTTGTTAATAACTTAAGAGGAGATTTTTTAAAATTTTAAAATTCATAAAAATCCTTGATGAGTTGATGACTTGATAATTCAAAAACAAATTTTTATTAATGTATGAGTGTCTCATTGTAGTCCTTGAAATATTATTTACTTTATGATACTTGAATTCAAGAGTATATGGTTCTCTTGAATTTAAGTTTTTCTTATTATGGCATGAATTTAGGGGGGATAAGGTTTAACTCCCGTCATCAACTGATTGTCACCATCAAAAAGGGGAAGATTGTTAAATCTCAGATTTTGATAATAAAATCAATTGATGAGTGTTTTAATCTAACATGTGTGTGTTAGAGGAAGTATTATAGGCCTAACTTCTATAGAGGAATTAACTTACAGCCAGATGTTGGGCCAGGATTAAGCTTGTGTATTGGGCCAAGATTTGGACGATGTAGTTGGATCTCGCTGGGAGTTCGCTAGGAGTTCCCAAAAAGGATCAGGAAGCTTGCTAAGAACATGCTGGGAGATCATCGGAAGAAGACCGTAAGACTCGTCGTAAGAATGTCGGAGGCTGTCAGATTGGCGAGAGTTAGGTTATTGTTTAGCTTGATGGTCATTATGGTTGTAATCATTTAGTCGTAGTTAGGGACTAAGTCCTAATTGAGTTTGATTTGAAACAAATCCAAATAAAATCAAAGAGGCAACCGGGTCCACTATGGGGTTTGATTGAGCTCAGGTTGAGCTCAATTAGTAGACCAGAGAATTGGTCAACATAAGGTTTAAGTCGAAATATAAAAATTGGAGGGAATCACTTTTCCAAAAATTCCTACGGCTGGATCGCTGGTGTGCGACGAGTGTACCGCTACCGCCCAATTTTTGGGCAGCGGACAACGACTGAACTGCCCAGGACCAATAGGTAAATTGCCCATACTAGGTTTTCAGGTGGCTGCACCATCGGTGTTGACAGGTGAACCGCTCGTACCTGGATTTTACGGATATGTTTGATTTTTAGTTTCAAATTTTGAAACTATTTAGGGTCTATAAATACTCCAAGTTTTCTTACATTTCATACAATAATTTTAGGGATTATATTCTGTGAAAAAATTATGTATGGATTGTAAGAAAAAAGAAAAGGGGAAGGGAGTGAGCTTAGAGTTCGAAAAATTCTTGAAGTCTCCCTTGTAAGCTCAAGTTATAAGGGTTTGGTCTTCACCGAACAAAGATCCGTAGTGGATGCCGGTATGCCTCAAGGAGGAGGACTCGGGAGTGGACGTAGGCCAGTTGTTGCTGAACCACTATAATTGTGAATACTCTTACTTGTTTCATTTACTACTTATAATTGTCAATTTCTTAATTTCTTTCAACAAAATACGAATAGACGCTTCTGATTCTATTTACTCTTTGAAAGCAAGGTTTCAAGTCAAGCACTTCACTTATGATGTTGCTTATCTTTTTATTCGGATTTGCTTATTCCTTCTTGAGTCATTTTTAAACAAGAAACTTAGCATTTTCTTTAAATCATTCACTTGAGTTACTTGACCGAAAAGCTTTGGATTTTTTTATCTTACTTTAAATAAAAAGTTTTTCATTAAAATGAGAATTTATTATTGCACTAATTCACCCCCCCACCTCTCTTAGTTCTAATTGATCCTAACAACAATGACCTTACTCCCACTAATCTGGTAGCCTTTGGCATTCTTGCGGTGAGTCTTATAGTCTTTTTCAAGTGATCTCCCAGTGTGTTCCCAGTGAGCTTCCCGATCCTTTCGATGAACTCCTAGTAAACTCTCGGCTAGGTCCTACTACATCATCTGAACCTTGGCCTGATGCCCATACTTGATCTTGGCCTCACATCTAGCTGTAACTCAATTCCTCCATCATAGTTAGACCTGCAATAGTTCCTCTAACACACATGTTAGATTAAACACATCAATTGATTTTATTATTAAAATCTGAGATTCAACAGTTTGGAGACCTACCTCAAATGTTTTACCAATGACTGACAAAAGAATGGACAAGCATCTCTAAGCTGAGTGGTGGTATAACACAACTTATTACTCTTCGATGAAATGTACTCCTTTTGAAGCTGTGTATCATCGACCACCTCCTATAATTCCAAAATATGTAACCGACACATTTAAAGTAGATCATGTAGACCGATAGGGACAAAATCCTATAATTATTGAATGACAACCTCTCAACTACCTAAGCAAGGATGAAGCAATAGGGTGATACACATAGGAGCAAAAGAGATTTCTCTGTTGGAGACTAGGTCTTCCTTCGACTCCAACCCTACAAGCAAATATCCATCAATATACGAGCATCCATGAAACTATCTCTCTATTTTTATGGGCCTTATCGGTTCATAGAGTGTATCAGAGCTGTGGTATACAGACTAGACTTGCTTGTCGATTCTAAGATCCACCCATTTTTCCACATATCTGAACTGAAACTCAAGCTTGGGGAGAACGAGCCAACCCAAAGCCACCTGCCATACACTATTACTAATGGAGAGATCCAAGTCTAGCCGAAGGTAATACTAGACCACAAGATTCTGATGCACCGTCGACGCCCTATTAGGACCCTAGCTTGGATGGGTCCTAAGCTTAATAAGTCAAGGAGTCAATAAAGTCTTGAGTCATATAATATCCCCATAATCTAGCCATCATCCCCTTGATTGAGGAGTCGGCTAAGGTTTTGGGGAAGGAATCTTGAAGCCTTAGGGCTTCCTAGCTATCACCCACCTTATTGGGTAGGTTGGCTAAGGTTTTAGGAGGGAACATATGGGGTGTTGTAGCCATCTAGCCACCACCCACTTATTGGGCAAGTTGGCTAGGGTAAGGGGTAATAAAGGGATTTGGCTTTAGGGAGGAGCCTCCCTAGGGTTCGGGTTTGGAGCCCTATATAAACATGTAGCCTCCGCCACTTTTAATCAAGTAAAGATTAATATATAATTCAATCATCTAGCCGACTACAAGGAGGGAGGAATTACTATAGCATTCCAAGGGTTGATCTCCCTCAAAAAATCAATTTGCATAGAATTCCTCTCGGGTTCTAAAATCTAGTATCAAAGTAGCAATCATGTTGCCATCCTTGCCACCCACCATCAGCCAAGAAATTCCCACAATTGCTTTTGATGATGCCATCTCCACCACCATCTCATTGCCTCAGATCAAATCAATCTGCTATCGTTGCCACCAATTGCATCAGAGATATGGTATTTTTCTACCACCAATACCTTTTACAGCTATAATTTTCTATCCAAAAATACCAAAAAGAAGTTTTCATCTATCCCTTTCTACAAATTCTTTTCATCGTAAAGTTATTATCTTTACGAATGAAGGAATGTTGTAGAAAATTTCAGCCGCATATTACTTGCCTCTAAGCCGATCTTATTGTTATCATTTTGGACGAAAATTTTTCATCTCAACTTTCATCTACATTTGATCTAATGTTGGAATAATCTTTGAAAATGCCCTTACATTGCTGCAATTCTTCATCACAAATTGCTGATTTTTGGATGGGAATTCTGCTACCGCAACTTGCATCGCTTTTTCTTGTTGTCTTACCATTGAAATTTTCTGATCTATTTTGTCATCCTTGCTATTATCAAAACCGAGATCTTGCTATCAATTTTCTCTAAAAGAAATTCTCAGTTTACTATTAGAAATTTCATCGAGAAACTGCTATTTCTTTAATTACAATTCTACTTCTACAAACCAACATATATTCGTAGCAAATCTCCACTGATTCCTATCAAACCATTAATGCCATCTACCATAAATCTAAAACTCTTTTCCTAACCTCCATCCACTATCGTCACAGCCCTAAAACTCTACCAAAACATAGCCTAAACTGCACCTAAAACAGCAACCAAATAAGCCTAAATCGCAACCAACATCCACCAATCTTTCGGCCACAAATTCTCCCTTTATCCCTTCAACCGCAGCAAGCATTGTCGCTACACAATGCAACCAGCAGCGATCTCTCGCTACCATCTTCCTTGGTCACAGCTAGCAGCGATCTCTCGCTGCACAACACTATCATCAGCGATCTCTCGCTGTCATCTTCCTATTGGTTACAAGTGCCCTGTAAGCCAATCACGAGAGTGATGACACGTGTGACTCGTTGCACGATCTTTTTGCTTATGATTATTATTAGCATATTCTCACATTATATTATTTGTTGTATATATATTGTGATGTCTTTAGTTCTGTACAATGGGAATCAGATCGTGATGAGATCACGATAATTAGATCGATTCACCTTTAAACATAGATCCTAAATAATCTCGGTCATAGGTTACTCGAGAGGGACATCGAGATAATCGGACATACTAGTGTACTATATCCTCATCCATATGATGGAGGTAGCTAGTCTCATAGCCATTTCTGTATACTAAGACTATAGTATAAGTGCTCATTAGAGAATGAGTTCACTTGTTAGATAGTGATTCCATAGTTCTAATTGTATATTTGGTCCTTATACTTGAGACACTAAGGATACCTTATTTGAGTACTCCTTTCTTTAATGCCAGACTTAAAGGTTTGGAAAGTTTCAGATTTGGTATAGTTGGTTATCGGGATTGGTAGCTAACCTTACGAAGATAATTGAGTGTCAATAAAGGATCATCCCCTCTCGATATCATGAAAGAAATATTTCATGTATGTTTACTCATACAAATTCCTGGCCATGGTCATTCAGATTAAGAGAGAAGGAGTTCTTCGGGAGAATCTAATTATAGTGAGATTCAGACGGATTCCGTATGTGACCTGACAGTACTATGTCCAATATACGATCTTTGGGATATTAATCCCTCGCTGCACAAATTGTCAGTAGTAATCTCTCGTTGCTATTTGACTTGCTCATAGCCAACAACGATCCCTCACTGCACAAGTTATCAATAGTGGTCTTTCTCTCCAACACCTGCTGCCCACTATTATTATCTCTGATTTCCGCCCCCATCAGCCATCAATAATCCACGCTAGTACCATCCTCATCTACCGCCACTGCACGACCCTGCTACCACTATTCTTTCCACACTATTCTAGTGCCGGCCACATCGTTGCTGCCCTCCTTTGTAAACAACCACTTCCTCCGCCTACAGCCACGGAGTTGCACCACAGCCTCGACGATCTTGTAGCATCACTGTAGACCCACAACCGGCATTGCTACTATCCTCTTCCTCCTCCACTATCGTTGTTGCTTCTGAATCCATATTCCCTTAGCTATCATCCTCCAAAAAACATAGCTGCCACTTGGCAAATTGCACCACTGTAGCCTCGATGATTTTGCAGCATCATTACAGCCACCATTTCTCATCCTCTTGCTGCCATTGTTTCTTTCAACCTGAAGATTGCAGCCACTATCTTCAATCAATCTATTTGAAATATTGGAGATCCCTAGTAGGTCTATTCGAAGCCAAATTGGAGGCTATCGAGATGAGGTTAGACTATGCACTCTCTTCGAGGAGTTTAGATTGGGGTGATCACTGAGCCCAAGAAGATCACAGCATAGCAGGAGTTTTGATCACAAGGAAAATCCAACAAAGACAAAAGAACAAGTGACAGACTCATCATGCCTATGCACAGGAGTGGACTTCCCTCAATGGGAAGACGGAGACCTAATTAGGTGGATTTCACATACAGAGTAATACTTCCTCTATGATAAGACCTCGGAGGCTTCTATGGTTAACATTGCTACCATCCATCTAAGAAGAAAAGTTGCTTAATGGTATGATTGGTACAAGCACACCCAAGGTGTCCTGACATAGAGACAATTCAAGAGCGAGCTGCTACTCCACTTTAAATAGTATAAGTATGAAAATATCGATGACCAACTCACAAAACTCCACCAGACCTCCACAGTTCAGGAGTACCAGACCAGGTTTGAAAGACTCTAACCAAATAAGATACTGGTCTAAAAAATAATTATTAGGGACTTTCAATAAGAGGTTGAAGTTGAAAATCCTAGAAGAAGTCAAAGAATGACAACCCTACACAATGACGATGACTATCTCCTTCGTACGATTATAAGAAGAGAGGCTCAATCAAGATGTTCGGAGCACATGAACCACATCACAACCAACAACATATAAACCTCCAGCATCACCCACTTCCACCCGCCCCCCTCAGCTGAAGAAATTCACAAGAGAAGAGCTTCACAATAGATTAACAAAAAGCTTATATTGGCATTGTGATAAACTATAGAGCTGAGACCACCATTGTAAAAAAGAGAGACCTCTATTGATTAAGTCCACTTAAGAACCCAAATTCAAAGATACGACTCTCGAGTCCAAGGAGAAGGATATAAAGGAAAAAATCGCAGTTGGCCGCTTGAACTTTTCATGCTTCACCACAGATAATGAACGTTGATGGCTTCATCAAGCATCAACCCATCACCATCCTCGCCGACATCAGGAACCCCAACAACCTTATGAATGGCAAAAGAAAATAGGTGACCTTATGTGGGAAAGGAGAGAGAGAGAGAAGCAAAGATGATCTCGATACAATGCTTGGAGAAGCTCGTTGAAATCTCAAGCACCTCCGTCGAACCAAGCCGACTCCTTCCTACCAAACTGCATGACCCTCATATATGATCTTACAGGGGGAACCACCAGCATGTTAGGATCAATTGGCACTGGGTTGGGGGAGAGTGGGGTAAATTAGTACAAGCTAAAATTTTTCTTTCTAAAGCAAAAGCTTTTCGAATAAGATAAAATAGGAAATTCAAAACTTTTTATTTTTTAATAAAATAAGTGACTTATTAAAAGTAAGTTGTTAAGGAAGCCAAAAAGATAATCACGTTTGAGGGAAAAAACTTATCATCTTATTTTCAAGGAGTTTAGTTAAGTTGGAAGCATCAATTCAAAAACATTCAAACAATGCAAGTATAAAACACTTACAGTTTTATAGTAGTTCGACGCCAATGGCCTATGTCCACTTCTGAGTCCTCTTTCTTGAGGTACACCGGCATCCACTACTAATCTTCTTTGGGTGAAGATCAAACCCTTACACTTGAGCTTACAAGGGAGACTAAATTTACAACTCTAAGCTCTCTCCCTTACCCTTTTCTTTTTCTTATAATTCTCACACAATATTTTCTCAGAATATAATCCCCCAAATATGTTGTTCTAAATGTAATAAAACTTGGGGTATTTATAGGCTCAAAATTTGCTTCATAATCAGAGCTAAAATCTAACTCAACCAAAAAATCCGGGTATGGGTGGTTTACCTACTATCCCAGGTGGTTTACTCGCCGTTAGCAGCTGGCCGCCACCTGGGCAGTTTACCCACCGAAAGCTGCTGCCCACCGCCCGGATTCTGTGGTAAGGATGGTCCAACTGCCGCTCACCAGCGGTTTAACCGTCCGAATTTCTACAAAAGTGGTTCCCTCCACTTTTCGAATTCCGACTTGACTTTTATGTTGACCAGCTCTTTAGTCAATTGATTGAGCTCAACCTGAGCTCAACCAAACCTAGTAGTGGATCTAGTTGTCTCATTGAATTGATTTAGATTCTTTCTAAATCCAACTCAATTAGGACTCTAACCCTAACTACAACCCAATGATGACAATAGTTAATGACCAATTAAGCCTAATTAAGACCTAACTCCCGCATACTCTAGCAACCTCTGGCAATCTTGCGGTAAGTCCTCCGGTCTTCTTTCTTATCTCCCTTCGCATTTCTAGCGAGCTTCTCGATTCCTTCGTTGAATCTCTTGGCGAACTTCCAGTGAGATCCCACTGCATCATCAGAACTCAGCCTGATGCCTAGGTTTTATCTTGGCCCATCATCTGGTTGTAACTTCATTGATCCTGCCATAGTTAAACATGCACGATACTAATTATGACTTAATTAAATACAATTATAATTACCAAAATATCCATCACAAGACCATCCCAACTCTCGGCAAGCTTTTCGGCTACACCCAATAATCTTCCGACGAGTCTCAGTCTTCTTTTGGCGAACTCCCTTGCGCTATCCTGGCAAATTCCTAATACCCTCGGCGAGCTTCTGATATACTCCTTGTGAGTTTCCAAATGCATCAACTCGATGCATGGACTTAACCTTGGGCAACTCTGATTATAATAATCCTTCTATCGTAATTAGTTCTATATTAATCAACTCTAATAATCCTATTAAATCAATAATCCATCAATTGATTTCATTATCAAAATCTATGAATCAATAATTTCCCTCTTTTTGATGATGACAATCAATTGATGACAGGAGTTAATCCTAACTCCCCCTAAAACTATATCACTTAAATTTAAGAGAAGCACACACTCTTAAATTCAAGTTATCAACATTCTATGCAAATTTCCATAAATTTGTACCAAGTCATCAAATCATGAATTGTAAAATATCTAAGTTATATCATTAATTGTTATCAATGAATATTTTTCAATATCATGTGTCATTAATATATATGTCTCCCCCTTTATTATCAAGAAAAAGGTGAAATATAGAGCTAATAATTTCAAAAACACATGATAACATTACTCACACTTAGTATATGTATTAATATAGAAGACTTAAATTCAAGAGAGTCACATCCTCTTGAATTCGAGTAAATTAAAGCAATAAACATTTCAAGCATATAACCTTTCAAGTATAACAAAGATTTACTTTTTGAACTTTTTAACTTATCAAAAATTTTTAAGGATTGTCATGAAGTTGAAAATATTTGAGAATTTTTCTTCAAATCATCAAGCATAGAAAATTTTCAAATCAATAACCATAGAAAATTTTTAAGTCATAGAGTATAGAAGATTTTTAAGTCATTAAGCATAGAAAATTTTTTTAAGTTATAGAAAATTTCAAGTCATTTTCAAGTCATAGAAAATGTCAAGTCATAGTGCATAGAAGATTTTTAAGTCATTGAGCATACCTTTCTCAATAAATTTAATATATTTAAAAATTAATCTCTAATCATCAACCATAGCTTTTATAATTAATAAAGAAAGAAATAGGTGAGGTGTTGTTGAATCATTTCATCATCAGAAGAGATTTTAATAAATTTTAAAAGTAATATTAAGTTACAATAAGCAGAGTGGGAGTGACTTTTAGATCGATAGTGAAAGAGTGGGAGTGACTTTGAGATCGATAATGAAAGAAGAAAAGATAGGGAAGTAAGACGCTAGGTTGAAGCAAGCATAAGTAAGGCTGATCTAGCCCAGCGGCCTATTCGCTGTAGTTCCCTTATTATCATAAGGGGCATAGCATAGACACCAGTGGAATCCGGATGAAACTCTATCTATGCCGACCTTCACTTACCGCTCTATAAGGATAAGGAATACTAAGATCAAGATCTTCATTCCGCTTTTGATCCTTCTTATGCTTCTGTTCTATGCTCGACTCTCAATCAAGGTTTCCAGCTCAAGTAGTGGTCCAAAGCTTCTTATTGAAATAGCACACACCTACCTCCTGGCTCATTGACCCTAATCTTGGTTCGGCTTACTACTTACTCTTCTTCTCTTATTATTCTCGACTTTCGAAAGGAGCTAGAAGATATGATTGATATGACAACATGATCACATGAACCTCTCCCCTCTCTACTTAGTCTTGTTGGTACTGGCCTGGCAGGCAATACTTAAGCTTCAGAGAATTCATTCAATCTTACGAGCTAAAGTCAAACAGAACAGGGAAATTAGTCATGAAAATACAACTTGTTCTCTCCATCAGCGTATACAATCTATGAATTGCAGAATGGAACCTTTCGAGCGGCGAGTCAATACTTATATCTTGGTTGTGAGCGGTCAACAAAGAATTTCTCTTTCGACTTTCCTTTCCCGGACGCCGAGTCAAAGATGCATTTCTTTGGCGGATGTTATTTCTATCAAGTAGGAATGTCATAAAGCAGCTCATTAATGCACCCAAAACAGTAAGCGCTAACATGATCGACTTTCCGGTGGGGGTGTTGATGTTGATAGGAAGAGGGAATAGAGATATGAAACAGAGGAAGAGTAGGACAAGGTTCAATCTTCTATATTTCTCTCAAGAAAAAACTCTTTACAAATTTCAGAAACTCTCTTACTCTCATGACCCAACATATGGGGTTTATATAGTCCCCAAAGATATATTATATTAATTGTATTCAAGATAAATCATTCTTTTTCAAGAAACCCTTTCAAGAACCAATAACCAATTTGACATATCCTTCTATAGTCTTTTAATCTATTTTTTCTTCTTGATGTAATAAATCTCTCTCTTGATGTAATGAACCTCTTTTGATGAAATGAACCTCTTTATGATACTTGAACAAGTTTAATTCCAACATTTTCCCCCCTTAAACTTGTTTCTTCTAGCATGCCAAGTTTCTTTCGAAGTTGTTGAATATATACCTCTTCTTCAAGAACTCCATTAAGAAATGCTGATTTCACATCCATTTGTAAAATCTTCCATTTCATTTGAGCTGCTAGAGAGATAAGTAATCTTACTGTCTCCAATCAAGCAACTAGCGCAAATACTTCTTCATAGTCAATTCTATATTGTTGTTTATATCCCTTTGCAACTAATCTAACCTTGTATTTCTCCACCTCTCCTTTTGCATTTCTTTTTGTTTTGAAGATCCACTTAACACCGATAGCTTGGTGGTCTTTTGGAAGTGTAGTAAGCTCCCATGTATTATTTTTGTTAATGGCATGAATCTCTTCATTCATAGCTTGTCGCCATTTTTCATCTCTATAAGCTTCTTCGAAGATTAATGGATCATATCCTGCAAAAAGACAAAATAAAGAAAGTTCATCATTGTTAGTATCAATCCTTCGAGTCATATCATATAGGTCCTGAATCGGTCTTGTCCTTCTTATAATTGGACTTCTTGAATCATGTGACCTAGCTGATCTAGGTGATGATTCTGGCAAAGTCACTTCAGTGTTTGCTTGTATTATATCATCTTCTTCTGAAGCTACGCTTATGTCGCTCATCACTTTTCCGGCCCAAATCATATTCATCAAACTAAACATCTCTTGACATCATAACTTTATTTGTGATAGGATTGTAGAGTTTGTAACCACTGGAATTCTCTGGATAACCTAGCAAAATGCATTTTTGGCTTTTATCCTCCAATTTCGTTCTCTTTTCTTCTGGTATCTTAGCAAATGTAACACTTCCAAAAATCCTCAAATGATCAACTCTTGGTTTTTGTAAGCTCCATGCTTCTTCTGGTGTAATATTACCAATTCGCTTTATCGGAAACCTGTTAAGCAAATAAACTGCACAAGCAACAGCATCATCCCAAAATTCTTTCAGAATTTTTCTTTCCTTTAACATGCATCGGACCATATTAAGGATAGTCCTGTTTTTTCTTTCCGCGACACCATTTTGTTGAGGTGTGTATGGCATGGTGAATTGATGTAGAATTCCATTATTTCTACAAAAACTTTCAAATTCATTTGATATATTCACCACATCTATCTGTTCTTAAACATTTAATCTTATAACAACTTTGTCTTTCAACCAAATCCTTAAATTCTTTGAATTTGCTTAAAACTTCTTTCTTTTCTTTTAACATGTAAACCCAAGTTTTGCCACTATGATCATCAGTAAATGTAAGAAAATACATGCTTCCTCCAAGTGATACTGGATTGATAGGGCCACAAACATCCGAGTGCACCAGATCGAGTCGATGCCATGCTCTTTTTGTCCTTCTCACATTGAAAGGTTTTATTTCTTGTTTACCCATGACACATACTTCACACAATTTTGCTGGGTGATCAATTTTTGGCATTCCTGTCACCATATTATACTTCTCTAGAAGTTTCAAAGCCTCAAAATTTAAGTGAGCATATCTAAGATGCCAAAGTGTAGAAATATCCTCAATATCAGCTTTAAAACAATTTGATTGATCAAAAATACTCAAATGTAGAGGAAACATTCTATTCCTTGCCATTTTCACATGTGATATCAATGTTTTATTCTTATCTCGAATTGAGAGAGCCATATCTTTCATCTCAACTTCATAACCTTTTTCAAGTAATTGTCCCATGCTTAAAATATTATTTTTCATATCAGGAACATAATAAATTTCTGAAATACATAATTCCTTGCCATTATTAAGTTCAAGGAGAATTTTACCTTTGCCTCTTACTAGTCTTTGAAACAAATCACCAAATGTAATGTTCCCGGAATAACTTGTATCCATTTCTGAAAATAGCTCTTTGATGCCACACATGTGATTTGAGGCTCCTGTATCTAGATACCATGTCATAGATTGATCATTTTTCAAATTTTCATAACTCATTAGCAAAACTTAATTTTTCTTCTTTTCTTCCTTAACAAAATTTGCCTCATCACTTTGATTATTAGGATTATAATAACATTCATAAGAGTAACGTCCATACCTTTTGCAAACATAACACTGTATTTCAGACCTTTTAGAGTTTCTGCCACATCCACGGCCTCGGCCACGTCCTCGACCATAACCTCGGCCTCTTTGGCTAGAATTTTCTCTAGCCTCTTCATTATATGGAGATTCTTGATTGGTGTGATTTCTGCCTCCTCTTCCTCTTTGTCCTCGTCCTCTTCCTCTTTGAGAATTTGATTCTCCTTTATTTTCAAGAGCAAACTTAGCTTATAGTGCTTGCTCCATAGTTTTGTCTTCTCCTCTTTTTGTAATTCTTTGTTCATGAACTTGAAGGGAACCCATAAGTTCTTCTAAAGACATTTTTTCAAAATCTTTAGATTCTTCAATCGCAACAGTAATAAAATCAAATTTTGGGTCTAGAGATCTCAATATTTTTTCTATTACTCTCTGATCATTTACTTGTTCACCATTTCGTCTCATTTGATGAACAATAGAAATGATTTTGAGAAGTAATCAGAAATAGTTTCGTAGTACCTTGTTGTAGTTTTTCAAACTCGGCTCAGAAACTTGTAGACGAAGTTTCTTTACCTTATCAACACCACCGAATGCTTTTTGAAGTATTTCCCAAGCCTCCTTTGAAGTATTTGCTGGAGCGATGATCTCGAACATTGTATCATCAAGCCCTTGGTAGATTGTGAACAAAGTCTTTTCTCCTTCTTCCTTCTTTCTTTCGTTGCTTTCTTCCTTCGCATTCATTGCTCCTTCTTCCGGAGTTGGTTCGTGAATCCATCTTCTACAAACTCCCATACATCTTGGGAGCCTAGAAGAACCTTCATTTGGATACACCATATGTCATAATTTTCTTTTGTTAACTGGGATCAAGTTGGATGACACTTGAGGAAGAGGTCATAGCTTAACCTATGCTCTGATACCAGATGTTGATGTTGATAGGAAGAGGGAATAGAGATATGAAACAGAGGAAGAGTAGGACAATGTTCAATCTTCTATATTTCTCTCAAGAAAAAACTCTTTACAAATTTCAGAAACTCTCTTACTCTCATGACCCAACATATGGGGTTTATATAGTCCCCAAAGATACATTATATTAATTATATTCAAGATGAATCATTCTCTTTCAAGAAACCCTTTCAAGAACCAATAACCAATTTGACTTATCCTTCTATAGTCTTTTAATCCATTTTTTCTTCTTGATGTAATAAATCTCTCTCTTGATGCAATGAACCTCTTTTGATGAAATGAACCTCTTTATGATACTTGAACAAGTTTAATTCCAACAGGGGCAAGGTATTCGGGTTTAGCTTGTTTGCTTGGTTGCGCTAACAGATAATAGTGTAGCACTGGTTACGTTTATTTTGGAATGGGAACATACCTTTTTAAATCTTACTGGCTTGCTGGAGCTTTCAGATATCTATTAAGATTTGACGTGACGAACAACTAAGTGTTTGTTATAGGGGTGACTAACTAAGTGCTGGCTTGTTATAGGGGGTTATTGCAGATTCTTCCTCTCTTGGATACATTCCTGTCAACAATATTTACCCTAGGCAAAGTCAAAGGTAAAGCCTAAAGAATGACCTACTACCCTCTTATTCTATACTCCGCACTGCATCCTTTTTTATGGAACTAGTTATCAACAGTTGAAAGCTCAGTTCTCAAGTAATCCTTGTTTGTTGGTGCCGGGTAAAACAGGACAACCAGTGCTTCAATATTTCTTTATTGCCCCGCTCATTACGATAACTCTGACTGCCAGAGCTTTCTTTCTGTAGTGCGGGACCTCTATACTTTATCTTACTTTAGGGAATCGAACCAATACCAATCATAATGAACTGTCCGGGTAGGCTCCACATTGATATTTGCCTTTTTCCCTTCTTTTGAAAGCATAGAGAATGCAGCTAAGAGCTCTCCCTAACAGCTACCATCATAAACTTCGGGTCAGAATTAAGGGATAGCAGCTCTGGATTTCATTCGAGGAGGTACGCCCGATCGTTGGAATAGGTACGCCCTTCTTTTGAAAGCATAGAGAATGCAGCTAAGAGCTCTCCCTAACAGCTACCATCATAAACTTCGGGTCAGAATTAAGGGATAGCAGCTCTGGATTTCATTCGAGGAGGTACGCCCGATCATTGGAATAGGTACGTACCTTTCCCTTTCATGTGTCCAACTGTCTGGTACTACTCGTTGGGCTACTTACCTTGGTCCGGGTACGTTTTCCCGGCATTATTCGTTGTCACTAACTTTTCCTTCATAGATAGACATCGAGAGACAAGTTGTCCCCGTCTTTTTGGTTGCAAGTCGACTTCCTTTCCTAAACTGGCATAGAATTTGTAACGATGCCACGAAACCACGTGAAAAACCCCAGCTGTTCACTGACCTATCATTACTATAGGGGGTAATTACTGTCTGTACTTTTCCTTTGGTCCAATCCACTTTCTTAGTTAATTAGCAGGTTGAACATCCGATCGTATTGCAGTTCAAGCAATAGTAGCATTGCAGTTCAAGCAATAGTACATTACACATCAGGAGTGGGGAGGTATTATTAGACAGAAAAGGGGACGTGCCCTTCAACTATCACATCCCTTCTTTCTATTATATATACCGGTGTAAGAGCTCTTATGGAATCCGCGGGGTAATAATAGTGAGCTATAGGCTCCTCCGCAATAAGCAGGGTCCCTAGCAACCTTATGGAATTTTCAGATGATACACCCCTTTTGCGCGTACCAGGTCGAAGAGCAGAAGACAGAAAAGAAAGTAAAAACCTAATTCCTTTTATTCGGCACCCGACTCCGAGATTTGCATAAGACGTATTCAAAAGCAGTAAAACAAGTTCGGCATCTCGGCGGTCAAAGGAAGAACCGGACCAGAACGAGTCTTTCCCTTGGCTCCGGAGAGCAAATAAGCAAGTCCTTTCTAACTAGAGCTCCGACTGTCTTTTAAGCAGTTCAACTAAAAAGTAAGGGCATTAGCCTAAGAGGCGGCGTAAGGCATTTTCCACAGTAAGACATGCTCCCACTAGATGACATGCGGATAGAGAAGAGCAACTAAGTGCTTTGGCAGCCCATCGTTCTTTCATGCTTAGATTGGATTCAACAGTGAGAAAGGAAAATCGTAAAGTTAAGGCCGGATTCAATAGCAGCGCTTATGCCTTCAACAAAAGCAGAGCCAAGTCCGGAATAATCTTAAAGGGGAGTTATCGTGCGAGGAAAGAAAGTAAAGTAGACCAGAGAATGAATCAGCGACGAGATAAGATGGTGTAGAAAAATGAGGTGAGGAAGCTGTATCCGGAGATAGAGTTGAAGTTGCTTGTTCAGTAGATGAAAAGTAAGTAAAGGAAGCAGTTAGAGCTAAGTCTAAAAGAGAACAAGAGGGTTCATCAACTGAATCGACTAGGCCGGTTGATATTCTTTACCTTGCTGGTTTACTTGCCCCCTGCTGGTTGAACTGACATGGCATGGTTCTGAGACGTGAGATGTGAAGATTCAACAAGTAAATAAGCAACGTTTCTGTCTTCAGCATGAGCGAGCCTCGGCCCCACTATAAAGGAGAAGAAAGGGCCTAAGATTAAGGATTAGAATCACTCACAGGAGATAGAAAGTGGATTCGAGAAGAAGAGGCTAAACCAGTCGAAAGAGAATCTGCGTAGTAAGCGGTAATCGGTTCAACAAGGTTCAACAAGTTAAGTGAAGTTGAGTTCTTTGACGTTGTGCTAGCGTGAGTTGGCATTCCCAATCTTCATATGACTTTATTATATTTATATTAACTATTATTATATTAACTATTATTATATTATATTAACTATTATTATATTATATTATATTAACTCATTACATTATTATATTATCTTAATCTCTTTTGGGGTAGAAACAGAATCTAGAATTGTCCGACCTCATATAGAAGCTTGCCCGACCTATCTATTTCTTCTGGATGATGTCTTCAATAAAGCACGGGAGGTTCGCACATTCTTTGCTCGGTCATTCATTCAGTCTCTAGGGTTGCTCATAGCAGTACCATAAAATCCGTCGATGTCTAATTGTCAAGGTAGGCGAACGCTTTCTTTGATCGGTCATTAACCGTGGATCAGATCATTCACCCATGCAAACGAAGAAAGGTCGGTCCATCTACCACCCACTATACATCTATCACCCATTAATAGAAGAAGGTCCATCGACACCGGCACTAGAACATAGGAATAAAGTAGGAAAGAATAATAATGAGGGCGGACCTACTTACTTATCCTTTCTTTTGTTTGTATTGGGGAAATCACATGAGAATGATCAAATCAATAGTCTTATTATAATGATAAAACCAATATGAATATTAAGTGCAAATAACTTTAAGTGCAAATAACTACTATATCATAATAGAATACTGCTTTGCTTCCTTTAGAACTAAGGCTTTCGCCGGCTTTCTCATGTTAGCGCTACGTTCCCCGAACTCCAGATTTGATTTGAACAACTTATAGAAGGTAGAGTTACCGCTACGTGGGCATTCGATTCTACTTATGTATGGATTAGGTGAAGCTGCAATACGTTCTGCAAATGACAGTTACATTATAAGTAAATAAGAAAGGTAAGCTATGTCTTTATCTTTACTCTATTTTTCTATATCCCATATGCAGTGCAAGAGAGTCAGAAATGCAGGTTTTCCTTGGTACTCGGAGAAAGACTTAGTGAAAGTTAACCTGACTGCGCAAGCTAAAGTCCCGTTTTGAAACCTAGGCAAGATCCGCCAGTTCTCGAAAAGCGGATAGAGCAGAGAGAAAGAGATGAGTAGCACTTTATTCGTCGGAAGCTTAACCTCGCTTTACTATTGATTGATTAAAACGACCCCACCTAATACCCAGGCTATTGATTCAAACTATTATACTCTCCCCCAAAACCCACAATCTCTTAGCAACACGGCTTGTTGAATTGACGAGAGTTTACCTTCGCCTAGACTAAATTTACCCTATCTTGCGCTCTTGCTTGGATTATGCCTTCTTCAGCAGCGCCCAGTCCAGCCCAGTACTATTTGTTGGAATTAAACTTGTTCAAGTATCATAAAGAGGTTCATTTCATCAAAAGAGGTTCATTGAGAGATTTATTACATCAAGAAGAAAAAATGGATTAAAAGACTATAGAGGATAAGTCAAATTGGATATTGGTTCTTGAAAGAGTTTCTTGAAAGAGAATGATTCATCTTGAATACAATTAATATATATAAACCCCATATGTTGGGTCATGAGAGTAAGAGAGTTTCTGAAATTTGTAAAGAGTTTTTTTCTTGAGAGAAATATAGAAGATTGAACCTTGTCCTACTCTTCCTCTCTTTTATATCTCTATTCCCTCTTCCTATCAACATCAACATATGGTATCAGAGCATAGGTTAAGCTATGACCTCTTCCTCAAGTGTCATCCAACTTCAGATCCCCAGATTAACAAAAGAAAATTATGACATATGGTGCATCCAAATAAAGGTTCTTCTAGGCTCCCAAGATGTATAGGAGTTTGTAGAAGATGGATTCGCGGAACCAACTCCAGCACAAGAAGGAGCAATGAATGCAAAAGGAAGAAAGCAACTCAAAGAAAGAAGGAAGAAGGAGAAAAAGGCTTTGTTCACAATCTACCAAGGGCTTGATGATACAATGTTCGAGATCATCGCTCCAGCAAATACTTCAAAGGAGGCTTGGGAAATACTTCAAAAGCATTGTGGTGTTGATAAGGTAAAAACTTCGTCTACAAGTTTTACGAGCCGAGTTTGAAAAACTACAACAAGGTACTTCGAAACTATTTCGATTACTTCTAAAATCATTTCTATTGTTCATCAAATGAGACGAAATGGTGAACAAGTAAATGATCGAGAGTAATAGAAAAATATTGAGATCTCTAGATCTGAAATTTGATTTTATTCATTGCGATTGAAGAATCTAAAGATTTGAAAAAAATGTCTTTAGAAGAACTTATGGGTTCCCTTCAAGTTTATGAACAAAGAATTACAAAAAGAGGAGAAGACAAAACTATGGAGCAAGCACTACAAGCTAAGTTTGCTCTTGAAAATAAAGGAGAATCAAATTCTCAAAGAGGAAGAGGACGAGGACAAAGAGGAAGAGGAGGCAAAAATCAGACTAATCAAGAATCTCCATATAATGAAGAGGCTAGAGAAAATTCTAGCCAAAGAGGTTATATGGGGGCGTGGCGAGAGTGGACGTGTAAACTCTAAAAGGTCTGAAATACAGTGTTATGTTTGCAAAAGATATGGACATTACTCTTATGAATGTTATTATAATCCTAACAATCAAAGTGATGAGGCAAATTTTGTTGAGGAAGAAAAGAAGAAAAATTAAGTTTTGCTAATGAGTTATGAAAATTTAAAAAATAATCAATCTATGACATGGTATCTAGATACAGGAGCCTCAAATCACATGTGTGGCATCAAAGAGCTATTTTCAGAAATGGATACAAGTTATTCCGGGAACATTACATTTAGTGATTTGTCTCAAAGACCAGTAAGAGGCAAAGGTAAAATTCTCCTTGAACTTAATAATGATAAGGAATTATGCATTTCAGATATTTATTATGTTCCTGATATGAAAAATAATATTTTAAGCATGGGACAATTACTTGAAAAAGGTTATAAAGTTGAGATGAAATATATGGCTCTCTCAATTCGTGATAAGAATAAAACATTGATATCACATGTGAAAATGGTAAGGAATAAAATGTTTCCTCTACATTTGAGTATTTTTGATCAATCAAATTGTTTTAAGGCTAATATTGAGGATATTTCTACACTTTGGCATCTTAGATATGCTCACTTAAATTTTGAGGCTTTGAAACTTCTAGAGAAGTATAATATGGTGACAGGAATGCCAAAAATTGATCACCCAGCAAAATTATGTGAAGTATGTGTCATGGGTAAACAAGAAAGAAAACCTTTCAAAGTGAGAAGAACAAAAAGAGCATGGCATCGACTCGATCCGTGCACTCCGATGTTTGTGGCCCTGTCAATCTAGTATCACTTGGAGGAAACAGGTATTTTCTTACATTTACTGATGATCATAGTGGCAAAACTTGGGTTTACATGTTAAAAGAAAAGAAAGAAGTTTTAAGCAAATTCAAAGAATTTAAGGATTTGGTTAAAAGACAAAGTTGTTGTAAGATTAAATGTTTAAGAACAGATAGAGGTGGTGAATATATATCAAATGAATTTGAAAGTTTTTGTAGAAATAATGAAATTCTACATCAATTCACCATGCCATACACACCTCAACAAAATGGTGTCTCGGAAATAAAAAACAGGACTATCCTTAATATGGTCCGATGCATGTTAAAGGAAAGAAAAATTCTGAAAGAATTTTGGGGTGATCTGCTTGTGCGCTTTATTTGCTTAAGTTTCCGACAAAGCGAATTTGTAATATTACACCAGAAGAAGCATGGAGCTTACAAAAACCAAGAGTTGATCATTTGAGGATTTTTGGAAGTGTTGCATTTGCCAAGATACCAGAAGAAAAGAGAACGAAATTGGAGGATAAAAGCCAAAAATGCATTTTGCTAGGTTATCCAGAGAATTCCAGTGGTTACAAACTCTACAATCCTATCACAGATAAAGTTGTGATGTCAAGAGATGTTGAGTTTGATGAACAACAGATTTGGAACTGGAAAAGTGATGAGCGATAAGAAAGTCAGAGCAAGAAGATGATATAATACAAGCAAACACTGAAGTGACTTTGCCAGAATCATCACCTAGATCAGCTAGGTCACATGATTCAAGAAGTCCAATTATAAGAAGGACAAGACCGATTCAGGACCTATATGATGTGACTCAAAGGATTAATACTAACAATGATGAACTTTCTTTATTTTATCTTTTTGCAGGATATGATCCATTAATCTTTGAAGAAGCTTATAGAGATGAAAAATGGCGACAAGCTATGAATGAAGAGATTCATGTCATTAACAAAAATAATACATGGGAGCTTACTACACTTCCAAAAGACCACCAAGCTATCGGTGTTAAGTGGATCTTCAAAACAAAAAGAAATGCAAAAGAAGAAGTGGAGAAATACAAGGCTAGATTAGTTGCAAAGGGATATAAACAATAATATGGAATTGACTATGAAGAAGTATTTGTGCCAGTTGCTCGATTGGAGATAGTAAGATTAATTATCTCTCTAGCAGCTCAAATGAAATGGAAGATTTTACAAATGGATGTGAAATCAGCATTTCTTAATGGAGTTCTTGAAGAAGAGGTATATATTCAACAACCCCCTGGTTTTATTATTCAAGAACAAGAAGACAAAGTATACAAGTTAAAGAGAGCTCTTTATAGGCTTAAACAAGCCCCACGAGCGTGGAATTCTCTACTAGATACTTATTTTATTCAAAATGGTTTTTCTAAATGTCCACATGAACATGCTCTTTATACAAAATCTAACTCTAATGGAGATATCTTATTTGTATGCTTGTATGTAGATGATTTAATATTTACAAGCAATAGTAGCTCCATGATTAAAGATTTTAAGCACTCTATGAAAAAGGAGTTTGAGATGACCGACTTGGGCTTAATGACTTATTTCCTTGGTATCGAAGTTATACAAGATAATGGAGAAATTTTTATCTCACAAGAAAATTATGCAAAGTAGGTTTTAAAGAAGTTTTCAATGGAAGATTGTCATCCTACAGATATACCTATTGAATATGGCACTAAGTTGACCAAGGAAGGTGAAGGTAAATACATTAATCCAACTTATTATAAAAGTATAGTTGGATGTTTAAGGTATTTGACATGCACTCGACCTGATATACTATTTGAAGTTGGTTTAATAAGTAGATTTATGGAAGTTCCAAAGACATCTCATTTAAATGTCGCTAAAAGAATTTTGCGATATATTAAAGGAACAATTGAGTATGGAATGTTCTATTCTTCATCTAAAAAGTTGGAGCTCATTGGATATAGTGACAGTGATTGGGCCGGAAGCTACGATGATCGGAAGAGTATAACTGGATTTGTATTTTATTTTGGTGAAGCTACATTCACTTGGTCTTCAAAAAAGCAACAGATCGTTGCTCTATCAAGTTGTGAAGCAGAATATATAGCAGCTTCTTCTAGTGTTTGTCATGCAATCTGGCTAAGAAGATTACTCCAAGAACTTCATATGCCACAGGAGAAGTCAACCAAGATTTATGTTGATAACAAATTAGCTATTGCCTTAGCCAAGAATCCAGTCTATCATGAAAGATCAAAGCATATCGATACAAGATTTCATTTCATAAGAGATCATATCAAAAATAAAGAAGTGGAGCTACATCATGTCAAGACAAGTGAACAAGTGGCTGATATACTTAGAAAACCTCTCAAATTTGAAATATTTCAACAACTTCAAAAGAAACTTAGCATGCTAGATGGAACAAGTTTAAGGGGGGAAAATGTTGGAATTAAACTTGTTCAAGTATCATAAAGAGGTTCATTTCATCAAAAGAGGTTCATTGCATCAAGAGAGAGATTTATTACATCAAGAAGAAAAAATGGATTAAAAGACTATAGAAGGATAAGTCAAATTGGTTATTGGTTCTTGAAAAGGTTTCTTGAAAGAGAATGATTCATCTTGAATACAATTAATATAATGTATCTTTGGGGACTATATAAACCCCATATGTTGGGTCATGAGAGAAAGAGAGTTTCTGAAATTTGTAAAGAGTTTTTTCTTGCGAGAAATATAGAAGATTGAACCTTGTCATACTCTTCCTCTGTTTCATATCTTTATTCCCTCTTCCTATCAACATCAACAAGTGGCAGGGCAGGCTAATCGTATAGTAAGAAGGAGAGATATCATAGTAAGGTTGGAGCATACACAAGTTACAGTTGATGTGCTACAGTAGCATCCTTGTTAGCAGTTCAATAGTATAGGGATTTTGATAGCCCGGAAAGGCCAACTAAATATTACTTGAAGTAGCAACGGTTATAGTTCGAAAACAAGTAAAGTAAGACTACTTTAAGAGAATGACAAGAACAAGTATATTACTTTTGGTAGGGACAGTAAGAATAATAGCCAGTAAGGGCATATTACAACATAGGAGAGGCAGTTTGTCGGTAGGGTAAGCAATACTTCTAGGGAGAAAACTTAGACTTGGAGTCAAGGAAAGGGGTCCAGGCTAGGCTAATAGTTATACGCTGCTTGTTGGTGTATTACATGTTGTGATTAGCTATCAAAACCCCGGAAGTGATGTTCTAGTTCATTTTCAACCAATATCCTTATAGGGAAGACAAGAGTTAAGCCAAGGAGCCTAAGAAAGAGACTCTTACTTATAGAGGTAAGACTAACAGGTGAGTGAAATCCATAATGCGAGTATGGCCAGTAAGAGAGAAAGGGGGGGGAAGCTTGTTCTCAGTAGCTCGAGAAAGCGGGGGTAGGGTTGCTATGAAAAAACACGGGAAAACGTTCAATTCGAATTCCAAATAGATCATCTATGAAGGAAAACTCCAACGCTATCTTTTTTCTCGGGAAAACGTGAAAAGACAATTTCTATGAACCCAGCTATGAAGGAAAACTCGTTTGCTACCTTTTTTCCTGGGTTTCCATAAAAAGTCAGTTTGGTTCGGGTTCGCTATGAAGGAAAACTGAGTCGCTACCTTTTTTCTCAGGGGCAAGTCACTAGACAAGTAACTACTAGACAAGACACTACTAACGTGTCGCGGCTGTTGAGCACCCTCCGCGCAACAGTAATCGTTGCTTGGTATAGCGTCAGCGAGTTTTTCCCGTGACGCGGCAGGAGTTCTCGTGAAAAGAGAATTCCAAATGGCTTCTTCCGTAGGGAAAACCTGGTTGCTCCCTTTCATTCTTTTCCTGCATTCGGCGGTAGGCTTACTACCCTGTCTCTAACTCTGAAACTGTTTACTTAAAACCTTGCTCGTAAGCTTTTAGGCTGTCGGGACTCCCAGCTAGTACAGTACAGTCTTTGACTTACTTCTTTCATCCTTACTCGTGAACTTCAAACCTAAACCCTGTCCTTGAGCCTTCTACTGCTTACTTTCACTCCTAAGTTGACTTAAACTAAATGTAGGTAAGAGGATTCAATCACTACCGGAAAGAATGGATCCGATGTTAAATGTACAGATACAGGAAGGGACTACTAAAGTTAATTCTTTGCATTGGTGCTTTTATTTTCACTTGGGTGCTTACTTATGAGTTCGATTCCTCCTAGTATTCTTTGTAGTGTAGTGGCTTGCTAGATACTAGATAAGGGAATACATGATGGAATAAGTAAGCCAAAAGGAGTAGGAAAGATAGAATTCCATTCAAAAGTGGGGATATGGGTATAGCAAATAGGGGAAGCAAACTCAGTAATTACACCCAAACCCGGGACTTTAACTCGCAGCTAGGAATTACAACAAGAAATAGGGCTTTCACTAAGAGGTGGGAAACTGGAACCTACCCCATCATGATAGGGAATGCTACTAACAACTTGGGAACTCCTCTAGCGATAACAAGACCGTAGCTACTGCCGATAAGAAAGCAAATACTCACGCTGATTAGTGAACTGCTGATCCTGATCATATACTCTACTGGCATGGGCCTATGTCTCTTTGCTTTCAACTGGCCCAAGTCCAATGCTTTCTCTTATCCATTAGAATCTTCTCCATTATAGTATGGAATTAGATGTAGTGAGGAATTGCTACTGATGAGAAACAAGGGAATCCTTAACTACTACACTAAACTAGCAAAAAGAAGACAAGACCACCAATGGCAGTAGCAACAGCATTGGAAGCACTAGGCTGATTCTAATCTTTATTAGCTCAATCCCCGGTTTTGAGTTACAGTATGCAAACCCCTACTCCTTTCTTTTCATAAATACCTTTTTGGGTGGGGTAGTAATACATAATTACAGAGAAGAGTAGCAGCCCTAAGGTAAGCATCTTCTAATCTTACTCCAGGGAATCCAATCATGATAATAAGAGCTACCGATAACAAGGCTCGAACACTGCACTGCACCAACTAGGTCGAAAACTGAACCATAGAATATAGATACCAATAGAAAGAAAGAATCTTTACTCCGGGCAAGCAGACTACAAACAGCGCTTCTCTTCTAATACCTCTGAAGTATCGTAATAAGGAAATTCACCACTCCCTGACAGACTCAACTCGGGGACAAGGGAACTCCACTAGTAAATACAGAAGCTAAGCTAGCAGTAATATTCGTTTCTACTCAATAATTAAGCGAGGTTACTTTACTTATGAGACATAGGATTTTCTCCCTTTTGCGAGCTTATATTCCATTGCCCCCACGGATCTGAGTTGCGCATTCAACAAGCTACTGCTAAAAAAGCCAAATAGGTACCCCGTAATCAAAGTGTCTACTGCGCCACTAACTAATGTTGTTACTTCTTGTTGTTCACTTGTTTTCGAAGGCCATTGCTTTGTTCTGCTGATTCCTTTAAGGTTAGAATTGAGCCGAGTAGCTTCTTCTCTACCACGAACAGTAGAATCCAAAATGATGGAATTGAAAGCACAACCCATATCATTTAGTAAACAGACTCCTTACTCACTTAACCAACTCGCATAAGCACCTCCGAACTAGAAATTCGTATTCAGTACTTTGAGCTAGATATGAAGTCAAAGCTCACTTAGCTCTTGTGTAACTCTTGCTTGTTTGAATCAAATTAACAAGTTAGAGATAGACACATATAGGGGGAGGATAGTGAACAACCTCCATTCGTTACTTCCTTCCTTATAAAAGGCTTTATCACGTTAGCACGACAGCTTTCTACCTACCTTACTGCTTGTGGTGCTTTGCCGTTGCAGCTTGTCAAGCTTCAAATCTTTGTCTACGAAGTCATTATACAGCTTCTGATCTTTGTCTACGATAGTGGGGTTATAGGCTGGCTTGCTCCTGCGCAGGTTCTTGTACAGTTACACAGTTTACAATTTCTTATTTACTTGGTTGGTGCCAAGAGAATTGCTTGGAAAGCAGTAGAAGAAGTGAACTACTCACTATAGGAATCAATACAAGAAGAAATACTCGAACTAGAAAAAGAGAATCCAACTACAAATATCAGAGTGGAACTACCGCTTCTAATACTTTTATCTTATAATAGGGAATCAAACTCTGTTAACTAGAAGATTGAACTGCTTGTTGATGTTGATAGGAAGAGGGAATAGAGATATGAAACAGAGGAAGAGTAGGACAAGGTTCAATCTTCTATATTTCTCTCAATAAAAAACTCTTTACAAATTTCAGAAACTCCCTTTCTTCTCTCATGACTCAACATATGGGGTTTATATAGTCCCCAAAGATACATTATATTAATTGTATTCAAGATGAACCATTCTCTTTCAAGAAACCCTTTCAAGAACCAATAACCAATTTGACTTATCCTTCTATAGTCTTTTAATCCATTTTTTCTTCTTGATGTAATAAATCTCTCTTGATGCAATGAACCTCTTTTGATGAAATGAACCTCATTATGATACTTGAACAAGTTTAATTCCAACATTTCCCCCCCTTAAACTTGTTCCATCTAGCATGCCAAGTTTCTTTCGAAGTTGTTGAAATATTTCAAATTTGAGAGGTTTTGTAAGTATATCAGCCACTTGTTCACTTGTCTTGACATGATGTAGCTCCACTTCTTTATTTTTGATATGATCTCTTATAAAATAAAATCTTGTATCGATATGCTTCGATCTTTCATGATAGACTGGATTCTTGGCTAAGGCAATAGCTGATTTGTTATCAACATAAATCTTGGTTGACTTCTCCTGTGGCATATGAAGTTCTTGGAGTAATCTTCTTAGCCAGATTGCATGACAAACACTAGAAGAAGCTGCTATATATTCTGCTTCACAACTTGATAGAGCAACGATCCGTTGTTTTTTTGAAGACCAAGTGAATGTAGCTTCACCAAAATAAAATACAAATCCAGTTGTACTCTTCCGATCATCGTAGCTTCCCCCAATCACCGTCACTATATCCAATGAGCTCCAACTTTTAGATGAAGAATAGAACATTCCATACTCAATTGTTCCTTTAATATATCGCAAAATTCTTTTAGCGACATTTAAATGAGATGTCTTTGGAACTTCCATAAATCTACTTATTAAACCAACTCCAAATAGTATATCAGGTCGAGTGCATGTCAAATACCTTAAACATCCAACTAGACTTTTATAATAAGTTGGATTAATGTATTTACCTTCACCTTCCTTGGTCATATTCAATAGGTGTATCTGTAGGATGACAATCTTCCATTGAAAACTTCTTTAAAACCTCCTTTGCATAATTTTCTTGTGAGATAAAAAATTCCTCCATTATCTTGTATAACTTCGATACCAAGGAAATAAGTCATTAAGCCCAAGTTGGTCATCTCAAACTCCTTTTTCATAGAGTGCTTAAAATATTTAATCATGGAGCTACTATTGCCTGTAAATATTAAATCATCTACGTACAAGCATACAAATAAGATATCTCCATGAGAGTTAGATTTTGTATAGAGAGCATGCTCATGTGGACATTTAGAAAAACCATTTTGAATAAAATAAGTATCTATTCGAGAATTCCATGCTCGTGGGGCTTGTTTAAGCCCATAAAGAGCTCTCTTTAACTTGTATACTTTGTCTTCTTGTTCTTGAATAATAAAACCAGGGGTTGTTGAATATATACCTCTTCTTCAAGAACTCCATTAAGAAATGCTGATTTCACATCCATTTGTAAAATCTTCCATTTCATTTGAGTGCTAGAGAGATAAGTAATCTTCTTGTCTCCAATCGAGCACGCAAATACTTCTTCATATTCAATTCCATATTGTTGTTTATATCCCTTTGCAACTAATCTAGCCTTGTATTTCTCCACCTCTCCTTTTGCATTTCTTTTTGTTTTGAAGATCCACTTAACACCGATAGCTTGGTGGTCTTCGAAGTGTAGTAAGCTCCCATGTATTATTTTTGTTAATGGCATGAATCTCTTCATTCATAGCTTGTCGCCATTTTTCATCTCTATAAGCTTCTTCAAGATTAATGGATCATATCCTGCAAAAAGACAAAATAAAGAAAGTTCATCATTGTTAGTATCAATCCTTCGAGTCACATCATATAGGTCCCGAATCGGTCTTGTCCATCTTATAATTGGACTTCTTGAATCATGTGACCTAGCTGATCTAGGTGATGATTCCGCAAAGTCACTTGTGTTTGCTTGTATTATATCATCTTCTTCAAGCTACAACTTTCTTATCGCTCATCACTTTTCCAGTTCCAAATTGTTGTTCATCAAACTCAACATCTCTTGACATCACAACTTTATTTGTGATAGGATTGTAGAGTTTGTAACCGAATTCTCTGGATAACCTAGCAAAATGCATTTTTGGCTTTTATCCTCCAATTTCGTTCTCTTTTCTTCGGTATCTTGGCAAATGCAACACTTCCAAAAATCCTCAAATGATCAACTCTTGGTTTTGTAAGCTCCATGCTTCTTCGGTGTAATATTACCAATTCACTTTGTTAAGCAAATAAACCGCACAAACAAGATCACCCCAAAATTCTTTGAATTTTTCTTTCCTTTAACATGCATCGGACCATATTAAGGATAGTCCTATTTTTTCTTTCCGAGACACCATTTTGTTGAGGTGTGTATGGCATGGTGAATTGATGTAGAATTCCATTATTTCTACAAAAACTTTCAAATTCATTTGATATATATTCACCACCTCTATCTGTTCTTAGACATTTAATCTTACAACAACTTTGTCTTTCAACCAAATCCTTAAATTCTTTGAATTTGCTTAAAACTTCTTTCTTTTCTTTTAACATGTAAACCCAAGTTTTGCCACTATGATCATCAGTGAATGTAAGAAAATACCTGCTTCCTCCAAGTGATCTTTGGATTGATAGGGCCACAAACATCCGAGTGCACCGGATCGAGTCGATGCCATGCTCTTTTGTTCTTCTCACTTTGAAAGGTTTTCTTTCTTGTTTACCCATGACACATACTTCACATAATTTTCTTTGGGTGATCAATTTTGGCATTCTGTCACCATATTATACTTCTAGAAGTTTCAAAGCCTCAAAATTTAAGTGAGCATATCTAAGATGCCAAAGTGTAGAAATATCCTCAATAACAGCTTTAAAACAATTTGATTGATCAAAAATACTCAAATGTAGAGGAAACATTCTATTCCTTGCCATTTTCACATGTGATATCAATGTTTTATTCTTATCACGAATTGAGAGAGCCATATCTTTCATCTCAACTTCATAACCTTTTTCAAGTAATTGTTCAATGCTTAAAATATTATTTTTCATATCAGGAACATAATAAATATCTGAAATGCATAATTCCTTGCCATTATTAAGTTCAAGGAGAATTTTACCTTTGCCTCTTACTGGTCTTTGAGACAAATCACCAAATGTAATGTTCCCGGAATAACTTGTATCCATTTCTGAAAATAGCTCTTTGATGCCACACATGTGATTTGAGGCTCCTGTATCTAGATACCATGTCATAGATTGATCATTTTTCAAATTTTCATAACTCATTAGCAAAACTTGATTTTCCTTCTTTTCTTCCTCAACAAAATTTGCCTCACCACTTTGATTGTTAGGATTATAATAACATTCATAAGAGTAATGTCCGTACCTTTTGCAAACATAACATTGTATTTCAGACCTTTTAGAGTTTCTGCCACGTCCACGGCCTCGGCTACGTCCTCGACCATAACCACGGCCTCTTTGGCTAGAATTTTTTCTAGCCTCTTCATTATATGGAGATTCTTGATTGGTCGATTTCGCCTCCTCTTCCTCTTTGTCCTCGTCCTCTTCCTCTTTGAGAATTTGATTCTCCTTTATTTTCAAGAGCAAACTTAGCTTGTAGTGCTTGCTCCATAGTTTTGTCTTCTCCTCTTTTGTAATTCTTTGTTCATGAACTTGAAGGAACCCATAAGTTCTTCTAAAGACATTTTTTCCAAATCTTTAGATTCTTCAATCGCAACAATAAAATCAAATTTCGGGTCTAGGGATCTCAATATTTTTCTATTACTCTCGATCATTTACTTGTTCACCATTTCGTCTCATTTGATGAACAATAGAAATGATTTTTAAGAAGTAATCGAAATAGTTTCAGAAGTACCTTGTTGTAGTTTTTCAAACTCGGCTCGTAAAACTTGTAGACGAAGTTTCTTTACCTTATCAACACCACCGATGCTTTTTAAAGTATTTCCCAAGCCTCCTTTGAAGTATTTGCTGGAGCGATGATCTCAAACATTGTATCATCAAGCCCTTGGTAGATTGTGAACAAAGCCTTTTTCTCCTTCTTCCTTCTTTCTTTGAGTTGCTTTCTTCCTTCGCATTCATTGCTCCTTCTTCTGGAGTTGGTTCGTGAATCCATCTTCTACAAACTCCCATACATCTTGGGAACCTAGAAGAACCTTCATTTGGATGCACTATATGTCATAATTTTCTTTTGTTAACTGGGATCCGAAGTTGGATGGCACTTGAGGAAGAGGTCATAGCTTAACCTATGCTCGATACCAGATGTTAATGTTGATAGGAAGAGGGAATAGAGATATGAAACAGAGGAAGAGTAGGACAAGGTTCAATCTTCTATATTTCTCTCAATAAAAAACTCTTTACAAATTTCAGAAACTCCCTTTCTTCTCTCATGACTCAACATATGGGGTTTATATAGTCCCCAAAGATACATTATATTAATTGTATTCAAGATGAACCATTCTTTTTCAAGAAACCCTTTCAAGAACCAATAACCAATTTGACTTATCCTTCTATAGTCTTTTAATCTATTTTTTCTTCTTGATGTAATAAATCTCTCTCTTGATGCAATGAACCTCTTTTGATGAAATGAACCTCATTATGATACTTGAACAAGTTTAATTCCAACACTGCTGCGGTTTTGAAAATAAGCACTCCTAACTGGCCTCCCCAAACTATACCCATAAACTTACCTTGCCGAGTCCGGTGCACCTTACTCACTTCTTTACTTTGAGCTTGAGCCTGTCCTGCCCTCCCTTTTGACTCCTATTCTCTGACTGCTGATTCACTGCTGATTCAGATCTTTGCTTTACTATATCTCAGACCTAATCTCCTGTCTCTGATTCTGAAGGGTATAAGAGTACAGGTATGCTCTAGTGCACCCACTAATGAGAACAAACCCACCCACTCCAGAAGAATAGACTGGAGCTACTGCTTCCAAGACTTAATCCACCGGAATCTACCCATTGATAAGCGGAGTTGAACCACACAGCTTCCTTTCCTGACTAAGGCTAAACAGGCACATAAAGAGATTCGATTCTCAAGGGCATCCAAGAGGAAACCCAACAGGTAAGCCCACTTCTTATGCTGCGGATTTGATTGACTCTTCCCAACCCCGCCCAGCCAGTGCTGTACCATCTTCTTTCCCTGGCTACTTTCTTGCCTGAACCGATACGAGTTGTGGTCGGCAAAGGAACACAGGCGCAAGGCAGAGGTCGGTCTAAAAGGGCTTAGCGGTCTTCCACTCTTTCTTACATTAGATTAGAGCAGAAACGGAGACTCGTCTTATACTATTGGTCTCTAAAGGGTGTTCCACTAAGACAAGGGAAAGGGAGCAGCCATGTGTTCTCAACTCCCAAGTAACAATTAACCCGAAAGATCAGAATGCTTGGCTTCAGCTCGGCACGATGGATGTAGTAGGTAACTAACTCAACCCTGTGCTCCAAGGTAACTAACCCACCCTGTCCTGTCCCTGTGCTCTTAACCAGAGAAGAAAAGAAGGTAACTAACCAGAAGAGGGTAACTGCGCTATCCAAAGTAATAATTCATAATGGTTAGGGTGGATCTAGTTGTCAGTGCAGAACTTCAAGTAAAGCAAGCGAGTGGAATCAGACAGGAGAGTTGCATCCGGTAGTTTATTCCGTATTAAGATAAAGATTAGAAAGAATGTAGAGTAGTTGACAGGCAGTGGTGTTTTCATTCTTTTTAGTAGTGGCCTAAGCCTGTCTCACCTGTCTCTTAAACTGGTACTAGTGCCAACGGGAATGCAACTGCCACTAGTAGAGAGTAGAACCGCTGTAAACAATACTTACCTTACCAACTCGGGCCGCGGATTAGAATGAAAGCACTGCTAAAAGGAATGGAACTGTGACGAACAGGAATCGACTACTGCCCCGAGCCCACTAACTTCTAAAAGTGGAGCTAGCTTATAAGAATAGGGCTAAGGAAGCAGGAAATCAGCTATTAGCGGCTACAACTGCTACTAACAAGAGTGCAACAGGGAAACACATAAGAATACAGATATGATCCAGCAATAAGGGAATAGAACCAAACAAACTCCTAACTTTGAGCGTCAGTCCGATAACAACTTGGAACTAGGGCTTTCAATAACGCTTCTCATACTTATGCTGCATAACTTACCTACATACGTAAGCTTTAACTACGGCTATTGGAATGCGACTACCGTCTCCAATACTTTAGCTTACTATCATCAGATCGAAACACTACCAAATAAGACGGTGGACCAGACCAGGGAATCGAAACACTGGTGTAGGATGCTAAGAGACATAATCATCATGGAACTACTGATACCGGGAAATAAGCGGATGCTAGGCAGGGGTCGAGCCTACTAACTACAGGGTGGAACTGGGGCATACGAGAATGATATGCTACCTAAACTAACAGGAATAGAACCTGGGAGTCAAAGGATGCGCTACCCATACAATCAACAATCACGAAACTAAGAAAAGGAATGTAACTGCCAACTATCAGATTGAAGCACAGAACCCGGGCTTTCGCACGTAACTATTGTATATATAGGGCATTCCACTGTTGTGGGGCTAACAGGAATAGAAACACTGCCGAAAAGACTTCGCCTAGTACTTCCATTCCAAGCCTAGTTGTGGTCCTTCTGTTCCTCAGGCTTTGAATTCTGTACATGCACCGGATCATACCATACCTTAGCACCGGATCGCATACCCTACCCGTTCGACTATTCATAGCATAACCTACTCTATTTATTCTACTTAAGAGGAATTAAGTTAATAACTAAGAGAATTGCAGAAGTAGTAAGTAACACAAAATGATGAGAATAATTATGAGTATTAGCTTGATAGATAGGATAGTAAGGCTCCGGATCAGTGAAGGAAGCATAAGAAGCCCTTGATACAACCCCAGCACCAACCTCATCCGGATTAAAGTTAAGTAAGCACTGCCCTTAACATAAAGTAAGCCATTGACTATTTATTCGGTTTAGCCAAGAACAGAACATCTCTCGACAGAAGTAAGCGTTAGCGCCTGCACCCGTACAGCATCTGATCGAGTATACTTTCCTGCTCCAGCATATTCTATTGCTCCAGGTGAATTCATATGCTTAGATTCCATTGTTCCAGGCTAACTGTAACTCGTTTAGTTTTAAATATCATTTTGAGTTTTTGTTTTCAATTGCATTCTCTATTTGCAGGGACAGGTGAGGGAGGTCTATTCTAACTTTAGAGTGGCATTCCCCTTAGGGAAAGGTTAAAAGGCCTATTACCTTATTATCTATTCGATTATTCTAGCAGACCTAGCTCAGCACTCTGGTCTAGTGAAGCGTTAGCAACATTTGATTTAGATTAGATCTTTTTTCTCCAGCTTCTTCAACACCCTTATCTTTTTTGTCCCTGCCTAAGCCTGCTTAAGCTTGTTGATTGGTCCGCTTACCGCTTTTAACCGGCGGATTCTCTCGTTGATGAAACTCGAACAGAAAAGAAGGAGATGATCTTATAGATGCAACTCGAACTCCTGCATTTGAAAAGGGAGTCGATTCGGCTTACGGAACTCTACGAGCGGGAGAGGGAAAAGAAGTGGAGAAACACTTGTTCCAGAGTTGTAAGCACGCATGTAAGTCTAGACCGCATAAAGGGAAGCAGGTCGTTTAAGCTATGTTCAAGGTTTGCCTAAATAGAAAGACTCATTGATACTCGGAAATAGTCCTGACAACGCGTTTTGCCGTATAACGTAGGACATAGACCTCCATCACTTGTACCTTCATCTCTCGAGTCGATAATACCGATCTCTTATCCGACCTGATTATACTGATCCTGAATCTGATCCCTATACTTATCTCGGCGCTAACACTGATGAAACTCTAACTTATATTGATGAACCAACACAATCATAACCAAAAGAGACTTAAACTTAGTACTCGCACAATAACTCCACTACTTTGAGCTTCTGCTAACGACTTAACCGCTTAACCATTACTTGGTTGGGTTGGGCATTGGCATTCGGCTTACTTATTCCTTACAAGATTGGAAATAACAACTTATTCTTCTGTTGGGCCTATACCTACTCCTGCTGAAGTACTTACCGCTTCCTTGCCAATGGTTTCTTATGCCCAGACTGAACGAACCTTGACTTGCGCCTCGAACAACTATTGGACCCGGCTACAAGCTACCTATCACCGAAGAAAACAGTAAAGGAATCTTTGCGGTCAGGTTAACAACTCTGGATCCTTCTTTATTGCACAGAGAGCTCCCGTCCCGAGAAGAGAACTCCCTAAGCGGAACTGCGGATTTGAGGAATGGAGTACTAGGTGGGAGCTACAAGCAACTACTACAAATTATTCTATTTGAACTAGGAATTGACACAAGAACAGTGACTGATCATTCCCTACTATCCGTTAGCGCTTCAAAGCCAATGGTTTATCCGTCAAAAGTACTTAGCGGACTCAACACCTAGATTTAGAGTCCATCTGATTTTCACGCAGAAGGCATAAGCTCCGGATTGCAGTGCAGGAAAAGAGATAGTAAAGGGGTACAATAAGGCCCGAGTAGCAACAATCTTTTTTGGTGCTATTACTCTTGGGTCGGGTAAAAATCTAGTAGTGGGGTCTAGTTCGAGTGATTGTTTCATCCTCTTCTCTTCTCTTCGGAGTCGGAGATTTCACGGAAACTGTCCAGTCTGCTGCTGATGATCTGTATTTCGTCGACAACACAAGCACTGACAAATAGAAGAATGGAATGGAATCTGACCCGGCTGACTTTAGCCAACACCTTGATGCTGCTCACTCCTATACTGACTTAGAGCCAAGAAAATATCCATCTCTACACCACTACTTTAAGGGGTTAATAGATCAGGTATTGGAACGGAGACTGGGCATTCTCGTCTACACACCTTATAAATAAGAAAACTACTCCAAAGTACTAAAAAAGTCATAAGTAAGTGAGGGTAAAAGACTAAGTAGTACAACTCATAGCACAGAGGTTTATAGTGACACCTCCCGATTCATATTCCATTTTTGCAAGGATACCGGGCATAGCTATAAGGCATTGACATCACAGGAACAGGACTAGTGCTAATCGGAGTCAAACTGTAAACTAGTCATCTTCCTTATGGGTAGAATCTGTAAGAATGCAAACAAACCCACAAGTAGTCTTGCGTTAGTGCTTACTGCTTATGTCTTCGTGGAACCAAACTGCAAATTTACATTTTCTATCCACTGATCTCCGGATCCTCACTAGCTAGTCAAAGAAACCAACGACTACTTTGGAACTAGATAAAGGGAATCCACTTTTAAAAATGGAAATGAGAGAATAAAAACTTGATATTATTGATAAATGTATCATCTATTTATACAGGGATGAGGAAATATTTTCCTCAACTAATGAAGATTTCCCTTAACTAATGAACGAGATTTACTCGTTCAGTTATAGATTTGGCGGTAGACTTAGTCAAAAGATTTTCCTCAACTAATGAGGATTTTCCTCAACTAATGAACGAGATTGGCTCGTTCAGTTATAGAGTTGGCGATAGACTTAGTCAGCTAACATGCCCCCGCAAGATCGAGCTTCTGTCAAGGATGTTGTTCTTGGACCGATGCAATAAAAAGGGTTTGTGAGCTAAAGACTTTGTGAGGGAGTCAGCAAGTTGATCAGCCGTGTGAACATGAGAAACACGAAGCTGGTAACGAGCAACTTGATCCTACATAAAATGAAAGTCGATAGCCACATGCTTCATGCGAGAGTGAAAAACCGGGTTCGCACAGAGGTAAGTTGCACCAAGGTTATCACAATAAATAGTAGAAGAAGAAACGTGAAGCTCCTTAAGCAAGTTGGAGATCCAAATAAGTTCAGCAGCAGCAGCAGCTATAGCTCGATATTCAGCTTCAGTCGTAGACCTGGCAACTGTCTTTTGTTTCTTAGAACTCCAGCTGATCGGATTAACACCAAGAAAAACAATATAGCCAGATGTGGAGATTCGATCGTCAACATTGCCGGCCCAATCAGCATCAGCAAAGACATGAAGCTGAGAGGGAGAATGTTTGCGAAGAAAAATACCATGATCAATAGTCCCTTTAAGATAACGCAAAACGCGTTTGATGATCAATGGAGAGCAGATGGCCGATGCATGAACTGAGACAGTTTATTAACTGCAAAGGAAATATCCGGGCGAGTAAGGGCGAGATATTGTAGGGAGCCAACTACTTGTCGAAACTGAGTAAGGTCCGTAGCAGGACTACCATCACATAACTTTAGTGATTCACTAGAGGATAGAGGAGTGGCAACCTCTTTTGCATCCTGCATAGCCGTCTTGAATAGCAAATCAAAAATATACTTTCTCTGTGAGAGAAAGAGACCAGAAGACGTAGATGTAGCCTCGACTCCGAGAAAATAATTTAGGTGACCAAGATCTTTAAGAAAGAATCGGTCGGCCAATTGCTGAATAAATGCTTGAACCGCCATAGAGTTATCACCGGTAATAATAATATCGTCCACATAAACCAGAAGATAGATAGTAAACCCATGTTGGTGGCGTAGAAAAAGAGAGACATCAGATTTAGAGTTAATGAAGCCAACCGAAGACAAGTAGAGACCAAGCTTAGTATACCAGGCTCGTGGAGCCTGACGAAGGCCATAAATGGCTTTTCGTAATTTGCAGACATGCCGGGGATACTGAGGATGTATAAAACCTGGAGGCTGTTGCATAAAAACGTCTTCAGTAAGTGTTCCTTGCAAAAAGACATTGTTAACATCGAGTTGGCGTAAGCACCAGTCATTGGAGACGACCAAACTCAGGATAAGCCGAATGGTAGAGGTTTGACGACAGGACTAAATGTCTCAGTGTAGTCAAGACCAGGACGTTGATGAAAACCTTTAGCCATAAGTCGAGCTTTATAGCGAGCAATCGAGCCATCAGGGTTTCGCTTAATGCGATAGACCCACTTACACCCTATAATGTTTTGCGTGGGGTGAGAGGGGGTGAGAGTCCATGTACCATTACGAAGAAGTGCATCATACTCGTCACTCATGGTCAGACGCGGTGAGAATTTTGGGCTTGAGTAAAAGATGATGGTTCAGTATAGGCTAGAGAAGAGTTGGTGCTGACATGTAAATTAAGAACTTGACGGGGTTTAAAGATACCACTTTTGGAGCGGGTTTGCATTGGATGGCTTGAGACGATAGGAGTAGTAGAGGGTAAGGATTGAGGGTGATCACTAGTGGAGGTGGACGCAGGGACTACAGAGGAACCAGGACAAGGTGAGGACAGAGGCATTGGCTCTGGAGGAGAGGAAGAAGCCAGAGAAGAAGACGAAGGAGGACTGTGCGGAATAGAAATAACAAGAGAGTGTCGATCTTGTAGAGGCACGGGGGAGGAGGAAGATGTATTAGAGGAACTCAATGGGATGACACAATGACCTTGATCTCGAAAGGGAAAGACAGACTCCACAAAAGAGACATGTCTGGAGACAAATACCTTAGCAGATAGAGGATCATAACACCGAAAAGTATTATGTTCAAGAGAATATCCGATGAAAATACAAGGACGAGATCGAGGCTGTAGTTTATGAGAATTGTAGGGGCGTAACCAAGGATAACACAAACAGCCAAAAACTTTTAATGTGTGTAGGTTAGGGCATTTTTGAAATCGCTTTTCAAATGGTGACTGATATGAAGAACTGGAGTGGGCATACGATTAATGAGGTACACAGCAGTTTGAAAGGCGACAGACCAAAAGGCAGAAGGCATAGATGCATGATGAAGCAGAGTTATACCAGTTTCAACAACATGATGATATTTACGTTCGGCATAACCAACCAGTTGAGGAGTATACGGAGGTGACTTAATATGTTGAATACCACAAGTAGATAGATAAGATGCAAGAGCTTGATATTCACCTCCGCCATCAGAATAGATGGTTTTAATAGTAGTTTGAAAATAGTTCTCAACTAAGTTCTTAAATTTAGAGAATACAACAACGACATCAGATTTTTGACGAAGAGGATAGAACCATGTATACTTCAAAAATAATCTAAGACAACATAGAATCTAAACTTGTCAAAGGAAACAACCGATGCAAGACCCCAAACATCAGTATAAATAACCTCAAACGGCTTAGAGCAAGAAAGAGAGGAAGTACTAAAAGGTAATTGATGACTTTTATTACTAAGACAGGCATTACAGTGAGTAAGAACATTGCTGGATTTAAAAACAGGAATAGAATAACGAGAAAGCAATTTTTGTTGAATAGAGTTTGAGGGATGACCAAGACGACGATGCCATATATCGACTGGAGCTGCAGTGGAAGTGTTTGCTGTGGGCTGGGTGAGAAACACGGTAGACGGCCATTCGTAGATGTTGTCTTTATTCGGGCCGCGAACTAGAGATGCCCCCGTGCTCAAGTCCTTAACAAGAAAATAATCAGGAAAGAACTCAATAGAAGTATGATTTTGTTGACAAAATTGAGAGACAGAAATAAGATTTCTCTTGATGTGAGGGGCACACAAAACATTATGAAGTGTAAAAGAAGAGTCGTTAGAATGTAATGTCTTAGAACCAACATGAGTAATAGGGATTCGATTACCATCACCAACGATGACGTCTTCATGGCCGCCATAGCCATTATGGAGTGATAAATTCTGGAGGTCAGAGGTGATATGGTGGGAAGCGCCAGAATCCACAATCCAGTTAGACGGACCTTCAGAAGAAGCAGTCAGGATATTTGCTTGAGGCCAAGTAGATGGTGCTGGAAGACGCGATCGACAAACTTTGGCAGTGTGACCGATTTTGTCACACAATTGACAGACAACTGGTTGCAGAGACATAGGTGGGGGGCGACGAGGTGAAAAGAAAACATTTAGACGAGAATTGACGGACAAAGGATATGGAGGAAGAAGTGATGGATGAAAACTCATAGTAGTGGGAGGTTGGGTGACTATACCTTTTGAAGTATTGTTGTGGTATTTACGGCTGGGCTTTTTGAGTTTTTGGGTGAACTGAGCTATTATGGAAGGTTCTGACAAAGGTCCCGATAGCTTGGTGTCACGCTTTAAGTAAGCTTCATAATCCGTGAGCTTGTCATAAAGTTCTTCAAAGAGGATAGGAGAGTCACGCGCCCGAAGAGCAGCAGTAAGTTCTTTGTACTCAGGATTTAAGCCATTGAGCGTGTGAACCAGTATCTCTTCATCAGTAAGAAGATGACCTATCAAAGCCAGGTCATCGATAATGACTTTGATATTTTGTAAGTAATCAACAATACAACTTCCCTCTTGCTTGAGAGTCATAAGATTGGAGAGTAGTCCAAGCATGCGAGTCCGAGAGCGGTTCACTGTTAGTCAGAATTGTTCCATGCTTCCGCAGGTACAGAGGTCACAAGGAGCGATGGATCCAGCAACAGAGGCCTGAATGGCCTAGAGAATTAGTCGATCCTGCCAAACCCATAACTTATAGGCAGAATTGGGTACTGGGCTAGGGTCTCCTGGGACATGAATCATGACTGGTGGACAACTAAGAGAACCGTCAACATAACTCAATAAATCATAACCAAACAAGAAGTTAGAGAATTGAGCACGCTAAGAGGCATAATTGCCATTTTTAGATAACTTAAAGGGGATTAAAGATGCAGCATTGATAGAAATAAGATCGGACGATGAAACAGAATTATTAGTAGGAAAAAGAGTAGGAACATCAGAAGTGGATGAGAAAGACATTAGGAAATCACAAAAGCCATTGCACAGAGTTGAGAACAGTAACATAACTGGTGACCAAGAAAAAGAAAAGTAGAAAAGAAAAATAAAAGCAATTAATGGCTATAAAGTTGTACGTAGTAGCATAGATCAGAAGGTGGCTAACAAAACTGAACTAAACAGAATAGTGTAGAAAACACCTGGTAGATACGGGAGTGAGTGGCGAATGAGAATATCCAATGGTAGTCCAATAGGTACAGGTGCAGATGGGAATCACGCCTTCTGTTGGAATACAAGCAGAAAGGGCGAGAACGGTGGTAGCGACGTCGGCACACGAGGAGAAGCGCTCTGCGAGAGCTATAAACTGTGGATCGAGCTGCGGTGATAGTAGATTTGAAAGATCCAGCAAGTAGTGTTGCCTCGGTAATGAGGTAGCAGTAGAGGAGGCAACATGTAATGGCAACTATTTTTCTATCGTTTGACAGAGAGAATAATTTCTCTTATGGCTCTGATACCATGTTAGAAATGGAAATGAGAGAATAAAAACTTGATATTATTGATAAATGTATCATCTATTTATACAGGGATGAGGAAAGATTTTTCTCAACTAATGAAGATTTCCCTCAACTAATGAACGAGATTTACTCGTTTAGTTACAGATTTGGCGGTAGACTTAGTCAAAAGATTTCCCTCAACTAATGAGGATTTCCCTCAACTAATGAACAAGATTGGCTCGTTCGGTTATAGAGTTGGCGGTAGACTTAGTCAGCTAACATCCACCACACCAGGGGTCAATAAGTGACTGCAACTCGGAACTATGAGAATGGAACAAGTGAGTAATGATCGTTACTATGCTAACAAGCTAAACAAAGGCATAGCTATGGAAGCTACAACTGAAGAACGTAAGCCAAGAGTGTAAGACCTACAATCGAGCTATACATACTGAAATCGAGGGGAGATACGCTGAGATAGCGGAGAGGTAGGTTGAAACCATAGAGAGGCGGCCAAGCAACTGACGAGTAAGGATATCGGGCTGAGAGGATACATCGGATAGGCAACTCGGAACTAGGCTCTAAATATATCGCTACAAACTAGTAACAGGTAATCCAACTAGGCTCTAAACTAGTAACAGGTAATCCAACTACAAACTATTAGCCTGTCGAAATAACAAGAGAGGAACCAGGACAAGGTGAGGATAGAGGCATTGGCTCTGGAGGAGAGGAAGAAGCCGGAGAAGAAGACGAAGGAGGAATGTGCGGAATCGAAATAACAAGAGAGTGTGGATCTTGTAGAGGCATGGGGGAGGAGGAAGATGTATTAGAGGAACTCAATGGGATGGCACAATGACCTTGATCTCGAAAGGGAAAGATAGACTCCACAAAAGTGACATGTCTGGAGACAAATACCTTAGCAGATAGAGGATCATAACACCGAAAAGTATTATGTTCAAGAGAATATCCGATGAAAATACAAGGACGAGATCGAGGCTGCAGTTTATGAGAATTGTAGGGCGTAACCAAGGATAACATACAGCCAAAAACTTTTAATGTGTGTAGGTTAGGGCATTTTTGAAATAGCTTTTCAAATGGTGACTGATACTGAAGAACTGGAGTGGGCATACGATTAATGAGGTACACCGCAGTTTGAAAGGCGACAGACCAAAAGGCAGAAGGCATAGATGCTTGATGAAGCAGAGTTAGACCAGTTTCAACAACATGACGATGTTTACGTTCTAACCAACCGATTGAGGAGTATATAGAGGTGACTTAATATGTTGAATACCACAAGTAGATAGATAAGATGCAAGAGCTTGATATTCACCTCCGCCATCAGAATAGATGGTTTTAATAGTAGTTTGAAAATAGTTCTCAACTAAGTTCTTAAATTTAGAGAATACAACAACGACATCAGATTTTTGACGAAGAGGATAGAACCATGTATACTTCGTAAAATAATCTACGAAGACAACATAGAATCTAAACTTGTCAAAGGAAACAACCGATGCAGGACCCCAAACATCAGTATAAATAACCTCAAACGGCTTAGAGCAAGAAAGAGAGGAAGTACTAAAAGGTAATTGATAACTTTTATTACTAAGACAGGCATTACAGTGAGTAAGAATATTGTTGGATTTAAAAACAGGAATAGAATAACGAGAAAGCAATTTTTGTTGAATAGAGTTTGAGGGATGACCAAGACGACGATGCCATATATCAACTGGAGCTGCAGTGGAAGTGTTTGCTGTGGGCTGGGTGAGAAATACGGTAGACGGCCATTCGTAGATGTTGTCTTTATTCGGGCCGCGAACTAGAGATGCCCCCGTGCTCAAGTCCTTAACAAGAAAATAATCAGGAAAGAACTCAATAGAAGTATGATTTTGTTGACAAAATTGAGAGACAGAAATAAGATTTCTCTTAATGTGAGGGGCACACAAAACATTATGAAGTGTAAAAGAAGAATCGTTAGAATGTAATGTCTTAGAACCAACATGAGTAATAGGGACTCGATTACCATCACCAACGATGACGTCTTCATGGCCGCCATAGCCATTACAGAGTGATAAATTCTGGAGGTCAGAGGTGATATGGTGGGAAGTGCCAGAATCCACAATCCAGTTAGACGGACCTTCAGAAGAAGCAGTCAGGATATTTGCTTGAGGCCAAGTAGATGGTGCTAGAAGACGCGATCAACAAACTTTGGCAGTGTGACCGATTTTGTCACATAATTGACAGACAACTGGTTGCAGAGACATAGGTGGGTGGCGACGAGGTGAAAAGGAAACATTTGGACGAGAATTGACGGACGAAGGATATGGAGGAAGAAGTGATGGATGAAAACTCATAGTAGTGGGAGGTTGGGTGACTACACCTTTTGAAGTATTGTTGTGGTATTTACGGCTGGGCTTTTTGAGTTTTTGGGTGAACTGAGCTGTGATGGGAGGTTCTGACAAAGGTCCCGATAGCTTGGTATCACGCTTTAAGTAAGCTTCATAATCCATCAGCTTGTCATAAAGTTCTTCAAAGAGGATAGGAGAGTCACGCGCCCGAAGAGCAGCAGTAAGTTCTTTGTACTCAGGATTTAAGCCATTGAGCGTGTGAACCAGTATCTCTTCATCAGTAAGACGATGACCTATCAAAGCCAGGTCATCGATAATGACTTTGATATTTGTAAGTAATCAGCAATACAACTTCCCTCTTGCTTGAGAGTCATAAGATTGGAGAGTAGTCCAAGCATGCGAGTCCGAGAGCGGTTCGCCAGTAGTTCAGAATTGTTCCATGCTTCCGCAGCAGTGGTACAGGAGGTCACAAGCGGAGCGATGGATCCAACAACAGAGACCTGAATGGCTTGGAGAATTAGTCGATCCTGCCGAAGCCATAACTTGTAGGCAGAATTGGGTACTGGGCTAGGGTCTCCTGGGACATGAATCATGGCTGGTGGACAACTGAGTAAACCGTCAACATAACCCAATAAATCATAACCAAACAAGAGATTAAAGAATTGAGCACGCCAAGAGGCATAATTGCCATTTTTAGATAACTTAAAGGGGATTAAAGATGCAGCATTAATGGAAATAAGACCGGACGATGAAACAGAATTATTAGTAGGAAAAAGAGTAGGAACATCAGAAGTGGATGAGAAAGACATTAGGAAATCACAAAAGCCGTTGCACAGAGTTGAGAACAGTAACACAACTGGTGACCAAGAAAAAGAAAAGAAGAAAAGAAAAAGAAAAGCAATTAATGGCTATTTGTAGGTAGTAGCATAGATCAGAAGGTGGCTAACAAAACTGAACTGAACAAAATAGTGTAGAAAACACCTGGTAGATACGGGAGTGAGTAGCGAATGAGAATATCCAACGGTAGTCTAATAGGTACAGGTGCAGCCGCAGATGGGAATCCGACTACCTTACTGTTGGAATACGATAACCGAAAGGGCGAGAACGGTGGTAGCGACGGCACACGAGGAGAAGCACTCTGCAGAGCTAGAAAGCTGGATCTGGAGTGTTTGTAGGTGATAGTTGATTTGAAAGATCCAGCAAGTAGTGTTGCCTCGGCAATGAAGTAACAGTAGAGGAGGCAGCATGTAATGGCAACTATTTTTCTGTCGTTTGACAGAGAGAATAATTTCTCTTATGGCTCTGATACCATGTTAGAAATGGAAATGAGAGAATAAAAGCTTGATATTATTGATAAATGCATCGTCTATTTATACAGGGATGAGGAAAGATTTTCCTCAACTAATGAACGAGATTGCCTCGTTCAGTTATAGAGTTGGCGGTAGACTTAGTCAGTTAACAAGTAGGAGAATCAAAGACCGAGGACAGAGCCTTAGATCGAGCAACAATGGACTTAGCGAGGTGGATTTCAGGCTGAAAGAAAAGGTAGCGAGAACGGGACCGGGCTAACTCTTGCTTTACTTTACTTACTACTAGACTCGCCTGTAGCTCATACCTTTCACTATGCCCTCATCGCTTCTTAAACTTCCTATTTGCATTCTTTAGTTCGGATCCGCCCGCTACTTACTTACATTCTGGATTTCACCACTATACTCTTATCACTTATATTAATACAATGTGTTTGGCATATGGTAATTCCAATTGTTTTATTGGAGTCATTAAGGGTAAGCCTAACAATGGAACTAAAGTAAGGAAAGGCTAATAGCTATTAAAGTCAGACTTATAGCCAGGGGGTAAAGGTCAAGTACCAATAGAGCCGGGTGTTTGGGGAGGAGGGCTGATTCAATCTCTAGGCGACTACTCGCATAGGGTATGGGACTACTAGTGGAGGGTATGGTTGGTCGCATCTAGGTTATGGTGTGATCCAGATCTCCTCCAATAAGGAAGAATTATCAGTAGTGTTGCCAAGAATCCATACAAGGAATATACAATATGAAAAAAGAAGAAAAGAATAATAATAAATAATAACATAAGAAAATCATAATAATCAAAAGAGTGGAAAGCTATGATAAAAGAATAAGAATAACATAATCATAATAATAAAATAGAATAGAAGAATACTATATAAGAAAATAATAATAAAATAGAAAAAAGAATAATTCAATAAGAATGTAGGTTTGTATAAGAATAATATAATGTAGGTTTGTATAATCATAATATAATGTAGGAAAGTTATGATAAAAGATAAAAGAATAGAATTACGGTTTGTTGGAAATAAGAATAAAAATAGATAGGTTTGTGTTACTATATGAAAAAAGAATAACATAAGAATAAGAAAAAGATAGATATAGTAAATAATAAAATAATAATAAAATATCATATAGTAAATAAGAAAATCATAATCATAACATAATCATAATAATCATACTATATAATAACATAAAAGAATAAAATCATTATCATTCCGATTTGTTGGAAATTGAAATTATCATTCCGCTTGTTTGGTTTGAAAGATGAAAGGCAAAGACTCCAACTTAATGGAAGCTTTCTTTCTACTTTCACTGAATATACCTTTACTCATTTTGGCATCACATCAGCCACTCGATTCGTGTGTCCTGGCTTCTACTCGATCCATATATCGAACTCAACCAAGAAGCCTTGTCACCTTGCTAGGGTTCTTTTCATTTAAATAGTGGTGTCTATGTTATCTGGACTATATTATGATTTCGAGCGGAAGGAAGAGCTTGCGGTTCATTACACCAAAGGCTTTCGTGAACTATTGAAGCTATCGAGAGTACCATACCAAATGCGACGGTGACGAAGGTTAGGTTACCCACTTTCGGACGCGAGCCGCCTTATTGCACCACCAGAACGAGTCTAAGGTTACGGCGTCGCCAACTTTGATAGGCATCGCTTTGCAAGCAAATGGAGATATCCTCGCGTGCTTCTTCTTTCTCGGATTCCCCTTCCCTCGTTCTATCGTCCTAAACCGGCCGTATGGAGTATTTTAAAGTGGTAAGGCATCGATTTTGGTACCGCATGTAATGCAAAGGTTCGAATCCTTTTACTCCAGATTATGAACACCGATCCGGATTATATCCCGATGATGACTATAGGGAAGCGGTATCGCACTGAACCCAACTTTTACTTTAGCCTACTTTGCTAAGATAAGAGAGAGAAGGGAAAGACAGACGGCAGAAAGCAATCCTTCCAACCAGCCAACCCGCGGAGTTTAAAACTTACTTACTTCTCGGTTAGGTTCTTCCATCAGGCAAGGCGTAGATGATTTGTAAGTCCGTTTTTTTATGGAAAAGCGTGCCCTATCACTTAAAGACCCCGACCCACGAGCAGTGCGATAAACCGAGTCGAGCCTTTCAATAGTGCATCGTATGTAGTAGTAGCGAGCAGTTCCTTCCCAGATCGAGAAGCTTAAGCCCCCCGCCGAATAGAAGCGCGCCTTGCCTTTTGAGTTTTGCCTCCTTATCCACTACGGGTGAAGTTCATCTCTTCGATCCACAAAATTGCACCTTCCCTAAAGCTTTGCCAAGCTACTTCCAATCGCCATGGGTCTCTCCCTATCGGGTCCTAAACCTCCGGAACTCCTTCGGGCTAGAGATATGGATCCACAAGCTACTCCCTCTGCCTTAACTATCAAAGGGTTAGGGCAATCATCTTTTGGATCATGGCTCGTAATCCGTGATCCACGACCACCCTTGACAATCGAGCTTGCCTAAGGACGTATAAGATCCACAAGTATAGGATTTCGATCCGATCCGAACAGAATTTCTCCCGCCACGCTTTTAGGGTGGTAATTTCTTGCTTGGTCGAACCCTTGCCAAGGTACGAGCAGCCATAGCATCCGGGCCGAGGCCTACTACAATTAGCATAGTTCTTTAAGGGCGGACTTTGGAGAGTACCGCAACTATCGCTTGATGATTCTTATCTTGCTTGTCATTATCTGGTATCTGTCTTTAATCGTATTCTTTGTGGCTCGATGGAGTCCTCCTCCGGGGTCCTTGAATATTCTAAGGTTCGATTGTCCACAAAAACCAGCTAAGTGTTTTTTCCTTCCTCCGAGGTAGGTAAGGCAACAAGTTTCCAAAGTCAAAACTAACAGGCATTAGTAGCATGTCCATGGTACCCATGGAATCAACTGTATGTCTTTGGGTTAAAGTTCGGGGTGTAGTGAAAGAGAGCAAGTAGCTTACGTTCGAACAGGCAAGTATACCTAGGAAATGGAGATGGGGATCCCTTTTGATTTAGCGGAAGCAACAGCTAGGGCTAGGCCTCAAGTAAAGTTGAAAAAGTACCTAAGTGGTTTGAAAAAGTACCTAAGTGGTTACATCGGGGAGGTTCCTTCACTCACCGGTGGGTAAAGGCGTAGTAAGGAATAAGTTTGGTTTATCGGGCCTAGGAACGACCATAGGTAGGGCGAGCTTTTGCCTAGGTTTTCGCTTGTGTTTAATCCGTGTCGTGCTTGTATTAATTGCATAAGTCATTGCGTTTTGGCGGTGGAGAAGTGAACAGTGTTTTAGTTGTGCAAAGCGTTGTTGACACGACTCAATTCACAACTTGAACTCGCTTGGTGAAACTCCGGATCTTATGAATTAGGTGGAGTACCAAGACATAGGGGTTGGCCAAGGCGTTTAGTACCAAATATACTTGAATTGCTCAGAAAGTTTAAAGGCAAGACAGATAAGGAAAACATAAAAGCTTCTCAAACCGTAGTAGGAATTGATCAATCGCTATCAATTCAAGGAGGCGATACATTTTCATGGGAACGATAACCTTTTCTCGCTAGTAGCGGACTGGCGCATCCTTGCTACATCATCGATCGCCTTACTATACCCTCTCCGGCCGACACCATTGCTAGCATAGCACCACTACCAATCCATGCTTTCCGGTCTTAAAATCTATGCATTCGATTCCACAAATGAGTCTACCAATACTCTATAGCCAAGCCTGCCTCTCGACACATGTTCGAATGAAAAGTCACAGACGAGAACTCGAAATGGAGAATTGAGCAACAGGCGGCTTACTTTGCTTCATCTTAATCCGGTGCGCTACTCGACAATCCTGTCACTACTCATTTGTTTGTCTTCTTTATCTACATGATCCATGGTCTTTTATCTTACAATAGGGAATTGGACACTACCCTCAGACAAAAGGAACTCTCCACTAGTACTACGGAATCGAACTAACAACGGATTGCTACCCTCGCTTTAAGTCTACCATTGCTTTCTATCATTCTCGCCGCCACTGCTATCCTAACTTCACTGACTTACTTGTATCCTTGCTTCTTAGTTAAAGAATCCGAGGGTTATAACAACAAGAAAAGAATGGCATGAAATTGAGTAAGGTTGAGGCAACCACAAGTAAGGTTTGGACCGATCAATGCAATTCTGTATTTGGTTACTCCGCCTTGTAACAACGGGGGACATTATTAAGGAGTGTGCCAATCAGTTAAATTATGAATTCAGATAAGAGGTAGATAGCATAGTTAAAGGAGTAGAAGCAACAGTTAAATTATTTCCACATAGGAGCACAATTCTTATAATACCAAGTTGGTTTCTATTTCCTAATCAATATACCTAGTTCTCCGCGAGGAGAAAGTATCTATATGGGAGTGGTCAACTTAGCTGGGGAGTGTTAGCCTGGGGACCCGTAGTTAAAGAATGGACCGTTAAGACTAAGCGAAGGGAAGGACAGGTACAGCTACAAGAGTTAAGTAGACAAGTATGGCTTATTTACACTTCTTTTTCTAATAGATAGGTGGTTGATTCCAATACCAAGATAAAAGGCAGGCTTGCTTCCTGATCTCATACACTTAGATCCCGACAATAAGATCCATACATTCAACTAGGGCTTCACCGACGCGCTTTTCTCATTTCTTATTATACGAGAGCATATTGTCATTATTATACGAGAACATATTTATGGTAATAAGATAAGAGGAACCCGAGCACCCCAATCAACAGTTCTATTCCATTCCGGGTTTTGTAGAAGAAGACCTTGCATCAAAGGATACCTCGCACATAGCATCCGTACATCGCCATGCCTAGCCTAGTGATTAGTTCAAGTATTAGAAGCGTTAGTTGGATTTCTGATTTCTATCTTATAGTCTTTGTGGGTCGTTGGTGAAACAAAACCTTAGAGGCGGCTTCTATTCTAATAGTAGTGAGGATCTCTCGAAGGTGTAATAAGCAAATAATTCAAGGCCCAATACGCAATTTATCCAAATTCAGATTAGTTACCCAAGGTAGACAAACCTAAAGTAAGAATGACTAGTAGACCCGGGTAATAGTCAATTGTTCTTAGCCGGTAGTTCTTAAGTCTTATCGGTAGTAGCCACATTCTTAGAAGCGCCCGTCCTTATATTGTAGCCATTGATTCTATTCTCGATTCTTTATTGAATAGTTGTACCGTGTTATAGGGCTATATCCTTGTTGACATTAATGTAAGTCTCGTTAGTGGTGATCCCGGTTACCATGTTAAAACAAGGCGTCAATTCCTTATTGATGGATAAAGTATTAGCACCTTCACAATACTCTCTCGTCTTGTTGACCCTTTTTAATAGCTTCTGATCTATAGGAATCTGCTTCCATTTCTTCTTCCCTGAATAATTCCACTTGAAGAATGAATCAACTCACTACTCGGGGATGTATAAACCCATATTTTCTTTAAGCTATGTCTCATATGATCTTAGGCAAAATAAAATGACACACACACCCGCCTCAGATGCATTTTTGATTGATAACATAAGACCTGCTTTGCTTGTCCAAGATTTCACCGGGAACCGTAATTCCATCATCGATGAGCTGAATTCTTTATGAATGGGTGTGACCCCGGATCTGGTGTCCATTCCTATGCTAATAAATTCCATTGGGGTTGATCTGATACCCTGCCCACATGCCCATTCTTATAGTATAGTATAGTAGTCTCTCTCACTATGGTAGTGGTCTCATCCATTCTTACTTGTTTGTTTACTTCCTCTGATCCGGTGCCTACTCTTTGCCTACTTAGTGCAAATTCTTACTAAACAAAGGGCCACTCCATCTAAACAATGCTAGTAAGCTCAGCCATTCTATTCTCTAGACGCCCAATCGGTCTCTCCTTCTTTTTAGTATACCTTTCCCATGGGAGTGAGGTTCCTATAGTAGTTGTTGCCTACCTAGTCATATGTGTTTTCATTCTAATCTAATCTAATAAGTAGTAGTTCGCTTCTTTCCAGCGATAGTATAGTAGCCTTGTTAGTGGTAGTATTGATTTCATTCCGATGGTTTCATGTAGTAGCCCATGTTTCATTACAATAATATTAGTTAAGTGCATCGACCTAGGCTAGGCTAGGCAATGCAGTTCAACCTCTAAAGAATTCCAATAAGTAATGAATGCATTGGAGAGTAAGATAAAGCAATGTAAGTTTAAGAGCTGGTAGTGACATACTCATAGTTTAACAAGCATAATGGAATTAATGTTACATAAGTATAAGCCTAGAGGCAGGGCTAAGCTCATAAGCAAGAATACAAGTAAGTGAGGAAACAGAGACAGAAAGTAAGATATTTAGATAGTAAGGATAGCATCGAGACAAGGTAGTTAGAGGGAGTTTTCGTGGTGTTGGACTCAAACCTGTGAGCTCCGGGATTCAAATCACAAGCACAAGGATGGAGCCTAGCGCAATAAGCAAATGATGATGTAGGTAGTTAGATAGTGGATTAGCAGAATGGGAGGTGAGGAGAGGCGTGAGATACATGAGTTTGAAGAGTGAAAACAATGAGTAACGTGATCCACGAATTCAGCTAATGGGCAAGGAAGGCGAATCAAAGCCTAGGAGTTTCGGGACAATTAAGAAGAGTGAAATGAGTAGTAGAGTAAAAGGTGGGACTTCTAGTTGAAGGAAATGCTAATAGTTGAAAGAAATGATGTAAGTAGTAGGTGTAAGTCCTATGGTGATCTAAAGAATTCAAAGCACGAGTAGCACTTGGGAGCTCGGAGCAAGGCGTGTTATCAATGTGTCGAGTCTGTGATAGTTCCATTCTCTTATCTACTTACTATTCTTAGCCCTAGTCGCTCTATTGTTATTAGTCTACTCACCACGTTTAGTTCTGTGTTGCACCTATGAGGGCTTAGACTTTCCTTGTATTCCTCTATGTCACATGACAACAATGAAAAGAAAACAATCACTAGTGTAGTGCCCAAGTAAACCCCTAAAGGAGGAAATCCACTTAGTACAAATTACACTGAAAACAAACACCTGGAATCACAAACGACTAACGACTCGACTTATCTTAAGGGCACCATACCATCTTAATCTTATTCTTTTTCTAGTGTACTCATATTTCTTTTCTTTTCTCATATGGTATAGCGCAAGCAATTGTTTTTTAATTTAAACTAGTGATTGATAACAAGAATATAGAAATCCAATAATGAACCCGAGTCTTGCTTTGCCATCTTTTTAGGCTTAACACCTACCGACTAAGTCTCTCTTTCCTGCTTCTCTTTCTGAAACTAGGTCAGGTCTGCGGGTCTTACTACGCTGCCACCGACATGCTCACGTTGGCCCCTCAAAGCACCCACAGGATTGAGTCGATAATCACCTCTTGAACTCTTATTGGCCGCACTTGCATTATGCATCTCACCTTCGATTCCACCACCCCCGAACACATGTATTTGTCCCTGACATTCCTTTGTTTTAGTTGAACTAGGCAAGCAATTACTACTATCAGAAGAAAACTACTGTCGAGAAAAACCCAGCTCGGAAGTCCACCACTACCTCCAAGAATGAAAACGGAGCCAAAGAGTTAGACTCGTGCTGATGGGAATGAGACCAATAGGGGCAAGAATGCACCATAGGGCTAACAAACAACGGCCCGCTGCTGACTAAACCTCCTATCTTGGATCCTTTCACTCAATACTTTGGTTCTTTAGCTCTTGATCCCATATCTGTAGTTGTCCCCGCCCATGGGTTCCCATGTCTATTGTTAATAATAGTAAGGAGGATCGAGCATACCATAACCAAAAGAAAAGAGCGTAGCGGCCCAATCTCCAACTATAGAATAGAAGTACCAACCAATAGGGAATCCAACAGCTAGTAATAGTAAGGAAACCTTTTGCCAATTATGCGTATCAATCTATAATCTTCTTTCTTCTAGTAGGAGCCAACCTTTATTCAACAGTAGTCCAAGCCAAGCCCTACTTGTATTCCATTGATGTTTTATCATTATAATATTGATATGATAACAAAAATAAGTAAATGGATAAGTGGATTGTATTAATCCAGCCTAATGCCTTAAAAGCAGTGGAGCGGGCCTGGGATACAGTAAAATCATACTAGTAGTCGGGGTTGGTCAAGAAGTATTAAAGTTCAATAGCTAGTAGCTTCAGAGTGCACGGAGCGAGTTTCAACTAACGCAAGGTTCTAGTAGAGTCAAGGGGTATATAGATGGAGTTTCTCGGGCAAGTAATACTGCTAGTTGTTGGTAATAGCTTACACTTTTCTTTATGGGCATTGCAGGCCTAATTCAAGCATGGAAGGCATACATTACAGAGTTCCAGAAGCGAGTCAAGGACTCTAAGGGATAGGTAAAAGAATGCAAAAGAGCAAGTCGCAACAAGAAGGGCGCTAGTAGATACTATTGTTAGCGGAGTAGACTTGCTAGGTCATGGAGCACTAAGGCTTTGGTTTACCAAGTTCTATTCTTATTAATAGTATTCATATTCTTTATTGTGCCCCCCTGGGTTCTTTCTTAGAAGTAGTCGTTGGCTTCTCCCAGTTGTGAGCTATATCCTTGTTATCCGTAGCTCAATGCCCCAGAAAGAGTGCAAAAGAGTGGGAAAAAGCAGGAAAAGCTAGCCTAAAGAAAGGAAAAAGTGGAACGGCAGTGTTTTTTCCCTGGGAAACGAAAAAAATAGAATTAAAAATAGATCATCTATGAAGGAAAACAGGGTTGCTATGAAAAAATCTCGGGAAAACGTTCAATTCGAATTCCAAATAGATCATCTATGAAGGAAAATAACGAAGCTATTAAAAATCCCGGGAAAACGGAAAAAGATGATTTCCATGATGCTTGCCAGGAGGGAAAATTCCAATGCTACCTTTTTTCTCGGGGCCAAGGTTAGTATAATCTTACGCTAAGGAGTTCTCGTGAAGTTGAATTAGTTTCAGACCGGTAGTAGTGTAGTCTTTCAAACCGGAATGAGAATTCTTTTATTATATATTAAGTAGTCTTTCAAACCGTAATTCTATTTTCTTACTTAATCCAGTAGTAGATTTTCTATAAAAAAGTAGGCTTACTCTCTTTTCGGGCAATCGATAGGCTTACTCTCTTACTGGTTGTAGTTGATTCTGCGTTGCGATCTAGCACACCTGGATTAAGAATAATCATTAGACCATAGACTAGTAACACTGGAAAGAGTGGAACTACTGTCGGAAAGAATGATATAACTAACTACTAGACTCACAAGACTCTTTTTTGTATTTGTTATTATTGCCAATGTCTTTGCAGACTTAACGAAATAATAAAGTATATTGGGGCCCTAAGACATTGAAATAGTAAATAAAGAGTGGAGAAGCGCCCCCTACTCCATGCTACCTTTCTTTCAACTGTTTCTTCGAGACGAACAGCATCTTCTTTACGACTAGGGGAGTTTCTCATTCACTTAGCGCTACAGAAGGAATTGATGTATATCATCTAGTACCAGTAGTTGTGTACTTCCTCGAATTCTGTGATTTGTAATACAATACGAGTAGATTAAACCTACCTTTCTCTTTGGGTTAACCACTTCCATATTAAGGCAGTGAAACAATCACTTGCATTGCTACACACAAGCACAATAAGCCTAAGGTGTAACACCACCCTGCTTCAAATATGGAAATAGAAGTAACCAACCTTGTAGATCAACTACAGTAGATAGAGAAACATCATTTCACAGCTCCTCCAGCATTTGAGAATCGAGTAACCCACCGTGGGCTCTTAACCAACCGTGTGCTCTTTCAACTATAAATACAGAATTCTAGAATGGAATGTAAGGGTATGATCTCATGCACTAGCACTACGGTGTTCCCCTTAAACCTTACCGACACAAGTAAAAAGACATTCAAATAGAGATAAATTCATCTTATTTATATAGGTAGTATCACACTCGAACTTATTCTTTTCTCTCTTTACCTACTCTGGATATACTAGATATTGCTCTTTCAACTCTTAACTTCACTCTACAAACTTACTTCTCACTGCTGGCGTAGCGTAACCCTCTTACTACTGGCTCTATAAATCAAATAATCGAACTAACACTAACATAACAAAGTCAATGAAAAGGCCCGCTTGCTGCTCTAATCTAACTCCTTTTCCTGCTTATTAATGACTCGACTCTCTTTCACTTGCGCCAACACCAAGATGTATCACTTCTTTTTCTACAGCTTCAGCTTCAGATCCACCTTTTTCTTATTTGCCTGCTCCGAGAGACTTTCCTTATTATGATCTTTCTCCTGTTAAAGTAAAGATACTGATCTCTTTTAGCCTCTTCTCTTCTTCTTATGATTCTAGGTCTTCCTTGCTGGCTTTACTCTTCTTCCATCAGGATTGGAATTATTCAATTGGTTATTGGTACTGTGGTAAGTAAACTCAATTCCTAAATGACTATTTGGCCGGCAAACTCTTAAGGAATAGCATCGTCATTGTCAAAAGAGGAATCGAGTAAGGGTTGTTGAGATACAGAATTTAGATATGGCATTGAATAACTAGAGAAAGGAATGCCATACTAGAGGTAAGAAGTAAGAAAGCAAGTTAGTACGGACAGGCTTGGAAGGCAGTGTTAAGGCATGAAAGATAGGCTCACTAGTATAGGGAAAGTCAAGCAAGGTTTTTAAGTAGGGAGCGAGAGACTAAATCCGGGAAGTAGGGATCGTAGGCGTAGACTTGAGGAAAGGGAAGTCAGAATGATATCGAGGATAGCTCACTTTAGCGCTACTTACGTTGCAGCTTGTCTGTCATCTCTAAGCTTGGCGAGGTAGGCGAGGTAGGCGAGGGAGTATAAATCTTATTGTATCCACTCAAGGTGTACGAGTTGCGTCTGTATAGTTGCATTCCCTCTGACTTTAGAGTAACGTTGCATTCGCTTTAGGTTAGGCTATTACCTTCGATTTGCTTATATTATTCCAGAGCAGACCTAGCTCATGACTCTGTATCTTTTACCTTCTAGCTAAATCAATTCTATTATTCTGGTTTACCCTCTTTCAAGTGCAATTCCAACTTCTTTTCTTAAAAAACTACAAATTGGATATTATATGTAAAGTTATATGTATTGAGAGAAAGAGAACTCGGTTGGCTAGAAGAAGCACTAGGTATGTTACTTTTTCTATAATACCTGGCACCCGACACCCGAAACTCGACTTAGAGCTACAGCACCAACCTATACCTTTCACTTGGAATTCTGATTTTGGATCTTCCAACCTAAGAATTAGGCTATAGGCTCTATATTGACATTAGTCTCCTTACTCTCAAGTTGCATTCCGTATTTTCATTCTTTAATTCGTTATTCCATTCAGAGCAAGAGAGGGTTCTAAAAATGGTAAGTAAGTCCGGGCCGTAGTTCTGTTAAGTAAGATTCCAAAAGATAGGGAAGCAGTGCCCGGAAAGTACAGTTCTGAGAAAGATTCCCTGTACGGGAAGTCAGAATCAAATAAGGGCTTTGAAGCTCGAGTTCCGGGTTCACTCATTTTGGTTTTTGTTTTCAATTCTGAAATTTCGGCTTTAGAGTTTCATACCTTGAAACAACACTCTCATTATTTCTTAATGTAAAAGCACTAGATTGGTTACTTATATCTATTAAACTAAGTGATACGATTTAAGTCTATGGGAGAATCTTCATCGGCTGGATCAAAAGTAGAAGCAAGATCCGTTAAGTATCTCTGTGTTGACGACTCTCTATCCGCTTTAACCTAATCGATAAGTGCTCTCAATCAGTTGTTCAACCAGGATCCGTATCTTAAACAGGATTTGAGGCGCTAAAGAGATTGCTTCGAAAGCTATCGAAAATACCTTTCATACACAAACCGAATCATAAGTAATTATATCTAATCTATATAGTGAATTGAGTTAAGCAAAGTAATTATATCTAATCTATATAGTGAGTTGAGTTAAGGGAGGGTGTCGTGGTTCGATTCGAGTTATACGTGATGTGGCGAAAAATACTGATTCAAGGGGGCATGCCTGCATTAAGATTTAAAGCGTGTCGTCTACTTCTAGGAAATGTTTGGAACAGAGAACTTTCTCTAATACAACGCAAGCATTCTTCGAAGATTGAGGAACAAGAGGAGATCCATCAAAATCAATATTTCTAGGAGAGAAAATAGAAACAGTTACATTAAATCACAAACTACACGAAAGTTGTCCCTTTATTATGGGGATTTACCTATAAGGGGTATGCGGAGAGGAAGAGAACAAACTTCATATATCCCTTTTTCTACTCAATCAAGAAACAAGAGCGGACATTATTCTGGTGCGTCTCCTTTTTTGTAAAACTCTGGAAAGTTTCCCACGGTGATCTAATCTCTTTTCAAGAAACTGACGCCAATGAGGAAATCCAAATAAGGAGATCTTTCTATATCGACATATCAGTTGGAAAAATCATAGGCAAATTCCTGCCGGTAAGAATGTGGAGAAGAACCAAAACAGAATGGCTCCGCTTACTAAAAAACTAAGAGGGGGTGCCGTCTACTACTAAAATCAGGGTTTTTGCAAGAGTTGCGTGATTCTACGCAAGAAGAAGACTTAGAAAGAACAAAGAAGTTTGGATGCGCTAAAGTATGCTTAGGCAGTTCCTTCGCTGAGCACAACAGAATTCAGAATAATTTGTATCATTTCAAATGCTTTTTCTTATTGAAGAGAAGGAAGGAGAAAAACCTAAATCCAACCACTCGTTCCATATGTGCTTTTGTTGACAAGTATAAAGTATATTGTAATTCTACCTAGTGCTCTGGATCCCCTTTTACTAGGAAGACAAGAATAAAAAGGATCGAACTACCTACTCATTATTCGGAGGTAAATCATAGAACACCAAAAGTTTTGCTGTGGTATCTTATGGACCCAACTTAGGTCACATCCCTCACGACATAAGATTGAAAGATCCAAACCTTCCTCTTTGGAGCGGACAAGTAATAAAACGTGGCCAAAGCATATAAGCTCGCTCATAGGGACATATCCGGGAGTCCATCTCTCCTTATAGATAGGGCCATAGATGGAAATAAATATAGGGTTGTTTCTAACATATGAATAATATTGATTTGAAAAAGAGCAGAGCCAAGGAAAGAGGTAAGACCGCCGTAGTCGACTATAAGCATCAGATTGCTGGCCTGAGAGAAGGCAGTCTCTCTCGGGAAAACATGGCCCAATTTCTCTTCTTTCTTTTCACGCAGGCAACAAAAGGGAATACAAAATACTATGAACATGAGTTTCAAATGAGGAACGAACAAACTTTAGACAAAGGGATTTGTTGTCAGGAGGAGTTTTTACTTTGATTATAAAGGAAAGCTAGCTCTTGACAAGTCCAAAGCAGAGGGGTCATTAATGAATGAATTCTTCCTTGAAGTTCTCTTCTTTGTATCGATCATGCATTCCTAAACTACATAAGCCGGGTTCGAATGCAAATAGTAAAGGATTAGAAGCGATAGGACAAGTGTTTTTATCGCTAGCTCAATTCAGATTGATATACTCTTTTTATCTTATCTTATAATTCCAAAAGGGATGCTGTGTAGTCTGCTGCAAAGCATTATATAGAGTAGTATCTTATTACTTAATTCATATACTGGTGCTCCGGAATTTCATGATTAACAAAAAAAAAAAGGAGATAGGTCGGCAAAAGAACAAGAGTGAGTATATTTACCAAATTTCTATATCATTTGTATACCGAGTGCAAGATAATCCATTAATGTTTTATCGGCTAATGCAAGTTAATCAAGGGTCGGGACAGAATCAATTCCTTCTGAAGCACTAAGTCAATAATACTTGTTTTCCGGAGTTCCAATTAAGTATCTAGGTGCAAGTCCAGTTCTAAGATCTTTATCGGGAAGTTTAGTGGAAATACGAGCTTTGTCAACAAGATCATAAACTGGATATGGAGTTCGCGCTTCAGCTGCGAGTGAAATGACTAGAGTTGATATTCCTGTTTTGACTTGTCTTGTGCTTACTACGTTTCCATTCATTATTTTCATTTCAGCGCTTAGATCTACTGGTTTACAATGCCCAACAGAATCATCAGTTCTCAAGTAAGCTTATGAATGTCTAGTTCAAGTTGAAACTAGAGTTCGGACAACAAAATCAGATCTTATGTGCCGGATGGACTCCATGAAGCATTTGTTGCTTCTGTGCTCGAAACTGTGTAATCAATTCATACTTCAGCTTCTTCTGTTCCTACTCCAGATACAACTTCCTCACCAGCTCTTTCAACTACTTACTCACCTGATCTTTATTCGTCGGGAGCTCACACTGCTTCATATCTTTCTCCTTCTTCTTTACCTCATCCTGTCTTCTTATCTTTGAACTTTCACTGTAAACCTAAACCTGCTTTCTAGAGCCGGGACAATAAGTTTAGTTCAGTGACACGTGTGTGAATAAGGTCTTACCAACCACAACTCCACTGGGTTCAGGCTTTCATGTCATCTTGAGTTGAGAGCTTCGAGTCAACCAGCACACGCAGGAAAATCTTTGAGTGCTGAAGATCAGAGAACTCCTAACGTTAAAGAGTCGTCAGCAGCAAGTGAAACTGTACACGTCCTTAATAATAGGGAAAGAGTAGCCCACCAAGCAAGCCTTATTCATCGGAGCGGAGACCAAGCCTCATTGTATCCATCAAATATATTACATGTCAAGCCGTACTCTCCTGCTTCTCAACCCGGCTCCGACACTCCTTTGTATTAGTCTCCCGCTCCTAACTCTACTTTCTTTGACTTATGTGGCTCTTCGTCGACTCTTTTACCGTTTAGTTAAAGTACGATAGGCACCAGTTCCATCCTTGGTAGCATTGTTTTCATACTAATAATATGCCAGGAAGGGTAGGCTAAACCAAGAGGTAGGGAACGCAGCTAACGAGTACAATAGAAAAACTCGTAAGTAAGCCTAAAAGCAAGGATAACAAGAATAAGAGATAGGGGAGGCCAAAAAAGAATAGGAAGGAAAGGAAAGGCAGCTTAGTGCCCCGCAAAAGAGAAAGAGAAGGGGGCATCGGCTTCAGCCTTCTCGGTAGTAAATGCAGTCTATTACTTATTATTTGAGTTTTGCTATGACATCTGATCTGGGATTCCTCTATCAATAAAAAAGAGTTGACCTCCTTTGATACAAGAATCAGTATAGTAGGTCGGACTTAGTCTAAGAACGGTTACTTATGGGTTTAGAATGATAGTTGAAAAAAGGAATCGAGCTTGAGGCCAAGCAACTGATAAGCGGACAAACAACTAGGGAAAAGAATAAGATTATTGGATACATAAGAGAATCGTTGGTTCGTTCCTTAATGGAATCATCGATAAGGAAGAGAATAATTGGTAAAAGTAAGCAAAAGACATAAGAAACAAAAGTATATTTAATATGAGTTATTATTCCTGTTGTCGGTTCTCCTCTGCCAATAATCATGGAGCTGCTATCCACTTTCACTTTCAAGAAACCTCGCCTTACTTGTACTCATTTCATTTACCCAATGCTTACTTTCATTATTTCACTGATGCACGGCATCCTTACCATCTTGTACACTAGTCTGCCCTTCCCAGCTAGAAAACAAACGGATATTCCCGCCTAGGTCCACCGTAACTCTTACTCTTAATACTATCCCTTGCTTTTACTCTTCCCCTATCAATCTCAATTCTCTAGTTGTAACTTATCAATGCCTAGGTTGTCTCTAACACTCCTCTAGCTAAGCCTTACTTTCCTATCTATTATTCTTTAATTTTAGCGTACTTATCGCCTTGTCCGTGTGAATCAAACTAACTTGTCAGTGAATCAAACTAACTTGTATAACTATGGGTATGATATAGCGTACCCAGGGTAAGAGTAAGAGAACAACTCGTAGGGAAAAGGATCAAACAAAGAAAAGAATGGGGATTTACACTCAAGCCTAGGAATCATTAGTGGAAGAATTGCACCTATACCGATAAGAGACAAGTAACTATCATACTAATATACTACTAATGTGTAGCATCTTTAACTAAAACTGGAATTGCGCTCGGTAACATAATAATTATAGATTATGCAAAGAACTCAACAGTACCTATTAGATTGAAGCTACGCCTATGAAGCCTGTGCCCCGTAGCTTAATCCCCTACTTACTGAAATTATGTATTGCTTCCTCGCTTCTTAGATTGAGCTGAGCCTAACTCTCCCTTAGGTTAGTCTGTCGCCTAACCTCCTATTCTTCTGTCATAGCTTAAAAACGATAACCCCTTCCTGAGGCTTACTTTACTTATCTCATATTCATAATAGTATTTAACCTTGTATTCCTCTTACCATTATACTATACTATACTATAATTGAGTTATGATTTCTCATACAAACCCTATATCTTTCATTGTCCGCCTCCCGTTATTCTCCAATGGTTTTATGGCCCTCTCCAACCGTTAACTAGTAGGCAAGCGGACAACCTAGCGCCGGGCAAGTCGAATCGACCTACGAATTCAATTAGAGAGTACAGATACTAAGCAAGTGAAGGATCTCCTAGAAGTGACATCGGTGTAGCACAAATGATAACAGAGTTAAAGGCATTAGGTAAAGAATTCAAAGCGGAAAACAGACTAGACAAGTTACTCACAAGAGCAACTAAATGGAGGTTCTAACTCGAACTCGAGACTAAGTAACACTTATTCGACTAATCTAACCCTAAGTCTTACTAATCTTACCATGTTTCAGTGTTTCCGGGTTCCCATCTGCACAAAGCCCTGTTGCTAGGTCAAATAATTTACTACTTTCCTTTCTTCCCGCTTGCTTGTGCCCTATTAATTATTCTATCTTCGCTTTTATTGGATGCTTCCACAGGGCGGAAGGAAGGACTTAAATGACGACTTAGGTTAGGATTCCATCACCGTAAAAAGCAAGGAGCAAAATAAGCTTGAACTCTCTATCTAGAAAAAGATTGCCTAAATGGAAGCAAAGGAGTGATCCCCGCTAATGAGATGTCGTACGCAAAAGCTCTTTCCGCTTTGCAGCATAATCGTGAGCTCTTTGAAGTTTCTTTCGTTGGGGAAGAGATGTAATTGAGGTTTAGGGTTTCAGGTACTTATGGGCTTAAGGGAGTTCACACCAAAGCGAATGAAATACATAAAGAATTCTATTAACTTACATATTTACAGAGATATAAGCCTAGGAGCAATAGACTAACTAATAAAGAGGTGGGGGCATCATCGAACAAAGTAAGCGCAACTATATTACTTATGATTACTTATGCGCATGTCTTGTTTGAGTTTCACTTCTCAAGTAAGCATCGTTTCGGGCTTAGAAGTGAGGTCTAGGTCCACTTAAAGTAAAGTAGATTGTGATTGGCACTAGACCTTAGTAATCCTATATGGATGCATCGATCGGACTTTAGAGCACCATATCTATATATGAGTAACAACGACCACTCCGTTTGAATTGAGGAATAGAGTTTCTTGGCTATGGGATATCTAATTTGTTGCTAAAGTGGAAGTTGAAATGTAATCATTAGCCGGATACAAAGGGGTAAAGCCTACATCGCAGCAGGAGTAACGGCGAAGCAAGACTTAGGGTAAGGAAGGTGAGCCTTTGAGTTGTTAGTTTGCAAGTCCGATCCCTTAGGGCAGTGTTTAAGTCCGCGTGAGTTTATAAAGTCCGAGGATTTTTATTCCCCTTTTGCTTTTAGATAGAGTGGATTCCCTTGTTTCATTTAGATAGAGTAGATTCCTTGTTTCATTGCCTAGCACCCTTTATCTCAATCCATATCTCCTCCTTAGTTTGCCTCCTTACGCTCTTATTCAAATCTGATATCCATGTTTCTGGGGCTTACTTTACTATGGTTTAGTCCTGACTACTCTACCGACAAGCTATCTCTCTTGCCCCTCACTCTTACTTGCTCGGTTCACTCTCTCTTATGTTACGCTACTAGAGAGGCTAGTGCTTAGACTTCACTTCTCGGCAAAGTCCTTCCCTATCCAAGGGCTCAATTACCCAACTTATACCATCTTCTAGGCCTAGTTCGCATGGCACCCTTTCTCTAAAACAAAGCATTACTTCCCAAAAGCCTTCTTGATTGCTCAACAACGAAAGCCCTATTTGATATTGTATCGCCGCCTTCTTTCATTATAGAACAATGCCTTATGAATATAGCTAATAATACTTATAATAACAAGAAATAGGCTAGTAATACTAGAATCAAATAGTGTCCTAACAGACTATATCCTTATGCGGGTCCTGAAGCCAACTCGTAACTATGATAATGGAACCACTTTAATCCTCGACATGGAATTAGACCGGTACTAGCGAGAATCACACGGTGCTACCGGTACTTTAACTCGAGCTTAACCCTAGATCTACTAATTGAATTGGAAAGAACGAAACAAGGAATAAAGAAAACAACTAAGGAGTCGGAACGTTGCTATTGTACTAATAAGATTGACTATTATACTAGTAAGATCGCCTCAAGGGCATCCAACTCAACTTGGGATGAGAATTGCCCCATTGCTAACAAGAATGAGTTTACCGGGCTTTTGCTCTAACTAGTCCGAACTCACCTATGGCGTAAGACTCTCGGAACTCGGGCTTAACTAAGGCTTTTACTCTTGAGATCCTCCATGTATCTCTTGGTTTAATGTGTCACTACCATATCCCATTCTTTACCACCACTCGATTGCACTCTGTATTGTTCTCGTATCTTTGCCTTTGCCTTTGCCTGTTAGCTAAGGCCAACTATTAAATGCAGGCTTAAGTCACGAATCAAAGAATTGACTCCCGCGCAAAGGGCTATAACTACCGCTTATAAGAAAAGAATCGTCCCTCTTTATTGCTTGGTTTATTCTTACCGTCGATAGGTTAAGGCCTATGATTACCTTTTGTTGTCTATATGCGCCCCTTACTTATTATAAAGATACAAAGATGATAAGTCTTGACTCAAGTCTATTTCCAATAACACCATTCTGACAACAACTTAATTCGATGGGCACCAATTCCATTCCGTTCTTTTCATCCGTTCTTTACAATGTTCATTCTCTCTTCTTTATATGAGTCTATACACCCTTGCCCTTGCTTTCGTTCTAGAGCTACCGATCCGATCCTTACTTCTAATACGAAAATGATACTTGTTCTGGTATCTTTACATGGGATGTAGGCTTCTACTCTTTGCTTCCATCCTCGCTTGTTAGTTAGGCACTATACCCTATTAGATTGGAATACTGCCCCAATAGACTCAACTAGTGCTTTTAAGGATGAGAACTACTACCTAGCGAATCAACCAATGCCCTCGGATCTTGCTCATAGGCGTGCTCTCCTGCTTTTCACTCTTGTAATGTGATACTTCTTTGAATTCGATTTTCTATTAGTGGAATTGCTTGTATTAAGTTAAAGTACCATCAGTGCTAGTTCGGTTCGGTCCTTTTACTTACTTGTTGCGTCTCCTACTTATTAGTTGGATCCCTACTTGGGCCTTTTGATTCTAGTATACCCCGATTTGCTTCCCGTTAGCCTTTGTCTCAATATGTTAGGCATTGGTTTGACTCAGACGTTTGGATTCCCAGCTAGCGGGTGAAGTCCAATAAGTACCAACTCTATCCTTGTTAGTAGTGGTTCCATTTCTGTGTAAAGGATAAAGGAGATTCGTATCAGTCGCTAGGGAATATGATTGGTAGCCGACGCAGGAAGACTAATAGATAAGAAGGATAGGTCGAGACAAGGTTATAGTCAGAATTCTAGTAAAGAAAGGTAGGCTAATAGGTTCAATGTAGATTTTAGGTAGGAAAGGTAGACTGAGGTTCGGGACCAGAGTGGTTGAATCAGAGCTATTAGTAGAAGAGTCAAAGTCATCGGGGGGCTGGATCACTTTTCATTGTATAAGAAGAATAATAGTAGTAATAGGGGTGTAAGAAGAATAGTCCTAATAGGGAGTCTGATCTAGGGCATACTAAGACATGTGTCAAGTAATAAAGAAAGGGTAGGTATACTATTTCACATGCTATTATTACATATCACTATCATATATCATATGAAAACAAGAAAACACATGCTACTATGACTATTTGGATCAATAGAAGAACCACCCTACCTACTATATAAGATAGCTTGTATTAATAGAAACACGAATATTGACCTATTCACCAGTAGCCCAAGCCGACCTCAATATGGAACTATTTCATTAAATACCGCCTTGTCTTAAGTTAAAAACACAGCTTATCTCCGACCTCCCTATTTGGTCGAATCTTTTATGTATTCCATCGCAAGGCTCTTACATCGGTGACCGACGTTAAGCGCTACAGGAATGAGAGCGGGTAAAGAATGGCAAAAGAAAGGGTTCTTATTGGATGTAGTTCAATCGGTCTCACCGAACCCCCTCGGAGACTCTTTACTAGAACGCGAAAGCCTTTTTCCGACCGAACTAGTCGTACGAACTATTGGGGTTGAAGCCGATTGAATGTGAACAAGCAGAAGAGTGGGTTTTCGACCAATACAAATATAGTTTATAATATAATATAGGCATGCTTTTGAATAGATGAAGGATGGCAAACCATCGGAAAAGTAAGTATGAGCTATCCACTAACAGACATGGAAAATAAAGTAAAGGTGGGTTGTTTAGAGAAGAAATCCTAGGGAAAGCCACTTGTAAAAGAACGTTGTGAAAGCGAGACCAAACGAGTCAAATACTTGTAACAAAGAGTTAAAGTAAAGGCAAATAATGAGTGAGAGGCTAATCCGAGTGCTTGCACCGAACTAGTTCCCTGCCCAGACTCCAAAATGATAAGTCTCTTTCTCTCTGTTGGTGGTTTCTTATGGCATTTTTTCCTTTCTTTCTGAAATGACATTAGGAAGGTGCTTTGTTTATAGGGCGGACAAAGCAAAGCTTCAACAAACTGCCTGTTATCAATTCTACTTCTTACAGAGGGGTCAGTCAACCGTAAAAAGGGTCTGTGTTAGCCCTCTAGAGTGAGAGTAACCCTACTATTGTTTCTTTGTTCAATGTTACTTATTTCAATGAGCCGGGTATGGTTACAAGATTCGTTTGCTTTTTCTTTTCTTACCTTTCTCTGGGAAGTCTCGATCATAGAAGTATATGAAAAAAAGATTATTGAAGTACCCGGATGTCATGATTGAATAGGCAGACGCCTTTGATAGCTCGGATTGAATGAATTAAAGTTACTCGTTTGAGTCGGATGAGACAGAGGTAGGGGCTGTTGAGCCGAACAAAGCCTTTACTTTAGCTCCAGAGCTATATACCCTCATTCAGAAAGAGAAACTTTTCCTTACTAAGTTGATAACAAGACGGAAATGAAACCTATGATGTTATGCGTAGTAGCTCGAGCATATCCCATTGAGGAAGTTATGTTACATCCCGCCCTGGAATAGCCCTAGCTATATATTTCCTTGGGGGTCCGGTCCCTCCTACAATAAAATAGGTTGATAGAGGATATGTGTAAGATTTACCTCGGGGGATGAAATGACAAGTATGCCCCAAATGGATCTTTGATCAAAAAGTGCTCCTATTCTATTCTATGATAGGAAAATGTCTGTTTTAAGTGAGCGTAAGACTTGTGTAGGAATCAATCAAATCAATAACAATCAGGATTGAGCCAGTTATCATCAATTTATTTAGTCAAATGCTAAACTCCTGGTTCCTAGCTCAAGTACCGTTGTAACTAGTTGAATTCTATTGCGCACTGGATCGTACCACCAAGACACTCGAGCTTAACTGCAGCACAAAGTAATATATAATGCATTTATTTCTATGTTATTATTCCTGTTCGGTGGCGGTTGCTTCTTCTCTATTTCTTTATTATAGTAAGATAAGATATGAAAGGTATTAAGATAAGATATGAAAGGCACACCAACCACTATTTAAGGCATGAAAGCAAGGGCGGGCAGCGTTAGCTGATTTTAGATGGTAGCTGCGTCCCTAGTTACAGTAGTAGCAGTAGCAGCTCCATTCTTGATAGCTTCCGATATCGGCTTTATCAGATAGTAGTAACATTCCCCTTCCTGAGTTAAGGTCTGTCTTACTGGCCAATGTTAGTTCAATTGTTGACCGGTGGTGTCAGTCTTATCTAAGGCACCAATACTCTATTCCTCCATTTAGTCTAAAAGTCAGTAGTTTAACAGCCTTAGATGTAGTAGTGGATTCCCTAGTTAGCTGAGTAAGCCCTGTAAGCACTAGTGCAATCCTTATTAGCAATGGTTGTAGTTCGAAAGCAAAGGAGATCAGTTTTAGACAAGAGAGTTGGAATCAAAGCAAGGCAGGACAGACTAATCGAAAGGAGTAGCGGTTGGAAGCATTGCATTGAAGGCAGTAGGTATGGTTTAGGGCCTATCGTTTGATGCGGTGTACTCGTTTCTTAGTGGATCCGTACATCGAGTTCAATCTATTAGCTAGTGTCCAACTCTAATAGTAGCAACTCTACTCTTGTTAGCAGAGGAATCAAATTTGGATGTAAGTGAAGGCAGTCTTGTTATCTGTGTGTTGAATGCGCAGTTGTTAATTCCATTGAGTTGGCGTAGTGTTACAGCCCTGTTAGTAAGCAGTGAATTCTCCGCTCCTCTTTTGAGTCTTGGGGACGCCCTAAATTGCATTGCTTACACTCTATCGGGTACTTAGTCAATTCTTTGGCTGGTTGATGGGTTTTCTAAATCAATTAGTGATTTAGGCAATAAGAGACTATAAGTCAGTTAGAAGTTCGTTTGCGGGGCAGGCTAGGAGAGAGTGAATAAAGAAAATGATCTAGTAGTTGTTGACTTAATGTCAGTAACGACATACTTCTATGGATATATAGGAGATATGGACAGTCAGTTTGAAGCTACCACTAAAATCAGGTGAGCACTGGAATGTAAGGCAATTGACCTAAGAGCGAACCCTAGGCAAAGATAGTTAGAATAAAAAAAGAATAGCGAGCACAAATCACTACTAGAAAGAATAGAACTATTTTAAGGCCGCAACCAATGCTACTCACGCTTATACTGGGAACTAAGTCGTACCTTAGTCTTTAGTTCACTTTGCCCAGTCTACCGATCCTAGCTTCGACTCCTACTGGCCTTAATTCCAACTTAGTATATATAGTACGAGACCAGCAACAGGGAATACAAGCATCACCGGAAGGAATCAAACAAAGAGACTTGATTTCTGGATTCGAACACACTGCCGCTACACTCTTTGACTCCTGAACTCAAAGCTATCCTTCCTCTCTTTACTTTAATCCAATCCAATAGTTACTTGTGTCCACTCTTTCTTATACTCCTGCTTTTAAGTATTACTCCTTGGGTGTTAACTCTGTCTTTGCTGACACTAGTATTTTAATAGATATGCCTTTTCGCTCTGACTTTTTAGTAAGAGTATGCCTCTCCCCGCTTCCCACCTACCTCTCTTTGGTTCAAACGGTATTATAAGATGTAAACAAAAAATACAAGAATGCAATTGATCAGTACAGGAATTAAGAATTTCCCACCATAGAACGAGAATTCATTCGAACAATCAGAACGCTACTGGGTGTAGCACATTAGTGGGATACGGAATGCAAGTAAGGAGATCCGTACTAAGGATAAGGAGTGGCAGAGGGAAATCAGAGATACATAAAGCAAGTCCTGTTTTTGAACTTGTATTTAGAATATTTGTATTTGTTTTCTATATCATACCTAAGTCAAAACACCCACGGGGAAATCCAACACCAATAGAAAGAGAATAGCATCGGAACTGCCAAACAAAAGCAAGAATAGAAAATGCACATTGGTACTGTGAATAGTAAGGTTGTTTTTCGATTTATACAAATAGTAGGGTGGTTTTGCTATGACACCTGTGATAAAAGATAAGATTTAGTCAGGATTTAGATTTGATTTCCCTGTTAGTTGAGGGAAATCCTCCTTCTCATTATGTATAAATAAATGATGAATCAATGAATCAAGTGGGCATTTTCATTACTTTTTTCTATTTCCAACATGGTATCAGAGCCCCTCTCTCTATAAGAGAGATTACATTTATTTTATTCACGCTTAACATTTCTATCTCTTCTTGCTGTCAAACGATAGCCTCTCACTGACATCAAAGCCACTCTTCATGGCTTCTAGTGCGTCGGCTTCCTTTATTTATCTATTGTCAAATGACAGCCTCTCGCTGACATCAAAGCCATTCTTCACGGCTTCTAGTGCATCGACTTTCTCTTCCTCCGTTGGACCTTGTTGGCTTTCTCAATTCCTCTACCGAGACATTCTTCTGCACGAGGTCATCTTCCTTGTGCACCACCACTATCGCATCAGCTCCAACAAGCAGCGGCACCTTGCCTACCCCATCTGCAGTAGACGATGGCTTCTACACCTGCTCGCCGGCGCCATCCCTCCTGCAGCCTCTATTGCTCTGTTCTCTTTGTTGAGAGTACCTATACGGGCCGTCGCTTATCGTCTTCGTCTACAGAGAGGGCACAACAAGTTCTTTCTCGTCAAACGACAAGAAATCTACAATCGTAGCACTTCTCTCCGCCACCACTGCCACGCAGTTCGCCTTTGCTACAACCCTTGCTCTTTGCCGCTGACATCACCATCAAAGTCAACTATCGTCAACGTCAACCACCGTCAGGTCTTCACCGTGGTTGACAACACAGCAGCTTCCTTCCTTCAGTTTCATTGACATTGATTCAAGATCGACATCCTTAGTTCAAGATCGGCGTCCTTACAGGAGCTCGATCTTGCGGGGGCATGATAAAAGATAAGATTTAGTCAGGATTTAGATATGATTTCCCTGTTAGTTGAGGAAAATCCTCATTCTCATTATGTATAAATAAACGATGAATCAATGAATCAAGTGGGCATTCGACCAGTTGACCAAACCTATATGGATACGAGCGGTGCTAGCGACATTGATATGAACGGTGCTACTTAACGAACAAACAGATAAGAGGACATCACACCGAAACAAACGGGTCTCCAAGGAATAGAATAACAACAACTACCCTTACGGATACTAAGTCAAATCCTTCTCTACCTCCAGGTGGATCCTCTGTTGGGCATTACAAAATGGATGATTCCCGAACTAGAACAAAACTTGGTCTGGTTGGTCCCCCGCCGCTGCTTGTCCCATTAAAAAAGTAAATAAATAAGTCAATAAGGACTCCATAAGGGCACCTAACTAACATATATTATATTCTAAGTGAACTATATAGGTATAGTAAAAAAGAGTCAATAAAGAAGAAAGGATAAAAGAGTCAATAAGGAGGGGTAAAGATATTAGGCTACAAATTATAATTTATACAACCGATAGGGGGGTAAGCTGTTTCAAGATCTGTTGCCGAAGCCGAATCCCCCTTTTGAATGCCTACGGAGCGATAGGTATCTTGTCTAGGTTTTCTTTTGGGAAATGAGCTATCAAAGGAGTTTCCCCAGAGCTTTTGGTTTGGCTAAAGGCCGGGCAAGAGGGTGAACTCTATATGTATTTACTAAAATCTACCCCAGGTGCAGAAGCGTGAAGTTACGTTCGTGTTTTATCTACTAAAGAATAAGAAAGATACCTTTGCGAACGAGTCCCCACGTAAAGGTGTTGGCGAAAGAAAAGAGTAAGGGGTCGGGTCGGGGTGCCTAGCTTACCGAGTTGATCAAAGTGCTAACGTCCTATTTAGAGCCAAGAGAAAAGAGGTCTTACTGACAGTTGAACCAAGCGAAAGGAAAGGAAGCGCAAACCCTGATTGAGAGTACACATTGGTGAAGCTAAGTTGTCAACCTTTCTTTTTCGAAGTCAGAAGGCAGTAAACCCTGATTGAGAGTTGAGTTATTCAGCAAAAAACCACTGGTAGCTGATCTTTTAACGGCGGATTCTTTTGTAACTGTCTACCTTTCCCTAAACTGCTTACGATTAAACTCGAACATGACATCATTATCCATCGTACCTTAGCGCTTAAATTAATTGACAACTTGGACTGGACTACTTCATGTAATATTACGAGTTTATATGAAGGAGCACCCTAAGGTTACTTGTTTCTATCATGCCGCTCTAGTAGTTCATTCTGCTTTATATTACTTTAGAGTTCCATGCTGATTCACGTACTACAACATCTTATTTTTAGGTTTAGGCTTTCACTTCATCTTTCGAGTCCAGTTGTTTTCGTATAGATGTTAGTTAGTTCTTCACCAGCGAATAAAGAAAGAAAAGTTGGATTGAATTGACTTTAGCACCCACCCCATAAATAGCGTTAGCGGTGCCTCAACTGTGAAAATAATTAGCTACGGATTATCCCGCATCTGATATCGTAGACCTAACTAGTAACGGTGAAGTTAAGAATCCATTTCTGAAACTGAAGCGAGGATAAGAGACAGAGATTATCAGTTGAAAAGCAAGTAACTACAGAATACGAGTCAGGAATAGAGCTTTAGGGCAGAGCAAAGTGGTCAGCAGCCGCAGTCTTGTTAACAGAGGAGAGGGACCAGATAGATTTGGATGAAGTAGCATTAGACTGATACAAAGGGAGGACATAGTGAGGGGCGAATGCCGGGCTAATGGATGAAATGCAGATTGGAGATAAAGAGAGTAGCCGAGGAAGCAGTAGAGCCAGCCTGCTGGTAGTAGTGAAAATCTAATGGAGTAGGTTGCTTGCCTGTGCTTGAATAGCTGTAATTTATCAGTAGACCCACTCTTATAGGCGGATGTTCTCTTATTACTTAGTTGCATATAGTAGATTCTAGTATCGTGGGGGAGGGTATAGTAGATTCTGTTACAGCCGTTAGGGGCGCTGTTGCATTCCTGCTATGAGAACAAGTATTTGTTGACATTAGTAGAAGTTTGGAAGCAAGGGGGCAAAGGCATATCCAATTAAATAAAGTAGAGATCAGAATCAGTAGATAAAGAATCCAAATGGGTAGTGTAAGGCCAAAAAGCAAGGATAGTTGGCGATTCTTTGACTTGGCTGTTTGATTCCCCTATTCTCGTATTGATTCCTATTATCAATAGTCCATGTCTTTATTCAAAGACTTATTCTCTTTTGTACTATTTCGTGTTACTTGTTTCGAGTAAAAGCCTTTTTAGCAGTATGGAAAGTCTAAGCTCGGAGTTGAGTTCCCCGTTGGGTTCTTTGACATTAATTAAGCAAGTTAAGCTCGAGGCTGTCTGATAAGCTAGGCCTAAAGAAAGAGTGTAGCGGCGCCCCCGCCCGTAAAGACAGAATTTATGAGGGTAGATAGCTTCGAGGTCGGTCATCCACTGCGTTGCGCGGCTAGCTTAACGAACTCTTTTCGACGGAGACTGTAGCGTCAGGCCAAGACACTACACTGTAATACGAAACAGCCAAGGTTAGTATAGGCAAGCAACGGACCAAGCAAGCAAGCATAAAGAAGTTGTTACTATACGACAATTGAATAAGTCATTTCCGAATGAATACAATAACATGGAATCAGGAGAGTATAGCGGCAGTTCCTTAGTTCCATTATTTGTGTTTACTAGCTGAATTCTGATACTCACTAACCCAAGTCCCCTTGCTGCTAGAAAGGCTGAACCCAATAATCGTAAGAGAAATAATCGTAAGAGAATTTACTTAACGCCTAAGATACTTGTACTAGCGCTTCTCATACTATATAACTACTGACCCGGGTCTTGGCTTTGAAACTGATATTCCTTATTAAGATACAGAATATCGGTCTAGAACTACAAGACCAAAACATTGGCCTTGCAACCATAGCTATCAAACTAGAATTGCTACTCGAGAGGCTTACTCCACTGTCTCACCTTCTTTGTTTACCCGACCTAGATCCTTTTTGCTGGATTTAAGTCTAGAGTTGTATGAGGGTGAAGAATTGGACATGTGTTGTTGACCTCGGGTTTTATCCTCACCAGTACCACTATCAGTTTGGGATCTCGCCCAAAGGCACTTAAGAAATAAGAGGTCAAATTACTAATTGCAGAATGAAGTGCAAGATAGACAGGCTTCATCTGTTAAACAAAGATGTGATATGTCCCCCGGGGTGCCAGACGGAGTTATGGGAAAGGCAAGGCAGTAAACAGGACTCTAAGGCAGTAAAGGCATACTACAACATAGTAATGAGAAACGTAGTAATGGGAGAGCGTATTGTCTTTAGCTAGCAAGCTCGCAAGCAGGACTTTAAGTTAGGGGCGACAGGGCGATATAAGGGAGAGTTTAAATTGCTAATAAACTCAGCTAGAGCATAGGCATCTCAAGAACAAGTAGAAGTGGTAGAAAGGCAGACTTTCCAACTAATAAGTAAGGATCCGAGTCGGGAGTTACAGAAAACAAATAAGGAGTATTAATACAAAAGATATAGTGTAGTGGGGTAGCTTCGTTCCATCAATATAATATAGTAAGGGTGGTTTTACTGTCAATAGTGGGTTTTTCTATTAATACTATCTTACAAGCAACCAAAAGAAAGGATAACAATATAATACATCGTTGGTATGGTGTTTCTTCTATTGATACAATTGATACAAGCAATAGTAGAGTGAGTGGGTTCGTTCCATCACCGCTTCCTTGCATTATGTATTGCTACTTTCAACCTACTGCTATGTTATTTACACTATGAGAATCGAACCAATCTAAAGTATACTTTAACTGGAAACTCGGGATTAGATCAGATCAGTACTAGCGGGAATCCAACTCTACAGGAAGAGGGTGCACAAGAGTATAAAGAAGCATTAGCAATAAGATCCGTATTAATGGGAATACGGGGTAGTAATTCTTGCTTATGAGCTTTCAACTGGGAACTGCTACAAGAGAGGCGGACCCCAACTTCCAAATACAGAATGGGGAGGAGGTGTCCTGAAATAGAATAATTGTTGTTAATACAATTGCAACGCGGATAGTGGTTCAATAAAGAGAATGGAGGATATGCAGCCTTATGTAAGTGGCACAGTGGTAGTTATTTCGGGTGAGGTGGCCTTGGATAGGGTGGAGCAAGGTGATAGTGTCATGTCGTTATCCGGGTTCATAGGCTCGAAGGCAACAGCAGGGGAGGGTTGCAAAGGGAAAATAGGCATTAGAGAGGAAGGGCAGGCTATTACTACTGAGAGAAATACCGATAAGTGGCCTAAGAGCGGCAGAAGCAAGTAGGGGATTCACAAGTCAGTCTATAAGCAAGGATACAAGACAAGGTAATTAGAATAGGCAATTTTCATAGTTAGGCAGCCTTATGGGAAGATTCATTAGATTTGAAGCAAGGCAGGACAGGATAGGAGAAAGTAGGGGCAGACTACTAAGTTCAATACGAATATGAGGTCAGGAAAAAGCGGGATAACAGTTCGGATTGGCGTACCAATAATAGAGTAGTAGTAGATATCCGGGTATCAAGTTGAGTGTTTCTTGGCATTGGTTGAATTCTCTTACTTATTAGTTGAATTGCTTATATCAAGGTTAAGTACATCTTACACGATAAGGAATCAAAGCTAGTAGATCCATCCTCATCGGCGCGAGTTGGATTCCGCCCTACCTAAGGAAAGCATTCTGATGATTGATATTTGAATTCTGTATTACCCCCTCCTCTGTATCACTTTCCCAGTTGAGAGGTGAATCTGGGGCTGTGGGTGCCCATTCTTACTATTGTATAGGTTGAACTCCACTCTATAGTAGTGAAATAGAAATTACGGTTAGTCCCATACCTGAATTTATTAGTAGTAGAGCTCGCCCAGACAAGACAGACAGTAATTTGAAATAGAAATTCTGATTAGGTCCACCGCAGTAGTGAAAAGTTGTTTCTTCTTATTAGTAGTATCCTGGCTCTCCACTGACCTTCCAAAACGGATTTTGACCACCCTTTATTTAATTTGCTTGTTCAAACATTCTCTTATTATAATTATAATAGTATTTCAATAGTATTTTCAGTTATTTGATGCTTTCTTTTATACGGCGAAGGTGTTTAAAGGGAAAGTATAAAAAGAAAAGAAACAGACAAGTCACTACTAGACGCCAAGCGCCAGCCAACCAAGCGCAAAAAGAGTTACGCTAAAAAGAGTGTGAAAGAAAAGAGTGCACCTAAAAAGAGTGGGAAAGAGTGGAGCGACGCTAGCCGTTGCTTGGCCCGCGACACGTCAGTAGTGTCTTGGCGCTTGGCAGGAGTAAAAGTTCTGTTTTCCCGGGATTTTTAATAGCACTGACATTTTCCTTCGTAGCGAGGTAAAATTCAATTCTCTTTTTGCGGGATTTTTCATAGCATTGGAGTTTTACTTCATAGCTTGGTAAAAAGTAATTCCTTTTTGTCGTTTTCCCGTGTTTTTTTTGATAGCAAAGACATTTCCCTTAATAGAGAATCATAAATTACTTCTTTTTTGCGTTTCCCCGGGAAAAAACAGTGCCGCTCCATCGCTCGCTACCGCGCCATTGACGTAGTTGCTTGGCTGGCGTTGCTTGGCCGTGTCTCTTAGCTTGGCTGGCTGGCTGGCGCTTGGCCGGTGAAGTCTCTTTCTGGTCTTGTTTCATCTATAAGATCATCCATCTCCTTCTTTGCCTTTGCGAACGAATGCCCACTATGCTTGGCGCAAGTCAGCTGCCTATGAATGTGTTGGTGCTTACGCCCTTGGTGACAGTGCAATTAAAATAGAAATAACACAAGCACCGCGTGAACTTATTGGAGCGGAGAGCGTCAGTGAGGTGCTTCCGGGAAGGGAGTTTCGAGTGTTAATTCCTGGCCCAGAGTGGAAATTCCTGCTTTTACTTTTAGTCCTTAGTCCGCTAAAATGCAAAATAAGTCCTACTGGGATCCGCATCTGAGGCTAAAGTTAATGAGTGTTGTCGGCGATACTTTTGTCTGTACAAGGAAAAGCAAGGATCCGGCTTTGTTTAGCAAAGTTCGAAAAAAAGGATGTGGGTAGGTTATAAATAGATATCTTCTTCCGGTAGCCAAGGGTTAGTTTGGAAACTCTATAAAACAAAACATACATACGAACGATAGGCCTTTCTTCTGCCGGCATAAATCTAAATCAATATGAATGATAGGCAAGATTGGTTTGTTGCGATAACTCAGTTCCAGAGTTGTAAGCGCGTATATTAAGTCTGTGCCACTACAAAGTTGAGGCTGTTTTCCCGGATTTGTAACTGTTAACTCTTTACACTTAAGCGCTTAACCGATGCGATGCAACAAAGCACTTGCCTAAAACTTCAGTGGACACAGCTACCCTTATTCTTATAGTGCTAAGTAGTGCTAAGAAGAGCGACCCCCCCTTAGCTTAGTTACGGGTGTTATAACTGAATTGAACCCTTCCTTCCCCGAGCAGCGAGTATATAAGGTGGAGGCATATTGCCTGTTTCTCTAATCAACTTAACCGAGTGGACCCGATCTTGCTTGAACACCGGATGGAGAGTAGTCATCGATAAAAGGCTTTAATGGCGTCTACAAACCTCTGTTCAACGACTCTTTCTAGTAGCCAGTAGCTTCAAACACAACAACATCTCTCCTATGCGCATATCAGATAGGAATTTCTATCTAATCTCGTAAACAATCCGGTATAGAAACCAGTGAATACACAGCTTGCTCTGTTGCTCGAACTCTTATCTCTGAACCTAACTATACTTTCAGGGAACTGTGAAGAACCTAGACGAACAAGGAACTGTAACTACACTTTCTGAACTACTACGTGGGCATTACATCATTAAAGAGGAGCTTCGGCAACCTGGATAAGGAATCCGACTTGGTGTATTACTTTACTCATTTTATTTCGAACAGAGGAATAAGGCGTAGCTAACTGCTAATAGGAACCAAGCTAGCTGATACCAAGGCTGAAACGCACCAACCAGTAGAAGAAGCAACCTTACAAACTGGAATTCAATTAATGGCTGTAGCTCGCAACTAGGAAATCGACAAAAAGACATTAATTAGAGTATAAACCAGAAGCTAGAAGTGGTGTTCGTGCCGTTCGAAAGTAAGTTGTAAGCGGTAAGTCAAACAGAGTTAAAGCAGAAAGAAGCTAGAGCAGCACCAATAAACAACCAATTTCATAATTTCACTCCAAGCACAGAAGCAGAGGATTTAGCTGGGCACGGTAGACATAGGTAAGAAGGATCCAAATCTGAATCCACAGTTCGAGTTTTGTAACCCCCGACTCAGACTCCTTATCTTTTAGCAGGATCATATGTATAATAGCAGGAGTAGAATCATAAACAGGAACAAGATCTGTTGTCGGTGGAAGCAAGCAAGAAAAGGGGTTTCTGTAGGAGCGGGAGTAGAATAAAGATCTGCAGTAGTTAGAGTCGAGGGTGGTTTACTTCACTTCACACTGGACCTATCGCTCAAGAGATGTAGAATAGCCTTGCCCAATATATACCCTGTGGAAAGACAAAAAAGGAAGCGCGGGTCTTCTCAAGCACCCACCATTCTTATTGTAGTACCCAGCATATAGAAAATAGTCAAAAAAAACTACTTGTGATTGAATATTAGTTCCTGCCTGAAGAGTTAATTGAATCCATCTTATCTTACCCGCCTGCCTATATCCTAGCTAGCAAAGGAGTGTAATCAATACCAGTAGAAATTGCGCTTGGTAATAACAAGAGTAGATCAGAGAATAGGTAAAGAATTCTACTTACTGCAACAAAGAATATAAGCAGTAAGCACCGGATTGGGACTAATGATAACAAGGCTCTCGCTCCCGATCTCACATCTGTATTTGTATCTGGCACTCCCTTTCTAACTATTCAAAGCCGAGCTCAAGTCTGCTAATCCCTAGTGGAGTCTAACTGACTTACATCTCAATCTTACTACCTTGCGGACTAACCTAGATCAATAGCTGGCCTACCTATCCGCCTACCTTTCCTTTGGTTAAGTGTCTGATTCCTCTACTACAATAAGAACACGAACTCGTAGAATAAGAAAAGAACTAGTAGGGAGCGGATCGCCAAGTACTTGTGAGGCAGAAGAATCCTTGAATCAAAAGATCGAGCCAAGTACTAGCAAGAAAGAGGAAAGGCAAACTTGAGCTCTGTCGAAAGGAGAGGGCATTGTTAGGCCAAGCGCCAAGACACTACTAACGTGGCGCGGCAGCAGACTATTAGTTGCGCGGCTAGCGCCGCTACACTCTTTCGGCTTAAGCTCTGTCGAAGGGAGAGGGAAGTGGTTTTTTAGTACTTGTTAGCTTCACCCTTTCTATGTACCCAGTCTACGAACCTGGCCTAATCTAATATAGGCCGATGCAACATGGTTTCGTAGTTGAGCTCTTACCTGAACTTCTTAACTCAATTATCAAAATGAAAGTGACTTTGTTCAAGTAATAAAGCTGGAAAAATATGGATTTATCTTCGCTTGTTAGACCCGACTGAACACCACTCGATGAAACTACAAGCAACGGAGCTTACTAGCCCTATCAAAAGGAGGATCATTCTACGGTAGAGAGGCCAAGCCTTCGAGAGTACAACTTGCCTTCCGAGAGTACAACTTATCGTGGGATTGGAATAAGGCGGTTCAAATAGTCGCAGAGCTTATCGTAGTTCCCTGTCATAATATGCCCGCAAGTGGTGTAGTTGCTTATTCGTAGTGAGATCGTATCTTTGTGCTATCGGGCCTTACCGCTTGCTTAGCTCCCGATCCATAATCCCGGATGGAATTCACTCAAGGGCAAGCTCACTCTACTCTATACTCCAGCTACACTTGATTAAGGAATTGGATAAGCGCACCCTCTATTGGCTATTGCCTCATTCTATCCTCGTATGTTATTTAGAATCCCTATATCTTATTCACTTTATTCGAATATATATATATATATATATATATATATATATATATATATATATATATATATATATATATATATATATACAAAGATAAAGCGAAGGCCTTTTAGCGTAGTGGCAAAAGGATCACCGAATTATACCGCTCAGAGGCTATTATGGGATAACTCCATATTTGTATGCTTTTTCAATGACCATCTTTATAGAATTGGAATGTGGAAAGCAGAGTAGCTTGTCGAATCCAAAGTGTTGATCTCCGACCCCAGAACTATATCATGGGAAGCCGTAAGACTTGTTACGCTAGCGTAGCTGGGGCTATCAAAAGCAATCCCTATAATGTGATAAATGGAGCCCTAAAACCTAACCTCCTCCTTGAAAGACCCTGTTGTATTTTCGGACCAAGCTACTTTTCTAGATTCTAATAGTAGAAATAAAGGATCAAAACAAGGGCGGCAGTTCGATAGGTAAATTGAGACGAGACTAAAAACACTTTCTTTTCTAAAATGGAATGGAAATACCGCTTTTACACCCACTTTCTAATTCTCCGAATATTTTATTAGAAGCGCCCTGCCCTCCGGAAGTCATAATTGCTTACTATACATTATTCCGGATGGAAGCCTTATCCATTTTAGAATGAGAAACTGCTGAAGTAAAGTATCAAAGAACCGTAGCGCAACGCGAGTAAACTGCACATGGCAAAGAATTGAGTAAATAAGGGAGTTAATCCTAGACATTAAGAACAGAAGAATAAGCGTTAGTGCCCCGAGAGCCCACATTACACTTAGACTATCACTTGAACCTTTGTCAGAGAAGAAAGAAGTTGTGCGGTAGAAAGGAAGCGGGAAACAAAGAAGCTACGTATTAACCTCTTGCCCGAGCTAGCTTTGGAGTTTATTGAGGAGATAGTTTGACTGTCGAGGGGATGCTCCATTTAACTGTGGGTGGATTGAGGAGATAGTCTCTTTGCATGCTTTACTTTCCTTGATGTGCTTTGCTTGGCTTGTAGTAACTAGAGCCCTGTGGGTCCAACACTCCGAGGTAGGGCTAGACTCGGGTTCAACACTAATAAAACCCACGCATTCTCGACGGTGGCTATCCCGAGCTAGATATCAATAGTTGTCGCCTCCCTTATCCACAAACCTCACCTGTTACCCTCAAAGAAATTCCATGAAAGTCGAGTCGAGGTCGGAAAAAGAGCAAACGTGGCGCCTATTATTCTTATGTATTTACTATTACTATGTATTTTACAATATTCTATACCATATGGCAAAGAAAGATTAAACCAGAGATTCAATTCGCTTTTGTTTCGCACTAAATATATGAGAGATTCATGATTCATACCGCTTCACTATGATTCATACTCGCTTCACTTCTAGGATAAGTCGAGTGGTGCTAGCCTAATGGGTTTATTCCTACTCCGGCTCAACTTTCCATGATTAGGCTCCACCTCCGACGTAGCTTAGACTACATCTCCACGCACATTTGCATTTGCTCTTTCTCCATCTATTCTAAAGGTGTGTTTAGTTCTGAACTCGTATACAAGGGAAAGCTAACCACTACTAAGGTAAAGGGGTAAGGAAAGCACGGATAGAATTCTGAGGGAAATCACAGATCGGATAGAATTCCAAAGAAAGGGGCGCACATTCATTATTCAAGATTTAGTTGGACAAGAAGAGAGGGTTTGTTTGCTTACTCAAGATGTAGAGAATCAATAATCTTAGGTTCCTTGTATGCTTGCTGCTCATCCTATCATGTTCCGTTGCTTTGAACTCCCGTTAGTAAGTTTGCCGAACTATTACTTCACTCACATTCAGTACTACTTAGCGCTTAAAGGCAATCAGTGACGTGTGTAAACAATCTAGGTGTGATATCTATCGACGAAGAAGAAGGAAGTTGGATCAGCGAAATCATCCGTTTCAAGCAAACGGGAGCCCTCCTCGAGGACAAAACAGCTCGACGGATCGGGAGGAGGGATCATGGTACTGCGTTATTGATGGTCGACTCTATCGGTAAGGCTTTAGCAGACCCCTGCTTCGGTGCTTGCACCCGACCGAAGCGCGCACCACTATAGCCGAGACCCACAAGAGTATATGTGGAGACCATATTGGTGCCCGGACCCTGTCGCGCAAAATTCTCAGGCAAGGATACTATTGGCCCACCCTGCGTAAAGATGCTCAGACATATGTGCAAAACTACGAGCAATGCCAGAAGCATGCCCGAATCCAACATCAATTGATGGTACCGCTCGTAACCGCTGACTGCGCTTGGCCTTTCGCTCAATGGGGAATGGACCTCCTCGGTCCTTTCCACTCGGCTTCAGGGCAGCGGAGGTTCCTAATAGTAGGAGTTGATTACTTTACCAAGTAGCTCGAGGCCGGTCCTTTTCACTCGGCTTCAGGGCAGCGGAGGTTCCTAATAGTAGGAGTTGATTACTTTACCAAGTAGCTCGAGGCCGAACCATTGGTCTCCATTACCGAAAGATAAGTTGAAGGATTTGTGTGGAAAAATATCATAACCAAGGTTCGAACTTCCTAAAGTCATAATCACAGACAATGAGACGCAATTCAATAATGCAAAATTTAAAGTATTTTGCCAAAGCTATCGCATTCAACTGAAGTTTAGCTCGGTCGCCCACCCACAAGCCAACGGACTTGCCGAAGTAACGAACTGGGCCATCCTCAAAGGATTGAAGAAGAGGATCTCCGGAGCCCCGACAACTTGGGTGGACGAACTTCCGAGCATACTTTGGGCATCTCAGATAACTCCGAAAACCCCAACAGGGGAGTTTCCCTATAGCCTGGCTTTCGGGACCGAGGCTGTACTCCCTCCCAAGGTGGTTTTCCCGACGCTCCAAATTCAAACCCATGATGAGGAGGTATCCAACCAACAGCTACGTGAGAACCTCGATCTACAGGAGAAGAAGCGAGCCGACGCCCATCTGCGGACATTAGCTTATAAAAAGGTTGTCGCCAAACTTTACAACTGCCGAGTGCGCCCTCGGCTCATCAGGGCGGGTGACCTAGTGCTGTGGAAAGCTGAGGTCAGCGACCCGACCCGATCCCGTGGAAAGCTAGCGCCGAACTGGAAAGGTCCCTACCGAGTTGTGGATGTTGTTCGAGAAGGGACTTACACGTTGGCAACTACAGAAGGACGAGTATTATCGAGAACATGGCACATTTCAAACCTTCGAAAATTTTACACATAACGTGGAAAAAAATTCTCTGAGTTGTATTGATGAAATCTGTTTACAAAAGATGTCAGGAAAAAAACAGGGCTCTTCCCGACCTCGATTACAAAGTATCTTATATGCAAAGAGAGGTTCGATGAAAGCAATGCGTTACCCGACCTCGACAAAATAACAAAAAGATCAATTACAAGTTATGGCTTGGGCGGGACCAAGTCGTCGAAGGCCTGCTGCCTCTCCATGGTTACCGAGTCGTCCTCGGGCCTGATGGTGAAGGGATCCTCCTCGACCTCCGAATCCGGGTGCAAGGAGCGGAAGCGGGCCAGCGCGACTCGATAGCCGTACTCGTAGGTGACTCGGCCCATCCTCTTCAGGCCTTCCTTGAAGCCGACCGACTCCTTGTAGTCGTTGATCGCCTGCTTCGGCAACTCGGCCTGGGCGCTTTCAAGGGCCTTCACTGACTGTAAGAGCTCATCGTCCATCTTCCGAGCCACGATTCGTGCCTCCTTCAACAACCTTTAAATTTTAGATAAGTAGCCTCGGGCTTCATTTAGTTCCTTGTCGGAGGCTTTGAGTCGTTGGAGCGCTTCATCCCGCTCACGTTTTGTCTTCTCGAGCTCCTTTTCCAGCTCGGAAGCATACTCCTCGGCCGTGGCGACTACCTCCGGACCCCATCCGAACTTTAGGGCATCAATCTCCTGTTGGAGGTTGGAGATGCGGTAGTCCATGAAAGTTATCAGTCGACCCGCGTCATGAACTCGGTCGAAGAGCGCCATCTGAAAGTGTTGGTTCTGCACAAAGCAATGATCGTAAGGACTCAATTGAAACGAAACCGTCAATATCGAGATAAGGGTCGAGAACTTACCAACACCATCTCCTTGGCGGCTCGGGCCAGCAACACCTCCGAGGGGAGTGTATATAGCTCCCGCGCCAACAACGGTTGGAGGAGTCCCCTCTCGAACTCCTCGGCGGCCAACGGGTCGTTCCAGACCTTCGTCGAGTTCTTCAGCCCCTCCCACCTCGGCTGCATTTCTTTGTCAGGGTCTTGATGGGCCAGGTCGGACATGTGCAGGCATAGTACCCCACATCGTCTTTATGGACCTTCATTTTGAAGAGGTCCTTCATGGACCTCGGGCGGTGGAAGATTGGCGACGCATCTTCCTCGGCAGACTCCCCGAGCGTCTCGGGCTCTTCAACGGGCTCCGCAGGCTCCTTGCCCTTGGAGTGTGACCCCCCTTGTGGCGTGACTTGTGTCTCGAGACAAAATCTTCACCTTCTTATGTCTCCGGAAGGGTCGCCGAATGGGACCGGTGAACCGGATGGCCTCTTGGAGGATGACTTTGAAGCTTGGTGGAGGACCCCTTGAGTTGAGGCGGTGATCGTGCAATCGAGCTTTTCCTCCCGACACCTTGGCATCCCTCAAGATCGCCGAGATCCATTCGAGCAACACCCGATTCATAGGTTAGAAAAATATCCCTAAGATTCAGAATGGCATATATAAAATAATACCCTAGAGGGCTAAGACCGCCTCGACCAAAGCTCGATCATTTCCTTAATGGCACGAGAAGAGGAAAGGATCCCTCGACTTAACCAAAAACATAACAAGGTAGCGCCACAAGTTGGGCGCTACTTAGTTGGGGAGATCCTCCACCATCTAATGCATTCTTCGATGAGGGATGAAGTGGAAACCGAATCGGCCTCAAAGCATCCATTGAGATGTACACCCAGTGCGTCGAGCTATAGGGACGCCGGACCGTGGAACATGCAACTTGTACTCGGTAGGGATCTTGTCGCTCCTAATAACGAGTGACCCCTCGGTCACCGTGTCTAGGTCATAATCTTCATGACCTCCAAATCTCTCGGGACTCTTGTGTTGGCTGGCGATGAGGGCCCCGAAGACGCTCCTGAGGGACTTGCCTCGGGATCTCCCAGACCTGTTCCCCTCGACCCCGGGGAAGAAACAACCCTGACACTACTTGAAGAGTCCGAGGAGGTCATTCCGACTGCTCGAAAACACCAACCGAAAGGGGCTAGGAGGAGACCCGAGGGAGGAGCAAAGAGGGCAAAACAAAGAAGTGAGGTCTCATCGGTAGCCAACTTATAAGATCCAAGGGCGTCGTTTACCTAAGGCAAAGCAATGGACCGCCCAAAACAACCCGATGCATTAAATGCACGGCATTGTCTGCTACAAAATAATAATAATAATAATAATAATAATAATAATAATAATAATAATAATAATAATAATAATAGTAATAGTAATGATAATTTTAATGGTAAAAATGAATAAAAAGTAGCAACACGACGGCCAAATCACTACGATTTGTGCCTGAGTTCGTCCTCTCGGCAAAATCACATGCATGCATGCCCGAGTTCGCCCTCTCGGCCAAAACACCCAGATTTGTGCCCGAGTTCGTCCTCTCGACCAAATCACCAAAATTTGTGCGAGAGTTCACCTTCTTGGCCAAATCACCCAGATTTGTGCCCGAGCTTACCCTCTCGGCAAAATCACATGGATGTGTGCTAGAGTTCGCCCTCTCGACCAAATCACCTAGATTTGTGCTCGAGTTCGCCCTCTCGGCAAAATCACCAAGATTTGTGCCCGATTTCAGCCCCTCAACCAAATCATCAAGATTTGTGCCCGAGTTCGCCCTCTCGGCCAAATCACCCAGCTTTGTGCCCGAGTTAGCCCTCTCAGCAAGATCACATGGATGCGTGCCCGAGTTCGCCCCCTCAACCAGATCACATGGATTTGAGCCCGAGTTCGCCCACGTGGCCAAACCACCAAAATATGGATCAAAATTGATTTCCCGAGCCCCTGCTCGGTCGGATCAGCTCCCGGGTACTTAAACCCGGCCGGGTCATTTCCCGAGCTCCTGCTCGGTCGAATCAGCTCCCGGGTACTTACACTCGGGCAGTTCATTTTCCGAGCTCCTGGGTACTAAAACCCGACCAATCCATTTCGCGAGCTCCTGCTCGGTCATATAAGCTTCCGAGTATGAAAACCCGGCCAGTTCATTTCCTGAGCTCCTGCTCGGTCAGATCAGCTCCCGGGTACTAAAACCCGGCCAGTCCATTTCCCGAGCTCCTGCTCAGTCGGATCAGCTTCCGGGTACAAAAACCCGGCCAGTTCATTTCCCAAGCTCCTGCTCAGTCGGATCAGCTCTCGGGTACTAAAACTCGGCCAGTCCATTTCCCGAGCTCCTGCTCGGTCGGATCAGCTTCCGGGTATAAAAACCTGGCCAGTTCATTTCACGAGCTCCTACTCGGTCGGATCAACTTCCGGGTATAAAAACCCGACCAGTTTATTTCTCGGAGCTCCTGCTCGGTCGGATCAGCTCCCGGGTACTAAAACCCGACCAGTCCATTTCTCTAGCTCCTGCTCGGTCGGATCAGCTTTCGGGTACAAAAACCCGACCAGTTCATTTCCCGAGCTCCTGCTTGGTTGGATCAACTTCCGGGTACAAAAACTCGACCAGTTCATTTCTCGAGCTCTTGCTCGGTCGGATCAACTCCCGGGCACTAAAACCCGGCCACTCCATTTCTCGAGCTCCTGCCCGATCGGAGCAGCTTTCGGACACTAAAACTCAGTTGACTCATTCCGAAGCCCCTGCTCGGTCGGATCAACTCCTGCTCGATCGGATCAGCCAGCTTTCGGGACTAATATTGACCTGGCTGCCACGTCCTCGTGCCCTCGGACAACTAGACCGCCAACGTGGCCGACCGTCTGATGGCCGACGGGCATGGAGGGGTCAGCAATCGTACGACCGACCTAACACGGGTAAGATGGGCAAGGTCGACACGCCACAGCTGCAGAAAGAAAGACGCACGCCTCGCTGCAAGGACCACGGAGGGTGTGGTGAAGTACGATAGCATAGTAAGCAATAGGGACATTAAGGACCTTAGGTACGAACGACCTGTAGCCCTTACTATAAAAGCTCCTACACCTCTGAGCAAGGGATCGCAAAATCAACAACCGAACTAACTTGATCGTCGGAGAGGTCACATCGAACGCCACCCGACCCGATCTTCTTGCAGGAACTAGCTGCCGACCCAAGCCGAGGTATTTCTTCCCGACCCAAGTTTCGACAAGCCAGCTTCCGACTTGTCGAGCCGGACCCCAGAGCTCCCACCATTCAACTGTGCTCCACCTCCTCTCCGTCGAGACGACTACGAGCGAGCTAGCTCACACAGGCCTAAACCAGCCGTGCCCACTCAGCAGACACGGAGACAGACCGCACATACTAGGCAAGCACAAGAGTTTTACACAAACACCAAGGAACAAAACTTGCTTTTATCATAAATCAATGCACCCCAAAATCATAAATAAAGTCCAAAGCTAGTCACCATTAACACTCTGCAGATTATATTAACCCATCATATTATTCGGCATAATTTACACATCATCATCAAAGGAGCCACTTGTTCCAATGGAAAACACAAAACAGAAGATTAACAAAGCTTCTTATTACATAGAAAAAATCCCCTTGAAATCATGTGTATACAGGCATTTTGACATATTATTTAACCCCCATATTCCAACTTCACTTGCCAACAACGCAATAAAATCAACTGTAATAATAAAATTAAACCAGAGAGAGGAGGGAAGAAGACATACTCTTGCTAAGCCATCAGTCATCAAGACCAATCCAGCTACTGCTCCCAAAAGAACCAACAAAGGCTTAAGGGGTAACAAATATCTATCTACCCCAAACGCTACATAATAACAACCCTAGATCATGATTTTTCCAACATGAACACACTAGCATACTCTAATAATAAACCAATCTTCGGTTCCTCATCTACTTATTAACAGAAGCGTAGCAGTAATTTAAAAAAAAGTGTTATATCAAAGAAATATCAGTTTAAAGATCGTAAGAAAGGGGCGTTATCATTATACGAGCACATACCAACTTCAATTGCCAACAACAATAAAAAATGAACTATAACATTAAAACTAAACCAAAAAAATGAGCAATATATCATTATTTATCAATTGCAATCCAACTACTGCTCCCAATATAACCAAAAATTACCAGCTCTTTTACCTATTGTCAACAGGAACCATACAACAAAATACAAGTACCAAAGGGGAATAAATTAAGATCTATTAAGCAACAGGAAGAGAATAAAAGAAGAGAAATCCACACAAATAGAGATCAGATTGTGAGAACAATGACGATTGACTTGACTCCTGATAGGGTAATTTGTGGACTCGCCACGTCCCTAAAGCCGCGTCAGCCCTTCCAAGCCACGTCGACCTCCCGAGCCATACCAGCCGCCCGAGATCCCCGGTGGCGGCGCCGACACCTCGGGCCGTACCACCCGCCCGAGATCCCGTAAGCGGCACCGCCCAACTGCAGTGTTCTAGATTCCAACCTGCCCATTTGTTTGTCCTTGTGATTGACCTGGATAACAGGGAAGCACAAAATTTGCCCAATTTCTAAAATTTTCATATAACACAACTTTAGCTTTGTTCCTTTAGAAAAGATTTTTTTTTAATATTAATTACCCATAACGTTTTAGTGTTTCTAACACTATATGCTAATGTAAAAGATGTCATGTGAACTGTACCAAGTTTGTATTACACCCTTTTCCTAAGCACTCAGTCAAACACCTCCACGGTGCACAAATAATTTGGTATTCTTTAATAGAATTGTGTTGGAGGAGTAACCTGATGATGAGGGTGCATATATGGGGCACAAGTCCTCTTGCGAATGACAATGCCGGTGGAAGAACTAATAGATGAACTCCAAGTATATATCTAGACAGATATCTAACACAATAGGATGTACTACTTCAAATGCTATGGGTTACTTGGTGAATAGCCCCATCTTTTCCCATTAGCTATTTCATCCATTTGTTTTGTCCTCTGCAGAACACAAAACTCCATCACCATCAAACACACAAATGACATGGGCATCTCCGGCATGGGATTCTTCGAAATTAATACCAATGGGGCTTTTGTTCCACAGCTATATGAGAATTATCATGAGGGATCATAATGGCATCACCTTCCAAATTTCTACCTGTTTCTCATCTGCTTGACATGGGTGCGAGGATCTTCATAAAGTACCCTGTAATACATGAACCCAATTAGTTCCACAAAATTAGGTACACAGTATGAAGCGTAGGCGAGGATGAATGCGAAGCAATAGATTTGGGGTTGTTCTTGTTGCCGAATAACTCCTAAGGTCAGTGACAAAGAGAAGCAACTCCATGTTTCCAGGATTTGTTTGCTCAACGATAATTGTGCAAAACAAAGGCAAAGAACTAGTATGATCCTATTGGTAACTATGAACAATCTGCTGGTAGTAAGGGAAATCATACACCGTTAAGGATCATGAATGGATGGCTTTGCTACCCCAAAGCACTCCGGACTCAACTGGCAAGAAAAATTAACACTTCAAAACATCATGCTCCATTAAGTTTCTTTTTCAAAAATACACAATTTATATTTTTTATAGATCAGTTGCAAAGCCACGACTCGATAATAAAGTACCAAAACCAAAAATCTCTCTGACATAAAAGGTAAAATCTGAAATATAGAATAAATAAGATATTAGAATCAGGCTCTGAAATCCAATCTATGTTTCTGCTCAGCTACAAAAGGAGAAAGAACATTGAGGACATGTTATTGGCGATAAAGGAAGCAAGAGTAATCTTGCTATTCAAATAAAAATCATTGTCACGCACTAATAAAAGAACATTTATGAAGAGCTTAATTTAGAACCACCTGTAATCATTCAGTCCCACTAGATAAAGGCAGGGAAAAAACAATGACAGCCTCACCTGAAGCAAGGCTGCTTTGTTACATTGCAAGAACAGTTTTTCACGGTGAAGAAGAAGGTTTAGTAGGCAAGCAACCTGTATAAGCTTTCACTGCATGTAAAATACACGAACATATGCTTGTCCACAAGGTCAGTGTCTATGATTAGAGAGAAAACTGATGCAAGCAATGCAGCATAGCAGGTTCAACATTCTGAACAAAGAAAAGTCCAGTCACGATTCTCGATAATTCTGTCACACTGGTACCTACTGCTACTAATCATAATGTACTTGAGAAGATTTATATTTAGTTGCATTTTCTGAGAAACTTATGTAAAAAGCAACTAGTTGGTTTACTGTCACTAATGGAGTTTACACATAATCAACCTTGGCCCATTCCTTTTCTCCAACATTTCCCTCAGTGCAGAACTTACTTCCAGGTTGCTTCTCTAATAGAATTATATCGAAAGCCGTAACCGCAACAGCAATCGATGATTCTAGATTTCAGCCAAGGCATCATCTCGAGTTCAAGTTGCATACCAGCATGTTATTGTGGTAGAAATCCCAGTGTCTTCATAGTGAGTAAACTACAAGATCAAAACACTATCGCCAAAGATATGCAGCAGCACACTTAAGTATCAGGTTATAACAAATTGGAAGCGAGGACTGCTCAGTCGCTGAAAGGGTCATATCTAGTTAAAAGTAAACGATGATGCCCATATGCTAGAAAATCCAAATACTAAGACACCTAAGAATAGAATGAAAAAGTGCAAGGGGGGGAGACGAGCAAGAAGAATCAATCGATGTGTTTCATGTATTAAATAGATATTGGATGCATGCATGATAGATGGAAGGAACTGTGTGCATTACTTCCCAGAATTCATCAGTATATATATTTTCCAGAATAAAACATAAATTTAAGAAAATAAATCTTATGCATACCACCAACCAAGTTGACAAATATTCCAAAGATTGAAAATTGAATGTGATCATTCTGTTAGGCAAAGAATGCAACGTACATAGACAACTAACAGCAACATGTTCTTAGGGTTTCAGAAGTAGAAAACGACATAAACAAGCCCAACAAAAGAACCAAAAGAGATCAAATTAAGAAGAAGCAGGCGACCAAGAACAACAGAGGGGGGAAAAACCTAATGAGAACATAAAAGGGATGGAAAAGAAAAAGGAGATCGGTTCAGAAAGAAGAAAACCTGATTGAGAGACACAAGCAAATCAAACCAAATAAAAATGAAAACGAAGAGAAAGAAGAACCGGTAGGGCAAGAGAGAGAGAGAGAGAGAATAAATCGGACAAGATGTAGATTTGCGCATGAAAAGCTAACTAATTTAACAAGCGAGTTGGTGGAATCCATCCATGTTCTTCGGGTGTGAGAACCTGAAACGAATCGAAACGAACCAAACAAGATGGTCCGAACCAGAAAGATAAACCCGATCGAAAACCACCCTACGCAAACGAGAAAAGGAAAAGGAAAGGAAACCCTATCAATCAGAAACAAATTCCTTCTTGAGAGCCACAAACAAGTGAAACAAAGACAAAGAGAAAGATCAAACAATCACAGAGCAAACAGATATGATCATTCATTCCTTCTTGAGAGCCACAAACAAAGACAAAGATCAAACAATCACAGAGCAGACAGATATGATCATTCCTGAAACAAAAAAGGAGACAAAAAAAAATTTGGACCATTTCTCGATTTGTGCGTGTCATCCTTGCGCAGGGGCCATGCTAATCTTCTCTGTATCGTTCCAATTTTATCGGATGTCTCCGAAGAGACAGTAACTTGGTCGATTCTGAGCTATATAAGGTCATGATCGGTGCAAAATTTGGACATGTGGGACTATATGTTGAACCCCGCCTAATTATTGGACCAAGTCGTGTCAAAGCCCAAACTGAGGTTGCTCGAGTTAGAGCAGGTGGGCCGGACCCAGTGATGTAGGGAAGGAAACAAAAACCCAATCATATATATATATATTGTTGATCACTATTTTATTGAAGTTGCATTAAAATTTTCTTTTGCTGCTTGCACCTTTGATCTGATCTGGGTCCCATATTATAGATGGCCGGCCTCTTGCACTTCTGTTCGATAACACTTGTTACCTGTTTGTTTTGTGGATCATACGGCATCACACATTTATGTTGTGCACTGGTTTAGCTACTTTTGGTGGAATCAATTATTTTCATCATGAATCATCTACTCCCACTAATTTCACCTTACCTTTCATTGGTTTTGCAACTGTCATATCTTTTTGGCCCTCATGTATTCTTTGCTTTTACTTAATATGATGTAATTCTTAAAAATTCCTTCTGAGTCCTTTTTCTGAGTGAGTTACCTCAGGTTGTCTATTGTCAACCATGATTACCATTTGATTTTCAAATTATTAAATTTTACTAAATACCTTAAAAGTCTCTCTAATACTTTACCATCTCTAAAATCAAACTCTATGAATTTATAGAAATACGTAATATTTTCTTTGTGGGTATTCATTTTATTTGAATTACTTGCCTTCAATTTACCGAGTGATATGTTAAATATTGACCTGGCTGTCACGTCCTCGCACCCTCGGATAATTAGACTGCCAGCGTGACTGACCCGACACAATGGAACCGGCCTGACACGGGCATGGAGGGGTCAGCAATCGTATGACCGACCTAACACGGGTAAGGTGGGAAAGGTCGACACGCCACAGCTGCAGAAAGTAAGATGCGCGCCTCGCTGCAAGGACCACGGAGGGTGTGGTGAAGTACGATGGCATGGTAAGCAGTAGGAACGGTAAGGACCTCAGGTACGAATGACCCGTAGCCCTTACTATAAAAGCTCTTGCACGTCTACGGAGTAGGAGGATCGCAAAATCAACAATCGAACTAACTTGACCGTCGGAGAGGTCACATCGAACCCCACCCGACCTTCTTGCATGAACTAGCTGCCAACCCAAGTTAAGCTATTTCTTCTCGACCCGAGTTCCGACGAGCCGACTTGACTTGCGGACCCGAGAGCTCCCACCATTCAATTGTACTCCACCTCCTCTCCGCCGAGATGACTACGGGCGAGCTAGCGCACACGGGCCTGAACCAGTCGTGCCCACTCAGCAGACACGGAGGTAGACCACGCCTATTGGGCAGGCACAAGAGTTTTACATAAACATTTTTGACGCTAGAAGGAGGGCCAATATCGCAAGAACGCTCGCTTGGTAACTCGAACGCGAAACACCGCACGGAGCCTAACCACCCTCAACAAGCGGAGGAGGTCACCACAGCGGGTCCGACTCCGAATCGTTTCTGGAGGATGATGACCGACCCAGGGTTTCCCTCACCAGCATCCAACTCTGCTTCGTTCATCGTCACAGTTGAGGCCTTTCTCGGCCTCACCAACCAGGTTCAAGCACTAGCCGACATGGTGCAAGCCATCATGCCTTACTTGCCCCAGCTCATACAGTTGATAACTCCACAATCGGCTCCCCTGACATCATTTCCCCAAATGGAGTCACCTGTGGCCCCGAATTGAGAGACTTAACTCGAGGCGGGACCACCACAACATCGGCTGCAGGCTGCAGCTCCCGACCACTTTCGGTCATGGTCTGCTCTTGCGATCTGATTCAAACCAGTCTCGACTTCGACACCCTATCATTCGATTCCGCTGATTCATTGAGGGAACAAGTTGGCCAAGTCCATCAACGACTAGACGAGGTCCAGAAGGAGGTCCTCAAATTAAAGCGGGAGATCAGAGAGAGCTCGAAAGGTGGCTCCCCGTTCAACCCTGAGATATAAGATAAACCCCTACCGGCTAACTTCAGACTCCCGGCCGTCGAACTCTATGATGGCAGTTACGATCCAACAGATCACATCACAACATTCCGTGCTCAAATGTCTCTGTACGACACATCCAATGCACTGATGTGTCAAGCTTTCCTAACCACCCAAAGAGGACTGGCCAAGACCTGGTATTGTCATCTAAAACCTGCCTCTATATCTTCATTTGATTTATTGGCGAAAGAGTTCGAACTAAACTTCTTGGCAAGTGCGCGCCCAAAACCGACCGTCGCCTCCCTTTTGGGGCTGGCCCAGGGAAACGATGAGTCCCTCTCCTAGTTTGTGGGACGATTTACTTCGCAGATCCAGGGAATCCCTGACGTCCATCCTTCCCTAGCCATTCAGGCATTCTTAATGGGACTTAAGCAGTCGAGGTTTTGGGCGAAATCATCCGTTTCTTTGAGGTAGGGCTAGACTCGGGTTCAACACTAATAAAACCCACGCATTCTCGACGGTGGCTATCCCAAGCTAGATATCAATAGTTGTCAGCCTCCCTTATCCACAAACCTCACCTGTTACCCTCAAAGAAATTCCATGAAAGTCGAGTCGAGGTCGGAAAAAGAGCAAACGTGGCCTGCCTATTATTCTTATGTATTTACTATTACTATGTATTTTACAATATTCTATACCATATGGCAAAAGAGAAAGATTAAACCAGAGATTCAATTCGCTTTTGTTTCCGCACTAAATATATGAGAGATTCATGATTCATACGATTCACTATGATTCATACATGCTTCACTTCTAGAATAAGTCGAGTCGGTGCTAGCCTAATGGGTTTATTCCTACTCCGGCTCAACTTTCCATGATTAGGCTCCACCTCCAGTACGTAGCTTAGACTACATCTCCTGCACCAGCATTTGCATTTGCTCTTTCTCCATCTATTCTAAAGGTGTGTTTAGTTCCCGAACTCGTATACAAGGGAAAGCTAACCACTACTAAGGTAACAAAGGTATAGTAGAACTCGTATACAAGGGAAAGCACCCTAAACTGTATCATTAGTTTCCTTCACCTAACCTTGTAGTGGTGGGATGAGCATTCCATTTCTATGGGTAACGAAGGTATAGTTGAACACCCTACCCGCTCCAATGAGTTAGCACAATAGGGCTTCTTTTGTTTGTTTACTTTTTCTCTACTGCCGTTCTAACAGCTGACTTAAGATTGGATTCCTCACCAACCATATCCTGCTTATGCTCCCACAGATGATATTTATTCTTCTCCTTTCTACCTTGCAGTTTAAATTGTTGCTGGTTTGTTGAGAGCACTAGGGGTGGGTTACCAGCTTCCATCATACCCGGCTCTAATGATTCTGTTTTCACCTTGAAAGTTGGAGTTGAATTCCATAAGCTTAGGCGCGACAAGCTACTCCTACTACCTAATTGATGTACTAATAGCAGTAATTAACGAGTCCTATCTTTGTACTACCTAATTAATGCATCAATAGCAGTAATTAACGAGTCCTGTCTTCGTAACCCTAAAATCAAACTAGATTCTCTAGGGAAGCGCTCCCATGAGTTGGCAAGAAAGAGGCACGGATGAATTAACCGGGTGAGTTAATGAGCATTGGCAACGAAAGCTACCGAACCCGCAAGAAAACATAAAAACCAGGCTTGCTTGTTCGAGCGTATCCGTCCTGGAATCCATTTCTGTATTTGCAATCAGGTGTTCCGTGACAGAATGGAGTAACACAAAAAGGCTATAAAGGAGGTAGGTGTCAAGCAAGGCCTTAAACTACTTAAGAGAAAGATTGCGTTCAAGCCTTATTTGTTTGCCCCAACTTCTTAATTAGGGTACTTTGTTTTAGATTCTTATATCATTATTGTAGTCCTTTGTTCGTCGTCATCTGTCTTTGCACCTAAACAGCAGAAAAGAATAAATAAGTTTTTGAGCTCACGGATCTGATCTGAAGCCTAAGAAAAGAAGCAGTTAAGCACATTAAGGTAAGACTCCACCAGTACCCGGGTTTTGAAGCTGAAGTCTCGGGTGCGAATCGACCTTACTTTAAGAGTCAGGAGTTGGCGCATAAGAATGACTAGTTCCAAAGGGGGGAGTTAAGCAAAAAAGAGGTAGGATTGTAAGCTATAGAAGCTGCAAGTGATTCTTCACGTCAAGGAGAGGTTCAGGTCGGCACAACATAATAACCAGGATCAGATGCAGGCGAAAAGCCCTTGTGCTTCGGGTGTCGTCGGTTCAACAACAAGCCGCTTGACCGGATGAAGCATAAGTCGGGAGAATATAAGAATAAAGGTGAAGGTTCATTCATAAGATATTAATAAGATGTATACATAGTTTCGATTGGCGCTAAGTTCGAGTTTCTTCTTTCAAAGAGACAGAGGACATCAACAAGACCTACCTTAAGGATACGATAGAGCTGGATCTTAATAAAGGATACATATGGAGCGGGATCTTTATATGGATCGAGAAAAAGTATCAAGTAAACTAGGTCTTCAAGTATAGGATTTGCTATTATCCACTAAGAACATAGGTGAAAGTCCATCCTCGAAATACTCTTTCCCGCCCAACACCAACACCGGGATCGAATACGATCAATCCGGAGAAGGCGGAGTTCGCAAGGAAGCGATTAGATGTGTGGAGTAAGAAACGAGTCCAAAGTTGTCATATCAGCGTCAGTCAACTAAAGAGAGATAGTCGTTGGCATCGAAAGGTTCTGGGCACTGTAATCAAGCCGAGTTGCTCAATTCCAAATTTGATGAAAGTGGGTGAGAGGGATTCATTGACTGTTTGACTCGGCACAAGGAATCGGAATTGTCAGTTTTATACTAGGAATAGGAATGTGCTAAATGACGTACCTAAAGATTGGCCAACTCCTGTCCTGTCTCTACGACGTAAAAACAATAACATCGAGTTTGTTCAAAGTGAAGAAAGGAATAATTGAGAAGCTCCGAGCGCACCATTAGTCTCTTCAGCCAAGAACCTACTCTCCATGACGTACTCGCTCACTATACTCTCCACTTTAAGAATATAAATCCAACATGAAGTTCGCACTCATTTAATGTAAGGGTCGATGGCAATGATTGTTTTCTTCGAGCCAAGTCAGTTGCTTCCTTCTGGCAACTCACTGAGACAAAGAAGATGGCTCCACGAGTGAAAAGTCAGGTCCGGGGTTCCACTCTTCTATTCAAAAGAAATCACTGCGTCCAGAAGCGTAAGAACGAACGTGCGTCATGGGATGATAAAAAGTATCACTGGCCCAACTCCCACCTAAACCATAGGCAGTTCTAGAGGGTTATTCTCTGTATCAACTGGCAGCAAGCTCATCAATTCATCCAAAATAAGAGATCAATTACAAGGGAGTGAGTGAACGGAGCCAAACCAACCCTGTTCGCCTTTCTTTTGAATCACCCTGGACTTTAAGAGTCGCGAATGCCTATCACTATTGAGGTCGGACAGACGGACTTCAGTGCAACTCCCCTCTTTTCTTTTTTCCTTCAACTAACTCATCTTCAGTGCAACTACTCTAATATATAGAAATAATCAATATAGAAACAATAAAGAGATATTAATCCAATTAGGCCCAAGTCATTCTCTCTGAATCAATCAATAATGGCTCACTCGAATTTAGAGTCACCAAATACTATTTTCTAGTAACTTCTACTATTCATAACGTCGTTAGCTGGTTTTATTTGATGCTGTCTATTTTTGTACTGTGTAAATAAACATATATATATAAGGAATCGGTTTTAAGAGACTATTTATTTGCATTCATTATAAGACAGACTCTAATGGCTTTTCCTTGGTTTTGGGTTGGACTGCAATGGAATTTCAACCGCATTCTTTCTGTTCGAGTGTCCAAAGATCGAAAGCTCTGGATTTGAGAGTCAAGCTGAAATGCAATATTGAAATCAGTTGTGCTAAGACATCTCCAACCAAAGAAAGGGCACTATTCTTTTCTTTCTGTGGAGTGCAACATTCCATAAGAGAGTAATAAAACACTTGTGTAATATTACTTTACAGAACTCGGAGAGGCACCGTTATCTAAGTTTCTACTCTACGAATTTGCATTAGCTATACTCGCTCGAATAAGCTTGTTCTATCACAACGACTAACGCACAAGGGCGAAGAAAAGAACTCGCTAAGCACTTAGTTGCCGTTACTTGCTCGATTGCTTGTTTGCTTTTTTTAGTGTTTTTCAGAAATGACATTATATGAAATGTATGACATAGTTAGAGAAATGATAGTTTATGATACGAAGTTGGGGTACTTTACTATGCTTATTGAATGAGTGCCAGGAGTTAGGTAAAAGAGTTCTATCATACGTCACGTTACTATTCTTACTATTCTTTCACTAATCTTATAATTCTGTAACTTAAAGAGTGGAGTCGCAAACAATCTCCATGCTCTTAAGTTTTAGGACAGGGCGGGCGGCCTCCCTATCCTGTGCTAGGCCCTAGGTATGCCTTTGCTCTCGTAATAAGGTTTTTTTTGTCACTTTTGTATGACAACCATATACTCTTTCTTTACACGAGCGAGCATGACAACTATCTATCAAAAGAAGGAATTATATTATACTCTCTGACTGATTATGGAACTGGTGTCTGAAAGAGGTAGGAACTAGCACTTCGTTCCTAAGAGAAAGAAAGATGAGTTGACTCGAGATGGTACGACTCGAACTCTCTGTTAGCGCGCAACGCAGAAAGAAATTGATCCAGCTAACCCACCCTAAGAGAAAGAATGGAATAGAGCTACCCAAATCACAAGGAATTGAATAGAGCAACCCTTATCCTTGTATAGAAAAGAGTAACAACATCGCTTACTCCTTTCGCTCCGTGAACCAACCTTGATTTCTAGTCAGTTAACCAACCTATGCCTATGTTCCATTAATATAATGGCTAATCAGTGAGCTCAGTTAGCGCCTCACTAAATGGATTATATGGGCTTTTTCTTTTGCGCCGTTGCTTGTTGAAGATAGTACAAAACTTATGGAAGCGCAGAACCTAACTGCTTACTCTGGGGAAGTACTTAGCGCTTCAACGTTAGGAGCTTCTTTATACCTTACGGGCTACTCCACTTTTCCACTTTCCACTTGTCTTGCAACAACAGTAAGTAGTGCGTGTAGGGGCCAGGACGAGATACTTTACTTCCCACACTTCTCTTGAACCATAGTGTGATACGGGCCAGTACGAGAGAGTTGACTGAACTAGCAACCCATTTCAAGAAGTCGCATATGATGGATAAGATAAGCTTAGGGGCGCAAGTTAGCTTACTGGTGTATCAGCGCTAGTGAGACTCCTTAAAATCATTCTATATTATAGCTCAATTCTCTTCTGAATCTCAAATCAATTTCATTTCTTCTATAATAATAACACTCAATATATTTGAATTACAGCTGCTTACATTCTCCGGTTAAGCTTCTAATATGTGCACCTCAGTAAACGTATAAGAATGACTTGACTCCCGATTCGTAAAGAACATAGTCAAAGAAAGAAAGGGTTTCGTTTTCAGTAGAGGAAGTAAGATGTGAGATCCATAATTGAAGCCTTGTAAGGTCAGTATAATAAGAATGAGATATCAGATAGTAGGAGCCGGAGTTAGTAGTGTCTTGGCGCTTGGCAGGAGTCCTCGTGAAAAGTAAGTCTGTTTCGGGGAATCTATTAGCGAAAAGGACTTGGCTATAAAAAATTCCGAGAAAACGCAAAAAGATCATTTCTTTTGCCCAAGCTATGAAGGAAAATGACTTTGCAACCAAAAAACACGAGAAAACATAAAAATACAATTTCTATGAACCCGGCTATGAAGGAAAACTCGTTTGCTACCTTTTTTGCCGAGAAAACAGAACTTTTCTTTTACTCTTCCGCTACACTCTTTTACAACAAACCTACATTATTATTCTTTTCTTATTTTATCATAAATTTACTTATGTATTATATGATTATACAAACTGGAATTCTATTCTTTTTTCACACTCTTTTTAGCTCCACTCTTTTGGTATTCGCTGGGTGGGTCACAGTTTGATCCGTACTCGTGGTGGGTTCTTCTATTATTTATAGGAACCAATGATTCTATTATCTTATAAAATATACTTCATTATTATTCTATTATTAGTATTAGACGCACTAGCCTCGTCTCCGGGGGCACTCTATAGTGAGCAAGCAGACTACGGCTAAGAAGCAGGAGATATTGAAGTAGTGGTGGGAAGCCGAATGCTAAACGGAGATTTCCATAATTGAGCTACTATGGAGAATACTCTCGGGGGTCCTTCCTGGCTACCATAAAAGAAAGGCTACCACTACTAATAGAACTACTGCTTTTAAGACCAGAGCTACTGCATTGTGAATCTAGCTTAAAGCTTACCTTACCCATATGACTAAAATGCCTATGCACTTGTCCTTATCCCCCACTAGCTCTAAAACGGATCTGCCCACGCTGCTCTCCAAACCCTTAGACGGGTTCATATTCTTGCTTCATTGTATCTTAGCCTCAACCATGTGCTTCTAATGCTTCATCTTGTAGCACGGAATCGAACTAGCAAAAGCCAGAGACAAGCAACCAACCTGACAGTCCTTGATCTTATTCTTAAGCGCAAGAAAAGGTAACCTATAGGATGAAGCTGCTTCTGCTCCTTCTAAGACTGAAGGGGTGGGATAGGAATCTAACTCGTAAGTAGAAGTATGGTATGACTCCTCAGCATATAGAATAGTAATAATAAAATAAGAGAACAACAGCAACAACAACAATCGAACTGCGGATCAATAGGACATATAGGATCCGGGTATCGAGTTTCAGTATGGGTATTGGTATAGTAGTGGTGTCAGCTTAATAGCAACTAAGTGAAGGACAAGTAAGTAAGAGGAAGGGACATAGTCAAGAGTTAGAGATAGGGTAGTCGGATTGAAGCAATAAAAAGTCAGGCTTGTCCCCTGAAGGAGTTGTTTAGGGCTTGGCTTGGGCAGCTGACAGTTCATTATGACGGGCGCTGGGGTCATTCTCCGACTTTTGGGCTGAATTCTGTACTAATATAATGGGCATTGCTAGGTTCATACGTGTCCCTCCATCCACATCCAGTACAAATATGATAAGTAGCAGTTGGCTTCCCAGCCTAGCGCAATACCCAGAGTGCTAGCATCGATTTTCAGAATTCGAGCAAAAGGGTAGTAAGCCCGCTTGTCAATAGCTCTTTTCTTAATACAATGTTTCACACGGAGCTCAATTCCCCTTTTCGAGTAGTAGGCCCGGGAGCCAAAGAAAAGCAGACTCAAACCTAGGAGCGTAAAGCTTAGAAACAGGAGGAGCAAGTAAAAGAATGCTAGCAAGGTGTATAGTTCGTTGCTAGATCCCCAGATGCCAAGCTAGAGTGGAAGTATAGGTATAGTTTCAGTGTGAAAAGAGGGGAGTTCGAGCTTTATACGCTGCAAGAGAAGTTCTTGGCGCTTGTTCAACTAATACTTCATTTCATCTCGCTTGTTCAACCAATACTTCATTTCATCTGGTGCAACACTTTTGAGAACCATATTAATGGAAAATAATCTCACTAGCAAATCATCTCACTAGCATACGATATAAGATATGAAGCATTACAGAGCATAGCTTGTTCACGCCTCACTCTTTCCTTACTCACTTACTGCTTTGCTTCTAAAACTAATTGTTTGAATATAACATATGGATGTCGGCACCCTGCTTTCTACTGTATGGATGTCGAGCACAGCGCATAAAAGAAGTGGAATTTACTGCCTTTTGCTTGGTTTACATGCTTTACCTATGATGGCGCTTAAGCTTCAGAAGAACCACCCGGATAATAAAGGCTTTCCCGAGCCGATAGTGAATGGTCAGTTCCAGTTCGAGAATAAGTATAAGCAGTAGAGCTTTGCTGGCGAGGTCTAGGTCTACTGAATACGAGTCTCTTTCTGTGATTGGTAAGTTTTGTTCGGAACTTCAAGTCAAGTAAGGGGAAGATGAAAGTGCAAGTACTGGCTTTGAATTAACTCGTGGATCCGATCTCCCTTTTTTGTTGCAATTGAGTTCGGGAATTGATTGAGTGCGGAGGTTGGCGTGTAAGGAATAGGTGTTGGCTTGGCGCGGGAAGGTAAGTTGAAATACTCATTTGGGCAAGACGATCTGAAGCTATTCAATTGTCAGCAGCTATTTTCTATTCTTTTATTTAGAGTAAAAAAAGTCAAAGGGCTTTACCCTATTCGTGCACTTCCACCCATGCTAATTAAATCCAATTATGGGACGTCGACCAACTAGAACAGATGAACCCTAAATTAGTTCAGAAAGGAGGGTTCCCCCCGGATTCTAGTGGTGTATAGTGGATATCAGTGAGGTTAAATATAAAGTAAGGGGGAAGACAAGCAACTGTAGGAATGCGTCACTAACAAATAGATGATACCCGCCACTAACATAACCATCATAACCGGTGTAGGCAACCCTACCGATAACAACTTTTCCACAAAGGAAGAAAGCAAATAAGGCTAACTACTGATAAGAATAAGAACACTAAAAAGAAGACTATAGCCCGAGTACTTCCCCTACTGATATGGATCTGAACTTGAAAACTATCACTACTAACTAACAGGTGAGCTACCCACTCTTTCGCCGCTGCCATCTAAAGCTGTCCTTACTCTATTGATTAGGAGCCTGTCCTTTCCGAACTTTCATCCTAAAAATCCATCCTTGAATTCTGGATTTACTACAGGTCCGACACTGGCAGTACTGAACCAAAGAAGTAACACTTGACATCCACCGTTGGAATCTAAAGGAGAACAAGGCTATGGCCCTGACACCGGGAACACAACTACTACAGATGATACTGCTCTTCTGGTCTACCTTGGTCTTGTCTTCTTTAATTAACTACTTTAATGGCCACTTACTCAAACTACTAGGATCGATTGCTAGCCTAAAGCCCATACAATGATCCAACTCATAACTATCATGCATAACTATCATAATGGAACTGGTGATCTCCGGAATGAATACGAAACAAGGGGTTCAACATCGAAGCCGGAATCCAAACACCGTTAACAAGGCTTCCCTAGGGCTTAGCAAGACCAAACCCATGAAAGAAACTATCCATTACTTGTCCGTTAGTGCCCAGATCTAATAGGTGTAATGTAGTAGTGCATCCCATTCCCGGTTGCTTGTTATATTATGATTAAGTACTCGATCCATTCTTTCCAGTAGCTCAATGCCATCGGCAGGCGAAAGAGTGCAGCGGCGCTAGCCTAAGTTAGTAGTTGCGCAGCCCATCTCATTGGCAGCTAAATTCACTGCCCTTATGACAAGTAAAAGGATTATTAGCTATCAGTCCAATCGCTAGGATAGTAATTCCGCCTTGGAGGCACCAGTTGAAGGATCCGGGTATCAAGTAACATTCTTTCTTTTTGTGTCGAAGTTCCATTCTTCTATTTACTACTCAGTGGCTTATAGCTCACTCATATTGGCTACTCCATGGATTGTAGCTCGTGTACAAAGAAAGGTATACTTACCAACTTCATTCTTTATTGCAGGATTGATTCTTTTATCGCTTACTCACATTTAGATATATCCCACAAAGTATTCATTACAAGATTTATTATCATTCCTCCCACCCGCTGTTGGATCCTGTGTTTCGAACCAAGGATGCCAACTACTACTTATAAGAGTGGAGCTCAGTAGTACAGGAGCTAGACCGGTATCAACAGCCCAGCCCAAGCCCACTAAGTAGTCAATCTTACTCGCTGGGTGCACAATGGCACTACACCCCAACTCTAAAGGGAGACTCATTATTCCAATTCTTTAGTTCGGGATCTAGACGTCTGGTTGTGGCTATCATTCTAATTCAGCTCCATCAAACATCAGAGAGCTACCGCGCCAAAAGAGTGTGAAAGAGCGTAGCTAAGGCGCGAAAGAGCGTAGCGGTAAGAAGCTCTGCCTTACCTAGATCCCAACCTAACTCTTATAGTCTTATGGCCCTTGATGTCCCAGCTCCTTTCTCCATTAGCTCGATCCAAATTATGTAGTTAGGGCTTGACACGCCTATCCTTCTATTACCTTTACTCGCCTTTCCTCTTAGGTTCCCGCCTATCGACTCTAAGTTGTCTCCTGCATTCCATTACCGTGGATAAGTACTTTAACTCGATATCTATACAAGGCTTAAACTCGCTCCAAAGTCTTTAGTTCACCCTTCGTAGTCTCCGCTCCCGACCACGAGTCTTCCGCTTCTAATTCCTAAGGCTTGCTTTCATGTTTCTAGGGTCTTGCCCTTAACTCTTGACTTTAGGCTCGCCCGATCTCATATCTGTATTTCTAGTATTAGTATTATTGGTTACCATACGTGCCAAGCCTTGCTCTTTAGTTGGCATTCCACTAAGTAGTAGAGGGCTAACTGGCATCAGCATCAGCTAATAAGCCAGATTGGAACTAAGGGGAGGTTAGGCTAATAAAGCGAATCATGTAAGAACCCCTAAGACAGACTAATTAGGCAAGGGTGTGAGTTTTAGAGGTAGGGCAGTAAGTAAGTAAGGTCAGCGTTAGCTGGTTATAAGATGGTCAGCAGTCCTATAATCAAAGTATGAGAAGCATCAAGGACAGTGTCGTAGTGGACCTAAGTGAAGTCTCATAGGCATTAGTTGATTTCTTTGTTGTAACAAGATAAAGTAAAGGTGTCTAGGAGCGTGTAGCGGCTAGCAAATAGCAGTTCCAGGATGGGGAGCTCGCCTGTTAGTTAGTATTTCGAGTTTGGTTAGGGTCGAGTTAATTCCTTTATTTGTACATCATAGTGTGGTTGGTGGATCATAGGCAGTAGCCAAAGAACGAGATAAATTTCTAATAGTAAGAGCGACAAACGACCAAGTAAGACTCCAATGTCGGTTTCTATTAGCGCACGAGACCGGTTTGAAGATAAGAAAGAAGTTGACTTCACACTGGTCCAACTGATCCATCGTTCCAAAGAAAGGGATGCTGTGCGCAAGTAAGTTGCAAGACCTGCAATGCAAGTAGAGAGTCAGTTTCCATAGAAGGATCTGAATCAGTACCAAAAGCAACAGAATCCATCCTGCGTAATAGAATTGTGTCCACATTGGCTGGTTAAGTAGGCTGTAGCTCTGTATATTGTAGCTCGAGTTTAATAAAACTTATTCCAACTATTACCTCACGTAACTCCGTTAGCGCCCTCTCATTGTCACGAAGAGAATTAAAAGCAAACCAATATGGAGTGCCCGAGTCTTATACGCAAAATAAGAGAATGGAGGCGCGCACAGTGATAAAAAGGTGGATACATCGCGCCCCCCCCCCCCCCGTTCGCTTGTTCTCTTATGCTAACGCTTATTCTCGGGGCTTGCTTGTTCACTGCTTTGCGAATAGAATAGAAATAAGTATTACTCTCCTCAGGTCACTGCTATTAGGGAAAAATGTAGTGGAACAGCCGATAGTGATCCTCAATAAGGATTAGCCACGGAATGAGTTGACCTTGCCAACAACGTTGACCTTGCCAACAACTTGGATGATTGCCATAAGGTACTGCTTCCGATCAAAAATGCTTCATACTCGTCTCAAAGGTGCTTCCTTCATACTCGTCTCTTTGTTGCCTTGTGTATTAGTAGTTAGGGGTACCGATGCTTCTATGTCTAGATCTTCCGCAAAAAATAAGCAGTTGTAGCTCCAGTTCTATAAGAACGGGCAGGGCAGGATTCTAATCTTAAGTGTAAGCTCAATTAACAACTATTTGACTTGACTCGGCTAAAGTGATGTGGAAGTCAAATCAAAGAATTTCCACGCAAGCAGTTTAGAAGTGAGCTCTGCTTTCCTCAATTCCTAGTGCTAAATTTGATATGCGCTTACCTTACTACGGAGTTTACAATTGAATTCAAGTGTTAGTTAGGAGCTACACCAAGAGCGTGTATAAAAGAGATAGTCATGGTAAGAGATGGATTATCAAATTCCATCATCAACTTAAAGTCGACCAGAACAGAATCACAGCACCGAGATCAGAAGCAGCAGCAATGAAAGTTGTAGTTGAATTCGCATCAGCAGTTCGAGTAAAGTATCCAATTGCCAGTCCAGGCGCAAAACAATAAATAAATGCAAACTCAGTGTTGTGCTAAGCCGAGGGCGAGTTGACCGAACGGCTTTTTAATTCCTCTTCGAATATTGATGCGCAAGATCTATTTCTTAAGTTTAGTGGATCTGCACTAACAGAGTTTGCCGGAAGGAATGCAGTGTCCTGCATAGAATTTTTGTAAATAAGCAGGATTACAAACAGGATAAGATTAATCCGCTGCTCCCTCAAACACAGGACAAAGAGCAGTAGGGCGGGCGAGGGAGGTTCATCAAGTTCAGCTCGAAAGTAAGTTGCAATTGAAAGTCGAGTTTATTGTGTTGTGTTGTCGGCTCTTCAAGTGATTCAATTTATCGAGCATAAACATTGAAAACTGCAGTCTCTTTTTGCAACAAGCGGTTCTTTAGTTTCAATTAACGATTCCACATTAGCTACGTTTCCCGCCTGTGTAGTGGTGAGGAAGCAGGCGAAATCGAAAGTTGCTAGTATACAAATTGAAGTGGTAAGAGCGGATACGATAACATTTGATAAGTCTGTCTCACGGGCCCTCCTTAGCAAGTCGTATGCCATTGGTGCCCTATCGAAGTCCTTTCTCCTATTGTATGATGGACAGTAGCACTCTAAAATACCACTCGCTTCTATACCAGCAAAGAGTACCGAAGTCCTTTACATGAAAATGAAACCTTCCACCAAGATTAAATACCGGGGCGGGATGGTTTACCATTGTAGATCAGATCATAAGCGTAAATTCACTGCGGGTAGGCACGGTTATTCTCGATGCAGTGGGAACAGCGACAAGGGTTATTAGAAACACTGGGTATTCAATAGTCAAGGATGAAGTAGCTTATTCCCCCAGAGCAGGAGTACTAAAGCAGAGCGCCTCTTTCCGATGCTCTAATGCGTAGTCTTCCTTTTTTCTTTGACTACAGTACAGGCATTACATTAATGAGCGCTACGCCCCCCATCTTAGTAGCGCGCCGATGCTTAGGCCCTGAAATGCAATCGGCCGGAACATAAAGATATTCCAATTTCATATTTCAGGTAGTTTAGAGACCTCCGACATGCCATCTTATAAGCAGCTAACGCTGCCCTCACTTATTCTTGTCAGATCCATAGGACTAGTCTGTCTAATACTATTTCCCTTTCCAACAGAAGTGACGCTCTGTTTGCTCAATAAAAAGTGCTCATAGCGGTCCGGGGCAGTGAACTTGCTCCATAAACGCAAGTAAGTTTTAACTGACCTCTCGAGGAATGAATGAACTTGATTGAATGGGTTAGGGGGCGGGGGGGGGTCTTTCTTCCTAAAGCAAGCATGCCGAGCCGGCGCAAAAGCACACTTTCCTTGTTCCCTGAGATGAGAGAAACCTAGATTATCACTCCTACGTCCAAACAAACTCCATCTTCTGATCATATGTCCCGTCTATAGGAATATAAGGATAAGACATACACCAATCATGAGCCGGCCGCAACAAAAAGCTTGCTTAAAAGCGGAAGCAATGGAAAACTTTCCCCGGAATCAGAAAAGCCAACCTACCTTAAAGAAAGATAGCATCTGTTCATCATAAGTAGTAGACACAGACATAGGACCAACAGAAACATAGGTTTATGCCTCAGAATACATAGGATAGGTGTTTCGGTCATTATTAAATGCTGATCAGCGAAAAGACTACTTTCAATCAATTCTATTCTATTCCTTTTATCGGGTGGGAGGATTTAAAGCCAAGCCAGTTAAACACATATCAAGCAGTAGCTCCAGTAGCACTAGCCACCACATTAGTAGATCATCGATTTAGCATACCTACCCCGAAAAGTCTACGTGACTCCCCGCGGATGGATCAACGACCCCCATAATAATCTAATTGAAATTGGAACATCACAGTGGTAGGGCTTGGCTTCGAAGGCAGCGGGGCTCTGATGGATGAAAAATCCGTGTTGGAATCTTTAGTTTTGGCTGGACTGAAGCCGGAATACGAGCTGATCAAAGTCTCGATCCTTGCAAAAAAAAAACAAACGAGAATAACCTTATAGTTCGACTCAATGAGGAAAGGAGATGACTAACCCCATGATCAACAACATTGAAGCCCTATGTTGGTAACTTCACACCAAACCATTTTCTCTTCCCGACGTCCATGGAAAAAGATAAGGGAAAGAAGCCCGCATACATAGCTGTAGAAAAGCCAACTATTCTACCTGAGGTGTTATGAAACAAGCATCGTCTACATCGAACCAATTATGCTTTCATTTCCCCCGTATAGAGCACTGAGTTACTTCCGTTATGTTCTTTCGCAGGCAGGCTGCACTCTCATGGTGGGCAGGCTCAATAATTCATTGAATGTCGAAAGCCCGTTTGGAATTCGACCTAAACTACTCGATACTTGAGCTAGTCCTTCATGGCGGTAGCGAGTTATTTGCACTCGACAGATTCCATTGGGTAACCCTAAGAACACTTGTTTCTAGTCCTGCTTAAACTCAAAGTAGTGTAGTTCGGGATACGCCTATTTGTTCCGCTTGGGATGCGCATATTTTAGGAAGCAGTCAGGAGTAAGCTAACATTCATTCTACATCTACAGTAAGGAGTGGAATGAGGGTAACATGCAAATATTCTATGATATGGTAATACAAGAGTATAGGCAAGGTCGAAAGCTATAAAAAACAAAACAACAATCACAAATGACGAGGCGATAGATGAAATGGATGTTTAAGTATTGTTGAGAGAATCTGCAGTTCCAGGGTTTATCGTAGACAAATGTTGCAGAAAGATCTGAATCAGCAGTAAGCAAATCAGCAAGCAGCAGAATGAGAATGACCAGTTATACTGTTCGAGAATCTGCTTATTAATTGCCTGTTCCGCCCATCTATAATGGAAAGCGCATTACAATTCATATACGATAGAACGCTTACCTTTCAAACCTAACAGCTTCCCTTTTTTGTGCTTCCTAACTCAAAACTCACTATTTCATTATGAGCTTTTTCTGGTATTACTTGTTCTTTCGCCCTGCCCCTTTGACTTTGCATGCTTGGCTTGCTTGTAGTGGTCCAAGTCCTCAATATGCCGTTTACGCTCTTAGTAGTTCCAGTACTGTTTGTTCTTGCTTTGTTCCATTGCTTGTTGAGTTAGCTGTCTTTTGACTAATTCTATTCTTGGCAACTCAATTCCATTCTTCAAGCAGTAAAGAGAGTCAAGATAGTAAGCCCGAGTTCTTATCTTAGGTAACGCAGCCTTATCCGATAGTAGTTAATTCCCGGTTGAGCTATATATACCCTTGTTAGTGGTAGTATGAGCCTGTATTTACTATTTGAGCTCCGAAGCGAAGGTGGTAGATACAATTTTCAATAGAGAGATATAGCCATTAGGTGTCAGCCTTGCCCGCGCTAGATCAACTCTTGTCTTTTTGCAATCTTATGGGCATCAGCTCAAGGTCTTTGTCTTGTTGGGGAACCGCTTAAGTCAAGGATCCTGGGTCCATAGTGAAAGCCCCGGGTTCTAGCTATAGTACTGTTAGTAGATCCGTTTTGTTAGCACCTGTTCGATCCTTCTGTACACCTAATCGTAAATAGAGAATAGGCATGGAAGTGGGGAGTCAACCTAAGAACAAGGGAGGAGAAGGGCATTCTTGTTAGTGGCGGCATCAGAACCAAAGGGATATGAGCTAACGTTCCCTCAAGTCAGTAGCGGTAGGGCAAAAGGTGTAGAATCCGCGATAAGAGAATCGCTTTCTATTCCTAAATAGTCTCTAGCTGCAAGGATAAAGACAGGAATAAAGAGTTAGAGCATGCCCCGGGAAACCAACCATCACTTGAATTATTAGCACAAAAAACGGGACTTGTAGCTATAGCACCGAACTCTTGCTAACTTCTTTCTGTAGTTCGAGAGTGAGCCTACTCTGCTTCCTACTATATACCTTATCCTAGCCTTCGTCTCCTTTATCTTATTCTCCCGCTTCTTACTTGCATTCCATATTTATTGATTACAACTTCACTTACTTTACTATTGAGCCCATTTCTGAGTTGATAACTGAGATACGCCCCTACTAGTCCATAGTGTCGAGATACACCCCGACGAATCCATTCGAGCAGCTTACTCGCTTAACTCTTACTTTCCTGGCCACCAGTCTACCCTTCCCTGTCCGGAGTCTGAACTTCCTTCTCACTTTGCTTCATCACAGAACTGGAGAGAGGAAGTAAACTACCATTTTGAATAATCGGTCCTGCCCGGCTATTATTCTTATTGCGCCTTTTCTCGTCCGGAGGGTATGATGATCTAGCACATCTACTAAGAGGAGTAGGTATAATAAGTTAGAGTGAGATCGAGGAAAGACAGACCAAAACAAAGAAGTAGCAGAGTTAAACTCAGGCCTATTAATGAAGTAAAGCAAAGCTAAGAGCGAGGGAAGGCAGCCCCTAGAGCCCAGAAGCGGCAATTAAAGTCGGGAGTGAGAGTTTGCCGGATACAAAGTAAGCGGGAGTAAAGCCCTATCTAATATAATAACATAGTTTTTAGACGCATTCTATATAGCGGCAGTTTTGTCTGAGAGTCGTTTAACAGCGCCAGTCTCATAAGCCCCGGTTCCATTCCTTTTAAGGTAGTGACATCAATCCTAGAAGTAGCGGCTTGACGTCTTGTTCGTAGTGGTTCGACTCGCCCTCCCTTCATTCCAAGTTTCCAATTCCATTCCTATTAGGCAGTAGTTGGTTCCTTATTATTGTGAGTTCACTTATTCGTATAGTCATTGGTTTGTTGTCTTGCCTTATACTTAGGAGTTGGTTTCCCACTTCTCAGTTTCATTCCTTTACTTGTTCTTTTAATATGTCATTCATTGGTAAGGATACCCTTCTGTTGATACAAACTATAGGACCAACCTTTCGTATAGTTAGTTATATGAATCCAGTAATAGAATAAAGGAGATCCGGATCGGATCCTAGCCATCAAACTACAACGACGACTGCTAAAGAGACTTGTTCCTATACAAAGGAGTTACACCTATGTTACTCTCTGTTATCCTTGCCCGCTAGTGAAAGTTAAAAGAAACCAACTACGACTTCTGAGAATAGAAACCTAGCGATGGGAGTTGAGCTACTACTATGAGAATACGTCCACCAATACAAAGAGCAGAACTTGGCAAGCAAAGAAAGTAGCCGCTCCTGCTTATACTTATTCTCATCTCGAACTAGAACCGGGCATTCAACCAATGATCTAACGCCTTGCCCGGGAAGTTAGTCCACCGCCTACTACTTTTGACTTGGATTCTTTAAACCGATGCCTGTCAGTCTCCCCTTCTATCCATTAGTCTTACCCTGTTAGAGGACCCTCAAAGCTTTTACTCGTTAGCTCTTATTCTTACTACTTACCCCGGCAGCTGGTACTAGTATCAACAATACCTGTTCCCATAACAAGAAAGGAACCGCTGCTTCTAAGAATCAGAATCGGAATAAAAGAACCGAGCGACTGCTAACAATCACTCAGCTCAGAACTTAGGCTTTGCTACTACGCTACTTACTAGGAACACTTAATTCTTTCGCTACTGGCTTTCAAACTATTGATCCGGATCTCCCGGCTTGTTTGTTTTAGTCCCGCGCCCGTGTCTTTGATCTTGCCTACCTACCACCTTCTCTTATTCTTCCACTCATAGGATTAAGGGTACTATAGTATAGAGATGTACTTAACTAAAAGATAATAATAATCAAAACAACGGAAAGAAAGAATTGAATGAACGAGGAACTTAGATTCAAGCTAGTGTTTCTAAGCCTAATCTTCATGAAAAGAGGAATTGGACCACCACTGATGAGATTGAAGCAGGTAACTTGTAATTCAACTCACAGGGAGGAACCCAGCTACTTTCTCTACTAATTAACCTCAGAACTAGGCTAGGGCAGCGCAAAGCAACCAACGTATAACGGAAAAAAAATAGATTTAATTAAGATTATCCGCAGCGAAGAAAAGAATGAGGCTAAGCACTTAGTTGCCGTTGCATCGATAATTGCATACTTTATTGGCATCTTCACCCGCCCTATACAGGACTTGAACTTGATAGGGGCAATTATAGTGGGGCTGCTTGAGCAACCAGGAAAGGAATTTAATCTACAGTTCTTTCTTGCACATGTATAAGGAAAAGGTCTTAAGTCATAATAAGCTCCAGCATAAAATCCAATTGCCGGAAAAGATTTAACTTGCACTGACGCTGAACTTGAACTAGAAACTCTTTCTTTTAGCACTTAGTCGAGTTGCTCCGAGTCAAACAGTAAAAACCCCCAGTAATTGAACTTGCACCGAGTCCACCAGGATCTGATCAACGCGCGGGTTTCTATTTCACGTATTTGCTATCTCTTACACCACTAATAGAAGACTACTGTAACCTAACTGCATTCCTTTTTCCGACCTAACCTCTGCTGGTCCTGGACTTTATACAGCTGATGATCCTCTTTTTCATTTAATATTCATATTTCTCTTATCGAGTACTTGGCATAGAATAAAGTGAAGAAAGACTCACTACTTACTCCCGGGCGAACTGCTTCTTCAGAGGGTTTTTAAGAGTCAATAGGGGGTTTATTAGCTCCGTAGTAGAAGAGGTGATCAGTAGAGTAGGTGCGCCACATCATAGCCGTACTCTGTATTCCTTTGTTTCATCCTCGTCAGTATCAGATGGTATTCTCTTGTTGGCTCAACCCTCTTATTCTGGAGTAGTTGATGATTATTAGATAGTAGTTGATTCTGACTTATAGGGTTATCTTCTTGCCAGTAGCAGCGAAAGTATTATCTGAGTAATAGAGGGTGCCGATACATAACTGACTTTATAGTTGAAAGGGTACCGCCTGACTTTAGAGTTTGATCCCATATTAGTATATAGTAACTTGCTTAGCTGCTTGCCGAGTTCTACTCTTTTTTGTATTAGTAGTTAGATGCGCCTACATCGTATCGTACTTATTCCTGTGACCCGGTTCTATGCTCTACTAACCATATTATCCAGTATGTCCTAGCTCCACTCTAAAAGTAAGGCAAGATAGGCTTAACCTAGTAGTACAAGGGAAGCGGCGGCCATTCAAGGCAGGAGGATTAGTCGTTTGGAGCTACTACTAAGGAATACAAGCGTACGTAAAGGCAGAGGTTTGAGATGCAGTGGAATAGGACAGAGGAGTAGAGAGAGTAGTAAAAGTCTGAATGAAAGCTTGGATCCGGGTTCATAGGTTCGTTAAATTAGTGTGCTGTTCACTCATTCCCCCATTCCAGAGTTGACTTCTTCTTGGCCTAGCCCGGGTATCCTTACCGTAGAGTTGATCCACGCCAAGCCGACACCTTACACATTCTTATTCCGGAGTTCGAAAGTCAATGAGCACAACATAAGAATCGAGGACAGTAGAGCAAGGATCCGAATCATCGTTGTCAAGGGGTCCGGACGGTCGACAGAGCAAGAGTAGGAGTTAGTCAAGTCCGTTTTGTCGCAAGCACTAGCTCGAGTCCTATATGCTCCAATTATATTGTTGGTAGTAGTGACATCATTCCTTTTCCATTAGCGGATAAAGGCGCAGTTCAGTGAGAGTATTGGAAGCCCTTGTTTCATCCTAATATAAGAGAAAACAACAATCCATTTCATAATTCATGAGCGGATATAATCATTGGTGGCGGGGCATGATGTTAGATCCGTGGGTGTTATATAGTTTGGATGCAGTGTTTAAAAGAAACCCCAAGTAGTTAGCCTTGGTATCAGTAGCTACAGAAACTTTGTAAAGCCGCCCCATCTTTTAAGCCTAATATTGCCCCAACCCATCTTCTAAAGTAAATTAATTCCCCCATCTTCCCGAAAGAGTGCCAAAGAGTGGAGCGAAAGTAAAAAGGGAGTTAAACAAAACAATTATCTTATTTAATTTAATTAATGAAACAATGAATTCAATTATCTTATGTAATTAATGAAACAATTAATTCGATAAATAATAATCATAATTAAATAAGAATTCCGGTTTGTATAATAATAATATAATATAGGTTTGGTTACATCATAAAAATATATAGAATGTAGGTTTGTTGGAAAAGAGTGTAGCGGAAGAGTAAAAGAAAAGTTCTTTTCCGTGTTTTTGGGTAGCAACCCTGTTTTCCTTCGTAGTCGGGTTCATAGAAATTATCAATTTGCGTTTTCCCGTGTTTTTTGGGTTAGCAACCCTGTTTTCCTTCATAGATGATCTGAAATAAATTAGGTTTTTCCATTTTCTCATGTTTTTTTGATAGCAAATATCTTTTCCTTCTTAGCTTGGCCATTAACGCCCTTTACTTTGACTTCTTCTCTCGGCTTATGATCCCTATCTTTCTCTTGTAACTACACTTTTCCTTCTCTTGCTACAGGACAATCGCTTTATCTGGACCTAGAGCGAGAAAGAAAGAGTATTTTAGATCTTCGCAGAATCAACCCAAACAAAATAGTAAAACTAGAGCAATGACAAAGAATAACACATTTCAACGGCACACAACCTTAGTCTTCCCGACCTCATGAAGGGAACTTGCTCCAAGCCAACAAATACGCAACTCGAACTTATGATTCTCTAGGCCTAGGCACGGCTTCTCGATCGAAGACAATCGATCAATTCGACTATTCTCCACGGACAACACCTCCATATTACCATAATGACCTGTATCCATACTAAACTATCCTATTTGTTGCTTCCCTATACCTCGATCTAAACCTTGAAAGTCATCATTGAATTGCCTAGGAACGACTTCACCCACTGATGGTAGTGTAGTATTCCTACTAAAGATGTTGCTTCTAATAAGCCAACTGCAACAACATAAGAAGAAAATGCGGATGAGGAACGGCAATACTCTATGTCTACTCTTGGAAAAGGGAACTTTCCTCCCGATTGCCGACCTCGCCTCCACTTTGGGAAAATTATTAACCGCCCAACCAAGAACTAGATATAGAACGGATTCGGATCCATATCTTTATCCAAGAGACTTAACTCGAGCAGGCGACGAGCTACTTAAGTGAGTGCGCTTGTAGACTTTAGAACATAAACAACTTAATGTTAGATCCTTAAGCTAGAGAAGAAAAGTAAGGCGGTAGGATACCACCGACTAATGTGAATCAAACCAAGTGCCTCTAAGCATTGAGTTAGGAACGGAATCCAACCATATAAAGTAACAGGAGCCCCTATGGTGAATCACCGTTGATTAGAATGAAAACAAACAGAGCTAAGCATACCATTAATAAGAATACAGAATTTACACAACTTACTAAATAAATGATTCAACATGAATCCTTCTTTCCAGCGTATGTCATACATGTTGATATTAATAGGAAGAGGGAATATAGATATGAAACAGAGGAAGAGTAGGACAAGGTTCAATCTTCTATATTTCTCTCAAGAAAAAACTCTTACAAATTTCAGAAACTCTCTTTTTTTCATGACCCAACATATGAGGTTTATATAGTCTCCAAAGATACATTATATTAATTGTATTCAAGATGAATCATTATTTTTCAAGAAACCCTTTCAAGAACCAATAACCAATTTGACTTATCCTTCTATAGTCTTTTAATCCATTTTTTCTTCTTGATGTAATAAATCTCTCTCTTGATGCAATGAACCTCTTTTGATGAAATGAACCTCTTTATGATACTTGAACAAATTTAATTCCAACATTTTCCCCTTTTAAACTTGTTCCATCTAGCATGCCAAGTTTCTTTCGAAGTTGTTGAAATATTTCAAATTTGAGAGGTTTTGTAAGTATATCAGCCATTTGTTCACTTGTCTTGACATGATGTAGCTCCACTTCTTTATTTTTGATATGATCTCTTATGAAATGAAATCTTGTATCGATATGCTTCGATCTTTCATGATAGACTGGATTCTTGGCTAAGGCAATAGCTGATTTGTTATCAACATAAATCTTGGTTGACTTCTCCTGTGGCATATGAAGTTCTTGGAGTAATCTTCTTAGCCAGATTGCATGACAAACACTAAAAGAAGCTGCTATATATTCTTCACAACTTGATAGAGCAACGATCCGTTGCTTTTTGAAGACCAAGTGAATGTAGCTTCACCAAAATACAAATCCAGTTGTACTATTCCGATTATCGTAGCTTCCGGCCCAATCACTGTCACTATATCCAATGAGCTCCAACTTTTTAGATGAAGAATAGAACATTCCATACTCAATTGTTCCTTTAATATATCACAAAATTCTTTTAGCGACATTTAAATGAGATGTCTTTGGAACTTCCATAAATCTACTTATTAAACCAACTCCAAATAGTATATCAGGTCGAGTGCATGTCAAATACCTTAAACATCCAACTAGACTTTTATAATAAGTTGGATTAATGTATTTACCTTCACCTTCCTTGGTCAACTTGGTGCCATATTCAATAGGTGTATCTGTAGGATGACAATCTTCCATTAAAAACTTCTTTAAACCCTCCTTTGCATAATTTTCTTGTGAGATAAAAATTCCTCCATTATCTTGTATAACTTCGATACCAAGGAAATAAGTCATTAAGCCCAAGTCAGTCATCTCAAACTTCTTTTTCATAGAGTGCTTAAAATCTTTAATCATGGAGCTACTATTGCCTGTAAATATTAAATCATCTATGTACAAGCATACAAATAAGATATCTCCATTAGAGTTAGATTTTGTATGGAGAGCATGTTTATGTGGATATTTAGAAAAATCATTTTGAATAAAATAAGTATCTATTCGAGAATTCCATGCTCGTGGGGCTTGTTTAAGCCCATAAAGAGCTCTATTTAACTTGTATATTTTGTCTTCTTGTTCTTGAATAATAAAACCAGGGGATTGTTGAATATATACCTCTTTTCAAGAATTCCATTAAGAAATGCTGATTTCACATCCATTTATAAAATCTTTCATTTCATTTGAGCTGCTAGAGAGATAAGTAATCTTACTCTCTCCAATCGAGCAACTGGCGCAAATAATTCTTCATAGTCAATTCCATATTGTTGTTTATATCCTTTAGCAACTAATCTAATCTTGTATTTCTCTACCTCTCCTTTTGCATTTCTTTTTGTTTTGAAGATCCACTTAACACCGATAGCTTGGTAGTCTTCTGGAAGTGTAGTAAGCTCCCGTGTATTATTTTTGTTAATGGCATGAATCTCTTCATTCATAGCTTGTCGCCATTTTTCATCTCTATAAGCTTCTTCGAAGATTAATGGATCATATTCTGCAAAAAGACAAAATAAAGAAAGTTCATCATTGTTAGTATCAATCCTTCGAGTCACATCATATAGGTCCTGAATCGGTCTTGTCCTTCTTATAATTGGACTTCTTGAATCATGTGACCTAGCTGATCTAGGTGATGATTCTGGCAAAGTCACTTCAATGTTTGCTTGTATTATATCATCTTCTTCCGAGCTACGACTTTCTTATCGCTCATCACTTTTCCGCCCAAATCATTGTTCATCAAACTCAATATCTCTTGACATCACAACTTTATTTGTGATAGGATTGTAGAGTTTGTAACCACTGGAATTCTCTGGATAACCTAGCAAAATATATTTTTGGCTTTTATCCTCCAATTTCGTTCTCTTTTCTTCTGGTATCTTGGCAAATGCAACACTTCCAAAAATCCTCAAATGATCAACTCTTGGTTTTTGTAAGCTCCATGCTTCTTCTGGTGTAATATTACTAATTCACTTTGTAAACTCATTAAGCAAATAAAGCACAAGCAAGAATCACCCCAAAATTCTTTCAAATTTTTCTTTCCTTTAACATGCATCGGACCATATTAAGGATAGTCCTGTCTTTTCTTTCCGAGACACCATTTTGTTGAGGTGTGTATGGCATGGTGAATTGATGTAGAGTTCCATTATTTCTACAAAAACTTTCAAATTCATTTGATATATATTCACCACCTCTATCTGTTCTTAAACATTTAATCTTACAACAACTTTGTCTTTCAACCAAATCCTTAAATTCTTTGAATTTGCTTAAAACTTCTTTCTTTTCCTTTAACATGTAAACCCAAGTTTTGCCACTATGACATCAGTAAATGTAAGAAAATACCTGCTTCCTCCAAGTGATACTAGATTGATAGGGCCACAAACATCCGAGTGCACCAGATCGAGTCGATGCCATGCTCTTTTTGTTCTTCTCACTTTGAAAGGTTTTCTTTCTTATTTACCCATGACACATACTTCACATAATTTTGCTGGGTGATCAATTTTTGGCATTCCTGTCACCATATAATACTTCTCTAGAAGTTTCAAAGCCTCAAAATTTAAGTGATCATATCTAAGATGCTAAAGTGTAGAAATATCTTCAATATCAGCTTTAAAACAATTTGATTGATAAAAAATACTCAAATGTAGAGGAAACATTCTATTCCTTGCCATTTTCACATGTGATATCAATGTTTTATTCTTATCACGAATTGAGAGAGCCATATCTTTCATCTCAACTTCATAACCTTTTTCAAGTAATTGTCCCATGCTTAAAATATTATTTTTCATATCAGGAACATAATAAATATCTGAAATGCATAATTCCTTGCCATTATTAAGTTCAAGGAGAATTTTACCTTTGCCTCTTACTGGTCTTTGAGACAAATCACCAAATGTAATGTTCCCGGAATAACTTGTATCCATTTCTGAAAATAGCTCTTTGATGCCACACATGTGATTTGAGGCTCCTGTATCTAGATACCATGTCATAGATTAATCATTTTTCAAATTTTCATAACTCATTAGCAAAACTTGATTTTCCTTCTTTTCTTCCTCAACAAAATTTGCCTCATCACTTTGATTGTTCGGATTATAATAACATTCATAAGAGTAATGTCTATACCTTTTGCAAACATAACACTGTATTTCAGACCTTCTAGAGTTTCTGCCACGTCCACGGCCACGCCTCGACCATAACCTCGGCCTCTTTGGCTAGAATTTTCTCTAGCCTCTTCATTATATGGAGATTCTTGATTGGTCTGATTTCTGTCTCCTCTTCCTCTTTGTCCTCGTCCTCTTCCTCTTTGAGAATTTGATTCTCCTTTATTTTCAAGAGCAAACTTAGCTTGTAGTGCTTGCTCCATAGTTTTGTCTTCTCCTCTTTTTGTAATTCTTTGTTCATGAACTTGAAGGGAACCCATAAGTTTTTTTAAAGATATTTTTTCCAAATCTTTAGATTCTTCAATCGTAACAGCAATAAAATCAAATTTTAGGTCTAGAGATCTCAATATTTTTTCTATTACTCTCTGATCATTTACTTGTTCACCATTTCGTCGCATTTGATGAACAATAGAAATGATTTTGAGAAGTAATCGAAATAGTTTCAAGTACCTTGTTGTAGTTTTTCAAACTCGGCTCGTAAAACTTGTAGACGAAGTTTCTTTACCTTATCAACACCGAATGCTTTTGAAGTATTTCCCAAGCCTCCTTTGAAGTATTTCTTTGGAGCGATGATCTCGAACATTGTATCATCAAGCCCTTGGTAGATTGTGAACAAAGCCTTTTCTCCTTCTTCCTTCTTTCTTTGAGTTGCTTTCTTCCTTCTGCATTCATTGCTCCTTCTTCTACTGGAGTTGGTTCAGCGAATTTATCTTCTACAAACTCCCATACATCTTGGGAGCCTAGAAGAACCTTCATTTGGATGCACCATATGTCATAATTTTCTTTTGTTAATCTGGGGATCTGAAGTTGGATGGCACTTGAGGAAGAGGTCATAGCTTAACCTATGCTCGATACCAGATGTTGATATTGATAGGAAGAGGGAATAGAGATATGAAACAGAGGAAGAGTAGGACAAGGTTCAATCTTCTATATTTCTCTCAAGAAAAAACTCTTTACAAATTTCAGAAACTCTCTTTCTCTCATGACCCAACATATGGGGTTTATATAGTCCCCAAAGATACATTATATTAATTGTATTCAAGATGAATCATTCTCTTTGAAGAAACCCTTTCAAGAACCAATAACCAATTTGACTTATCCTTCTATAGTCTTTTAATCCATTTTTTCTTCTTGATGTAATAAATCTCTCTCTTGATGCAATGTACCTCTTTTGATGAAATAAACCTCTTTATGATACTTGAACAAGTTTAATTCCAACAATACAATCATAGAATTTGGAAGAGCCCTTTTAGATTAGAGCCGGCAGTCCAAAAATCATTTATGTCATCAAGCAGCTCATCTCTATTTATTGATTGACAACCCACTTCTATAGCAACAGGTACTTTACTTTTTCAGTCAAGTCAACAAAGGCCGGAGCGCCCAAAGGATTACTTTTAGGATTTCATCTTTATCTTCCCCACTCACCTATCTTCGCCTATCTTATAGGAAAAGAAACTCCCTTCCTGTTAGAGTGCCCCGAAACTCACTTACTTATGAACTTTGAGTTGCGCTAGACTGAATCTTAGGTCCCGGCCATCGCTCTTACTTTACTGTATCTTAGCTTCCATGTCTTGCTCTTGACTTTCACTCTCCTTCTCCTAGTCCTATATCTGGCTTGTTAGCTCCCCTTCCTCTTGTTTCAGTATGAGAGACACCAGCTATAGTCTGCTTTTCCACTAGTTTATTTATGAAAAGAAGGTTCACAGGCGGAAGCGAGGTTCGAGGAACAGCATAAGAATAATAAAATAGCAAGCAAGAATGCAAGAGAGAAGGCAAAAAGGATTCATTTATAGAATAGAACATTCAAATGAGCTAGTGACCGGACCTTGAGAGAATGAAATGAGGAATAAAGCTTTGTCTGGTGCGCAAGAACTCAACGAAGAATACAGACGGGTACTATGATACAAGGCGATACGGAATAGAAACCCATAATAATAAGGATGCAACCGATGCCAACAAGATCGAGCTCTCTCCTCCGATACGGAATAGGTTGACTACGCCTCTACCGCCTTCACTCCATATAGCTAATAGCAAAAACACTTACACACTCCCAGATAGCTACATAGCAAAAGACTTAAAACAGCAATAGCAGGTCTTACTCTCCTAACTTTTAATACTTTAACGCTAACACACCAAATACGATTTCACCTATTTAGTAGTAGCCTAGCATTCTTGTCTATTACTTATTAGTCGCTTCGATCTTATTCTTTTATTTATAGTTTGAGTATGCCTTTCCGCCCTATAGTATGACTTTACTGTCTACCTTTCTTTCGCTACTGACCTTGAAGTTGCCCTTCCGGGTCTCAGATCTCTGTATTTCACTCATTAGACTGTCCTTCCTAGCTTATCAAACGGATACTCGCCCTGCTAACTATCTCGCCTAGCTATAATAAAAGTGATGTTTGTTGAATGGAGTAGAAGACAAAAAACTCCGTGAATCGCCTACGAATCAAACGAAAAAAGCAGTAAAGTAATCATTAGATAAGGGAGTGCCAATGGGCAGTCAAGTCCAGTACGGCTCGAAGCAAGTGTAGTTCTCATTAATTCTCTGAGGAGGCAGGCAGGCTCGTAGGTAGGAAGAGCAGCTTTTAAGTGAGGTCTGATTTGTATTGAATTGATTTGATTCTGACTTGAGAGTGGAGTTATTACTTGATAGGTTTGATTCCATATTTTTGTATACTAACTTAGTCTGGTATCTTTGCTCGAGAGAATCATACTCGAATGGGCAAGATAGTAAGCCTAACAATATGGATAGTAAGCCATAGAAGCTGTAGGGGAAGTCTAAGTTATGTGTTAATAAGGTCTTACCGGCCATTCCTTATACTAGTAGCTACATTCCTTAGCTAACGAGCGACGCTTATAGGCAGGACATAGGAGCAAGAGATGTGCAGTGAACCCAAGTAGGGGCATATGTTGTAGGTAGGAGAGGAAGATTCATACCTATCACCTAAAGAATAGAAGAGAGACAGGGGCACTAGTTTCAAAGCGTAAGTAAGGGGCTTTAGATACAGTAATGGGAGACTCGAACTCAATTAAGGGCAGTGTTCTCATCCTCATCTGTGGTGGTGCATTTCTTATTAGCGGGGGTTTCAGTCCCTTTATCGTTAGTTATTCCACTGTTCTCCCCTACAGTACCAGCGAAGGATAAGACCCGCAAAAATATAGAATTTCGCTTAGTAGTATTAGGATTGAACTCTTGTATACAAGTAGGGCTTTCACTAGCGCTAACAGGATTGATCTTAAATCCGCATTTGCTCCATTTCATTTTGATACTCCTTTGCCACTCTTAGTAGCCTGCTCCAACTCCTACTACTAACGAATCTAACACCGCCTTTGCTGTCTCTCCGCCCTCCGCTCCAAGCCCTCTCTAATACTTTAAATAAGTCCTCTGCTCGAGTTTGGGTACTCCACTTCTTTATCTCTATTTGTGCCGCTCTCCCCTTGCTCTCAAGGAAGCCAACTTAAATCAAAGTCGGATTACTTTGTTTACAATACAAGAATAAAAGTATCGACAAAGGATAGAGAACTTGCTAACAAGAATACGCGCTACTTTACTTACATAATATACGAACTTGGAACTCAATTCTTTAACTAACAATACCGCTCAATTCCCAAAAGGAAAGGCTCTAACTTATGTGTTTGGGTCACTTACTTGCTTCACTCTTCCGCTTATCATTGTAAGTCTACTTCTGGATAAGACATCCTCTGACTATTACTTATATTAGTCTTCTAGTTCGCCATCCGAGAGTGGGATAGGGCAATTGAAGAATCAACTCCGGGTGCTTAAGAAAGTAAGTAAGGTCAGCGAGCCAGCCAAGCACAAAAAGAGTGGGAAAAAAGAAGAAAAGAATAATAGAATATAGTAAATAATAAAATAAGAAAAAGATAGATATACTAAATCATAAAATAAGAAAAAGATAGATATACTAAATCATAAAATAATAATAAAATAAAATATAGTAAATTAAATAAGAAAATCATAATAATAGAATGTAGGAAAGTATAAGAAAATAGAATATAGTAAATAAAAGAATAACATAAGAATAATAATCATACTATATAATAATTCAATTCGAATTCCGGTTTGTATAATAATAATATAATTACGGAGTTGAGGAATCCAGAGGGTGAAACTTATCATTGAAAGCAGGAGTTCTCGAATGAGAGTAATAAGTGGGGAACTAATAATCGAACATCGCCAACGGGTGCCTACATTTTCATCCTTGAGATAAGAGGTCGGGCTTGGAGCGGGGTTTCGTTATTTTACTTATGGATCGATTTCTTTGTTTACTACTCGAGATTGAGTTCTCTTTACTCCCTAGTTTACTACTGCTATTACTCGTTCCAATATGATACTTTCGACTTTGTAACTCTATCTATTCTTTATGTATAGTTTGATCCGCTCCCCTAGTAGTTAAATCTATCAGGCCTGTGCGTGGTTCGATTCCCTTCCTCCTGTTTTAGTCTAATAGAATCCGGATGTGCTTCCTATTTTGAGTTTGACGCCTTAATTCCTTATTCCTGTATTTAGTATTTAAAGTGAAAGTTTGAGTCTCATACTCCAAGGCTCCATTCTGATAGTTATGAGTTGGATTTACTAAGTTAGATGTTCCGTTCTATAAGGTAGTGTAGTTAAGTCCAGTCCAATAGTAGTCGTAAAGGTCTTAATAGTAGTGGACTCCCTTAGTAGCAATGGAATTCCGCTAGTGGTAGCAAGATCTTGGCAGCATTAGTAGAAGAATACAGCTAAGGAGCATAGGGCCTAGTAGTTGATAAGAGAACTCGTATTCATAGAATTCTTTCGCTACTGAACTAGAACCTGACCTTACTTGATCTCATATATGTATTTCACTAGTGCTCCAACATCGAATGAATTACCTGCCTAATAGTTATGTATTTCACCTTTCACTCCGCCTCTTCTTTATCTAAGCCCTACTTCATAGCTTCCAAGCTTTACTTCTCAACCCAACTCGGGTATTTGAACCAACCACTACTTACTTTAATTCTGAAATGACTTGTTCTATTATCTTATATGAATACAATAAATCACTTATCATGTGTATTTGACCTTTGATTCAGTACCTACTCTTTTACCTATGGGCTTCATTCACTTTTTCTTGTTCTATTGTTTTAGGCAGTGCTTTAGTTAGATAGTTCACAGTAGGATTCCAAGTTGGCGGCTAGTAAGGTAGGTCTTGTTGACACTAGCTCAATGCTTTTACCCATAAGTTAGATTCTTTCTATTGGTTAGTGATATCAATCTCATCAGTAGAGGTCCAATTCCTTATTACTAACTACTAAAGATGGATGGATCGATAGTTACAAAAGGAAAGATAAAACGTACCAATAAAAAGTAGCTCTTTCAAGTACGGATCGTTGTTGCCTTAATCAAATCCACGTAGACCAACCCCCATATCAATCCATTCCAACCTTTCACTCACAACAAGCCTAGATCAACCCTTCCTTCATTTTTCATTGTAGAGATTTCTTATCTGATGTAGGGCGCTACAAGCTTCTATTCCGCAGGGCAGGCAGAGGAAATGGGAAGAAATAGGGTCCCTTAGCATAGCAGCGCGGGGCCATCGCCATCGAATGCAACAAACAGGGAATTCAGTTGTTAGGGATAAGACAGAAGCAACTGAAATAATCCCTAGTCCCTCCCTGTCCGAAGTGCCACTCTGCTCTAAGTAAAGTTCCGACAGCGAAAGACCTATCTATCTATAAAGACAAATATCCACAACTGTCTTATGTTTATGTTGAAGAAGAAGGTTAGCTTAATAGCGGAAACTTATCAAAGCAAAGGCAAAACAGCTGGAAAGGTTATGACTAAACCTCTTTCTTTAGAGGCATGTCGATTGGGCAGGAGAGGCCGAGACACCTACATATGTGGGCAGTAAGATTAAGAGCAAGCAGTGGGAGCCAAAGTCGTCACGAGTAGGGCTTGGTTTACTGCAGTGAATTCTGTTTTTACTTATACAGGTGTTGGTCCTTCATTACGACACTCCTTGCTGAGATTCCCATGATATTAGGCTGTCCTCCTGGACTATCATCAGTATAACTTTCCTGTAACTCAAGTTTGTAGCTCCCTTCTTTCAACCTAACTCTCTTTCTGTTCTACTGGGTGAATTCCGCAAACTGACCTGCCCGAACTGAACTCTATCTTTCATTCCTCCAATGGTGCTTGCAAGCTTAAACTACTTCTAAGGGCAGCTTTAGATGGCATTGAGCTATTGCTGATGAGACTGCCTTTCCTTTCTTTTAGTCTACCTTTGCTTACTTCTATTCTTCAATTTGTTATGCAGTTTACTTATATTTGTATTAAACGGTAATTTCTATTTTAGATCAGTAGCGCTAAGCCTCAAAGACCGAGACTACCGATACCGAACCGTGGTTGATGAAACATCACAGGCATAGAGACCAACCTATATAACCTGCTTGCTACAACAGGGACACTCCGTTTAGGTACCCGAAACTATCATTGCTGCTGATACTTTAACACAAAGAGACTAGATTGAAAGTTCAGATCCTGCTCCTGGCTCTTGCTCTAGCAAACCTTGTTCAAATATAACTGCTTATAGCTAATACTCCCCAAAACATCACTTGTAATAAGGGTTTATCTAATAGATAGATAGATCATTCTGCCCCTTGGTCCTGAGATGAGGGAAAAACTATACATACTTTCGATCCAAGCGAGCTTATTATGTCCCCTTTTCGGAGATAACGATCATCGCCCTGCTTTGCTTGAGATACAGTAGATGTTGGAGTTTCCACAGGGGTGTTGATTGACTCTTACCAATAATAGCGCAGGACTAACAGTAAGAGGACTAATAGTGAAACATTCATTTGCTTAATACCGAGTTACCCTTTCATAGGGACCTATATACCCTACATAAGAAGTAAGTTGAATGGAATTGGCATTGTCCAGTAGCAGTCCCTTTCATAGGCCCCTTATATAATTAAGTAAGTTGAATCGGCATTACAAGTACTTAGTAAGCAATCCAGTTTACTTGTCTGTGGGACGAAGCCCGTTTCCAGTTGTGGGTGTGTGTGGGATCTAGTGGCTCTGGCGGCATTGACAATAGTGCTTCATTGCGACTTATGTTGCACGATCAAAAGAAAAGTGTCCGTCCGTTCGGTAAGTAATCTAGTCGTAATTTTCTCTTGCACGAGCATCGTCGTCCCTCATCCTCAACCTATATCAGAGTAGAAGATACTTTACTTGTCCTGTTATTTTTGCTCTTTTCTTACTTCTTCTCATCTAAGGCTTCGGCCTACAAAAGCTCGGCGGGAAATGGAATTAACTCGAACAAGACCAGGGTAAGCCCACCTATAAATAAGACAGATACGTATGGATCAAAGGATTAAGAGATAGACGACTTACTTGTCAAGCGACACAAACACAGGTACGTAAGGAATCACATCATCACCTCCTTCTTGCTTCTTCGCGGACTTATTTTGTTTGTCTCGGCTAAGGCCTTATTTTGTTTGTCTCGGCTAAGGCCTTATTTTGTTTGTTCGGCTAAGAATGCCATGCCAAGCCAAGACCACTGATGCAGTCTATAATAACTAAAAAAGCCTCATGGGTTAAAGAGTATTCAAGAAAAGCCGGTCAAGTAAGAGTTTCAAAAAAGGAGGTAGACCGCCAACAGCACGCACTTGCTGCCTTGGTTGATAGGAATAAGTGGAAAGGCGCATTTAGCATTTCGAGAGCCAGTGCATCTGTCTACCAAGCGGAGCTTCCCAGTGAGTTGGTCAAAAACAACTTCCAAAGGTTTTTTCCTTCAACCACAGAATAGAAAGCAAAAAGGCTTTGTTGTGGGTGGCTCAATGGTTTCTCTCTCTGGGCACGATGAAGCTCAAAGCAGCTAAGCCAAGTAATCTAGTAATAAAGTAAGTTTCAGATGCAGATCAAAGTGTGGATGAGTCTAATCCTTGAACGACAGACACCTAAGCATGAAAACGAACCGCTTCGCTGCACAAACACGAAAAAGCAGGCTTTCTTCAAACGATTGGAACAAGAATGGTGTCTCTTTGAATTGAATCGTATTATAAATTCTTCACGTCTACATCTCATAAACATATAACTTCGGGATAATAAACGTAAGGTAAGCACCGAGTTAACAGCTAGTGTGCGGCCAATCTTATTACCACAGAGTGGGAGTGACATAATGCATACTAAACAGGAATCTTTGTTGGCTGCCGACAAATTCAAGGCATTCGAAACGGGGGGTTGGCTTCGCCCCGAGATCGTAGTTGTAAACCTTCTTTCGGTAATAGGAGACCCTGGGTACGGGCGATAACTCCCCGCTTGGAGACTAAATAAAGGGATAAAGATAGATAATTCAACCATAGAATTCCTAATCCATGCGGAGTAGGTAATCAAAGTGGCAGCCATAGCTTCTTTCGGTCCATTTGTATCAAATCTTTGATGGAAATGCACTGGCGCCTGGGGGGAAGAAGAGCTTGAGTGATGGAGCACATGCTTTCTAAGTTTGATCAGTCCAATGAGCGCATTCGAGAACAGTAACATCGGTAATAAAGTACAAAAAAAGTCGACACACTACATAAAAGAAAGATCTTATTCGAAAGTAGATGTAGCTAAAGCCCAATGCGGGTAAGAACTCCATGGAATAGGAGCCTCACCTACCCTCTTAGAGCGTTACAAGGCAAATTACAAGAGTTTTAAAAAGTATGGGCCATAGGTGACAGAGAGTACACACAAGCTAGGACTACTACCCCCGAATTCTGCTTAGGAATTTGTTACAATTATGTTGTTATGAGCAGCTCTGGTACTCCATCCTGTGTGGGTAGGATCATGATAAAGAAGGTTTTTCCAGTTGTATAATTCCCAAGCCAAGCGGAAAGTCGTCTACTTGCAAGGCAAACAAAGTATATGGGGTAATCTAGCGGCCCTTCCTGCGCCAACATACATCCGATGGCATAGAGTTTTGTGTCAGTATGCCCTTATTCCAATACAGGTGAATTTAAAAGCAAGCGGATACGTATGCTTAAAAGGGCTTATAATCCGGTCTCTTATACCTTATATAAGTAAAGGATTCCATTGCGGTCGCAACGTCTTTAATGATGCAGAGGTCTCAGAATAGCCTATGTGTCCGACACCGTAGATGAAATTAGGATGATAGGGTCATTACCAAGATAAGGTTTGTTTTGATTCTAGGATGGATTGCGGGGGTTGATGCTTCGCCCATGATTGAAGTCCATGTAATGGTGATCCAATGTATGCGCCTATTTGGATATCGCGACCCCATCGCTTGTCCTCTTCTTTTAGTTTGACTGTCAGATCGACCTTTAGGAATTGGCATGACCCGCCGGCTTACGAAGCTTGTCTCATAGCTAGGGGTTTGTGTCTAAATTGGTCCCTCGACGGGGGGTAGTAGCTCCGTCTTTCTTTTGTGTCTCCTGTCTCCGCCTTAAAACCTTGCTGTCTTACTTTACTATACATGAATTGATGGTTGCTCGTAGAAAGCATATTCTCAATGTTATTTGCTTTTATCATTATAATTAGAATATCTCTTTGCTTTCTTTTATCATTTCATTAAGTCAATTCTAATAGCTCTAGTAGCGCTGTTCATAGCGGTAAGGCAAGCAAGGCAGGCTTTAACTAAACAGTAAAAGAGTCGACGAAGAGCCACATAAGTCAAAGAAGTAGAGTTAGGAGCGGGAGACTAATACAAAGTCGGAGTAGATGTCAGACTAAAGCTCAAGCGCAAGAATTGAGCTCGGCTATCTAAGTTTTAGAGTTGGGAGCGGTAAAGCAAGGTAATAAACCACTTTAACCGGTCATTGTAGGTGGATACATATATTCGATCGAGAGTTTAATAAGAATAACCAGTAGTAACAAAGTACAGCGGATAGCTTCTTATATTAGTAGCCCTAAGGCCGGTATCCTGTATTTAGATAGTAAGAACGGTGGAAGGTAAGACTCCGACTCCGAGCAAGGATAGGTGGATCCTAACTCTAACCTGTGCGGGCATTGCGAGCATTTTCAAAGGGTGGATTTCCCCTGACTGACTTATGTGTTTCATTAAGGACATTAGTACTGGATCAGTTCTTTCCAGTAGCTCACCATCGGCAGGCAGCAGGCGCTTAAACGCTGACCTTGTCAACACCAGCTCCATTCTTTAAAGCACTAGTACTAGCTTGAAAACTAATAGAGTAAGAATGCGCTCATAAGCAAGAAATGGTTTCCGGGATGTTCATTTTAGAGCAAAGAGACCCGGCCGTTTTTTAAGAAGCCCTGGTAGGCTCGTAGACACTATTGGAATCCATGGTTCCGAGTTGAAGTATTGCTAGCAGTATAACCTCTCTTGTTAGTTTCACTTATAGCCCCAGACCAGTATCATCATGATTACATCTTTCATTACTACCCGCTTTGTTAACAGCGGTTCGAGCCTTGTTAATAGGCAAGGATCTGAGCTGAGTGGCAGCAGTCCATTCTAATAGTCGCTAGTGTTCTTCCTATTTTTAGTTATCAATAACAAAAGATGGAACAAAGAATAAGAGTATTAAGTAATAGAATTGCCCGATTGGAACCCCCCTAAACTAACTCATAAGTCTAAGTAGGGTATGGTGTAGCGCCATACGCGATAAGAGCAAAACAAATAATCTATAATAACTGGGGCGGGTAGTTCATCTGATAGTTAGAATGCGAGAAAGGAGTATCAGACGGCCAACACAGTAAGGTGCTCTTCAGAGTAGTCGAATTAGATCGAGGGCGCTTTGTCAGGTAACTCTTTCTTTTCTTTTCCCACTCTTTTCTTTTTAGCTACACTCTTTTGGCGTGCCCTAGCTATAGAATCAAAGACAAAAGGCGCTTCTAGGCCAAGAGCTAGAGAACGAGAAGCACTTAGTTCATTTAATAAGCAATGTCCGATGGATAAGGGGCGAGCAATGATAGTTTTAGTGTGATTCAACAATAGTCTAAATAGTCTCCTCCACTACGTGTATTTCTTTCCCCGGTAGTTGGCTTCTTGTTACCATCGTAATTCGGGCGTAAGAGACTAATGGGCATTGGAGTAAGCCTATATTCCTTTCCACTTTGTTTGTAGTAGCGGCATCGGCCTTGCCTGCAGTTCCATTCCTCTGTTAGTATTGATTGAGTTCCCAAGTTGCCTTATTCGTAGCTCCATTCTACTAATTTAATAGTTGTATTACTAGGTCAAGTACGAGTTCCTAGGTGCTTTCTTGTATAGTATGGGCACTTCCAAGCCCTTGTCCCGGATTTCATTATTTTATGCCCGAGCTGCAAGGCGAGTCAATTCTTTTTGTTGGTTCAATTCCCAGTTAGAAGCTAAGGGCACCTAAGGCATATGAGCAAATGGATTAACGATTAATGTCGAGTTAAAGCCTTATAGTACGCATTCAGACCTAATGTGTTATAGTTTCATTCAGGTTAAGCAGTGGTTCAATTCCCATAGGAATATTTTGTAGCCAGGAAAGTAATACCAATGTTCCCGGAGTGCAGTCAAAGTCAAGGGTAGCAGACTTATGGACGGTGTAACATTGATAGGGCAAAGGCAAATACGGATGTTGGATCATTGATTCAATTCCTTATTTTTCTATATTGATTATCATATCAGTAAGTTGGATTCTATCCCATTTACAGGCAAGGTTCCTAACGTTCGGAGGAATATTATTTTGAATGAAAACACAGAGGGGCAGGCCAATAGGCGAGTAAGCAAAGATCCAATGTATTAGTTTCAGAAGAAAAGGCATTGGCTGAAGAGGATAACTCATATGTAGGAAATCCGCTAGTGCTTTCAAGACTCGAACCGGGGCTAATGGCCCCACAGACAAGGGAATCTATCTGCTGACAAACAGACCTGTCCTGGCGCTTTTCATACTTTTGCTATCAACTGGGAATCGAGACACTCAATAGGAAATCAACCATAGACTGACTAATAGGTGCTACTCAAGGACTATGTGGTGCAACCTTTCTAAATGAGTTTTCCGACTAAGCTACATTGTTGTGCCCATAACTTCGTCCTAGATCAATGAAACAGGCAGATAAGAATTCAATTTATAATCGAGCTTACTTACTTTGCTTGGCAGGTGTCGTCAGAGGAAGTCCGTCCTATTTCTTTGGTTGATTCTCTTGATTAGTAGTTAGCTGCCCGCTTATTGATTCCAATCTTTGAAGCACTGGTTACAACCTGAGTTCTTAGTGCTAAAGTTCTCATTAGTAGTAGTTGGCTTCCCTGTCCGGATTGTGTTCCCGATGAGTCCAATGATGATTGTCGGTATAGATGTAGTACTACGTGGGGCAGCTCTCTATTCTTATAAGCAGTCGTTGGATCCTATGTTTCGAGTTGGGAGTAACATCTACGTGACTTGTCTTTTGGCATTGAGTAAAGTAAAGTTAACATAACAGCAACATAAGTTTGGAAGCAAGGCAGGATAGGCTAGTAGCCAGTAGAGAGCAGGTCTTATCGGGTAGGTAGCAATTCCCTTTCTAAGTTGAAGTATTGATAGTCACCGTTACGACCTTATTGGCAGTAGTTGATTCCAACAGTACTAGGTTTAGTTTGAATCAAGAAATAGGTAATGCAAAGTAAGTAGTTGAGTTAGAAGCGGGAACTACCATAACTTCTATTCTAACTTTCCGGAATAATCAGTATGTCTCTCCGGGTATGATCTAGCACACCGAGATTAAGAATAAGCATTAGACCATAGAATCCTACTACCACTGGGAAGAGTGGAACTACTAACAATCAGAATCTACTTAATGCCTAGTCGACTGCCAAGTAACTACTAATGACCTCAACTCTAACTCCAACCCGAGAGAATGAACTACTATCTAACAAACTAAAACAGAAAAGCCAGATGTTAGGTCTCCGGAGCCTATGAATCAAAGAAGAGAATGTCAGTTTGGGAGAAGTGAGTGCCGGGCCTATAAAAGGGAAAGTTAGACTTAGCTTAGAGTCAAAGGATATAGGCTGATAGGATACACAATATAATGACAAAAGATGGAATCAAAATGGGGAATATGAGACTTACATTGCTGCTTCTTAGCTTCCAACTGCCGCTGCTAACATCTTTATTTGTCTATGTAGTTCCTGTCTTTCGTTCTTTCAGTTGCGGGTGCATTCAATGTAGACAGTAACGCATTAGACTATCTGCGAACTCCTTCAAACTAGACTTGCGAACAAGCTCTTTAAGCACCACTAGGCGAGACGATATCTACTAATTCTAAAACTATACCAAACAACTGTTCCACGGACAAAAAGTATATTATATAGTTGTTTAAAACATGGTCAACGTAGCTAATGAGGAAAGGCAAAATCTCTCCTATTAAAGACTCCTATCAGCTGTTCTATGGCATTATAGCCCATTATCTTACCTGTTCACAAATACTCATTTATTTCTTTGTCTTGTCCTTAGTTTGTCCAGGCTTACTTTCAAGCTAATAACACTAACTAACATTCAACTAAATCTTAATTAACACTAGTAGTCTTTCTTTACTTACTCAAAAACTGTATCTATGCCTCGCTTCAATGCCTATGTCCGGCACGGCAGCTGACGATATATGGTGTCTCAGAGGAATCAGAATGAGAGCAATAGTTCATCCTGTAATCTGTAATGGTGTCATCCTGTCATCTTGTTGCTCTAGTTCAATCCAATGCCCGGGCTCTTCATTATAAGAGAGGTATAGCATAGCGTATCCAAGAAAAGAAAGGAATATACTAAGCACACGCATGTAGGAAATGCGCGTATAGTAGATAGACTCAGAAAGCTAAGCAGAAGAACAGGACTCAACAAGACACAAGCGAGGCGATAGCAATCACAATACAAACCGGGAAACTGGAATGGGAGACCTTAACTCTAAAGTGGGGAATTAAGAAAGAAGTAAGATGCTACAAGGTCCTATCAAGTAATAATTGAATACCGGGGCGAGGGGCCTATGCTCTAACTGGTGCTTCCAATACCGAAATAAGAGAAAGGGAATTCAACTAACTACTATCAGATCTGAGCTACTGGTCCGGATCTCACATCTTGATTTGCCCGGGCTTTGTGACTCTGGATTCGGATTCTTACTCTACTTACTATGTCTTTGTCCCCTGGCTTTCGTTCTTTTACTCTATAGCAAAATGATTACTTTACTCTTTCACTAGTCCACTAGCGCTGACACAGGGCAAAATCAGTAATTCAACTATTCAATACAGAACTACACTAGCAAGAGCAAGGCTTCACTACTTTGTTTCGAAGGCTACCTATCTGTACTTTTCTTTTCTCTTTGACTGATTAGTGGAATTCCGAGTTGAGTTCACTGAGTTGATTCCCTATTTTGAGTGAAAGCCTTATCGGTCTAGTAGGCATAGTAGATATGGTGGGTATAGTAGGTATAGTAGCGGAACTCCTTAGCACCGTTGCTTGTCTAGTTGAATACTCACTTTTGAGTTGGGGACCACAGAGTTATATGTTGAATTCTTTTTTGAGTTCTGATTAAGCAAGAGAGAAATTGGTATTGAGATACAACGTAAGTCTGGCCTGTTAGTTTTAGTGTCCTACTACTTCTGTTTGTTCTGAAAAACCCCTTCCGGAACTCTACCTTGAGCTAGAGCACCAACCTTGGATTCCTATTATTCTTATTAATTACCCCTAATTATAAAGCCTATACCCTTGACTTGATAACTTATACTCCTGGATTTCATGCTTAGGCTCATTGCTCGAATGATAGTACTTTAGTTACTTCACTCATTCTTTAGCTACTATTTGATAAAAGTAATCCGGGTAAGAGCTAGATTCCATTCCTTTCTTTAGTTGGTGAGATGAAGTCCTTTATTAATAGTTTGCAAGGGAGACAGACAGACGGCTTTTAACCGAAGAGGTAGGCAAGGGATATCTATTCTTACTTTTATTTGAGAACACATGGTTGTTGTTTACTTATATTTGTATAGGAGACGTATAAGATAGTTCAATTACTTACTTGTTTACTTACTAGGGTAGGCTAGGGGTCGTTTTGTTTACTTACATGTACTAGGGTAGGGGTGTAGAATCCCTTTGAATCTCTCTTGCTTGCCGGATAGCAAAGTGAGTTTAGTGGTTTACTCAGCCATGAAATTATAAAGGTTAACAGTCCAACCAGACATAGAACAAACAAGGTAATCCGTAGCAGGGGAGCAGGAAAGCCTCTCGGGCTAAAGTAAGTGCTACTACTACCAGGGCCGCTAGTCAATTGGAATTCCACAAGTAAGTAAACCTGCCTACCCTTTGTTTGATCGTAGTGTTGCGGTAAATAAGATACCACTGTAAACTCCCTTTCCTGTTAGCGTAGAGGAAAACACAGAACTAACCCAGTAAGTAAAAGAATGAAACAAGCTTAGAAGCTTCAAACTATTAATTGAATTCTAAACTATTAACAGAATGAGGCATACCTCGACTCTGCCTCTGCTGGAATGTCACTTTCTGAATAAGAACCAACTTAACCAACCTATATAGGGGAAAGCCAACAACTTAACTCGCATCCAAAAGAGACTCAAATGTATTAGAATGAAGTTATGAGAAAGTCCAGTATTATTGGTGTCAGCAACAAAGCACTAGCAGCTTAGCTTCCTGAAGTTATTACCAGGATTGGATAAAGGAGCAGGTAATTAATTCTCAACAGTTGTAGCAGGGGTCAGAAGCAATAGAGGAAGCCGGTTCTTCCCTTCAATACGAGGGCAGTTAAGTAAGTAGAGTAGTTTCATCTGTCCTTCCGGTTCTTCCCTTCCATACGAGGGCAGTTGGAGAGTAGACTTAACACTTGCATAATAGCTTCATTCAATGAAAAAACGAGTTCTATTTATCCTATACCGAATAAGTAGACACACACAGTGGAGGAAAGAAAACATACAAAATGAGATCTTCTCCTTATATAGGAAACCTGAACGGGTTGGTTACTTCTTGTACAGGCTTGTCTCCTACTTTCAACTTTCACTCCCGGCTCATCTACTTTTCCTCTTTGCTACAAATCATTGAACCCAGAAAGAAAGGAAAGCCAGATTGGATTCCGGCAGGGGGTAGGCTCATATGCCTTAGTTGAGTTCCCATAGTCACCGGCTCCTCTACTTCTAGCTACTACTACTACTACTTATTCCACTACTCGTAGACTTGTTTGGTATTCCACTCATAAACTACTGGATCGGCTCCTAACACTGAATTCTTACTTTCAACTTTTAACTCCCGGCTCATCTACTTACCTCTGGAAACTGGCAACTCAACTGACCTTGCCGACCCGAACTAACTCTCCCTCTTGCTCATCCCAAGCCCTGTGTTCGTCATAAAAAATGGGTGTTGTAGCTCTAGGTCGAGGCCTCTATAAGAAGTTCCGGGTGCTAAAAGAAGTAGGCCCTCTTAGTCAGTTTGTTTGACTTCCAGTTGAATGCCTAGTTTCATCCGGTTTCCTATAATAAGATAATCTATAATTTCATAGGGGAAAAGCCGACAAAGGTTATAGATTGTATCATTGCTCAAACACAAGCACTAAAGCCTATACTTTGGCTATTAGAACTGACCTCTTGCTCTCATCTAATCTAACTTCATTCGGCTCTAATACTTCTCTTCTTGCAACAAACCAACAAAAATACAGATTCCACTCAGGACTCGAAATCTGGTGTGAAAGCCTTATTTGCCCTCTCGTGTGAAAGCCTGAAACTAGAAATATGGTGCTCCATAAGCCGTATCAAGGTAAGCTCCTAGCAATTGAGTTGGGGTCGATAACACCTCTATAGCTAAGGGAGCATCTGAAGGAATTGACACTCACAACGAGACGTTACTCGCCCTCAAAGAGACTCTTTTAATCAAATAAATTTTAAGCAGGTTTTCTCTCTTCCTAGCGGATTCACCATGCAACTACAAAAGTTCTGTTAGAGTTCATTTGAGCCTAACATCTTTAGGGTTCGACTTCTGGTACACCACTCGACTTGACTTATTCTTTACTCGCTTACTTACCTGACTTACCCGGGTAGCTACCTCTGGCTCACTCCAATAACTGCCCTCGCATACTAGTATTTGTTGGGGAAGGAGGAGCAAGGAAATGATAAAACAGAATACTATGATCCAAACAAAGAAAAACGCTTTCAATTAAGAAAACGACATAGTATTAAACAGGAGGTAAAAGAACAAGAACACTTACAAGATTATCTCCAAATGCACACACTCTATTTTTTCTGCACTCTTCTTCATTCACTAAGGTCCTATTTATAGGACATAATAATTACTTCCTTCATCCCATCATTAATAACTACCTCATTATCTCACCCATCATTAATAACTACCTCATTATCTCACCCATCATTAATAACTACCTCATTATCTCACCCATCATTAATAACTACCTCATTATCATGTTAACTAACTATGTAACTACCATGAATCAATTCTCAACACTCCCCCTTGATTCATAGTTACATACACCAATTTGAGACATAAAATAAATATGTTTCTGAAGTGGAAGTGACTTGGTGAGAATATCTGCAACTTGTTCATCTGTGCCATAAATACTTCATGTTATGGCTCCACTTGCTACAAACCGAGTCTTATGCTTTTGGATATTTTCATCTGCATTATACTTTGTTTTGAACACCCATTTCAAACCAATAGCTTTCTTTTCTTTTGGTAGATCCATTAGCTCCCAAGTTTCATTCTTCTCAATTGACTTGATTTCCTCCTTCATTGCTTTTCGCCATTCCTCTTTTTCAACTACTTCCTCAAAACTTATAGAATCTGAAATAAATAAATCAAATGTTGAATCATAAATTTCTGTTAGTGATCTAAACCTTCCTAGAGGGGTTTTATCTGAGGAATCATTTGTTGAATTTGAACTACTACTGGGTGAGGTTGACGTTGAACTTGTTGGAGCAGGATCTGTCACTTGATTCGCTGGAGTAACTAGTTCTGCCGGAACACGAATTTGTGTTTCACCTTCATTAATCTCCCAATTCTAACTTGCCCTTTCATCAAATATAACATTTCTGTTAATAATAACTTTGCCACTTACAAGATTATATAATCGATATGCTTTGGATTGTGCAGAATATCTAATTAAGATGTATTTTTCTGATTTTTCATCAAGCTTATGATGATTTTGTGAATTTATCAAAGCATAAGCAATACAACCAAAAATTCTTAGATGGCTTACAGTTGACTTTATACCATACCAAGCTTCAAAATGAGTTCGATTCATAACAGCCTTTGTTGGTGAAATATTCAACAAATAAAATGATGTTGCAACTGCTTCTGCCCAAAACTGATTCGGAAGATGCTTTCCTTTAAGCAAGCTTCTTGCCATTTCGACAACAGTTCGATTTTTACGTTCAGCTACACCATTTTGCTCGTATAAATGGTCATTAATTCCTGAATACCATTTTCTTCACAAAAAGAATTAAACTCATTAGAGGTAAATTCACCACCTCTATCTGTCCGAAATGTCTTTATGCGTCTACCACTTTGCCTTTCTACAAGTGCCTTGAATTTACGAAAGTTATCAAATGTTTCAGATTTCAATTCCAAAAATATACCCAACTCATGCGACTATATTCAGTAAATAATAAAAAATATCAACTTCCCCCAAAAGATTTTGTATTCATAGGTCCACATAAGTCAGCATGTATTAATTCAAGACAATTAGATGCTCTCCATGCTTTTCCAACAGGAAATGGTTTCTTACTTTGTTTGCCATAAATACATCTTTCACATACATCAAGTGTATTAATTTTAGGCAATCCATAAACCATTTCTTTTCTATTTAACAACCTTAAATCTTTAATATTAAGGTGTCCATATCTCAAATGCCATAAATTTGACTCATTCTTTTGATTTGCAACAAGGGCATGTTTCTCAATATTTGAAACATCAATTGGAAACATCTTATTTTGCGTCATGCAAATATTCAAGCCAGATTTTTTATCTTTAATAGTGCAGGAACCATCATCAAATATAACTGAATATCCAATATCTATCAATTGTCCAACGCTCAACAAGTTATGTGATAAGCTAGGAACATAGAAAACATTATCAAGGTGTTTTACCTTCCCTCGATTTGTCTTCACCTTAATTGTTCCTTTTCCTTCTACTTGGATTTGCTTGTTATCTCCAAGTTTAACTTTCAACTTGTGAGTTTCATCAATATCTCTAAATATTGATCTTATGCCTGACATATGATTAGAACACCCACTATCCAAAAACCAAATATTATCCGAGATATTATTAACTTGTGAATGAGTCATAAACAACTTACTATTGTCTTCATTTTCTTCCACATAGCTTGCTTGCTTTTCTCTTCATTTTTACAATAGTGACATTGAATTCCACTCTTGTAGTTTTTCCGATCATAATTTGATCACCTTTCATCATGCCCATCAAAGTGTCCTCTTCCTCTTCCTCTTCCATTTCCTCTACCGAAATCCTCCTCCGCCACGTCCTCTTCCAGTGATTTTTGTCTTTTTTGGAGTTAAACTTCTCAAAACTTTTACAACAATTATTTGATCATGAAGATGTTCACCATAAGATTTCATTTGACTAAAAATTTCAGTCACTCGAGAAAGAAAGTCTTGCATTGATTCATTGCTTTTCATAAACAAAATTTCAAACTCACGGTGAAGGGTTTGAAGTTTTACCGTAATCACCCTCGACGAGCTTTGAAAATTATTTTGAAGTATCAACCAAGCTTGTCTTGAGGTTGTCGCTGCTGTAATTCTTGAGAATATTGTCTCATGCACAGCTTGTTGAATGAAGGACAATGCCTTTGAGTCCTTCTTTCTATTCTCCCTCAGCCTGGTTTCTTCATATGGATCTGCATATCCATTCTCTATCAAGTCCCAAAGATCCTGAGACTTGAATAGAGTCTTCATCTTGATACTCCAAAATTCATAGGATTTGCCCGAGAAGATGGGAATAAGGGGTTGAGACATAGAATTGCCATTAAAAGCCATAATGCCCAGTTCAGATTGAAACAAGACTCTGATACCACAAATGTTGGGGAAGGAGGAGCAAGAAAATGATAAAACAGAATACTACGATCCAAACAAAGGAAAACACTTTCAATCAAGAAAACGACGTAATATTAAACAGGAGGTAAAAGAACATGAACACTTACAAGATTATCTCCAAATGCACACACTATTTTTTCTGCACTCTTCTTCATTCACTAAGGTCCTATTTATAGGACATAATAATCACTTCCTTCATCCCATCATTAATAACTACCTCATTATCTCACCCATCATTAGTAACTACCTCATTATCTCACCCATTATTAATAACTACCTCATTATCTCACCCATCATTAATAACTACCTCATTATCATGTTAACTAACTATGTAACTACGATGAATCAATTCTCAACAGTATTTCCTATCTATACTCGAAGTCTGCCGCTACCTCTGCTTGAGTTTAATTCCTTCCTTGCCGACCTCTGTTATTGATTAGTAACAAGAGTTCTTCTATACCTCTAGCCGCTGGCAACTATAGTATAAGACCTATCTGCTGTGACTGATTTCTTTGACTGAATTTACTAATAAGATAAGAATTTCACTCAGTTGGAAAGTAAGGTGCTTCAAGCCTGTTCCTGTACTTGTCTAGTATACGCTTGTTGAGTTTGGTAGAGCAGAGCCAGTTGCTTGGTGAAAGAAGTATTTGTTTACTTACGATATAGTAGCCAGTGTCTAGTACTAATAGGTCTAAGTTGTAGAGTTGTAAAGAGTACAGAGCCATAACAGTATTAGTAGACAGAGCCGAGCCAGTAGTTGGCGAGAGGGGAGTTTTACGAGTGAACCAGGCAAGCAACCTGATTTTCCCTACTGAAGAAGCGGAATTATCATTGAACGAGGACTCCTTAGCTACACAGGAAAACTCGCTGACGCGTAGCATTAGTAGTTACTTGTCACGTTAACCGATCCAAAGGAATTATCTTTTTTCATTTTCCCGGGAAAAAAAGGGAGCAACCCTGTTTTCGCTAATAGATCCAAATATTTCTATGATTTTTTATGGAAACCCGGGAAAAAAGGTAGCAAAGGAGTTTTAGATCACCCGAAACAGATTGATTTTTCACGTTTTCCCGTATTTTTTTTGATAGCAAAGTAATTTTACTTCATAGCTGAGTTCATAGAAATTGTATTTTCACGTTTTATCGTGTTTTTTTAACGCAAATAGTAGAGGACCTGAGTTACTTTCCTACTTCTGAGTTGAATTCTTACTTTACCTATTCCTAACTGTGAGTTATTTGTTTCATTCTTTGACTACTTAGGACAATTCTGAGTCGTACATACTGGTTTCATTCTCACTTTCCTACTTCTGAGCTTGTCTCCTACTTGCCTACTTGCTATGCTATGTGTTTCTGGACTTGCTACCCTGTCCACTGAAGACTAAACAAAGGATGAAACGAATTCCATAGGTCTTCGTTCTTACTTGCTGAATTCTTATCCTAGTGAAGTAAACTCTAAAACTCCATTCTTTAGTATAGGACCGGTAAGTCAACTCTTCTCTTGCCTTGCCCCTATCCCTCTGCTCTTGCTCTTCTATCTCTTCTCTTGCTACCAATGTCAGTGTAGGTGCGGAACCCATCACTGCTTACTCTCCCTTCTACGACAACACAAGTAAAAGAAAGAGACTCCAGACCAATATGGCAATTCTCCACTCCCAGCAAGGTCTCGCTCTAAGACAACCAGATGAAACAAATGATGAAACTCTCACTGCTGAATATCCCGATCCAGATCTTTTGGATCACCCGCTTGATGCTGACTTGAGAACAGAAACGACAAACAACTACTTGCGCTATGCGTTATGATCTGATAGCCCCAATAGATGGTCTTTCAAGCTTGAGCCCGACTGCTTCATTACTTACATGGATGGATTTAGCCCCTCGTGGATCTATTAGTAAAAGACAGTGTCTCACGCAGACAGTTTCCTTCATATTAGATTGAGTTTACAAGTAGGAAGAATCATATGAAAGAAGGGAAGCAGTCAATTCTTTACTCCAAGTTCAAGCATGAAAACCCCTCGTTGCAGCCTTGTTAGTTGGCTTCCTAGCTAGTTATTCCTTCCAGTGTAAGGCCATAGCCTTATTGGTAGTAGTAGAATCCTAGGGTTCCTGCTTAAGTATTAGAAAGAGTAGTTGGCTTCCCAGCTTCATGTTCATAGTAGTACCTGCCCTGTCAGTAGTACCTGTCCTGTCATCTACCTATTCTTTTACTGGTAAGTTCTCTTCTATTGAGTTGGGAGCCCCGCGAGTAGTGTTATTGGTTTTCAAGCCAGGAAGGACAGCTTCGATGTCAGCAAAGGGTTGTAGAAGAACGAGTCAAGTTAGCACAGCAGTTTGCGCCAGTTGATAGTTTTTCTCTTAGTTTCTCCAGTCTTATGAGTAGTAGCCACAGGTCCCTAGGCGCATAAGTCAGAATCACAGGCAGGAGCCAACATAGTTAGATACAGGAGCTACCGAGCTGTAACTTCTTTCTATTTAAACCAAGTAGTGTAAGGGGCAATATAAGAATTAGTTCGCTGGCAAAAGCAGGTATTGAAGAACGAACCCGTCGATACGCCACGCCCGGACGATGGTGGATGATCGCTCGCTCACAGAATTAGTTAACCTACCAAAAGAATGAGTAAACTACCTCGACAATATAAAAAGAAGGAATTATTGACTACCCACTGCTGTCCAAAAGCCTTAAGCTCCCAGAACAATGATAGAGCCTTATTAACTAGTATATTGGCCTACCACTACTAACTCTAATACTCAAATTGCTGATCTAATATCTGGCTCCGAACCCCTTGCTTCTTTCACTCCTAGATGCTGAGCTAGAAGACTAAGGTAGCGAACCAGGTAAGCATACACAAATCTAGTTATTTATTATATCATTGTAGTATTCTCCGTAAAGTTCATTGCTACCCGAGTAAAACCTCTCTCATTATCAAGAGGCGCACAACCAACATATTACACAAAGTATCACTTATGTAATCAAGTAATATGATCGATCCAGTCCATCTAGTTGAGAGAGTAAGAAGAAGAATTCATCTCATCAGTCAGAGAATAGAATGGAATACTGCCCTAGAAAGATAGCTGGAAAAAGGGAACTCATATAGTACTACAAAGGTCTAGTACTACAAAGGATGGAACCGATGCTTCCAATGCTGTTGCTCCATAAGCCCGCGGCTACTAGCTCTAGGATTGAACCAATGCCTAACAGCCCGGGTGCCTCTAATACTTTTTCTCTAACACCCTTTCCTTCCTCGGGACAATGAGTGTCATCCTACTGTAGGCTGAGTTCCAATCCGAACTCCCCTTAGTAAGGCCTGTTATCCTATTTAAATTCCTTTATTGTTAGTAGACGTGGTAGATCGTACCTCCGGGTGCTATGCCCTATGAGTTGACTTCTTACCCATAAGTTTAGAGTCTGACTTTGTGTTTTCATCCTTTGTTTCCAATTGGATCCTATACTTGTTAGAATAAGGAATTGAATGAATAGGTATGATCCTAACGCATAAGGGAGAAATGGAAGATAAAAAGAAAAGAAAACAATGATAAAACACATGTCAATCAATACATACCCGAGAGAATGATAGCAAGACTAGAGGTCAAATATGGGAGTTTTCAAATCAGACTGATAGGCATGTAAAGCAATAGTTGTTCTTCTGGGTGGGGCCTGAACTACGACTCATAACCTTGGCCTTAGCACGGTATCCTTACCTTAGAGTTTATCTAAGCACTTACCTGTTCGGTTCTTTTGCTTACTTATTTAAACCACTAGTAGTAGAAATGAGCTAGTGGGACATACGATCCGAATTGAACTCATTATTCGAATAGAAGCATTAGAATGTAGACGAGGCCATCAGAATTGGAATACGAAGTACAATACCTAAGCGAGAAGGCGAACACATAAGTTAGCCCTACGCCCCTCAATCGAATTCTCACTACCTCGACCGACTACTGATAACAAGGCTTCAACTAAAAACTAGGGTCGCCTTAGCTCGGGCTTGCTTTGCTATGTTTTAGTCTCGCTTACTCTATCGGTAAACTGTATCCCCTCCATCTCTAAACCCTACACCACCAGTCTTTCTTTCCTGGCTATTAGTCTGCTCCTCTCGACACTTAATTATTTCACTAATGTCGATGCCCATGAGTCCCCCGTTCCCGGTTGTCATTCTTTACTTGCTTATTGCATCTTTCAACTCTGGATAAGATGTAGTGCATCTACTATGCTAATAAATAATAAAAAGAATATGGCCCCAGCATTAAGAGATATAGTAAGGAGCAGTGCTGATTAGACTCTCGCTCAAAACAAGGGCAGCCTTTTGATATTCGATGGGAGATGGGAATTGACGAGGCTTGTCAAGATTAGGGAATTCTGAATTAGGTTGTAAAGCATTCAAACCAGAGGCAAGCGAGTGGGAATAGCTTAGTACTTAAAGACTCCGCTTTGAGTTTCATTCTCTTTTGGTCCGGATTGCCCGCGTTACGTTAGTGGGGTTCTTATCATGATTGTTTCCATCTATGCGTTATCGGGGCCTCTCTAGCCTGTATTAGCAGCTCTAGATTCTTTAACCCAGGAGCAAGACTATGTGTAGCCCCCCGGCATTCTATAATAGTATGGGGCCGTTCCATCCTATAGTTAGATCCATTAACCTAGTATAGTAGTCGATTCTTGTAGGGAATAGTTCAAGCCTGTTTGCCGCTAGTGAAATTAGGAGAAGCACTTGTTCAAATTTGAAGCAAAGAGGGGCGCAGGCCTCATCGTAGAATCAAATAAAGGGCAGTAAGCCTCAGTAACAGTGATTCAATTGCTTTCGTAGGTCTTATCGCTGCTAGTTGGAATCCCCCTTTCGAGTAAAAGTATGAGAGGGTTCCTTCTCTATAGCTCAATGTAATAGTGTAGTGTTCAATTCTGAACTTGCTTTCTTTGTTTGGTTCACTAACAAGCCTGCCCTACCTACATACTAGTCTGTTTTTATTGCTTTTATTTCTTGTACTAATGCCTACGAGTCTGATATTCCCTCCTTCTAGCATTCCTGTATTTAAGTCTGAATTGATTAACTCCTAAGCTAGCACTACGACATAAAAATATGGATTAATGAACCCACTTGACATGGCTCTCCTGCACTGGCCTAGAACCTTACTTTCATGCCTTAAATACGGATTTTTAGTCTACCTTTCAAAGTAGCCTATCCCTTACTTACTGACATTCAAGTTCACATCGGTCGGTATACGAGTTAATGTAGCTCCAAGTAGGCCAATTCCTATTATTATTTATTTCATTATCCTATCTCATCCCTGGGCTTACTTGCTTCGGTCTCAAAGGCACTAGACTAGTAGGACTCTCTTTCTCTCGTTTCGGTCTCAGAAGCAATGTCTACATCCTGTCCACTAGGAGTCTTCTAATGCGCAACAAAGGAAAAGAATAAGAATAAGGTACGATGTTCCGCATCTAACTAAACTAATAGAGTTCGGGTACGATCTAGCACAGTAGGAGAGGAAATAGAGTTGTAATGTGGCGGTCATTAAAAGCTTTCTTAGGTGTTATGACATGTGGACTACTCTTTCTAATACTTTAGAGATGCTCCTATAATCATAGAAAACCATTGCCAATCAGAACCTCTTACTTTAATTAACCCATACCCGGGAAGCTAACTACTATTGATGAGACTTTCCCTACTTACTCTTGCTCTAAAAGCTAACTATCCCTGCGAGCAGTCTTACTTACTGCGCTAGCATCTAAGAATTACTTATTCCACAGGGGACGCCCCTTCCCGAACTTAGAACTAGAGCACCAAACTCTTACTCGTGCTTTGAATTCTCTTATTTATGTTATTAGTTGTAGATCCTAATACCATTTTACCTATAACAAAGAATGTAGATTGTTATTATTACTTATATTCTATACGCGGCTACATCGTACCTAACTATTAGTTTCGTTCCTGTTAGCAGTGATTCCAGCCTTATCAAGTTACTAAGTCAATTCTAATTGGCAGTAAGTAGCTAAGGTGGTGTCTTGGGGCTCATTTCCATTTCGTATTTTTGTAGTTGCTTTCTGTATTTACTCACTTGATATTAGCAGTTCAACCCTTTCCCCCTTTTCATTATTGTAAGTCTGAGTTGAGTTTGTTGGTTCTATTCCTTCTGTGCGGGGCACTATAGGAGATCGTACCCATCAAATCCATTCTATATAATATGATGTAGCATTATAATAAGATATAGCGTTGGTAGCAAAAGAGCCCTGCCCACCTTTATTTCTGCAACTCTCGATCCTTAGGTTCAAGCTTAAATCTAATTCTTTGACCTACGCCTTATGATTCATGTGTGGGTGCGCCCGCCACTACTTTATCGATTCCGCCTCCTATCTACTACCTTAAGGAATCCCATCCCAACTAATTAGAAGATTGAACTGCCCTTATACGCAGATCGAGTCCCTTGCTCACACTCACCTCTCATTCTACTAGCGTCTCGATTCTCCTACTAAATACTCGCATTCGACTTGTGAGTTAAAGAGTTGAGCTGCTAATGAGTAAGTACGCTACCAACTATAGAGATTGTTTTTAAGGATCCCTTTACTTGATTCAAATCTTATCTCTCTATTTCGCCCATAACTTATATTTTGTAGCATTGCCTTTCCAAGACCGCTATCGATGCTAACTACTTACTACACTAATAGGAATCGGACTTGGGATAAAGAATACAATTCATGATAACAAGACTGCACTCGGGTATGATCCATCGCCCATGGGTATGCGTCTCATAAGAAGGGCAAAAGTTGGGCGAAGTAATAATCAAAGACAGGATGGTTAGAATAGAAGTCGGTAAGGACAGGGCTGGTTGTTCATAAGCAACAGGGCAAAGGTCCAGATCAGTGATCATAGCCTAAAAGCATTGATGGATTTTCAAAGTTGGATAAAGGAAAGATAGGCCGAGATACCATATAGGTGGAGTAAGACCAATCAATAGTCAGGAGGGGCAAACTGATCGACAGGGCAGTAAGAACAAGAGACAGATAAGAGTGATAGGGGATATAGTAAGGATGAGAGATAAGATAGTCAGGAAGCAAGGTAGACTGAGCAAAGTGAACTGCATCCTTTAAGGCAGAGTATTTTAAGTTAAGGGCAAGAAGGCTTACTGGTTACTTTCGAACTTATTCTTTTCCTACTATCGACCCCTATCTAGAAACTAGAATGGATACTTACCTTTGAGCACAAAGTACCTACTACTTCTTCGAATTTCACTGGAAACTTATGCTTGCTTTGGATTCTTATTAGCAGTAGGGTAGTTCCAAGGTTCGCGAGCTCCGTCTGATGTTTGGTAAGTCGTTTCATTCCATAAAAGGGGTAGCTCTGTTGTTGTCTTAGAAGCAATAGTTTCATTATTGCCTTCTTCCAGCGAGGGTAGCTTTATAGATGCGTATAGTCTCTTTCTTTTAAAAATGAGTTGAATCCGTATTTGTGATATAAGAATAAATGAAAGTGATTATCGACTCTAAATCCGGTGTTCAAGCCCCTAGCTCTCTAGCTTCTTATTCTAAGTTCGTCGGATCATAAGCTGGAACAGGATTCTCAATCACCCTCTCTCGCATACTTAGAAACTATACTTTCATTTCTGATTTCTACTTTACTTACCGCTTAACGCAGCCGTAATAGAAGTTAAGTTAGCAACCGTACTTCTCGAAAACAGAACTTGCTCCTGACTCCTTAGTAAGCGCAACTAAACAATGAGAATGGAATTACCTCTTTCCCCACTTGGTATTTGAAGTTGGGATTCTTGACTCCGCATGCCCGTTCCTGTTTCCTTACTTTATTCTTATTAATACTACTCCGAGCCTAAGAGCCCGTATACGTAGGCAACATGACTAAACGCATAGAAAGTATCGCTGATGACCTCGTAGCTAACTACTTCAACTCTAACTCTAAACTAATAATTAGTGGAAGGTCTACTACTCACTACCTAAGTATGATAATGCCTTAGATCAGGCTACGCCAACCCTACTCCCTCTGTCCGAAATCAAGGTGAAAGGTTAATCCGTAGACTTAACTTAAAGAAAGGAATGCCGGGGGTGACATAAGAATGGAAGGCAGTTTATGTGTTTATGTCGGTAGGAGTTGCTTCTTTGGCTTAGTTGCCTACCTGGTTGAGTATGCTCCGGGCGGGGTGGTTTTCAGAATGGAAATAATAGTTTGGTCTCATAGGCAGTGATTCGATTCCTAGTTGTTAGTAAGATTCCCATGAATATACTGAGTTTGTTGATCCTATTGCTTGTATATGCTACATCATGGTGCTCTGGTGCTTACTAAAGAATGAAAATAAGCAAGTATAAGTTCGAACCAGGGGACAAGGGATGCTAACTCTGTAGGCAAAGAAAGAAAGTAAGCCTGGGTTCTTAGTTAAAGCAATGGAAGCACTAGTTCGTTTCTTTTGGTGCAGTGTTACAGAGTTGTCGCCAGTTACACAAGTCTCGAGAGATCAACAGCTATGGGCTGAAAGCAAGCAATGGTAGACTTAATGTAGTTAGATACAGTTTTGGAGTGAGTGGGGTAAGTCGTGATGTTAGGCTGCAAGGTTTGCGTCAGTCTAAAGGCGGATCCAGTCGTGTTCGTAGTGGCTCGATTCTGATCCATAGTATACACAATATCTATAGTAGGATAATCACACCAAGAAGTAAGGATGCCAGTTAGTTTTTGACCAGGCTAAGACCAAGAGTCGATCACAAGTAAGTAACAGAGTTAAAAAAGAAAAGTGTTCTAGAATTCCACTGAGTAGTGCCAGAATAACAACTCGGTAGGAAAGTATGCATTAGCCCTATAAACAAACCTATATTATAATTATTACTTGTATGGGAATATGAAACAAGTAAAGTAAGGCAAAGAGTAAGGACGGAAATAAAGAATGCGAATATGGATTTGAGGAATTAGATAAAGCTTATAGACATTAATTTCAGAATCAAAGAAAGGAATTGCAGTTTCACAGAGTAGGTTGGCCCCCCGTTTGTAGTTAAAGTATTGGGGGCACCACCAGCTTGATCCGCTCCCATACCCAAGCAGTTAGGTCTTGTTGACTAGTATGAGAGTCTCGCTTTTACCGGTTTCTTTCTTTATTCCCTAAGATAGAGTCTTGAAGTCGGGCAGCTTTGCTTGTTTGTTAGGTTGGTTCCCTGTTCCACTTTACATCATTCTCAACCGCTCCATAAGATAATAAAGAAAGTATTGATTTTCAACCAGCGAACTACTAAACAAGCTTAGGCAATTGAGCAAGCAAGGATAGAGAGTAAAGTAGGTCCAGTCCTGTAGGAAAGTCAAGGTGTTAAACCCCGGCCCGGTAAGGAAGCTTTAACGAAGAAGCAACAGAACAAGCATAGGAAGGACACAAAGTAAGATAAGATCTTTTAGGCGAAAATGTCTACGAGCAGCCGATAGAGGCCTTCTTCAATGAGAACAGAACCTTTACCTAATCTCTTTTAGTTTCATCCAGAGACCAGAGAATCTTCCGTATAAAAGAAAGGTGTTGGTTGAGTCTTACATATCAAACACATAATCATTATTTCTTTCTCAAATATGGCTCAAAGGAATAATGTCATTTATATCTCGAAAGTAGTATTTGATTTGCTATACTTTTCTCTTAGTTGGCAACGAAAATCAATAAATCATTGAATACTTACAGTTTAGCCCCTCCCACAAATAAAGGTGTCGACCATCTGGAGTCTAGCTCACCACTTTCATCTGGCCTGGCATTAGCGCCACCACCATGTCGGGTTTCAAGAATTTAATGGATTCCGCCGGGCGAAGAGAAAAGAAAGAGTCAACTTCTGCAAGTCCGACTGAGCCTGATGATGATTAAAAGAAAGAGTGAAAGACTGAGTCTAAGAATAAGTGGTGCGTGCCGCCTTTCAGTAAGTATCACAAAAAGAGAAGAAAAGACAGACTAATCAAAACAAGGAAAATGGCCCTAGAAAACATACTTTTGGGCGTCATATCATAAGTTCCAGCAAGAGAAAGAAACACTCACTACCCTCTTTCTTATAGAAAACTCTATGAATATCTTATTGCCTCTCCTGCTTTTCAATCAAGTACGTAAAGATTAGGGTCCCTTTCTGAATAAGCCAGCCCAGCCCTCCTGAGTGAGAAAGAAGAGATGTGCGCTACGACTCGAATCTTTCTCTTTCTTTGGCTTGGTGGGCTCCCTCGCAAAATAGGAAGCAATGAGACTAGTTCTCACTACTTTGTTGGTCGGGGATGATTTCCAAGAATCCGAAGCTTCTCCGCGTGGAAAAAGAACTAGTAGGTAGGGAACCTTCCATTAAAGTTGCTTTAGAAAGAAAGAAAAGAGATATTGGAAGGTTGGGCGGCGATTTCCTATCCTATCCTATCTTGTCTGGTCGTTGTGGCAAGCGAATCCATTAAAAGAGATATTGAGCCAGTAAGCGGGATTGACTTGCCCCACAGTGAGATGATGTCACGAGAAATGGCTGATCATAAAACCTTTCATTTATTCTTCTCTTCAACTTAAACTCAACTTTATGAACCCAAGTCAACTTTCATTGCTTAGGATTAAACTCGAACAGATTACTTTCGAGCATCAATTTATTAACCTGGACTCTTGAGACTTGACCGACCCAGAGTTACTGGATACACGAGTAACTATCCAACTTAAAGTGTTGGGAGTATCAGAGGGGAACTTAGTATTTCGAAACGGCAGCTACAGGCCTCTGTATGGAAATGCAATAGGAATATGGGATGAGCAACTAAACTACTAACGTAGCGAATAAAGATAAAGAACGCAGAAAACGTGACTTGCTCCAGGACTTGCTCCAAACTAGCATATCCATTGAACTGATAACTAGCATATCAATTGAACTGATAACTAATAGAGGAGAGGAGTAAAGGTGCTTATTCAGGCTGTATCTCAAATGTAGTTCTTGTGGAGTTAGAAAGTGCGTGCACGTTTCAGAATGGGTATAGGGCCCATACTACATGGCTAACAGTGCTTACCATAGCTCGTGCGAGTCCTTCCGGTTCACCTCATCTGGGACAAGCATCCGATGAAAGAAACTTGCTTCATCTCGTATCACTGCCAACCTTGGGTTGGTAAAGTAAAAAACCCATCTCCCTTATACTGTATTATTGCCTAAAGCAGAAAGAATGGAATTTGTATTGATTGCCTAAAAAACGGATAGAATGGAATTGAATGCACAATAGATATAGGGTCACATAAACAACCTTCTTATAGCTATGGACCTACGTAGCGCTTAAGGGAAGAAAAGAATCAACAAGTACAGGCGTAGCATAGCTGTTAAGGGAAGAATAAGTAAGTAATATCAACTAAGAGAGAAAGAAATAAGTAATAAAACTGAGAAACAAGCGCAAAATAGACTGTTCGTTCGATTTGGATTTTAGGCTTATACGGGCGGATAAAGAATAAGAACAAGAATAATTGCCAGTGACAGAAGAATAAAGATCATGTGACAGAAGAATGAAGATCATGGGTTTATGCCCTATCCTAAGTCGTATATGGAGGTTCGGTGCTCATGCCCACCACAAGGTTAAGCTGTGAAATTGATTTCGAATGTTTGTATGTTTGTCGACTCGAATGGACGGACTGGAAAGCAGGGTGATGATAGGTAATAATCAATTACTGATTATGCGATAAGTGAATAAGTTGAATCATAAAGATAAGGAGTCGGAGCGGTGATTCTTCGAGTAACGTTCGGGCAATGCAACAAGATCCTCATCACTCTTTTACTACTTTTGCGCTCAATAGATCAGTATTCGTTGACTCTGTTAGCTGACTAAGTCTACCGCCAACTCTATAACTGAACGAGCCAATCTCGTTCATTAGTTGAGGGAAATCCTCATTAGTTGAGGGAAATCTTTTGACTAAGTCTACCGCCATGCGAACGAGTAAATCTCGTTCATTAGTTGAGGGAAATCTTCATTAGTTGAGGAAAATCTTTCCTCATCCCTGTATAAATAGATGATGCATTTATCAATAATATCAAGTTTTTATTCTCTCATTTCCATTTCTAACATGGTATCAGAGCCATAAGAAAAATTATTCTCTCTGTCAAACGACAGAAAAATAGTTGCCATTACATGTTGCCTCCTCTACTGCTACATCATTACCGAGGCAACGCTACTTGCTGGATCTTTCAAATCTCCTATCACTTGCAAACAGCTCCAGCCGATCCACAGTAGTTTATAGCTCTACGCAGGAGCGCTTCTCCTCGTGTGCCGACGTCGCTACCACCGTTCTCTGCCCTTTCGGTCTCAGATTCCAACAAGAAGATGGATTCCCATCTGCGACTGTACCTATTAGACTACCGTTGGATATTCTCATTCGCCACTCACTCCCGTATCTACCAGGTGTTTTCTACACTATTCTGTTCAGTTCAGTTTTGTTAGCCACCTTCTGATCTATGCTACTACCTACAACTTTATAGCCGTTAATTGCTTTTCTTTTTTTTTTCTTTTCTTTTTCTTGGTCACCAGTTGTGTTACTGTTCTCAACTCTGTGCAACGGCTTTTGTGATTTCCTAATGTCTTTCTCATCCACTTCTGATGTCCCTACTCCTTTTCCTACTAATAATTCTGTTTCATCGTCCGGTCTTATTTCCATTAATGCTGCATCTTTAATCCCCTTCAAGTTATCTAAAAATGGCAATTATGCCTCTTGGCGTGCTCAATTCTCTAACCTCTTGTTTGGTTATGATTTATTGGGCTATGTTGACGGTTCACTTAGTTGTCCACCAGCCATGATTCATGTCCCAGGAGACCCTAGCCCAGTACCCAATTCTGCCTACAAGTTATGGCTTCGGCAGGATCGACTAATTCTCCAAGCCATTCAGGCCTCTGTTGCTGGATCCATCGCTCCGCTTGTGACCTCCTGTACCACTGCTGCGGAAGCATGGAACAAGTTACAGACTACCCTGGCGAACCGCTCTCGGACTCGCATGCTTGGACTACTCTCCAATCTTATGACTCTCAAGCAAGAGGGAAGTTGTATTGCTGATTACTTACAAAATATCAAAGTCATTATCGATGACCTGGCTTTGATAGGTCATCTTCTTACTGATGAAGAGATACTGGTTCACACGCTCAATGGCTTAAATCCTGAGTACAAAGAACTTACTGCTGCTCTTCGGGCGCATGACTCTCCTATCCTCTTTGAAGAACTTTATGACAAGCTGACGGATTATGAAGCTTACTTAAAGCGGGACACCAAGCTATCGGGACCTTTGTCAGAACCTCCCATCACAGCTCAGTTCACCCAAAAACTCAAAAAGCCCAGCCGTAAATACCACAACAATACTTCAAAAGGTGTAGTCACCCAACCTCCCACTACTATGAGTTTTCATCCATCACTTCTTCCTCCATATCCTTCGTCCGTCAATTATCGTCCAAATGTTTCCTTTTCACCTCGTCGCCCCCCACCTATGTCTCTGCAACCAGTTGTCTGTCAATTGTGTGACAAAATCGGTCACACTGCCAAAGTTTGTCGATCGCGTCTTCCAGCACCATCTACTTGGCCTCAAGCAAATATCCTGACTGCTTCTTCTGAAGGTCCGTCTAACTGGATTGTGGATTCTGGCGCTTCCCACCATATCACCTCTGATCTCCAGAATTTATCACTCCATAATGGCTATGGCGGCCATGAAGACGTCATCGTTAGTGATGGTAATCGAATCCCTATTACTCATGTTGGTTCTAAGACATTACATTCTAACGACTCTTCTTTTACACTTCATAATGTTTTGTGTGCCCCTCACATCAAGAGAAATCTTATTTCTGTCTCTCAATTTTGTCAACAAAATCATACTTCTATTGAGTTCTTTCCTGATTATTTTCTTGTTAAGGACTTGAGCACGGGGCATCTCTAGTTCGCGGCCTGAATAAAGACAACATCTACGAATGGCCGTCTACCGTGTTTCTCACCCATCCCACAGCAAACACTTCCACTGCAGCTCCAGTCGATATATGGCATCATCGTCTTGGTCATCCCTCAAACTCTATTCAACAAAAATTGCTTTCTCGTTATTCTATTCCTGTTTTTAAATCCAGCAATGTTCTTACTCACTGTAATGCCTGTCTTAGTAATAAAAGTCATCAATTACCTTTTAGTACTTCCTCTCTTTCTTGCTCTAAGCCGTTTGAGGTTATTTATACTGATGTTTGGGGTCCTGCATCGGTTGTTTCCTTTGACAAGTTTAGATTCTATGTTGTCTTCGTAGATTATTTTACGAAGTATACATGGTTCTATCCTCTTCGTCAAAAATCTGATGTCGTTGTTGTATTCCCTAAATTTAAGAACTTAGTTGAGAACTATTTTCAAACTACTATTAAAACCATCTATTCTGATGGCGGAGGTGAATATCAAGCTCTTGCATCTTATCTATCTACTTGTGGTATTCAACATCTTAAGTCACCTCCGTATACTCCTCAACTGGTTGGTTCTGCCGAACGTAAACATCGTCATGTTGTTGAAACTGGTCTAACTCTGCTTCATCAAGCATCTATGCCTTCTGCCTCGTCTCGCCTTTCAAATCGGTGTACCTCATTAATCGTTTGCCCACTCCAGTTCTTGACGGTCACCATTTGAAAAGCTATTTCAAAAATGCCCTAACCTACACACATTAAAAGTTTTTGGCTGTCTGTGTTATCCTTGGTTACGCCCCTACAATTCTCATAAACTGCAGCCTCGATCTCGCCCTTGTATTTTCATCGGATATTCTCTTGAACATAATACTTTTCGGTGTTATGATCCTCTATCTGCTAAGGTATTTGTCTCCAGACATGTCACTTTTGTGGAGTCTGTCTTTCCCTTTCGAGATCAAGGTCATTGTGCCATCCCATTGAGTTCCTCTAATACATCTTCCTCCTCCCCCGTGCCTCTACAAGATCCACACTCACTTGTTACTTCGATTCCGCACATTCCTCCTTCGTCTTCTTCTCCGGCTTCTTCCTCTCCTCCAGAGCCAATGCCTCTGTCCTCACCTTGTCCTGGTTCCTCTGTAGTCCCTGCGTCCACCTCCACTAGTGATCACCCTCAATCCTTACCCTCTACTCCTATCTCAAGCCATCCAATGCAAACCCGCTCCAAAAGTGGTATCTTTAAACCCCGTCAAGTTCTTAATTTACATGTCAGCACCAACTCTTCTCTAGCCTATACTGAACCATCATCTTTTACTCAAGCCCAAAAATTCTCACACTGGCGTACAGCCATGAGTGATGAGTATAATGCGCTTCTTCGTAATGGTACATGGACTCTCACCCCCTCTCACCCCACGCAAAACATTATAGGGTGTAAGTGGGTCTATCGCATTAAGCGAAACCCTGATGGCTCGATTGCTCGCTATAAAGCTCGACTTGTGGCTAAAGGTTTTCATCAACGTCCTGGTCTTGACTACACTGAGACATTTAGTCCTGTCATCAAACCTACTACCATTCGGCTTATCCTGAGTTTGGCCGTCTCCAACGACTGGTGCTTACGCCAACTCGATGTTAACAATGCCTTTTTGCAAGGAACACTTACTGAAGACGTTTTCATGCAACAGCCTCCAGGTTTTATACATCCTCAGTATCCCCGGCATGTCTGTAAATTACGAAAAGCCATTTATGGCCTTCGTCAGGCTCCACGAGCCTGGTATACTGAGCTTGGTCTCTACTTGTCTTCGGTTGGCTTCATTAACTCTAAATCTGATGTCTCTCTTTTTCTACGCCACCAACATGGGTTTACTATCTATCTTCTGGTTTATGTGGACGATATTATTATTACCGGTGATAACTCTATGGCGGTTCAAGCATTTATTCAGCAATTGGCCGACCGATTCTCTCTTAAGGATCTTGGTCACCTAAATTATTTTCTCGGAGTCGAGGCTACATCTACGTCTTCTGGTCTTTTTCTCTCATAGAGAAAGTATATTCTTGATTTGTTGTTCAAGACGGCTATGCAAGATGCAAAAGATGTTGCCACTCCTCTATCCTCCAGTGAATCACTGAAGTTATGTGATGGTAGTCCTGCTACGGACCCTACTCAGTTTCGACAAGTAGTTGGCTCCCTGCAATATCTTGCCCTTACTCGCCCGGATATTTCCTTTGCAGTTAATAAACTGTCTCAGTTCATGCATCGGCCATCTGCTCTCCATTGATCACACAAACGCGTTTTGCGTTATCTTAAAGGGACTATTGATCATGGTATTTTCTTCGCAAACATTCTCCTCTCGCTTCATGTCTTTCGATCGATTGGGCAATGTTGACGATCGAACCTCCACATCTGGCTATATTGTTTTTCTTGGTGCTAATCCGATCAGCTGGAGTTCTAAGAAACAAAAGACAGTTGTCAGATCTACGACTGAAACTGAATATCGAGCTATAGCTGCTGCTGCTGCTGAACTCATTTGGATCTCCAACTTGCTTAAGGAGCTTCACGTTTCTTCTTCTACTGTTATTTATTGTGATAACCTTGGTGCAACTTACCTCTGTGCGAACCCGGTTTTTCACTCTCGCATGAAGCATGTGGCTATCGACTTTCATTTTGTGCGAGATCAAGTTGCTCGTCAGCAGCTTCGTGTTTCTCATGTTCACACGGCTGATCAACTTGCTGACTCCCTCACAAAGTCTTTAGCTCGCAAGCCCTTTTTATTGCATCGGTCCAAGATCGACATCCTTGACAGAAGCTCGATCTTGCGGGGGCATGTTAGCTGACTAAGTCTACCGCCAACTCTATAACTGAACGAGCCAATCTCGTTCATTAGTTGAGGGAAATCCTCATTAGTTGAGGGAAATCTTTTGACTAAGTCTACCGCCAAATCTGTAACTGAACGAGTAAATCTCGTTCATTAGTTGAGGGAAATCTTCATTAGTTGAGGAAAATCTTTCCTCATCCTGTATAAATAGATGATGCATTTATCAATAATATCAAGTTTTTATTCTCTCATTTCCATTTCTAACAGACTCGACACACGATAGAAAAAATGGAGTATTTGTAAAGCAGCTTGACTCGGCATCAGGGAAGGAAGTTTCAATGAATGTTTGCCTGTCCCCATTCCTATCTTTTACATATGAAAAGGAGATATATGAAATTACTGGGAGTCCTGTTTCTGCTCAAAGTAGTGTTTAGTTCATGTAGAATAATAAAGGTTCGAGTGTTGACAACGATAAAGATGCCTTCCTCTCTTTTTAACTTGGAAATCCGCCTTGCTCGCCCAATTATGATTGGTAGTGGATTCATGCTTATATATATATATATATATATATATGGTGTAGGTAGTATTTGTCTTAGAGCACTAGATAAAGTTTTTAAATAAGAGTAGTACACGCCTTATTCTATGTCCCAGTAGTACACGCCTTATAAGCCCTGTTGCCTAGCCTTGTAGCCCGTTATTCCTTACTTTTGTTATTATGCCCGTACTGCACCTAGCATTCCAGGCAATGAAACAAGCGATACAGACCCAAACCACAGAATATGGAATCCACTGACTCACTTTTACTTAAAAGAATGGTAACCGAGGGGAATTCATACTTTTACAATGAACTAGTGCGCTTCTAACTACCCTTTAGATCAGTCTACCCCTTTTGCTTGCTGTTAGCCTTTTCTCTTATTCTTAAATGACTAGTACTGGCTTTGCCCCCCTTGTTTTAAGTATTCCTTTCCTGTATCCAAGCTTTTACACTCGTTCCTTTTTTACCTAGGAGCCTGTCCTTACTTTTGCTGTGAGTTTGCATTGCCTAACTTCTACTCTTTAACGCTGACTTTGGATGCTTTCTTGCTCGGATTTAATAATCAAACTTGGAGCTAGAAGACAAGCAACTACTGCAGTATATAGTAGGGGTGCACCTGCTCATAAACAATATAGTTGTCACAAGTAGTTGTAGGTTTCAACAAGAGCATACGATGTCGATTCTCCTAGAGCCTACCAATTGTAATAAAATATACTTATTGTCCTAGAGGGAAACCTACTTTTTGATAGAAAATATACTACTGGATTAAGTAAGAAAGCAAATAAACTACTGGATTAAGTAAGAAAGCAAATCTACTACTGGATTAAGTAATAAAATATAATGTAGGAAAGTATAATCATAATAATAATAATAAAAGAATAATGAAATTCGAATTCCGGTTTGTATAATCATATAATACATAAGGTTTGGTTATGATAAAATAATAATCATATTACGTGCCAAGCGCTGTCTTAACCCTAAAACTGCATTTCATCTTCGATTCTTCTAATGTAAACTAATACTCTGGTCTATCGGGCTTACTTTACTGATCTCACATCTTTATCTCCGGATCTCAATGCCCTATTCCTGGGTTTCCAACTGGTGCTACTGCCTGAAATGTCGTTCGGTTTGGATCGGCTACTTGGATATCATTCTAACGAGTCCGGCTATAATGATTGTATTACTTTACAGTTAGGGAGCGTACTCTTTCTTTGAATTACGAGTTAGTTGGTCTATTTATTATGAAATTCGGTATTCCTTTTTTGTATATGATATTTTAGAGTATTTCATTAGCATAATTAGAGCAAAACAAAAAGATCTATTTATTGACTCCGGTCTTATGAAGCAAAGCAGTTCAGTTCAATAGAGAAAGAAAGTGGATCTAGCTCAGTTACTTTTAGCCTTATTCACCGTATAGCAATCATACTCTCTATGGCCAACCAAACCTTGCTTTACTACTAAACCTTATAGTTGTTCTTCCTTGAGCTCACGCCTATTAATCCGCCTCTGGACTCTTTCTCTTATGAAATGGGAGTCTACGGATGAGATATAGTGTACACTGAAATAGAATAAAACTAGCGCTCCTAATGCTTTCTTTATCTTGTAACAAAAAAAGGAATTGAGCCACGGTTGATGAGACTTACCCTCTTGACGTGACGCCTCCCCTAAAATCATATTCTTACCAAACTGTCCAGATCAGTCTACCACTCCTGGATATCAATCTTACTTTCTTTTTCCTCATTCCACCTAAACAAGGTTCTGGTCCATACGCTCTCAAATGCCCCTCCTTGGGTTAAGTCTACCATTACTTTGGATTAGTATGTTACTCTTGACTTGCACCCTATCCAACCTCTCTTTCCGCCTTTGCCAACCAATGCCAGTGATATTTCTCAGCAACCCGTAGCCTATTTCAATAAAGTAGCAAATAAAGACAAGTAATAAGTAAAGAATCAAATTCAAAAGTAAGGGTACCTGTTATAAGGCTAAGAGCCATAAGTAAAAGAGTAAAACTGAGTATTAAAAGAATGGGACATGCACTGAGACTCCGGTGTATACTAAAAAGACAGGGAACCTAGCTCTTAAGACTTATTTCTTATTTGAAAACTTTTAGGCAAGGATTTCTACTCTTATTGGTAGTAGCAAAAGTCCTAGTTCCGAGCTAAGTTCTTATCGGTGGTGTAGCTATAGTAGCTTAATTCCCGGTTTCGAGGTTGGTTCCGCGGGGCGTGAGTTCAAGTCGGATTCTCTATTAGCGATATGAGTGGGCCCTAGTCAATCCTAGTAATGGGTAAAGTAATACTAAACCAAGAGCATAGTAGCGAAAGATGGAAGCATAGGAATGATAGAGTGAGCCATAGTGAGATAAAGTAGAGAAGGTCTTATCCGAGTAGGTGCATTCTTGATAGCAACTCAATGCACCGACAGCTCCAACCAAATAATGGAAGTGAGTAGTTAGGTTTGCCCCTAGTTCCATTATTAGAAGCGGGCACGCATGATCCGGATCGAGTAATAGAATACAAGTAAGTAGAAGGCCAATAAGCGAAAGTAATATTGATTAGTTGAGCTAAAGAAGGAGAAACAGAGTCTTATCTTAGGTTTATTAGTTTAGGTCGGTGAATAAGTTGGGGAAGAATCAATCTAGTCGCGGAGAATGTCTTTGTTAAATCAGTTTTCTTTAGGTGATTCAAGAAATTGTTGTTTAGGAATTCATTCTTTTAGTTTCATCCGTGAGTCTATGATATCCCAGGCAATCGTCCATTGTTCTATTGTCGCGTGCGGTCCCACCACCGTGCATCAATGGTACTTGGTAATGAATGAATAGGTCGGTAATTCATTGAAGCCGAGAAGCATGAAGCCGAGAAGCATGCTCCGTCTTATAGCGACCATATGAACTACGTCTTCAGGTCAGGTAACTTATTCTTTTCTCTAAGGCACGTTCTTAAAGTGGGATAGCTCATTCATTGGTAGAAACAACATGTATTGGGCTCAGTCTTAGGGGGGCATCTCTCATTCAGAGTAAGACCACCATCTGAATGCGGGATCAACAACAATAAATGCGTCTTCGGAGAATCATTGTGAAAGTAAAAACACTACGTCTTATCTTAAAGGAGCACCTATAAGCCCCCTGGAGCGAGACAATAACCCATTTTCTTGACGTATCACTACATAGTCGTCGGGTCGTGGCGGGGACCATCTCTCATTCATCACAGGGACATCCCATATGCATTGGCAGATGTAATGGATCGATCATTCACCTGCAATCACCTCTTTGGCTAATAAGTGAAAGGATTTTAGATCGAGTGGCGCTCATCGATTAGCGGAATTCTTTGTACTAATGGGGCTAGGTACCTTCTATCTATTAATGGGTGATAGATGGACCTTCCTTCAATGGGTGAATGAGCGATGTGGGCAGGGGATCAGATCAACTCCATCAGCATATGGAATGAAACCTACCCTACTGCCTAACCGACTATATTGCCCTACTATATTGCCCTAATACCTAACATAACCGACTATATTGCTTGTATCCATAGCAAAACGACCTCTCTTTGGGCAGTGCCAATGCAATTCTCTTATAAAAAAAACATAGTGAGGTTCCTAAGTGCCAATGAGATTCTTTCTTTGCAGCGAGGCTACCTATAAGGTAGTTTACTCAGTGCTTTTACTTAGCTCTAGAACCCATGATTCATTGACTCTTACTTGTGGGGTCTGCCTCTTCTTTATGAACTTCATCCGGCCCCCTAGGAACACAGGCTTTTTTTCCTATCTACTAGGCTTAGAGGTACAGTCAATTAGGATGAAAGGTATAGTCGGCTTGGAATTGGATAAGGTTAATCAGAATCGAATCGTAGGGTTGTTGTCGAGCAAGGAAAGTCAGCCCTAGAGATAGGAAGTACATACTTGGGTAGAGGAGTAACATGCTCGTGGAGGAGCGTTTCTACTGGTGTTATGTGCGTGGGCGTGGGGAGTTCAATTCCTTTTCTCCGCATTTTCATTGTCATTCATGGTAGCTAAATTCTTTCTAGCATAGGTGCAAATTCCCTATAGTAAGCTAAGCAGTTCAAAGCTGATGTTCACTATATTGTTGTTATTCAAGACCCATTCGATAACCCTTATTTCTATTCTGATGCTCTTACGACTTCTATTCCGTATTGCTTTATTGCCGATTCTTGTCAATAGGATAGTTCCATTCCTTTTAGTAGTACCACGAATCTAGTATACCCAATTGCATTCTCGTTGACTCCATCAACAGTGTGCCATCTTCCCATTATGTTACTCGAGTTTCATTCGGTTGAGTAAGAGGTCAACCAATACCTAATTGCTACTTGGGCAAGCAACTACACTACTATCGGAATCAAACAAGCGACTAGGTCTCAGATCTCAGGAAAGAGAGGCTAGCACGAGAGAATGGGGATACCAGGAACAAATACAAGGTTTAGTAGTCAAAGCAAGATCCAAAAGAGTGTAGTAGCGGCAGGGAGCTTATACAACTAAGTAATACAATAATAGTAGTATAGTTAATCATATAGTTTCATCTGATAGAGTGAGTAATTGGATTCTCATAGTATATGTTACATAATAGATACAAAGGAGATTAGTGCAAAATGAACTCTAACATGACTTCTTTCGTTTTATGGCAAATAGATCATTGAATACTAGAAGCTTAGAATTAAGTTGAAGCCTAACCTAGCTCCTATCCGAACACTGCTCCACTATATACCTTAGCCTCGAACTACTTATTTGCATTCTCTAATAACGACTTTGGAGCCTTACTTTCCGGAAAGCACTCTTATACTTATTTGTTGCTTCCTCACTTCTTAGATCGAGCCTGATGTTACTTGATCTCAGGTCAACTTACCCTTATATTCTTCAGTTCCACCATCTGGCTTACTGGCCATGCGTATAGTCTACTTATCTTTACTTTTCAACTAAAACCGCTTACCTTCATTCTGGATCTTCGCTATTGGGCCTTACGCTCCATGCGCTCGAAACCATAGTATATTTGTCTTTGTTGACTCAGCCCAAGAAGCAAGTCAGAGGAATAGGCTAACAGCAAAGAGGGGTAGGTCAATCGAAGAGAAGTTGTAGGGAGAATGAGAGATATCATAGTAAGGTCGAAGCAAGCACAGGTAATAGTTGGTAGCGGGATCCCTAGCTTCTGTGGGTCCTATATTTCTGTGTTGAATCAGAAAATGACTAATCATGTTTTTTGGCCTTAGACCTATTAGGGATACTCGTACTTATGAGCTTTCTTTTATTTAGGAAAGTTGCAGGTGTTTCATCCGTATTAGTGGAATTCTGTTTAAAATAATAGAGAAGTTAACTTAACAACAAAACCACAGATATCAATAAAACAGAAAAGACATGGCCACTTTTGCCCTGTTTTAGCTGATAGAATAGAAGTACCTACATCATAAAATCATAATAAAATAGAATATAGTATATGAAAAAAGAATAATCATAATAATCATATAATAATCATATAACCATATAATAATAATCATATAATATAATAATAATAATCATTCCGCTTGTTTGGTTTGTATAATCATATAATATAGGTTTGGTTTGCTTGGCGTAAGTTTACTATATGAAAAAAGAATAAAAAGAATGCCACACACTCCATTAGATCATAATTGAACTTATAGATATCCGGGAACTATGTGGTTCTGGCCCAACCAAGCCTTACTTTCTAGCTTCCAAGCCTAGCTATCCCGGTATTGAAACGGAAACAAAGAGTTGAGCCAATACTCGACTTCTAAGATCATAACTAGGAACTCATTTTTGAACTCGATCCGGAACCTTTCGCTTAACTCATAGCTCCGGCGCCTCCCTTAACTAACACTCCTCTTATTACTGTCCTACCTCGACCCCTAATACAAATAATAAATAATAGGAATTTGAATGCAACCAAGATTTGTAATACTTAAATAATAGTCAAAGAATCCCCGCTGAGGAGTAGGGCTGGAACATAGGCATTGAGATCTGGAACATAGGCATTGAGAGCAGAGGAGATGGACTGATAGCCAGGAAGGTAATAGTAATACTCAAACTATAAAGTAAGAATAAGGGTATAAGCCCACTACGCTCCCAACGACTACGAAGAAAGGACTGATTCTCTTCCAGTTCGAACATTGTCCACAAGAGAGAGAGGTTATTGGCGTGCTTCTTTTCGACTTTACTGCTAGTGGTTCAATAAACGATAGTGCAAATGCTTCTTCTCCGATAGACTTTCTTAGCACAGCTTAGCTTCTTCTCTATACTAAACTTATTCTTTTTCTTTTGCCAACCAACTCTACATGAGGTGAATCATTCATTTTCTTTTATCTCTCTTGTACATGGTATAGAAACAAGTAAACACACTACATCCCTTTTCTCTTTTAAATCTGATACTGTCCCCTGATTATTTCATTTAAAAAACTCCCGCTTCATCCTTCTATTCTAAGGAGAAAAAATGCTTTAGGTTCTGCATTTAGTTGTGCTTGAGGATAGCAAGCGCTAATGCTTACTTCTTCTACCGCAATAAGAGAGTTTGTTTACATGCATTCTATGCACTACCGCTCCGGTTTAATTGAATCTTTATACCGCACTGCTTAATCGCTATGTGGGCTTGAGAAAAGAGCTTGCTTATATATATGATTCAAGTCGAAGTCGAACATAACTATAAATCGTAGTCACGAGGTACCTTTGAGCGGGCGGCGGAGAATTGAACCGCTGCTTACTTTGTTGTTTTCGTTGCCAACACAAGAAAAAGAACAGAGACGAAAAAAGCACTCGCCTAACTCTACTAACACTAAATAACTCACTAAACAGAATAAGGATAATGTAATAAGTCAAGACATTATATAGAATTGTGGTAACCGCTTTAAATAAAAGATTGATTTAATAAAATCATTTCATTGAGTAAAAGAATAGAATATATATATGTGTACCTAGGAACAGCTTTCAAGAAGGGTCTGTCGGGTCAGGCAACGATCACGCCAAGACACGGTAGGTATTAATTCCAGACTTTGGTTTGGGACGTTAGTGTTAGTTTGGGTTTCAAGTTAATGTCCTATTAGTACTGGTCTAGGCCTTATTGGTATTTGTGCAATTCTATTCCTGTATGCGCTAGGTCGTATTCTAAATATAAGGGCAAGAAGGTGGAGTCATTAAGCTAGTCATTTTAGAAAAGAAAGGTAGTTATAGTAGCAGCAGCGATAAAGTAATACTTATAGTAGAGCTAAAGAAGGAGAAACAGTTAGGGAAGTTGGAAAGCCGGAACCAATACCATCAGTTAAAGAAGAAAAGTAAGAGCGGCCTTGGGGTTAGTAGCCGAGGAATGATGGAGCAATTAGTTAGGTCAAGAGGCGGTAGTGCTAGTTTTCAATCGAGGGCGGTGACGATATGAGATGGGGATAGCACGGATATAGCTCCACATTAACATTAGTATCCTTTACACCTTATCTTAGCCCCTATCCAATGCTTATTAGTCTTACTCCCTTTTCTTGAAACCCGGAACTACTATCTCCAATAAGGAATCCAAGAGTCGGGCCCCACTTAAGGGAATGTCACTAGTGGAAAGCTAACTTTGCCCCGACTTAAAGTCTAAAACTTATGCCTATGAGCACGAAACACGGGGTGAGGCGCCTAATCCTACTTCCAAAATCGGATATCCGCCCTAAGCAACTAACTAAACTCAGGACTTTCCTGTCTCAAATGCTTATGTGCGAGTGTGGGCCTGTTCCTATTGATCTCATATCTGTGAAAAAGAAAAACTCATTGCTTAGCATTAGCAGCTCTACCGAAAGAGTGCGAAAGAGTGGAAAAAGTTAAGCTAAAGAGTGTAGGCTACCCAGCGTTAATAGTTGCTTGGCGCCTTAAGAAGGGAAAAAGTGTAGCGGCAGGAGTCCTCGTGAAAAGTAAGTTAGATTCTCTATTAAGGGAAATGCCTTGGCTATCAAAAAACACGGGAAAATGAAAAAATATCATTTCTTTTTCCCAAGCTATGAAGGAAAACAGGGTTGCTACCTTTTTTCCTGGGAAAACGAAAAAATAGAATTTCAAATGGCCTCGCTATGAAGGAAAACAGAGTCGCTATCAAAAAACACGGGAAAACATAACTTTGACTCTTGCCAATCAGAAGTTGCGTATAGCTCCTCCCACTCTTTCCCACTCTTTTCCAACAAACCGGAATTCTTTTCTTTTCTTATTTCCAACAAACCTATATTATATGATTTTATCTTTTATCATTAAGTAATATGATTTATCGAATTCATTGTTGAATTAATTAACTCAGAGAATTGTTTCATTAATCAAATAATAGAGTTGTTTAATTAAATAAATAAGAGAATTGTTTTAAATTCACTGCCCTTGCTTGAATTCCCTCACTGCGACTTCTAATACTTGTTTTTATAGTAGAGAAAGAAACTTATAAGTGGAAGACTGAAGCTGGAAACGAGAACCAAACTAAGCACTCCCCTATAGAAGTTTGATCTCCCGGGCAACAAATCACTCTTAGGTAGAATCTGTATTTTCTTTTTTTATTCTTATGTTCGAGTTAAAGTCCTCTAATTGTCTCTTTCATTCCTTTAGTATTACCTATGAGAGATTGACCCTCTAGTCACTAAGCTAACTAAGTAGAGATCGAGCTGCCGGTATCAAGGATATAATTAAGGCATATGAGACTGTAGCTGCACTGCTTTTGGTTCTCTAACACTGTGGGCACGCCTCCTCTTACCCCAACATACTAGCCTATATCCTCACCACTGTATCTCAGCTTTTGTCTCCTAGATCTAACTCTGTCTTTCCTGTCTTAAAGCCTTGCTAAATGGTTTGAATCTTCTACTCTCGTTAGGGCACCCCGCTAAGGTAGGATAGAATCTCACAACTAAGAGAACGAAACAAAGTAGTAAAAGCCTTATGTCCTAGGGGCCCGTCCAAGCCTTGCTCGCTAGCTTCACAACGCCACTCCAAAACTCAATGCGGGCTAGTATTACCTTACTAGAACTCGAGCTTGAAACCTACATCTGTCTTAAGCTAACTATAATTCATCACGGCTATAGGGCTAACTACCTTTGTTTTCATCCTACCCGTCCTTGCTTCCAGTCTCTATGTTGTTCCTCGAACCTTGCAATGCGCCTTTCTAACCTTACATTACTTTCTCTCGCTTTGTTACTCCAGTGCGATCATGTACTAATAGAGCCCAGTCTAAGAGTGCTAGCAATAAGAATAAGTATACTGACTGGGAAATAGAAACCTCGGTATCAAAATCAAAGAAAGAATTAGGGTATAATGAGAAAACACATCCTAAACTAAATATAATGATAAATATAAGTAAGTAATAGCAATAAAAGAAATATAAGCAAATAACACTAATCAAAGAATCTCCGACTCCCTTTCAGAGTTTGCTTCTCATCTCAAGATCTTGGCCTTAATGTTATGGATTTGCATTCTATCTCAAGATTCCCCACTTGTTGATTCCGCTCCTGTACTCAATCCTTTGATTGCTTTTTATTCGACTTATGTGTTTGATTCCCTTAGATAGGAGCGAGAGAGGTGAACTACATAATTGAGTTAGTGCAATAAGACCCATGGAGCGTAGTGGTTTTTTGATAAAGGTCAGTAGCAAAAGAATAAGAGTAAGGGAAGGGTTATGGTTAAGGTCTGTTTGCTAGTAGGTTAGTATCGGTTGCATTCCCGTGCTGGTTGCATTAGAAAAAGTACTAGTATTCAGTTTCAAACAAATATAAGTAAGGATCCAGCCCTTTCTTTCTTTCTTTAATCAATAACTTTAAGAGAATTTAGCTATTGTCTAACAGGCGTAGACTAGCGCTTCTAATACTTTAACTCATCACTGGCGAACCCTTGCTAGCTGTAGCTACTCCTTATTCTAATTTAATTGGAACCTATTAATTTAAGGCAGTAGGAAAGGAATCAAACTAACAACTCAGGATTGATTGAACTATACGTAACTATTAGAAGCCAACTAATACTGATAAGAATTAAGCAAAGAAGCAAGGATACTAAACCAATACTAGACACCTGGAGGCTCATATACCCACGAGAATAAGACCAACAGTCGAAATAAAGAAGCAAAGCACCAATCAAAAGAATTGAGCTCAGTAATAGAGGCCTATGAGCACGGACACAGGACTTAGAAGATAGTCAAAGAGGACCTACGAGAGCAGAATCCAGGTAGTAAGTCTTTGAATACAAACAGGATGCAAAGAGCAGGTATTAGAATGGGGCTTGAGATAGGAGATAGCAAGGCTTTAAACCAGTGTAGCAAGATATTAGGGCAGGCGAAAACCAACGATAGGAATGTCAGCTTGCTGAGAAGGGTAGGAAGAATTAGCATTCTCAAGTCTGACTAGAAACGAGGAGACATAGGTAAGGTGTAAGCTTAGAGGCCTGCATGATCTAGTAATAATGAAAGCACGAAGATCTATACTATGAGTAAGCAATGGGAGGGGGTGAACTACGCAACATCGCTTGGAAGCAGAGAGGCTTGCGCTAGCAAGTTAAACTCTTTATGCCGCACATTGGGGATTCTTTGAGTGGCCAAGCTATTAGAATCCTTCTTTGTGTTAAATGTCTTAGAGCTATGCGGTATCCTGTATTTTGAGTTGGACTCTTGTCCGGTTCGATCCACAATAGATATTAGTTACAAATTCACTATAGCATCACTTATGAGTTTTGATAACAAGACTGATGAAATCGGTAGTAAACCTAAGAGAAAGTATAGTAAGGGTTAAAGACAATAAGGGGCAGGCCGAAGTGAACATACGATTTAGATGGATGTCGATCGAGAGAAAAGGAGTTAGTGACTAAAAATGAGGAGTGGAAAGCTAAGCCTAACAAACTGGGCTTTTAGGCGAGTCTCATCCTATATCAAGACGCACTAGTTCCATTATAGTAATAGTAAGTTGATTCCGATAGAGAGAAGCAATAGCGAAAGAAGCAATAGTAGTAGCTCACCATCGTAGAACCACTCAACCCCAGTCAGCTTATCCGACAGCTCAGCAGAAAGCGCCCTTACTCCTGATCTTGCTTCTTATCTCGAAACTGCTTATGTCGTTAGGTAATTTCATAATCCAATTGAAGAGCACTTAGGTTGGTTACTTCTTTCTATCATACCTGATCGGTAACAATAATTGTAGTTTCTTCTTATCTTGTTGACAAAACAATCAATCACTGGAACTACATTTGCGTAACCGCTTGCCTATGACTTGCCTTTTTATCACTCTTGTAGTTGTCCTTGCAATACCTACAAGGTGGCCCGCCTAGACGTAAGAAATGAGTCGCTTACTTCTATTCTCTAACTCGATCCCGATCTTTACTTTCCTACCAGTGCCTTAATTTCTTGCTTATGAGCTCCAGTATGCCACTACTTTGCTTAATCTAAGCCTCACACCCTTGGACACTTAATTATACTATTACTACTAAGAGTAATGCACTATATATAGTAGCCCAGGCCAGGCCCCACTTCACTTTGCTTACTTTTAAACTAAATCGAGTGCTTACAAGAATGTAGCTACCGATAAACAAACCAACCCGACCTACTACACTAGAATGTAAATGATAACTATAAGAGTAAATGTTACAATAAGGAAATGAGCTATTGACCTCGCGCTACACCTTCTCTCATTCTCCAATGAATTGGTATGATCTAGTGCATCAAGAAATGGAACCCCTACACCGAATACTTTTTCTGGGAAATCTGACTTTGTCTCCCACTCTTGAACTCTTACATCCGTTGCTTTCAAGCTGAACTTGCCGCTATCATATGCTTACTACCCTGTTGAGCAGTCTACCTTGGCATACTTTCCTAGAGCTACTGGCTTTGATTCTTGACTCCCGCCTTTAGTTTAGGGCTTACTTCTTTCTTGGCCAGTCTTTTGTTCTTACTTTAGTGTGCGTGCCTATGAGCCTCTTTCGCATCGCTCGAACTTTTAAGTCTCCGCTACCATATCTCACCGCACTACTACATCTCGTAATCAAGCCACCCAAGGCCGTGGATGATCGTCATCGAGCTAACCTCGCGTAATGTTTTATGGTTCGCTATAGGTGTGTTTGTTTCTCCCTTGGTTATGTGGTGGGTTACGCAATGCGAGAGGGAAGATAGAGATGCTAAATGATAAATCGAGTCCTTGTAATAGTGTGTTGTGTCGTTGCTCTAGTTTATAATCCAAATGCAAGGTATGGGGCGGATGTCGAGAATAAAGAATAATAGTAATGCAAAGTAGTGTGTACGGATGAAGGAGCCCAACTCGAGTGCCGAACCGAAAGCGTAAGAGTCACTAGGAGTTTCGCTTGATAGTTACGAGTGTAAGTTTGAGTAAGAAGAGGCATCGGTGAACAAGTCAGCTCCGGGTTTAGGTTAAATACGAGTTTCAGTGGTGCTATATTCACTTAACAACAAGGATAGGTCGGGTTCGGGCTCTACTGTTTGATGCTTCTACTTATGAGTTGGATTACCGATACTATTACGGATACTTATTAGTTGAATTGTGTCAAGCACTAGGTTTCAACGTTAGGTGCAGTTAGTTCGAGTTACAATGTAGACTCACATACAGGAGCGGGCTCTAGAGAGTCAAGAGTCAGTCGTGGCAGCCTACACCTATAGGGGAATAAGGCAGACTCATCAACAGGAAGGGCATCTTTGAAGTTTGTATTGAAAGCATTATTTATTAGACCATTAAACTAGAACAAATCCCCTACTGAAAAGAATCAACTAGCACCTTATTTATTAGCATAACGAAATGGAAGTAAGAAGCTTGTATACAACGACAGAACTACTAACATAAATCAAAGAATAAGAGAAAGCATGAAAAGTCAATAGTGCATTTATTGTTGTCAGTGGTTGGATTCTTTCTAGTAGGTGTGCCGACCAATGAGTTGAAGAAAGCAAACTCATATGTTGGATTGAATTCTCGCTCGAGTCGGGTAGTAAAGCGAGAGGTGGGGTAGTAACACGAGTTCCGAGTCGTTTGATGGCGCTACACATTGATGGTAACTTGTCAATTCTTTTACTGGCTGATTGAATTCTTGTATTTGTGCATCTTATACTTTCTATCTTATAATATACGGTGTACTTATCTATTATTTTATAATAATAGTAATATACGGTGTACTTATCTATTATCTTATAATAATAGTAATGAATAGTAGGCGTACTTATCTATTATCTTATAATAATAGTAATAGTAGGTGTACTTATCTATTATCTTATGATAGTAATTAGCATTAGATAGATTCTCTTATTTTCTATCTTATAATGGTAGGTGTACTTTTCTATTATCTTATAATAATAGTAATAGTAGCATGTGTTTTCACAAGGATCGAGCACCATCTAATGAACTAATAAACAACTCTAAAATCTAATACGATAAACCCAATTCTAATGTGGGTGGGAGGAATACTTTGTTGAATAATGAAAGCAGTAGTGCCAGAGACACGGATGTGAGGTCAGAAGCGAAAGACTAACTCATGAGTTGACTTCTTACGTTTAAAGCAAAGAGGGCCTAGACTAATATGTGGTGTAGTAGTAGCAGATCCGGATGTCGAGTTCAAGTCTCAGAGATGTTAGTACAAGTTGAAAAGAGGTTTTTACTCCCGGTGAGTAAGGCTCGTTAGCAGTGATCTCAGTTTATAAGTAAGCACAGTAGGAGAATTCAAGGTGAAATTCCTGTTTTTAAGCAAGGGGGCAAGGCTGAGTTCCCGTCATTCTACTTATGAATAGTAGTCGGATTCCCGATTTGAGTTTTCGTCTGATTGTTATTGACCGCATTAGCCGCTGGTTTCCCTAGACCTAGTCTCTTTCTTTTCTTTTCTTTAGCAGCTCTGTTTGCATTATTGTATTCGTCATAAGAGAATAGAATATCCAATCTATGCATAAGGTAATTAAGCCTTAAGTACCTTATCAAGTCCTCCAGAGACTAAAGCTAGCAAGCAAGAGTTGATACAAGTAAGGATAGGCTTACTTCTTCAGCTAGCAAGCAAGAGTTGATACAAGTAAGGACAGGCTTACTTCTTCACTAAGCAATGTTAGGAGAACAGACCTAGTCGCTGTGGGTGGTTCTAGCTTAGTAGTTAAAAGAGTCAAAGCAAAGATTAGCAGACTTATGGGCAATGAGGGCAGCGTTAGCGGCCTACCAATATGGAGAATGCAATAAGGGAAAAGCAGTCTTGTTTGTAGTGGATTGATTCTATTATCTCTTAGTCTCTTCTAGTTCTACATTGAACTCTCTTCATTGAACTCTAATGGTATAAATGGAATCAAAATGGTAGCAGTTGAGGTCTTCGAAGATGGATTTACTAGTTTTTAGTTATCATATTATAAGTAATAGTGGCAGACCCATAGTTAGTAGTTGGCATTATTGTTATCGGTAGGTCGATTCCCAGTTGTAAGTCAAAGCAGTAGAAAGCACTAGTTCCAATTGTAATAGAGTGGCGCGGCTCCTCGCTCGCAAACTTATATTCCTAGATCTAATCTAATTCCCCAACGACTACTTCTAGGGCTTCTCTGTCCGCCTTAATGTCTTGCTTTTTGTTGTAAGTATTCCTTTCTTTAGTTCTTGTCTTAGATGACGAACTATAAGGACCGCGACTAGCTTAGCTCTTATTATAATTAGTTGGCTTTTGCTTATTGTAATTCCTAGTTGTGAGTTATCGACGAGAAGCACTGTTTAAGTCATATAGAACCCGTTGAGTTACCTATTTCGAGTTAACATATTGTAAGCACCGGCCCCAGTCTTATCAAGAGGTGGTTAAGCCTACATTTCCTGTTCTCTTTTTCTATTAGTAGTTAGTTTGATTCAACAGATAGTGCTCCATTCCGAGGGTTAGTAGTCCAATTGGCCTCGGTAGCAGTGGTTCGATTCTCTTTATTGCTAGTTGAAATCCCGATAGCAACCTTAGAGACGGAATGCCCGTTTTAAAGCTCGGAGCGTAGGTAGCAGCAAGGGGTTTAATCTGATGGTTAGCAATTTCATTGTAGTAGTCGCAGTTACATAGTAGCTGTTGCGCCATTCTTGTATTCTCCAGTTCAAATCCTAATTCTATATCCCCATTATAAATCTTCCGAGCATAGGATTAATGGATCGTCCAATTAATTGGCTGAATACATAGATCGTAAGAAGGAGAGTTCAGAATCCAAATATCAATTAGGGTATACTATCTCAACAATGTATTATTTCCTCTATAATATAAGGCAGAAAGCAAATGGAAGAACCGACAAAGATCGGCAACATGTATTTTTCACCAAGGAAGAAAAGAATTAGCGATAAAGACAAGATACACGTTTTGACCAGAAAATCCCATGCTTTCTTCATCGAACTAATCTAATTTATGGAGTACGAACTGCTTTTGTCGGTAAATATAGGCCCTTTCCAGTGGATTTGGAACGTATCATCAATAAGATGGACCCTATGCCATGCAGCGAGTTTTTGTTTCATGCCATAACGGAGGAAACTTTCAAAAGATGTTGGACAGGCGGATTCACATCTCTTACAACCCACAGTCCTTGGTTCTTGGTGCAGAAGCTATTTGTGCTTAGCTAAACACCCGTCCCAAGGTCTCATTTCCTATACATCTGTGGGGCAAGCTCGTACACATTTGTTGTACCTAATACATTTATATCAACACAATTTCTACGGAATGTTACTTACACAATTTTCTACGGAATGTTACTTACACAAATTCTCTGTAACTAGCATCCACAATTTGCTATACTCCATATAGTCTCGTAGACAACATACGAAGCAAAGCAGGGGGTTCTCTTTGATTGAAGAATAAAATTCTACTTTTCAATCCGTTCATGATAAAAGAATAAGTAAATACAGAAAAAACACTTTGATTATTGTTTATAAAATACATTCTCATTCATATGAGTCGCATGTGTAAATGTTCATTGGCGTACTTTCGCACCATTATGTAGTGTGGATGTGTGCTGGCCCTTCCTCCAAGAACAGCACGTAAGTGATTTCGCTGTCATGTACTTTTTTATCTTTTTACCGGAGTTAGAGTACAATAATGGATCCGGATGAAACTCCCTTAAAGCCCAATAACAGATCCAAATCCGGATGAACTTTCTTAAACTCTCCTTTTCCTTTCCTATATAGAGTACGAAACATAGCTATGATTCGCTCCTGATTCTTCTTCTAGTTAAGACGCGCCCCGGGCTTGGTGGAACCTTAGAGCACATGGCTCGCACAGAAAGTAAACAAGTAAGTAATTGTTGAAGAGTAGTTTCTTGTCGGACTTGCGCATGGCAACTTACCTAACGCCGATACGATGAAGACAGGCACTCTTTTAACTCCGTAAGTGCAAAACGTTGACTTGTTGAAGAGAAATTAAGTATACCTGTTATAGAAATAAGTAACCAAAACTAACTCCAATGACTTACTCAACCCTTTTTCACTCTAAGGAATAGTTGTAAGATGATAGTGCACCCGCAATCGCCACTGACTTGACATCGAACGCACGCACAAAAATGGGTCAAATGGTGACTTTCGACTTCTCAAGCATTAACCGAGCACGCCACCGGTACCCATCTGCACTTATAATCTACAAGCAAGAGGAAGAGCAATGGCGCCAAAGGGCATAAGTGAAGCACCATAGTATAGTCTAGCCTTCAATGTGCCAATATCAATTCTGAAAGTCAATAAGCAAGTACGCTAATAAGTTTTTCAACAAAAGGGAAGCCAAGCCGTCAAGTAATAATGAAGAGGCAATAGGAAAGCTGTAGTGTGTTAGTGAGTTACTAAAGTAAGGTTACACTTTCTTTGTTACACAAGTTGTCGTGCATGCGCATATTCTATTTCATTTCTCTCTTTCTTCTAGAGTAGAGTTTCACAGTGTTGTTACTTTTACTCTTTGTTACTTATATTATAGAATGAATAGCATTAACAGTACTCATAGATAGAATTAATCGTATTAACAAGTCCTAATTGAATCGGCATTAGTCCAGTAAGTTCCTGTCTTCACCGCATGTAGAGCCAAGCCAGTTCTTTCTTCTAGTTGAGAGTTAGGTAGAGCCAACAGTCATTGGTGGTTTGTCCCTAAAATGATGTTATGTGTCACTTATATGTGTGACTTATACTAATTAGATTGTGTGTTATTTATACTCTATAGTCTTACCATATAACTCGCTAACGCTTACTTTCCGTAATGCAGATATTCCTTTCTACGCTTACTCTCCGGGGAACAAGCAACATTGGGAGTGAAATCGGGTTACTTGGGTGCCCCTTAGCCTTTTTGTGCGGGTGCTAACGGAGCCCTCATGCCCAGAAACCCTTGTCGTTTTTGGACCGCGCTTCAACGCCCTATCATACGTAGCTTCCTTCTCGCTTATACGAGCTCGGATACTTCTTTTCTTTCTACTTCTTTTCTCGGATTCTATCGTATATGAGATTACACCGATTGCTCAGATATGAGATTACACCGATTGCCTTAGCGCAACAAGCAAGCTACTACTAATTAAGTGCATTAGAGAACGTTGCCTCTCCATGCGCCTTAGCGCATAAGAAGGAAGAATAAGTTTCACAAGTGACTTAATCATATGGAGCAGTGTACTCACATTCAAGAAGAAAGAATCATCCATGGAGTACGCATTACTTCACACGACAAGCCGTTAACGCAAATATCCAAATCTAAAGTTAAGCATCTTAAAAGGGAGTGACATATGAAAGCGAAAGAGTTAGGTCATAGATTTACTTTATTCTATTGTTAGTCGGTCATATGATATTTGTCAACAAGAACAAACAAACAAATAGAACTCGCCTTAGCACAAAGGAACTAGCAATGGCAATTACTATACGTATAGCATGCGGATGCCAATATTCTATTCTTCAAGTTAAAGCAACGGAACAAGCAAGGGCGTAAATCGAAAGTATTATTGTACTACCGGAAAGAGTAAACTAAAGAAACTCGCCTTGCCACTACCGATCTCGAACGACTTGTTAGCTTTAGTATCCTCGCTTACTTCCATCCTTGCTTCTCTCGTGGCGAGTCCACCTCCCTCCGTGCTTAGAGCCTTGCTCATCAAGGTTAGTCTTCTGTGGCCAGGGACTCACAAACTCAATGCCTACGCTATTGGTTAAAAACTAGACAGACTACTAAATCGAAAACGAGGCCGACCACACCTCAATAGATACCAAACCCGGATACCAAACCCTAGAGATTAGTATTGCCTTCCGAGCGGATAGTCAATCTTAATATCCGGTAGTTGATCTTACTTCATAGCTAGAGTTTCCTTCGACTCTTTGGTTGAAACACATTACTAAGGGCTTCAACGACTCGGAAAGAATTGAGCCGACGCTTTTCATAATCAACCTAGGACAGACAGACAGACCTAGGATAGGAAGGGAAGAAAAGGATGGAACGGCTGTAGGCGCATACAAAGATGAGAATCGACCTAGTGCTACCTACACCGCAATCAATCGAATTCACCGCGAGTAATACTTTTGCTCTAAAGTAATCATAAATCAAGTAAGTCTAAACCCATAAGTTGTTGATATGGGGCTAAATAAACTAATACATGGGATAAGAGTCAAGAAGGAAGAGAACTCAATGGTAGAAGAATGCCCGAGCAGAGGCGTGGGTCAGATCACAATGAAACTCAATAGCCTCTAGCCCGTGTGAGCTTTATCTTTCTAATTGCCTCTTTAGCTCTCCTAGGTTGAGTATTCCTATCAGGATCTCAATGCCTATATGCGAGGTTCGCCCCAACACTCCTATATCTAACTATGGCTACAAAAAGAAAGAGAATAGACCCTCGGTACCACTGTATTTAAGTATAGTAGCTACTTATCCAAATCTAATTACCCCTCTCTTCTATCAGCCACTAAGTAACACCGACATCGACGATGCCCTACACGGGTTAGTCTTGGCTCTCGAGAGGGAGCCTTTCACCATTGACTTTTCTTCTTTAGTTGTATAGACATAAGCCTAGACTCTTTGCCTTTGAGTCTTACTTACTGCCCTATAGCTCCTGTCTTTTAGTTTGACCTTACTTTGTCTCATTCTATAGTTAGGGCTTCGACCTACCTATCCTTCTTTAGCTCACCTGTTCTTCTTCAAACTCACCTTCCCGAGCTGAACTCTCTTCTCACTGTGTTGAAAATGAACTATTGCTTTCATCCTTAAAACTTATCTTACCTTAGGCAGCTTCGCTGCCTTGGATATAGGCATACCGATCCTAGCAACACGACTACTATAACACTACTACTACTACTATAACAACAATTATTTTAAGAAGGCATGATGGTAGATCAAGCTCAAATTGTAAATAAAGTATTTTATATGCATTTAGAAAATTCTAATTTTCTTCTAAGCACTTGATCGTCATTCAATGTTTGCTTCTAATCATATTAAAAATTTTATCTCCTATTTTTTGTTATTATCAAGGGAGAAATATGATTGCATAATTTCTTTTCATCCATGTTCAATTTATGTCAAAAAGTATAAGAGATATCATGTCATTTAAATTCAAATCTAAAAGACATGATTTTGTTTAATAAGTTTCTTTCCCCTTTTTGTAAATAATATAAATGAGTCTTAGGGGATAATCTTAATTTATCCAAGATAAATCTTTTTAATAAAAAATAATAAAAATTTTAATTATAATTGTTAAGATCATAAATCTCCTTTTTAAAGAAAATCATAGAGATCAATAATGTGGTTCCCATAATATATAAGTCAAGTCAAAAAGTTAAGGGAATATTCATGATAATGCAAATCTCTTTTAGTTTTCAACTTATCACAATGTTAAGAAATACTAATTTTGGTGATAAGTTATACTAAGAAGAAATTCATAAGTAATCATGTCATAAAAAATATTATTATCAAATCATAAATACCAAAAATATGATTTATTTTGAGACATTTCTTCCTTAATGAATTTTTAAAGCTTTTGAAATCTTAGGAGACAAAGTAAGAAGGGTCTTGATTCTTATAGAAATATCAAGTTATAAATATTGAGAAGTCAAGATCATGTTTAGGATAAAAGAAATCTTAGCAAATAAAAAGATCTCAAATTATAATTTTTAAGATTTCAAGATCATGATTTAAGTTATCAAATAATCAAAAGCAATATATCAATGAAGTTGGATAGATTTAAACATATCCATTCTTTAAGACAAAATCATTTGAAAACATATCCAAAATTTTAATAAAGTCACCATAGATTGTTTTCCAAAAAAAAATAGCTAAAAGTTTTCTAATTTATTTTTGTAGTTAAAGATATTCAACAATAGTATCATTTTATCTCTTGTTGAAGGATTCATAGGATAAAAATATTCTTTCAAGAAGAATTATCCTTCTTTTGAAATTTATTTCAAGAATACAATGACATTTAAGATTAATTATTCTCCTTTTAGTTGTTTCATGTGATTTCTTTCTCTCTCTTTTCTATATTATTCTATGCTAAAATTTTATCATTCAAATCAATCATAGCATTTCAATTAATATAACATTTAAATCAATCATTCCATAGACTTTGTCAATATTTAAACCATTTAACAATAGTTTTTATATTTAAACTAATTTTTCAATCATCATTAAAATCTCATTTATGTAAATTTCAATATAAGTAATTTTTTATTAATAATAACTTGGGTTCTTTTAGTTCTAGTCTTAGTATGCTCTAGCTATGCATTATCAAGATTAATTATATAATGATAAACTATTTTCAATAAAAAAATTTATTATAATAGAAACAATGATCATTAAGCTTCAAACATCTTAATTCAAATAATTATTTTTGTTATTGTTACATAGGCTAGTGAGCTTTGAAAGAATGAGCATATATTTTCAAAACATTACTTAGTGCTCCTAGTCTTATTAGGAAATAACTTTATATTATAGGAGGTTTTGATTTAGGTACCCATTTAACATTGGGTCCTTCATGACATGTTCTACCCATTTTCTCTAATGGCTTAAGATTGTTTATGGTTTCTTTATGAACCCAAATTAATTTATGTGTACTATAATTTCTAAATGAACATTTGTAGGTATTATATCTTAATTTTTTATAAGAATTATATTTAACTCTAGGTGACACATTTAATGTAGGTCCTCTTACTAATATGGTTGGCTTTTGTTGAATATTTCCAACAAAGCATATGCCATGTCTATTATTAATATAACCCATATTGGTAAGGATCATATTTAGTAATTTATTCCCTATCTCAAATTTCTCTAATGTAGTTTTAAGCATACAATTCTCTATTTTAACATTATCTAGCATATTGCATTTTAAACATGGTTTAGGAGAAGTTAAGGAGTCATGCATTTCATCAAGTCTTTTAACTATCAAAACATGATCAATTTTAAGCAGTTCAAAAGACTTGCTAAGTTTTCTAAACTCATTAAATAAATCACGAAATATGCTTGATAATTCTGAAAATGAAAAATCTAAAGACTCACTAACCTTATCTTCGATCACCATTAAAGCAAAGTTCTCCACTTTTTGGTTGAGCAATTGATCTTTGGAGCTCCTCGGCTTCTTACGTTCATAGCAGAGGTTGTGTCCATAATTTTTATAAGGTTCAAGTTCATTAATTTTTTCGATTCATTTTTCAAAAGTTCATGTCTAAGGTTCTCATCACACGAGATTTCACTCAAGGAGTCATATATTATTCTTAGTTCACAATCATTCCTGTTCTTTGGAAGGTGTTCTTCAAGTTTATTTTTCTAATGCATTTCATTAATTGATTCATTTATATTAGTTGTGCTTTCATGTGTGATTTTTAAAATATACCAAATATCGAAAGCTGAATCACAAGCAGAAACACGATTAAATGCATTCATATTAAGAGCTCAAAGCAAGGCATTCATAGCCTTTGCATTTGAAGAGAGTTTTCTTCTCCAAATCATTCCAATTATTCATTGAAAGAGAAGACTTTTCAAATCCGTTCTCAACTATATTCCATAAATCAAAGTCCAAAGAGATGAGGAAAATAAGCATCCATGTTTTCCAATATGTGTAATCCGTCCTATTAAACATGGGTGGACGTGAAATAGAATGTCCCTCATTCATGCCAAAATAAGTCATCTACTTAAGTGAGTGTTAATCTAAAGAGTAATAACCTTGCTCTAATACCAATTGTTAGGATCAATTGGCACTAAGAGGGGGATGAATTAGTGCAAACTAAAATTTTTCTTTCTAAAGCAAAAGCTTTTTGAATAAGATAGAATAAAAAATCCGAAGCTTTTCATTTTTTAATAAACAAGTGAGTGATTAAAAGTAAGTTGCTAAGGAAGCTGGAAAGATAATCACGTTTAAGGGAAAAAACTTATCATCTTGCTTTCAAGGAGTTTAGTTAAGTTGGAAGCATCAATTCAAAAACATTCAAGCAATGCAAGTATGAAACACTTACAATTTTATAGTGGGTCAGCACTAATGGCCTACGTTCACTTCTGAGTCCTTCTTCTTGAGGCACACCGGCATCCACTATCAATCTTCTTTGGGTGAAGATCAAACCCTTACACTTTTGCTTACAAGGGAGACTAGATTTACAACTCTAAGCTCTCTCCCCTACCCATTTTTTTCTTCTTATAATTCTCACATAATATCAGAATATAATCCCCCAAAAGTATTATTCTGAATGTAAAAATTTTTAGGATATTTATAGGCCCCAAATTTACTTCAAAACTGGAGCCAAAATCTAACTCACCCAGAAAATCCGGGTATGGGCAGTTTACCCATCGTCAGTAGTTGACCGCTGCCCAGATTCTGTTGGTACGGGCGGTTCACCCACCACTTGGGCAGTTTACCCATCGAAAGCTGCTGCCCGCCACCTGAATTCTATAGTATGAGTGGTCCAACCATCGCTCACTAGTAGTTTACCCATCGAAATTTCTACAAAAGTGGTTCCCTTCACCTTTTGAATTCTAGCTTGACTTTTATGTTGACCAGCTCTTTGGTCAATCGATTGAGCTCAACCTGAGCTCAACCAAATCTAGTAGTGGATCTGATTGCCTTATTGAGTTGATTTGAATTCCTTCCAAATCCAACTCAATTAGGACTCTAGAAGACGATACAATCCCAGAGGCGACCAAAACTATTAAAGACTTACTCCAAGTTGAGGGACTCCAAGTTAGAGTAAACTTTTTGCTCTTTTCAAGCGAATTTTTATGCATTCCAGAAGCTCAATGATAGTGAGAAGATGAATCACAGTAGCTAACTCAACGCAAGAAGTGCAAATACTTAAAGTGCTTCAAAAGTGTGAGCAAAAAGCGGACGAATGTTAGTAACCAACTCAATGCATGAAGTACAAACTCGAGGAGATAAGTGAAATCGAGTAACCTTTGCCTTCTTAACTCAAGAAAATGGGCGAAACTGAGTACCCTAATTCTCTTAACTCGAGGAGGTGAGTGAAGCTAAGTAACCTTACCTTCGCAACTACTAAGAGAATAGGTGAAGTCGAGTATCCCAGTTCTCTTACGTATCCAGCAGAGGAGCTGTGTATAAGTTCAGTGACCCTTCAAAGAAAGCTTATGGAAGATAATAATTGTCAAATCCTCACCATTGGTGATCAGTACTACTGAGAGTAGATTGTCCACTTCATTTCCCAATTGAATACCAATCGAAAGTGGAAGTGATGCAAACCTACTTGGAAGTGATAACTAAAAGTAGAAGAAGGTTCAATGGGCAAACATTATAGAGGAAGGACCTTAAAAACTTCAAAAGTCTGTAAGGTGATGCTTGTTAAAGTTCCAACAAGCATCCATCTAGTTTAAGCAATATAAGTATACTACAATACTAGCGCATAATAAGGTAGATATTCTCCTTCATTACATTGATCCGCGAGAGTCAATAAGGATTTGCATAACTCAGCCAACCCCATACCAGATTCAGTCATTGGTGAGTTGAAGCAACATGGCGGATCAGAGTTCGACTACTCAACAACAGCAGTGGAGAGTGGCTGGGAGCTAAAGGGGCATGTTGCAGCCAAAGCAGAAGATTAAAGATTCAATAAAATGTAATGAGATGTAGTGTCTACAGTGGCTTTGACGAGGACGTCGAAGGAATAAGTGGGGGAGAATGTCACGGACAACAAAGGTGATGGAGAAGATGGTACTATACCTTTTCTACTAAGAGGAGTAGGTGACAAAGGTGATGGAGAAGATGGTACAATCCCGAGACCGAACTATCAAAGACTTACTCCAAGTTGGGGGACTCCAAGTTAGAGTAAACATTTTGCTCTTTTCGAGTGAAACTTCTTATATTGCAGAAGTTTAATGGCAATGAGAAGGCAAATCACAATAGCTAACTCAATATAAGGAGTGCTCACACTTCGAGTGCTTCAGAAGTGTGATTAAAGAGCGGGCGAATGCTAGTAACCAGCTCAATGCATGAAGTACAAATTTGAGGAGGGAGGCGAGTAACCTTTGCCTTATTAACTCAAGCGAATGGGTGAAACTAAGTATCCCAACTCTCTTAACTCGAGGAGATGAGCGAAGCTAAGTAACCTTGCCTTCGCAACTACTAAGGGAATGGGTGAAGTCGAGTAACCCAGTTCTCTTACTTATCCAGCAGAGGAGCTGTGTATAAGTTCAGTGACCCTTCAAATAAAGCTTATGGAAGACAATAGTTGTCAAATCCTCACTATTGGTGATTAGTACTATTGAGAGTAGATTGTCCGCTTCATTTCCCAATTGAATGCCAATTAAAAGCGAGAGTGATGCAAACCTACTTGGAAGTGACAACTAAAAGTGGAAGAAGGTTCAATGGGCAAACATTGTAGAGGAAGGACCTTAAAAACTTCAAAAGTATGCGAGGCGATTCTCATTAAAGTTCCAACAAACATCCATCCAGTTCAAGTAACATGAGTATACTGCGATACTGGCGCATAATAAGGTAGGTCTTCTCCGTCATTAGATAGATCCGTGAGAGTCAACAAGGATTAGCACAACTCAGCTAACCCCACACCAGATTCAACCATTGGTGAGTTAAAGCAGCATGGCAGATTAGAGTTTGATTAATTAACAACAGCAGCAGAGAGTGGCTGGAAGCTAAAGGGACGTGTTGTAGCCAAAGCAGAAGATTGAATATTCAGTAAAATGTGAGGAGATGTAGTGTCTATAGTGGCTTCGATGAGAATGTCGAAGGAATAAGTGGCGGAGAATGTCATAGACAATAATGTAAATAAGGTGTTCGATGAAATAATCATGTTTGTCCGTGTAAGTCGGTTTGTGTACATACCTTGTACAGCAAGAAGTAGGCTTGCAGTAGGCTTAGTAGCCCTAGTTTAGTTTACTTTGTGGCTAATTTTAGCTTATAAATATGAGTGTGTCTTGTAAGTACTTGTGGGGAATTCGGTCTGTAATGGACCATTATCCTTTGTGTGCAACATTTCTGATTTTATATTATCCATAGGTGTAATTTGTATCTAGCTTTATAAAGTATTTGCTTGAGCAGTTGCTTGTGGATCCCAATGGAATTGCTTCTTTTGGCCCATTTTCTCTTTTGTAAGTTTAAGGGACCTTAGGAGATCTCGAGGAAGGCTGACATTTGCGGACGGACATGCATAGGTGCCACACTGTCACGGACAATAATGTAAACAAGGTGTTCGATAAAACACTTGTGTTAGTCCGTGTCCTTCGATTTAGGTACATATCTTGTACAACAAGAAGCAGGCTTGCAGTAGGCTTAGCAGCCCTAGTTTGATTTGCTTTATGGCCAAGTTTGGCTTCTAAATACAAGTGTGTCTTATAAGCACTTGTGGGGACTTCGGTCTGTAATGGACCATTATCTTTTGTGTGCAACCTCTCTGAGTTTGTAATGTCCATGGGTGTAATTTGTATTTGGCTTTATAAAGTGTTGGCTTGAGTAGTTGCTTATGGATCCCGTGGGAATTGCTTCATCTGGCCCGCTTTCTCTTTTGTAAGTCTAAGGGACTCAGAAGATCTCGGGAGGGCGACCTGCAGACGGACACGCATGAGCTTAGGCAAAATCAGCTAAGCCCGTGACAATGTGGTATCAGAGCGGGACAAGCATAAGCAAAAACACTTGTCACACAAATGTGGGGGACCTAGTTGGGCTATGTGGAGGACAGCCAGCACATGCAACTGTTTGGGGGAAAACAGACATTGAGATGTAGGGAAAGGAGTTGCTTAGAGGAGCGAGCATCCAGGTTTGGCATTCAGATTAATGACCAACCCCTTTGCGTGAGAGGCACCACGAGGACAAGCAAGCGAAGAAGAATGCGTAGCACACAAAGATTGGGATGGTTGAGTTCGAGCTACGGCTCAATGTTGGCAACCAAAACTTGACGGTGCTCAAGGCAAAGCGGGGCGCTTGGTGAAAGATGAGACCATGCAAGGTGGGAGGTATGGTGTAATGACTGAAAGAGTTGTGCAAAGCTCACAGAGGTAAGGGGAATTGCTAACTCGAAGGATTTGAAACTCATGCAAGGGCTTGTACATGGACGACGAAGTGTTCGTGGCCATCCCAAGACGCGATTGGAACTCGGTGCTATGGAGCATCAGAACTTTCTCTTCGACATGGAAAGGATTTATTCGTAGGCAGCTGAAATGTGCAACAAGTTCAGCACGTTGCTAGACCTTGAAGGGTGCAATGGAGACTGTATTAGCAAATGGTCACAATCTAGTAACTGGATTTGTGAGGGCAGAACAAGGCACAAGTTCAGCAAGATGGAGTAGTCCAAAGGGGATGGTGGTCTCCGAAACTTTCAGTGGGAAGTATATAAAGAGAAAAGTTGCTCCAACAGGACAGATATCCAAGAGGGATAAGTCCTAGTTCTCTAGTGGGAGAATCATGTGTAACGGACTGCACATATTGAGGAAGAGTTCCTCAAGGCTATATCTCTACAAAGCTCAACGGACCGAGTGAGCGACGAAGAGTCATCACATGATCTCGAAGGAGGTAATGCATTGGTGGATGCATTTCAAGATCAAGTGGGGGAGCAATCCAAAGTAACATCATATGAAGGCACACTTAAAGTCAATGCAGAAATTGAACTCAATGGAGGGCTGACCCGTGGAATGGTAGACGCGAGGGCCACTATCAACTCAATGCAAATCGAGGAGCGAAGCGACTTGGGTGGAACTCGGTGAAGTATCTAAGCCGCATGAAAGAAGTCGACATAGAAGATGGAACATGGAGTGGAAGCACGAAGCTTTCCTTGGACAAAGGTCAAGCGCATGAACTCTTGCAGAGGCAAGAGTAAGATCATATCATTCCACGGGTTCTTCATTCTGATGGGACAGACTTATTTTGCATGGTGCCAAAGATGAAGGGAGCTTCGAGGCACATGCAAGCTATCTCAGAGATGCAATTGATGGAGTGACTAAGGTGATTCAACTTAAGGAGATACAGTTGGGATCAGGAGACCTTAGTATAGGGCAAGAGGATACAGAGGCGGGTACTCTTGAAGAATATGTCACAGTGTTGCCATTCGACTTGTCAGGAACAAGAGGTGCATCGCAAGATTGTGTTGGTAGGGGATAGAGGCTCAAGATCCAGACAATGGTGCACCAACTCTAGCGAAGTCAGGGGACTTCAGGAGCTACTAGGCGATGAACTATCCTAGAGCTATGCTTCATCCAGGTATGACTCAAGAGTGGGTAGACGAAGGGGAATTGCCAGGGGAGCGAACTAAAAATCGGAGATGGCGGAGGCCCTACGATGTGTTGGCAGAGGCCACACGTGGAGAAGTCGTAGTCCGAGTTCATCACACAAGAATCTGTATGCAATGTAGATGTCACCAAGAGGCGACATGGTGCAGCGGATCGTGGTGGAATAGTCTGTGGCAATGCAATACAGGTAATCTTGTCTCGTGAGGGACAAGATCATGCGGAGGTATCATCAAGAGTTACTGAGAGCTCCACTTTGGTGTACGACACAAGAATAAGGGCTATGGATTCAAAGGGTGAATATCGTAGTACCGCAGGCGGTCTTCGTGTGCATCAAAGCTTGCATCAGATGAAAGCCTTGGTCGTCAACATATGGGGGCTGTGTACCACCGAGGGAGTAGTCAGATTGCAAGTACCAGTGTGTCCCATGGAGGGGGACGTGATCATGTGGATGATCAGGAGCTATTGGAAGCTCCACTTCGGTGAACAATGCAATGGCAAGAAGGGCTGTGGATTCAAGGAGTGAATGCCACATCACCCAGTGTCTTCCATGCATCAAGCTTGCATCAGATGAAAGCCTTGGTCATCAGTATATGGGGGCTGTGTACCACCGAGGGAGTTAGACTACTTCAGTTCTCACATTCGCTTAAGGGAGCCTGGCAAGTCAGAGGACAAGGCCGAGTAAGCGAACGTTGCTACCAAGGAAGCTAAGGAGAACAGAACTAGCACGAGCCCTGCAACAAGATGGCAGAGGCCATGCATGAGAGTTGCAGTTTGTCTTTCCATTGACCAAGGAGAACTGCGAGGAGGACACAGTAGTGTCGAAGCAGGTGGTCGAAAGGGGAGAGGAAGTGACGATGAGTCTAGCGAGGCTCAGCTACCCAAAAGAAAAGCGTCAGTTAGAAAGGAGGTGGACTCAGAGGAGCGTCACAGTGCAATAGAGGCAGATCTACCGATCGCGAAGGAAGGGATGAAGATGCAAGATAACAGATAGTAGTGCTATGGGCTTGGCAACGCCATGGTACCGTAGATATGGGACTTCCATGGAGTCATCGATCCCTTGCTATCATGGAAGGAGAGCATTGGTTGTAAAAGGGGCCGAGGAGGTGGAGAATGCAAAGGCAAACTCCAAGTACCAAGACAAGGTAGAAGGGCAGAGGCCAAGAAACTTTATGAGACTGATGTCGATGGCCTTCTCATCAAGATAGCCGAAATTAAAGGACTTCGAGCTAATGTAAGAGTGCTCGACAAAGGACAGTAGGCATGCAGTCTGTACCTTTCTACTTAAGAGGAGTAGGTGGCAAAGGTGATGGAGAAGACGGTACAATCCCAGAGGCGATTAGATCTATCAAAGACTTACTCCAAGTTGGGGGATTCTAAGTTGGGGTAAACTTTTTGCTCTTTTCGAGCAAAACTTCTTGCATTGCAGAAGTTCAATGACAGTGAGAAGGCGAATCACAGTAGCTAACTCAACGCAAGGAGTGCAAACACTTCAAGTGCTTGAAGTGTGAGCAAAGAGCGAATGTTAGTAACTCAATACATGAAGTATAAACTCGATGAGGCAAAGTAAATCGAGTAACCTTTGCCTTCTCAACTCGAGAGAATGGGCGGAGTACCCCAATTCTCTTAACTCAAGGAGGTGAGTGAAGCTAAGTAACCTTACCTTCTCAACTACGAAGAGAATGTGTGAAGTCAAGTATCACAGTTCTCTTATCTATCCAGCAGAGGAGCTCGCATAAGTTCGAGACCCTTCAAAGAAAGCTTATGGAAGATAATAGTTGTCAAATCCTCACAGTTGGTGATCAGTACTACTGAGAGTAGGTTTTCTAATTCATTTCCTAATTGACTAATCGAAAGCGAGAGTGATGCGAACATACTTGGAAGTGACAACTAATAGTGGAAGAAGGTTGAATGGGTAAACATTATGGAGAAAGGACCTTAAAAATTTCAAAGTCTGCGAGGCGACGCTCATTAAATCTCCAACAAGCATCTACCCAGTTCAAGCAATATGAGTATACTATGATACTGGCGCATATTAAGGCAGGTATTTTTCTTCATCAGAGGGATCCACGAGAACCAACAAGGATCAGCACAACTCAGCCAACCCCACACCAGATTCAGTCATTGGTGAGTTGAAGCAGCATGGCGGATCAGAGTTCGATTACTCATCAATAGTGGCGGAGAGCGGCTAGGAGCCAAAGGAGCATGTTGCAGCCAAAGCAGAAGATTGAAGATTTAGCAGAATGCGAGAAGATGCAACGTCTATAGTGGCTTCGACGAGGACGTCGAAGGAATAAGTGGGGGAGAATGTCACGGATAACAATGTAAACAAGGTGTTCGATGAAATGCTTATGTTAGTCTGTGTCCTTCAGTTTAGGTACATATCTTGTACAATAAGAAGCGGGCTTGCAGTAGGCTTAGCAACCCTAGTTTGATTTGCTTTATGGCCAAGTTTGGCTTGTAAATACAAGTGTGTCTTATAAGCACTTGTGGGGACTTCGGTCTGCAATGGACCATTATCCTTTGTGTGCAACCTCTCTGAGTTTGTAATGTCCATAGGTGTAATTTGTATTTGGCTTTATAAAGTGTTGGCTTGAGCAGTTGCTTGTGGATCCTGTTGGAATTGCTTCTTCTGGCCCGCTTTCTCTTTTGTAAGTCTAAGGGACTTAGGAGATCTCGGGGAGGGCTGACCTTTGTGGATGGACACGCATGGGTGCCGAACGGCTTAGGCAAAATCAGCTAAGCCCTTGACAACATGACTTAGGCAAAATCAGATTGGAGGAGTTTCGCTATAGAGATCTATCATGTGGATACCGCTAGAGAGGAGGATGCTTGACCTCCTTTATTCTCTCCATCCTGTCTTGAACAGTCATCGCTCAACTGCAACATCTTCACTCCGCAAATCATTTGTCACTTTTTTTTGTTAGTACATATATTTGGCAGCTTGTTTTACCTTGAGTTTATGTGTTTTTACCCAAGAAATATGAGTGAAAGTAGTGTATAAAGCTGCAGAACAATCGCTCATGAGCCAAAATAACCCTGTTTTTGGGTCTTTCTCATGTACTGCGGCAACTATTCTAAGCAATACAAAATATCACCCATTTCAGCACCTTGGAACCCCCCATGTGGCACTAGGCTAGATGGGGTTCCGGATATGTATCGGGCATAGGCTTTCATCAACAATTGAACTTATCTTACGTCCGATACCTTGGAACTGTCATTTGTGAACTTGTGACCATTCCTAGAACTCTCCAAAGTTATATTTCGCTCTCTTTCCCTCTTTTCTCTATTGCACTCAAGGTGTTCGACAAATTGCTTATATAGCTTTCCGTTTTGCGAGACGTCAGGACTTATCCATCAATCGTTTCTAAGTTAATCAACTTCTTCTTTGCAGGTCCTACAAGACCGCAAGAGGTTGTACGAGGGCTTACCCTTTGTAGATAGATAATGCTTTGGGAATTTCATGACTTAGGCAATCCCAGCTAAGTCTGAAATAGTGGGCAAGGTTACTTCACGACTTAGGTAACTTTAGCTAAGTCTTCGGGAGTACCATTAAGGTGCTGCATGGCTTAGGCAAATTCAACTAAGTCTGTGATAATCTAGATCTGGAAATACAGAGATGTATGATCTCCCTAGGTAAAATCAATCTCTCACGCATCATGATTTTTCAGTTTTTGTATTTTTCTCGTGACCCTAATCTTTTGCATGACGATTTGATCTGTGTGGGAAATCAGTTTTTTGTTTTAATTTCCATTGCGCTTGTGATGCTCTCGCTGAGATCTCCCAACACTTTGGGAATTATGTCTTCAGCTCCTCATAAGACTCCCACGTAACATCTTCATATGGTAAGTTATTTCATTTCACTAGTACTTCAGTTGAGGAGCGTCGGCGGTGTATCATGATCCTTCGATCAAGTATGGCTTCTGATTGAGCTTAAAACTCGCCATCATTTTTAGTGCTTGACAACTGGGTCTCGGCTAACTCGTGCTCTCCTAGCTTGGGCTTCAACAACGATACATGAAAGATGGGATGGATCTTAGTATCTTATGGTAGCTTTAATCTGATATGGTCAATAGAATCGAGGAGATAGCTTCATTGATGCTCTAGTGTTGATTGAATCTTGGATTAAGAAAGTTAAATCGCTGATTGATCAACTGATAAAGGACACCAAAGATTCCATATGACATCTACATAAAGTTATGGCGGAACTCACGGCTAAGGTGATGGTGTTAACAAGGACTCTTGATGCGGGAGGGAATAATACCCACATTGTGCCACCACAAAACCTCAGGACACTAGAGCCGTAGGGCTACGGGGGTGCTAGGGATGCCAAAGAGCTTAAAAATTTCTTATTCGACATGGAACAATATTGTTATGCTACAAGGCTCGATTCTGAAGAGACCAAAGTTGCTATAGCAACAATGTATTTGAAGGGGGATGCAAAACTTTGGTGGTGAACCCGTTGGGAAGAGATCCAGTAGGGCCAATGTCGAGTGGATACATGGGGAGACTTGAAGCAAGAGTTGAGAACTCAATTCTTGCCCGAGAACACAGAGTTCATCGCAAGAATAAAACTGAGATAACTTCACCAAAGTATGACAATCCAAGACTATGTGAAATAATTTTCAGCACTGATATTGGATATACAAGACATGTCTGAGAAAGACAAGCTATTCAGCTTCCTCGATGGCTTAAAGCCATGGGCACAACAAGAACTACATCAGAGGAATATCACCGATATAGTCGGGGCAATTGCAACCGCGGAAAGGCTAACTCACTTTGTTTCTACGGAGGATTCGAGAAAGAAGAAACAATCTTCAGGAAATCGCCCATCTAAATACTCTCGAGCGAAGGAGTCTGGCGACGAGCAAAAGAAGAAGAATTTCCATAAGGGATCGAGCTCAAAAAGTAAAGTCTCGAAGTCGAGTAGATGCTTCTTGTGTAGAGGACCACACATGGTGAGGGAGTGCCCACAAAAATAGGCACTTAATGCTTTAACTATATCGATTCAGCCACGTAAGTCAGATAAGGGCAAAGCTATCGCCCTTAGTTCAAGCAATTCTAAATCCAATAGCGACAATGAGGCGTCGCAAGGACCCACGATGGGAGCAATATATTTGTTGAATGCGTTACGGGGTCAAGTAGGGGAGAACACAAAGGCAAAGCCACCGAAGGCAAGAAACAACGAGTTGATGTATGTGGACATCAAACTTAATGGTCGTACAATCTGTATAATGGTGGACACGGGAGCTACCCATAATTTTATTACCGATTATGGAGCTAAGCGACTGGAATTAATCTTGGAGAAAAGCCCAAGTCGTATGAAGGCTGTGAACACGGAGGCCAAGCGGATCTCCGGTCGAGTAAAGGGGGTCCCCATCAAGATCGGGACATGGAGCGGTAGCACAAACTTGATGGTGGTGCCATTAAATAACTTCTAAGTAATTCTTGAAATGGAGTTTATGCACCTGGCGAAGTTGGTGCCTATACCATTCCTAAACTTCCTATGACTAATGGGAGGCGATGATCCCTGTGTGGTTTTAGTTTCTTAAGGAGGAACCAAGGACCTACAACAAATATTGGCTTTACAATTGAAGAAAGGGGTACGAAAATGTGAATCAACCTTTGTAGGTGCTATGAAGCTAGAGACACTTGATAGGGAGGCCATTCAAGAATCTGCTATTATGGTGAGCATCCTAAAGTAGTCCTCAGATATGATGCCAACGGAGTTGCCAAGAACTCTACCACCATGCAAAGGCGTGGATCATCAGATTGAGCTAGAGCCGGGAGTTAAGCCTCCAGCTAGACCACCATACCGTATGGCCCCTCCAGAGTTAGCAGAACTAAGGAAACAATTAGATGAACTGCTAAGCGATGGTCTCATCCATAGTTCAAAAGCATCTTTTGGAGCTCTAGTCCTCTTTCAAAAGAAACAAAATGGGAGCCTCCAATTATGCATTGATTATCGAGCCCTCAACAAGATGACAGTGAATATCTCACTCATCATGGACTTGTTCGATCAATTGGACAAGGCAAAGTACTTCTCCAAACTCGACCTTTGGTCGGGGTATTGGCAGGTGCGAATTGCAGATGGTGATGAGGCGAAGACTATCTGTGTGACCAGGTATGGAGCATTCGAGTTCTTGGTGATGCCTTTCGGCTTAACCAATGCTCCGACCATATTCTACACTCTAATGAACCAACTGTTCAAGGAGTATTTGGACAAGTTTGTGGTCGTCTACTTAAACAATATCATCGTCTATAGCCAAACACATGAGGAGCATGTTAGACACCTCCAAGCAATTTTCAAAGTTCTCAGGGAGAATACCTTGTTCTTGAAGAGGGAAAAGTGCTATTTTGCCCAAATGGAGATTTTATTCTTGGGGTATCAAATTGTGAATAGACCAGTCTAAGGTGCAAGCTGTGACGGACTGGTGAACACCAAAGAAGGTGCTAGAGTTGAGATCCTTCCTTGGGTTTGTAAACTATTATCGGTGCTTCATAGCTGGATATTCGAAGCATGCAGCTCTTTTGACGGAGTTGCTAAAGAAGGAGCAGTCCTGGAGATGGTCGGACAAATATGAGGTGATATTTCAAGACCTAAAGACTACTGTATTGGAGGAACTTGTACTTAGATTACCAGACTATGAAAAGTCTTTTAAAGTCCATACAGATGCTTCTGACTTTGCTATTGGGGGAGTTCTTATGCAGGAGGGTCATCCAGTGGTCTACAAGAGTCACAAGCTCAACGAGACTGAGCGGCGATATCCTATGCATGAGAAGGAGATGATAGCGATGATCCACTGTCTACGAGTGTGGCAACACTACCTTATGGGAGTACCATTTGTCCTAAGGACAGACAATGTCACATTGAGTTACTTCTAAGCTCAAAAGAAACTCTCCCTAAAGCAAGCACGATGGAAAGACTTCTTGGCTAAGTTTGACATGGTAATGGAGCATAAGCCCAGAAAAGCAAATGACATGGCTGATGCATTGAGTCGGAAAGTGGAGCTAGTGAATGCTATACAATTAGAGGGCAGAGGTCAAGCAAGTCAATTGCACTTTAACTTCCTTTCCAGGATCAGGGATGGACTACACCGAGATCCTCAGGCAGTAACTCTGATGTAACTCATCAAAGAGGGCAAGACACGACGATTTTGGGTCCAGGAGGGACTCATCTATACCAAGGGGAATAGAGTTTATATTCCGCAAGTGGATAACTTGAGGCGTGAACTCTTGAAAGAGTGTCACGATTCCCTTTGGGCTGGATATCTAGGTATCCACCGAACAATAGCTCTCGTGGAGAGTGTCTTCTATTGGCTAAAGATGGGGACAGATGTGGAGGAATATATTCGAACATGCCTTACTTGTCAATAGGACAAGGTAGAGTAGCAGAAGCCAGTGGGACTTTTGGAGCTGCTGCTTGTACCGGAAAGGCCATGGGAGAGCATTTCCTTGGACTTCATATTAAGCTTGCCCGTGGTAGGAGGACTTGGATTGATACTCGTGGTAGTTGATCGATTTTCAAACAATGCAATATTCATTGTTACACCCCTACATTACTCAGCAGAGGAGGCGGCTAAGTTGATGATGAAGAATGTGATGAAGTATTGGAGAGTCCCACACAACATCATTAGTGATCAAGATTCTCAGTTCTTAGGACGATTCTGGACCGAGTTATTCAAGTTGTTGGGATCTAAATTATACTTCTCCACAAGCCTCCACCCCTAAACGGATGGCCAAACAGAAAGAATTAACTCGCTCTTAGAGCAATATCTCCGGTACTACGTGAGTGCCAACCAACAAGATTGGGTGAAGCTGTTGGACATAGCCCAATTCTCCTACAACTTGCAGCGGAGTTTTGTATCCAATAAGAGCCCCTTTGAGATTATTATAGGACAATAGCCATCAACTCCTCACTCCCTGGTTATTGGTTATACAGGAGTAGCCTATCAGCCTATCACTTCGCAAAGGAATAACATCGCAATACAGATATTACGTGGGCTTACTTAGAGAAGGCGACCAAAAAGAGGAAGAAGTGGGCAGACTTGGGGAGGTGATCACAAGAATTTAAAGTTGGTGACATGGTGTTGGTGAAGCTCCAACCAGCATCACTCTAGTTCTTTAGGCATAAAGTGTATAAGGGATTGGTACACAAGTATGAAAGGCCTTTCCCAATCATCAGTAGGGTAGGTAATATCTCATACAAGTTGCAACTACCAGCATGGTTTAGAATTCATAACATCTTATATGCGAGCAACTTGAAAGCCTACCACTCAGATTCGCGAGACGATTCTCAAAATATTTCAACTCGACTACCCCCCACTATAGCCTCTTACGAGAAGTGAGTTGAAACTATTCTAGCGGATCGTAAGATAAAGCTACCCAATGGAGCACTGCAAATCAAGTACTTGATGAAGTAGCAAAAGCTTCCTCGAATTGAAGCCAGTTAGGAGCCAAAAGACACCCTACGACATAAAGAAGTCCGCATCAAAACCTACCAGCAAGCGTCGATGAGGACGTTGACAATTTAAGTGGGAGAGAATATCACAAACGGTCATCACTCAACTACAACATCTTCACTCTATGAATCATTCGTTGCTTTTTCTTATTTATACATATGTTTAGCAGCTTGTTTTGCCTTGAGTTTATATGTTTTTACCCAAGAAATGTGAGCAAAAGTAGTGTAGAAGGCTATAGAACGATCGCTCGCTGCGCGGAGCCAAAACAGCCCTGTTTTTGGGTCTTTTTCGTTTGTTGTGGCAACCATTCTAAGCAGTACAAAATGTCACCCATTTCAACACCTTGGAACCCCCGGTGGCACTTGGCTAGATGGGGTTCCGGGTATGTATCGGGCATAGGTTTTCATCAATAATTGAATTTGTCTTACATCTGATACCTTGGGAACTATCGTTTGTGAACATGCAACCATTCCTACAACCCTCCAAAGTCCTATTTTGCTCTCTTTATCTCTTTTCTTTGCTGCACTCAAGGTGTTTGATAAATTGCTTGTATAACTTTCTGCTTTATGAGATGTTGGAACTTGTCCGTCGCTCGTTTCTAAGTTAATCAACTTCTTCTTTGCAGGTCCTACGGGATTGCAAGAGGTTGTAAGAGGGTTGACCTTTTATATAAAGATAATGCTTTGGGAGTTTCATGACTTAAGCAATCCCAGCTAAGTCTGAAATAGTGGGCAAGGTTACTTCACGACTTAGGTAATTTTAGTTAAGTCTTCGAGAGTGCTACTAAGGTGTCGCATGGCTTAGGCAAATTCAGCTAAGTCTGTGATAATCTAGATCTGGAAATACAGGGATATATGATCTCCTAGGTAAAATCAATCTCTCACACATCATGATTTTTCAATTTTTGTATTTTTCTCGTGACCCCAATTTTATACGATGATTTGATCTGTGTGGGAAATTAGTTTTTTATTTTAATTTCCATTGCACTTGTGATGCTCTTGCTGAGATCTCCCAACACTTTGGGAATCATGTCTTCAGCTCCTCATAAGACTCCCACGTAACATCTTCATATGGTAAGTTATTTTATTTCACTAGTACTTCAGTTGAGGAGCGTCGACGGTGCATCATGATCCTTCGATCAAGTATGGCTTGTGATTGAGCTTAAATCTCACCATCATTTTTAGTGCTTGACAATTGGGTCTCGGCTAACACATGCTCTCCTAGGTTGGGCTTCAACAATGATACATAAAAGATGGGATGGATCTTAGTATCTTCTGGTAGCTTTAATCTGATATGGTCAATAGAATCGAGGAGATAGCTTCATCGATGCTCTAGTGTTGATTGACAACTTCTTATAGGCAAAGATAGACCCAATCTCCTACTGAAAATTCCCGCTTGCTTCGATAAGCATCGACTTGTTGCTTCATGCGGGCTTGAGTGACAATTAAGTTATCCTCCAAAGAATCGCGCTTGTCCCTATCAATTAAGTTTTGGTCGACTGATCTACTTTGACCGTACTAATTACATATTTAGGTATTATAGGGGGTGATCGGCCATACAATACCTTATAGGGGGTACATTTGGTTGATGAATGATAGGTTGTGTTGTACCACTATTCGGACCAAGGAAGCTACTTTGTCCACTCTGTCACGGGCTTAGCTGATTTTGCCTAAGCCGCACCCATGCGTGTCCATCCGCAAAGGTCGCCTTCTCCGAGATCTCCTAGAGTCCCTTAGACTTACAAAAGAGAAAACGGGCCAAGAAGCAATTCCCATAGGATCCATATGCAACTGCTCAAGAAAACACTTTATAAAGCCAAATACAAATTATACCCATGGACATTACAAACTCGGAGAGGTTGCACACAAAGGATAACAGTCCATTACTGATCGAAGTCCCCATAAGTGCTTATAAGACACACTTATATTTACAAGCTAAACTTGGCCATAAAGCAAATCAAACTAGGCTAAGCCTACTACAATCCTTCTTCTGTACAAGATATGTACCTAAAGCGAAGGACATGGACAAACACGAGCATTTTATCGAACACTTTGTTTACATTGTTGTCCATGACATTCTCCCCCACTTATTCCTTCGACGTCCTCGTCGAACCCACTGTAGACGCGACATTTCTTTGCATTTTGTTGAATCTTCAATCTTAGCCGCAATATGCTCCTTTGGCTCCACCGCTTCCGCCATGTTGTTGAGTAGTCGAACTCGATCCGCCATCATGCTTCAACTCACCAATGACTGAATCTGTGGGGTTGGCTGAGTTGTGTTGATCCTTGTTGGTTCTCGTGGATCCCTCGATGAAGGAAAAGACCGCCTTATTATGTGCGGTATCGTAGTATACTCATATTGCTTGAACTGGGTAGATGCTTGTTGGAGCTTTAACGAGCATTGCCTCATAAACTTTGAAGTTTTAAGGTCCTTCCTCAATAATGTTTACCCATTGAACCTTCTTCCGTTAGTTGTCACTTCTAAGTATGTTCGCATCACTCCGCTTTCGATTAGTCAATTGAGAAATGAAGTGAAAATCTACTCTCGTGTCGATTACCAATAGTGAGGATTTGACAACTATTATCTTTCATAAGCTTTCTTTGAAGGGTCCGAACTTGTGAGCTCCCTATTTGGATAAGTAAGAGAACTGGAATACTTGATTTCACCCATTCTCTCGAGTTGAGAAGGCAAAGGATACTCGATTTCGCCTGCCTCCTCGAGTTTGTACTTCATGCATTAAACTGGTTACTAACACTCACCCGCTCTTTGCTCACACTTTTGAAGCACTTGAAGTGTTTGCACTCCTTGCATTGAGTTAGCTACTGTGATTCGCCTTCTCACTGCCATTGAACTTCTGGAATGCAAGAAGTTTTGCTCGAAAAGAGCAAAAAGTTTATCCCAACTTACAATCCCCCAACTTGGAGTAAGTCTTTCATAAATCTGGTCGCCTCTGGGATCGTACCGTCTTCTCCATCACCTTTGTCGCCTACTCCTTTGAGTAGAAAGGTATAGTACCGTGTACTGCCTACTTCGTTCCTTGGTTGAGCACTCCTGCATCAACCCGAAGTCCCTCGCTTTTGGTTATCTTGATGAGAAGTCCATCGACATTGGTCTTATGAAGTTTCTTGGCCTCTGCCTTCCTTCCTGCCTTGGTACTTGAGTTTGCCTTTGCATTCTCTACCTCCTCGACCCCTTTTACAACCAATGCTCTCCCTCCATGAGAGTAAGGGATCGATGACTTCACGGAAGTCCCGCATCTCGAGCTACTCTGATTATACTTTTGTATAATCAAGTCCCCTCTTTGGGACTTACTGGTACTTGCAATCTGACTACTCCCTCGGTGGTACACAGCCCCCATATGCTAACGATACACATATACAGAAGACCCGCCCCTGCGGTACTGTTGCATTCACTCCTTGAATCCACAGCCCTTCTTGTCGTTGTATTGTTCACCGAAGTGGAGCTCCCAGCAGCTCCTGATCATCCATATGATCATGTCCCCCTCCATGAGAAGTTTATGGTACTTACACTTGGACTTCTTCCTCGGTGGTATACAGCTCCCATACGCTGATGACTAAGGCTTTCATCCAATGCAAGCTTCGATGCATACACGAAGACCTGCCTCTGCTGTACTATGGTATTCACTCCTAGAATTCATAGCTCATCTTCTTGTTGTGTCGTACACCAAAGCGGAGCTCCCAATAACTCTGATCATACCTCCGCATGATCTTATTCCTCACGGACAAGATTGCCTATATTGCATTGCCACGAACTATTCCACCATGATCCGCACCATGTTGCCTCCTAGTGATATCTCCATTGTATCTGATTCTTGCGTGGTGAACTCGGACTACGACTTCTCCACATGTGGCCTCTGCCAACACATCGTAGGGCCTCCGCTATCTCCGATTTTTAGTTCGCTCCCTTGGTAATTCACCTTCGTCCACCGACTCTTGGGTCACAACTGGATGAAGCATAGCTCTAGGATAGTCCATCGCCTAGTAGCTCCTGAAGTCCCCTGACTTCACTAGAGTTGGTGCACCATTGTCTGGATCTTGGGCCTCTATCCCCTACCAGCATAATTTTGCTATGCACCTCTTGTTCCTGACAACTTGAACGGTAACACTGTGGCATATTCTTCAAGAGTACCCGCCTTTGTGCCCACTTGCCCCGTGCTAAGGTCTCCTAATCCCAACTTTACCTCCACAAGTTGAATCACCTTAGTTACATTGTCAAATGCATCTCTGAGGTAAGGTGCATGTGCCTCGAAGCTCCTTTCATCTTTGGCACCATGTAAAATAAGTTTGCCCATCAAAATGAAGAACCCATGGAACGACATAATCCCACTCTTGCCTCTACAAGAGTTCATGCCCTTGACCTCTGTCTAAGGAAAGCTCCGTGCCTCCGCTCCATGTTCCATCTTCTATGTCGACTCCCTTCATGTGACTTGGTATACTTTGTCAAGTTCCACCCAAGTCGCTCCGCTCCTCGATTTGCATTGAGTTGATAGTGGCCCTCTCGTCCACCACTCCACGGGTCAGCTCTCTGTTGAGTTCAATTTCTACATCGACTCTAAGTGTAACTTCATATGATGTTGCCTTGGATTGCTCCCCCACTTGATCTCGAAATGCATCCACCAATGCATTACCTCATTCGAGATCATGCGACGACTCTTCGTCGCTCACTCAGTTCGTTGAGCTTTGTGGAGATATAGCCTTGAGAAACTCTTCCTCAATATGTGTAATTTGTTGTATATGATTCTCCCACTAGAGAACTAAGATTTATCCCTCTTGGATATCTGTCCTGCTGGAGCAACTTTTCTCTTTATATACTTCTCACTGAAAGTTTCGGAGACCATGATCCCCTTTGGACTACTCCGTCTTGCTGAACTTGTGCCTTGTTCTGCCCACGCAAATGCACTTGCTAGATTGTGACCCTTTGCCAATACAGTCTCCACTGCACCCTTCAAGGTCTAGCAACGTGTTGAACTTGTTGCATATTTCAGCTACCTACGGACATATCCTTTCCATGTCGAAGAGAAAGTTCTGATGCTCCATGGCGCTGAGTTCCAATCGCCTCTTGGGATGGCCACGAACACTCCGTCGTCCGTGGACAAGCCCTTGCATGAGTTCCGAATCCCAAGTTAGCAACCCCTCACCTCTATAAGCTTTGCATAACTCTTTTGGTCGTTACGCAACACCTCTCATCTTGCACGGTCTCATATTTCACCAAGCACCCCGTTTTGCCTTGAGCACCGTTAAGTTTTGGTTGCCAACATCGAGTTGTAGCTCGAACTCAACCATCCCAATCTTTGTATGCTACACATTTTTCTTCGCTTGCTTATCCTCATGGTGCCTTTCATGCAAAGGGGTTGGCCATTCCTTGAATGCCAAACCTGGATGCCGGCTCCTCTGAGTGACTGCTTTTCCTACATCTCAATGTCCGTTTTCCCCAAACAGTTGCAAGTGCTAGCTATCCTCCACATAGTCCAGCTAGGTCCCCCACGTTTGCATGACAAGTGTTTCTACGTATGCTTATCCCGCTCGATACCACATTGTCATGGGCTTAGAGGTCGATAATCCCGAGATCTCCTAGAGTCCCTTAGACTTACAAAAGAGAAAATGGGTCAAGAAGTAATTCCTACGGGATCCACAAGCAACTGCTCAAGAAAACACTTTATAAAGCCAAATACAAATTACACCCATGGACATTACAAACTCAGAGAGGTTGCACACAAAGGATAATGGTCCATTACAGACTGAAGTCCCCACAAGTGCTTATAAGACACACTTATATTTACAAGTCAAACTTGGCCATAAAGCAAATCAAACTAGGGCTGCTAAGCTTACTGTAAGCCCGCTTCTTGCTGTACAAGATATGTACCTAAACCGAAGGTCACGGACAAACATGAGCATTTCATTGAACACCTTGTTTACATTATTGTCCGTGATAACTCTTTTGGCCGATCCGTGAAGCACTATAGATAAGTCTCAAGGCATTTGTTCACCACCTCGTTTGGCCTTCCATCCGTGGATGATAGGTTGTGCTTATCTTTAGTTGGTTGCCTTATAATTGGAAGAGTTCGATCTAAAATCGCTTGTAAACACCTCACGATTGCTCACAATCGACCTTGACATCTCATACAGTCTAATAATATTTTTCAGAATGAGTTGAGCAATACTAGTAACGGTATAAGAGTGTCTCACAACATAGAAGTGAGTATACATATTTTGTTAAACGATCTACCACCACAAATATTATACTTTTACCTTCTGATAGTGGCAACCCTTCAATGAAGTCCATGGAGATGTCAGTCCATGTTGATTACGATATGGGTAATGGCTGACTTTCTTGGAATTGTCACTGTTTCACCCTTTTGCTATTGGCATATATCACATTTAGATACATAATTATAAATATATCTTTTCATGCCTCTCATAAAGAAGTTTTGCTTCACCCTCTTGTATGTTCTTAGAAATCTAGAGTGCCCTACTGAAGGTAAAGAATGCATCTCATGCAAAATTATTTTGATGTAAGGGGAAGAAGGAATAATCATAATTCAGCCCTTGTAGAGTAGGTCCCTTGAATCTCAAGTATAGTGGCCAATGGAACCCGGATTCTTCTCCAACTTTTCTATGATACCTCGTGTCTCTGGGTCGTTCTTCCGTTCCTCCCTAATATTCTTGAGGAAGTCAGTGGAGGGAAGGGAGATGACTGAAACTTCGGCTTATCCTGGAAAGCAAGATAAAGCATCTGAACAATATTTTCTTTCCCCTTTGAATAAATAATTTTATAATCAAAATCAAGGAGTTTAGTTACCCATCGTTGTTGCTCTAAGGAAGATATTTTATGCTCCAAGAAGTATTTGAGACTCTGGTGGTTAGTCTTAATTTGGAAGAGTCGATTGATTAGGTAGGGTCTCCACTTCGTGACAGCGTGTACGATAGTAAAAATTTCTTTATCATGCACAGATATTTTAAGGTGGGAGGGAGATAAAGCTTTGCTAGTGTAGGCAAGGGGTCAACCATTTTATATTTGGACAGCCCTAATTCCAACTTCGGACGTGTTGGCCTCAATTACAAAGGGGCAGCTTAAATCAGGTAGCAATAGGACCTATGTCGTCATCATGGTTGTCTTGAGTCATTCAAAGGTTGTGAAAGCTTTATCCGACCACAAGGAGTCTTTCTTTAGTAGGGACGTGAGTGGGGCACTAATCTTGTCATAATCTTTCATAGGTCTCGGTCACCCTTGCATTGCTTCTATCTTTATCAGGTCTATGGCCACTCCATCCTCAGATATAATGTGCCCTAGGTACTCCCCTTTATACTGTAAGAAGCTGTACTTTGATTATTTAACATAAAGGATATTCTCTCAAAGAATCGTTAGAATAATTCTAAAGTGCTAAAAATGTATATCAAGCATAGGGCTGCAAAATGAGGATGTCATCAAAAAATACTAGAACCTCCAAAAGATGTCATTCATCAAGGTTTAAAAAGTAGAAGGAGCATTTGTAAGTCTGAAGGGCATTACCAAAATTCGTAGTGGCATTATGTGTGTGGAATGCTGTTTTCGAAACATCTTCAATGCATACCCGAATCTGGTGGTACCCGGAACGGAGATCTAATTTAGTAAAGACTCGAGCTCCTTTTAGTTCATCCAAGAGCTCATCTACTACTGGTATAGGATATTTATCTTTGACGGTAATGACGTTTAAAGCCCAGTAATCAATGTACATCTGCCATGTACTATCCTTCATGCGCACTAGCAATACCAGCGAGGAGTAAGGGCTGCAGCTTGGTCGAATTACTCCAATATCAAGCATATCCTTAACGATGTTCTCAATCTCATCCTTCTGTAAGTGAGGATAGTGGTACGGTCTTAAGCTTGCTAGAGGTTTGCCTAGTAGTATAGGGATGAGGTGGTCATGCGGCCAGTTAGGGGGAAGCCCATGCGGCTCCATGAAAACATCTACAAATTCATCCAGTAATAGGGCAAGCTTAGGATCTAAAATTTGCATGTTCTTTTCCTTTGATGGCTGCTGGATATACATCAAAAATCCGCCATATGTCTTGTGTAGCACCTACAGGTTATAGGTGCCCTGCAAGCCAATCACATGAGTGATGGCACGTGTGACACGCTATGCGATCTTTTTGCTTATGATTATTATTGGTATATTCTCACAATATATTATCTATTGCATATATATATTGTGATGTCCTTGGTTCTGTGCAATGGGAATCAGATCATGATGACATCATGATAATAAGATTGATTCATCTTTAAATACAAATCCTGAATAATCCTGGTCATAGGTTTCTCGAGAGGGACATTGAGATAACCAGACAGACCAGTATACTATATTCTTATCCATATGATGGAGGTGACTGGTCTCATATCCACTTGTGTGGAAACACTAAGGATATAGTACAGGTGCTTATTGGAGAATGAGTTCACTGATTGATCCGCTTATGGAATGCTGTATGATTAAAGATACCTAATGTCAGATAGCGATTCCATAATCTCAGTTATGTATCTGGTCATTTGACTTAAGACACTAAGGATGCCTTGTATGAGTACTCCTTTCTTTAACGCCAGACCTACAGGTTTAGAAAGCTCCAGATCTGGTACAACTAATTATCAGGATTGGTAGCCAACCTTATAAGGAAAATTGAGTATCAATAGAGGATTCATCCACTCTCGGTATCACGAGAGGAATATCCCATATGTGCTTGCTCAAACAAATCCTTGGCTAGGGTCATTCGGATTGAGAGAGAAAGAGTTCTCCAGTAGAATCTGATTAGAGCAAGACAAACTAATTCCATTTGTGACCTGACAGTACAAAATCCAATATACGATCTCTGGGATATTAGTTGGATGAGGGATTATAGATATACGGTAACTGTGGATAAACATGTCAGACGGATTTGATCCCCCATGTACCGTTTGGGGACTATGGCATAGTAGCCTAATACGGCCATAGTCGATAAGTTAAGTGAATTATTATAGGGATAATAATTCACTATATTAGAAGGAGTTCTGATGGGAGCGGCTCACGGCCAGCTCGGTATCGGGCTTAGAGGGTTACATACATATGGTGGATGCTTCAATGAATAGAGGATTGGATGGAGATCCAATTAGCCCATATTCTTATTAGATGAGACCCTATGTTAATGGGCTCCTTGATTGAGTCTCAATTAGAGGCCTAAGGAGATTATTGGATAGAGATCCAATAATGTAAGATTCGTAGGTAATTGGATGGAGATCCAATACCCACTAAGACAGGAGCCCTAGTGTTTTTGGTGACTCTCTATAAATAGGAGGGGAGACTTATGGTTGATAGGCTATAGCTTTGGCCTCCCCCTCCTATTCTCCTCCCTCCCTCTGCCCAACAGTTGCAAGATCATATTAGAGGAGTTCTGCTGTAGAGATCAATTGTGTGGATACCGCTAAAGAGGAGGATGCTTGACCCCCTTCATCCTCTCCATCCAGATTTGGAATATAGGGATATACGATCTCCCTAAGTAAAATCAATCTCTCACGCATCATGATTTTTTCAATTTTTATGTTTTTCTCATGACCCCAATCTTTTGCACGATGATTTGATCTGTGTGGGAAATCAATTTTTTATTTTGATTTCCGCTACGTATGTGATGCACCCGCTGAGGTTTCCCAACAGTGGTATGAGAGCCAAGGTTTTCGTATGAAAGATTAGTTTTAAACTACGTGTGATGAAATTGAATCGCTAGCATCATTCTACATGTTCTTGTTCTATTTTCATAGCGAAAGCAACGAGGAAAGGGGGCGGCGAGCCATGGCTAGGCCCTCTGCATGGGCAGCTAACCACGGCCACACCCCTTGTAGGGTGGCCAGCCACGCCACCTACAGGGGTGGCTTGCCATCGCCAGCCCCCATGCAGGGGCAGCCGGCTATGGCCAAGGCTACGGGGGCAACCGCTAGCAAAAGGTAGCACAGCCGCTTGCAACCAGGCTCAAGGGGCGGGGCTACCCGCAACGCACCCGAAAGGGCCAATTGGCAGCCACTGTGAGCTATCGCCCATGGCCACCACGCCACAGGCGATTCGCACCGCCACGCCACCAACGTAGTGTCACGACAACAATGTAAACAAGGTGTTCAATGAAATGCTTGTGTTAGTCTGTGTCCTTCGATTTAGGTACATATCTTGTACAACAAGAAGCGAGCTTGATGCTTACCCTAGTTTGATTTGCTTTATGGCCAAGTTTGGCTTGTAAATACAAGTGTGTCTTATAAGCACTTGTGGGGACTTCAGTCTGTAACGGACCATTATCCTTTGTATGCAACCTCTCTGAGTTTGTATTGTCCATTGGTGTAATTTGTATTTTGGCTTTATAAAGTGTCAGCTTGAGCAGGTGCTTGTAGATCCCGTGGGAATTGCTTCTTCTGGCTCGTTTTCTTTTTTTGTAAGTCTATGGGACTTTAGGATATCTCGGGAGGGCTGACCTTTGCGGACGGACATGCATGGGTGCCGCATGGCATAGGCAAAATCAGCTAAGCCCGTGACAGTGTGGTATCAGAGCGGGACAAGCACATAGAGAAACACTTGCCATACAAACGTGGGGGACCTCGCTAGGCTGTGTGGAGGATAGCCAGCATGCGCAACCGTTTGGGTAAACAGACATTGAGATGTAGAGAAAGGAGTTGCTTAGAGGAGCGAGCATCTAGGTTTGGCATTCAGAGGAATGGCCAACCCTTGTGAGAGGCACCATGAGAATAAGCAAGCGAAGAAGAATGCGTAGCACACAAAGATTGGGATAGTTGAGTTCGAGCTATAGCTCAACGTTGGCAACCAAACTTGACGGTGCTCAAGGCAAAGTGGGGCGCTTAGTGAAAGATGAGACCGTGCAATGTGGGAGGTGTTGTGTAACGACCGAAAGAGTTGTGCAAAGCTCACAGAAGTGAGGGGAATTGCTAAGTTGAAGGATTCGAAACTCATGCAAGGGCTTGTATATGAATAACGAAGTGTTCGTGGCCATCCCAAGGCACGATCAAAACTCGGCGCCATAGAGCATCAGAACTTTCTCTTCGACATGAAAAGGAAATGTCCATAGGCGGCTGAAATGTGCAACAAGTTCAGCATGTTGCTAGACCTTGAAGGGTGCAGTGGAGACTGTATTCGAGAAGGGTCTCAATCTAGCAAGTACATTTGCAGGGCAGAACAAGACACAAGTTCAGCAAGATGGAGTAGTCCAAAGGGAATGATGGTCTCTGAAACTTTTAGTAGGAAGTATGTAAAGAGAAAAGTTACTCTAGAAGGACAGATATCCAGGAGGGATAAGTCCTAGTTCTCTAGTGGGAGAATCGTGTGCAACAGATTGCACATATTGAGGAAGAGTTCCTCAAAGCGATATCTCCATAAAGCTCAACGGACCGAGTGAGCGACGAAGAGTCGTCGCGTTATCTCGAAGGAGGTAATGCATTGGTGGATGCAATTCAAGATCAGGTGGGGGAGCAATCCAAGGCAACATCATATGAAGACACACTTAGAGTCGATGTAGAAATCGAACTCAACAGAGGGCTGACCCATTGAATGGTGGACGTAAGGGCCACTATCAACTCAATGCAAATCGAGGAGTAAAGCGACTTGGGTGGAACTCGATGAAGGATCCAAGCCGCATAAAGGGAGTCGACATGGAAAATGGAACATGGAGTGGAGGCACTGAGCTTTCCTTAGACAGAGGTCAAGGGTATGAACTCTTGTAGAGGCAAGAGTGGGATCATGTCATTTCATGGGTTTTCCTTTTTGATAGGACATACTTATTTTGCATGGTGCCAAAGATGAAGGGAGCTCCAAGGCACATGCAAGCTACCTCAGAGATGCATTTGATGGAGTAACTAAGGTGATCAACCTACGGAGGCAAAGTTGGGATCATGAGACCTTAGTACGGGACAAGAGGATGCAGAGGCGAGTACTCTTGAAGAATATGCCACAGTGTTGCCATTCGAGTTGTTAGGAACAAAAGGTGCATAGCAAGATTGTGTTGGTAGGGGATAGAGGCCCAAGATCCAGACAATGGTGCACCAACTCTAGCGAAGTCAGGGGACTTCAGGAGCTACTAGGCGACGGACTATCCTAGAGCTATGCTTCATCCAGGTGTAACCCAAGAGTGGATGGATGAAGGGGAATTGCCAAGGAAGCGAACTAAAAATTGGAGATAGTAGAGGCCCTACGATGTGTTGGAGATAGCAGTGAGTCCCATGGAGGGGACTTGATTAATCAGAGCAGGTTGGAGAGTTGGGCTGCGTGCTCACATTCGCAAGGGAGCAAGTCGAGGACAAGGCCGAGTAAGCGAGCGTTGCTACCATAGAAGCTAAGGAGAAGCAGAATGGCGAGCCTGCAACAAGATGGTAGAGGCCATGCATGAGAGTTGCGATCTGTCTTTCCATCGACCAAGGAGAACTGCTAGGAGGACACGGTGGTATCGGCGGTGGTCGAAAGGCGAGGCGATGGAGTCGGTGGGGCTCAGCTACCCAAAAGAAAAGTGTCGGTTAGAGAGGAGGTGGACTCGGAGGAGCTCCACAGTGCCGTAGAGGCCGATCTATCGATCGCGAAGGGATGAAGATGCAAGATAACAGATAGTAGTGCTATGGGCTTGGCGGCACCATGGATCACGGGACTTCCGTGGAGTCATCGATCCCTTGCTCTCATGGAGGGAGAGCATTGGTCATAAAAGGGGCCGAGGAGGTGGAGAATGCAGAGGCAAACTCCAAGTACCAAGACTGGGCAGAAGGGCAGAGGCCAAGAAACTTCATAAGACCAATGTCGATGGGCTTCTCATCAAGATAGCCGAAATTAAGGGACTTTGGTTTGATGCAAGAGTGCTCGACCAAGGAACGAAGTAGGTGGTAAAGGTGATGGAGAAGACGGTATAATCCCAAAGGCGACCAAATCTATTAAAGACTTACTCCAAGTTGGGGGACTCCAAGTTGGGGTAAACTTTTTGCTCCTTTCGGGCAAAACTTATTGCATTCCAAAAGTTCAATAGCAGTAGGAAGGCGAATCACAGTAGCTAACTCAACGCGAGGAGTGCAACCACTTTAAGTGCTTCAGAAGTGTGAGCAAAGAGCGGGCGAATGTTAGTAACCAGCTCAATGCATGAGGTATAAACTCGAGGAGGCAGGCGAAATCGAGTAACCTTTACCTTCTCAACTCGAGAGAATGGACGAAACCGAGTACCCCAATTCTCTTAACTCGAGGAGGTAAGCAAAGCCAAGCAACCTTACCTTCTCAACTACGAAGAGAATGGGTACAGTCAAGTATCCCAGTTCTCTTACTTATCCAAGCAAGGGAGCTCTGCACAAGTTCAGTGACCCTTTAAAGAAAGCTTATGGAAGACAATGGTTGTCAAATCCTCACCGTTTGTGATCAGTACTACTGAGAGTAGATTTTTCACTTAATTTCCCAATTGACTAATCGAAAGCGGGAGTGATGCGAACATACTTGGAAGTGACAACTAATAGTGGAAGAAGGTTAAATGGGCAAACATTATGGAGAAAGGACCTTAAAAACTTCAAAATTTATGAGGCGATGCTCGTTAAAGCTCTAACAAGCATCTACCCAGTTCAAGCAGTATGAGTATACTGCTATACTGGCGCATAATAAGGCAGGTGTTTTCCTTCATCAGAGGGATCCGCGAGAACCAACAAGGATTAGCACAACTCAGCCAACCCCACACCAGATTCAGTCATTGGTGAGTTGAAGTAGCATGGTGGATCAGAGTTTGACTACTCAACAACTGCAGCGGAGAGCATCTAGGAGCCGAAGGGGCATATTGGAGCCAAAGTAGAAGATTGAAGATTCAACAGAATGCGAGAAGATGCAGCGTCTACAGTGGCTTCGACGAGGACGTCGAAGGAATAAGTGGGGGAGAATGTCACGAACAATAATGTAAACAAGGTGTTCGATGAAATGCTTGTGTTAGTCTGTGTCCTTCGATTTAGGTACATATCTTGTACAACAAGAAGCAGGCTTGCAGTAGGCTTAGCAGCCCTAGTTTGATTTGCTTTATGGCCAAGTTTGGCTTGTAAATACAAGTGTGTCTTATAAGCACTTGTGGGGACTTCGGTCTCTAATGGACCATTATCCTTTGTGTGCAACCTCTCTGAGTTTGTATTGTCCATTGGTGTAATTTGTATTTTGGCTTTATAAAGTGTTGGCTTGAGCAGTTGCTTATAGATGTCGTGGGAATTGCTTCTTCTTGCCCGTTTTCTCTTTTTGTAAGTCTATGGGAGTTTAGGAGATATCGGGAGGGCTGACCTTTGCGGACGGACACGCTTGGGTGCCGCACGGCTTAGGCAAAATTAGCTAAGCTCATGACAGTAGGGGCGGCAACGATGGTGCGGTGAAGGCAAAGAGGGCTAGGACATCTTTTTTTAGAAAAAAATGATTATGCCCCTCATAATTTGAGAAATTTTAGTTATGTCCCACTTTACAAAATTCTCAAAATACCCTCCATAATTCTAGAAATTATAAGAACTGTCCTCCCTTCTAAAATTCTGAAAGTGCCCGCAACAATTCTAAAAATTTCAAGGAACGTCCTTTCATCTAGAATTATGAAAATACCCTTGATAATACTAGAAGTTCTAAGTATGTCATGATTTCAAAAAAAATAATTAATTAAATAATTTAATCAATTATTATATATATTTAGTACTCGTACATATAATATGATGTACATGTGATGTATGATGTGGGTGGATGATCATGAGTCATGTGTTGTGATGTGTGTAATTATGATTATTATTATTATTATTATTGGGACTTACGAGCCTTCATTTTTCTCGTTGATTGTCGGGCCTGCATGTCTGTGATTATTTGTAATTACATGGAGAGGCACGGCGGGAGCGTGGAGGTGACAACAGGACCCACGACGTCACAGTGGGAGATTACAACGTATGGTGATATGATGATCCGACAGAACCGATGATGATGAGATCAACAATCACAGGTTATGGAGATACGCTGATGCACACATAGATCCTATTATGCGTGATTAGCTCATTGGCTCGGGCTTAATCATATTAGGTGATGACTCATGATTATCCAGTGTGGCTTGCATATGTGATGTGTTATACACCTACTAAATATATGTATATATATATTTGCATGTGATATATATATATATTAAATATATATGTGAGTATCACGACATATTAGGAGACCGATACAAAACAAAAACCCCTCATACAACAATATTAAGTCAACAAGCGTGAGGCAATAAGATTGACCCACATGACCTTCCATCTTATAGGAAGAAATTAAATCATAACATAGGTTGAGTTGGCCGAGTCCCTCGAGGTTCACTATCTACGTGATTGAGATCTTGCCTATGACATAGAGATGTCACTGGTGACCTGAGGACATGGTATACTTGGTCGAGTCCCTCGAGGGCATATCATCAAATTAGACTCATCTTGTAACGAGGGTGATGACTTATCTAAACATTATGGTTGGTCGAGTCCCTCGAGACCATGATGATTTAGAGGCCGAACATGATGGGAATTACAAGAGTTGTGGTTAGCAAGAGTTGCCTACCTTTTGGGGTTAGTATAATTTGTCGAGTCCCTCGAGGTTGTACTAAGATGTCGATTGGATCCCAATCCCCACTAAGAGTCTGTCGGAGACTTCCATCTCACGTGTCGAGGGTGTCGCATGATTCGCTAAGAAAATAGTGGGAATACATTAAGATAGAAGTTCATATCTTAATTAGTTATTTCTGTAAAATCTGTATGTTATTTATTTTCTACAAAATTTACATCTTGATTAGTATCTTAATTAGTAAGGTAGAAGCTATTCTTAACTGGCCAACGCCGACTTCATTGTATGATGTGAGGAGTTTCCATGGTTTAACTTCCTTTTACAAAAGATTCATCGAGGGTTTCAGCTCGATTGTTGCTCCAATCACCGAATGCCTGAAAGGTGATAAATTCAAATGGACTAATGAGGCAGATAAAGCTTTTGAGCTCTTAAAAAGAAGACCGAAGCTCCTATTTTGATATTATCCAATTTTGATAAAGTGTTTGAGGTTGAATGTGATGCCTCGAATGTGGGAATTGATGCTGTTTTGAGTCAAGAATCAAAGCTCATTGCCCTTTTTAGTGAGAAATTGAATGATACAAGGAGGAAATATTCTACCTATGACAAGGAGTTCTATACCACTTATCGAGCTTTATCTCATTGAAGTCAATATCTTCTTGCCCAACCATTTGTTCTATATTCTGATCATAAGGCATTAAAGTTTATTAATCACCAACACAAGCTAAACAAGAGGTATGCAACTTTGGTGTAGTTCTTGCAATCTTATAACTTCACAATCAAGCATAAATCTGGTGTTCAAAATGTAGTTGCCGATGCATTGAGAAAATATTATTTATCAGCTATGGGAGTCAAAGTAGTTGGATTTGAGACATTCAAAGATCTCTATCAGAATGATGTGGATTTCAACTCAATATGGTAGAATTGCAAATCAGGTTCTTTTCAACAATTTACTATCTTTGATGGATTTCTTTTTCGAGCTAATGCCTTATGTGTTCCATCTTGTTCTTTGAGACATGTAATTCTAGCTGAAGCTCATGGTGGTACTTTGGGAGGACATTTTGGTAGGGACAAAACTCTAGCTCTTATTCAATCAAATTTCTATTGATCCAAGATGTTCAGAGATATGAAGAGATTTGTAAAGCAATGCAAAGTGTGTCACTTGGCAAAAACAAAAGGACAAAATTCAGGTTTGTACACTCCATTGCCGGTACCTAATGCTCCATGGGAGGATGTGAGTCTTGATTTTGTCTTGAGACTACCGAGAACTCAAAGGAACAAAGATTCTATCATGGTTGTTGTTAACAGATTCTCAAAGATGTCTCATTTTATTTTCTGCAATAAATCAAATGATGCATCTCATATTGCTGATTTATATTACAAGGAGATTGTTAGATTGCATGGTATTCTAAGAACTATGGTATCAGATCGAGATTCAAAATTTCTTAGCCATTTTTGGAGGACTCTATAGAGGAAACTGGGTACATCTTTGAATTTCAGTAGCTCTCATCATCCATAAATCGATGGGCAAACAGAGGTAACAAATAGAAGCTTGAAAAACTTGCTTAGAAGCTATGTTGGCAAGAATATTAAGCAATGAGACCTCATTCTTCCTCAAATTGAGTTTGCTTACAATCGTTCCATGCATCATACCATTGGTAAGAGTCCTTTTGAGGTTGTTTATGGTGCTAATCCTGCTGGTCCTTTGGACTTAATCCCTCATTCTACGAATAAGCAATTTAGTGGAGATGCTAACGAGAGGGCTAAATAGATAACGAAGCTGCACGACGATGTTAAAATAACCATTAAGAAGTAAAATGAAAGGTACATGCAAGCAGCTAACAAACATAGAAAGCAAATGAAGTTTAATGCAGGTGATCTGGTTTGGATTCATCTAAGGAAAGAGAGATTTCCACCAGGAAAATTTGGGAAGTTGAAACCAAAGGCTGATGGTCCATTCAAAGTGCTTAAAAAATTGGGGAGAATGCTTATGAGATTGATCTACGAAGAATATGGGGTATCATCAACATTCAATGTGGCCGATTTAATTCCTTATTATGGTGATCAAACAAATGAAGACTTGAGAACAAGTCTTTTTCAACTAGGGGAGATTGACACAGGAGTGTCTAATTTTTCAGAAATTTTAACCCAGCCCACTCAATTTACAGCTCATGAGTATATTCCTTGGACAAAATTATAGCTATTTCAAGATGCCTTTCTTCATGACCAAGGAATACACAAAGGGGTTAGTTGACAGATGTGAAGCATTTAAAGTTAGTTGGTACTTGTGAAGCATTTAATGTTATAGTTCCTTATGCATGAAGGGATGTTTCATGCTCTAGTACTTATTTTGATATTCTAGGGTGGCAAATAACTTTTTGGATAGATGATTGTATTTAAGCTCTTTGGAGTCTCTAAAACTCTGTATCTCTTGGATGCGTCATTGGGTGGTGAGTCTTTTGATTTTAGTTCTGTATCCCTGTTTAACTTCCTTGAGGTGGTGAACTTTCTGTATCCTCTTGCAATTTTAAACTTGGTGGTGAACTATCATTAACTATTTTGTGCAAGTTGTGTTTTGAGTTTGTTGGTTTCCTACAACTCAACTTTCAGGTATTCTCATTTTTTTTTTTAATTTCATTCCTCTTTCTCCCTTCCCGGTATCAGTTTGGTATCAGAGCTCAAGACTAAAGATCATGGCAGGGCGGAATAGAAAAGATACAATTAGTGAAAGTAGTGGCCATGAAAATGACGTTAAATCCTTGAAGTTGCAACTACAAAGTTTGTTACATAGTCTACAAGAAAAAAATGAAATTATTGAAGAACTTCGGAACCAGAATAATCAGCATGAAAATATTAGCCAAATGTATGATTCTGGTAATGATTTGCCATCTTACCCAAGGGAGTTTCAAAGATTTCAGATGAGACATAAAGACCGAGATGAATGACAGAACAAATACAACACGAGGTTGGATATTCTAGAGTTTGAAGGAAAAATTAATGTTGACGACTTTATTGATTGACTTAATATGGTGGAAAGAATTTTTTATTTTTATGAATCACCAGAACAAAAGAAGGTAAAACTCCTAGCACTAAAACTCAGAAGAAATGCATCTTTTTGGTGGGAAAACCTGAAGAAGCAAAGAGAACGTGAGAGAAAGAGTAAAATCATATCATGGGAGAAAATAAAAAGAGAGCTGAAAAGAAAATACTTACCTGACAACTATAAGCAATAAATCTTTCTAAAAATCCATGATTTTAAGCAAAAAAATCTTAGTGTGGAGAAGTACACAACAGAGTTCGACAATCTTATGTTAAAAGGAGACTTATGGAACCAAAAGAACAGACGATTATAAGATACCTTGGAGGTCTGAAATATGAGATTGCCAAAGTCATTCAACTCCAACCGTATTGGACTTTAAATGATGTGAATAAGATGGCTTTAAAAGTGGAGAAACAACAAAAGTTTGAAAAGGGTTCTCGATATGGAGTGAAAGATAGCTATACAAGAGGAGAGAATTCTAAGTCTACTCCCCAAAGCAAAGCAGTACCGAAAGAACAAGAGAAGAGTAAAGGATCAATTAGCAGTAAACTACCACCGAAGTCTTCTACACCTAATGATCGAAAATGCTTCAAGTGTCATAGTTTTGGGCATATTGCTTCAAACTGTCCAAATAGGAGGATTATTACATTAGTTGAAGAATATAGTGATGAAGAAGGAAACGAACCCAATGACGAACAAAAATCTGATGATGATGAGGAAGATGTTACTTATGCTGATTGTGGTTTATCTAATGTGTTACAATGTAGCTTACAAGTATCTTATGTAGCTGAGGATGAAAGTTGGGTGAGAAAGAATGTGTTCCATACTAAATGCACCTCTAATGGCAATGTGTGCTTGGTGATCATTAACAGTGGTAGCTTTGAGAATGTGGTATCTTTCGAGATGGTGCAGAAGCTAAAGTTGGAGACAATCCCTCATCCACATCCTTACCAATTATGTTGGCTGCAAAAAGAAAATGACATTAAAGTAACTAAAAGATGTTTAGTTCCATTTTCTATTGGCAAGTACTACAAAGATGAAGTATGGTGTGATGTTGCTCCTATGGATACTTGTCATTTATTATTGGGCAGACCTTAGCATTATGATAGGAGGGTATTGTATGATGGTTATAAACATACTTATTCTTTTAAGGTGAATGAAAAGAAGATTATTTTAGCTCTATTACAACCTTCTGAAATCAATGCACCTAAGAAGGAAGTTATTGCTTTTATGACCTATGGTGAATGTAAGGGTGAATTGGAAAGGGGTAGTGATATTTTGGCTCTAGTGGTCGTAGAAGAGAATGAATATCACAATGAGCCACCGATAAACATGAAACCAATCCTAGAGGAGTTTCAAGACATTATACTAGAAGAGATTCCATATGGTCTTCCACCATTAAGAGACATCTAACATCATATTGATCTTATTCCGGGGGATATCCTACCTAACAAGGCAGCTTATAGAATGAGTCCCAAGGAGCATGAAGAACTTCAAAAGCAAGTAGATGAATTAGTGAAAAAGGGATTGATCCAGGAAAGTATGAATCCTTGTGCTGTTCCAGCCTTGTTAGTGCCTAAAAAAGATGGTTCTTGGAGAATGTGTGTGGACAGTCGTGCCATCAACAAAATCACTATTGACTATCATTTTCTCATTCCAAGGTTAGATGATTTACTTGATCAATTATATGGTGCTTCTATTTTCTCTAAAATTAACTTGAGGAGTAGTTATCACAAAATAAGAATGAGGTCTGGAGATGAGTGAAAAATAACATTTAAAACTAGAGAAGGCATGTATAAATGGTTGGTTATGCTATTTGGGTTATCTAATGCTCCTAGTACTTTCATGAGATTTATGAATCATATACTTAAAGCATGTATTGGAACTTTTATTGTGGATTATTTTGATGATATATTGGTGTACAACAAAAGTGAGGAAGAACATATGAATCATCTTAAGAAGATTTTTCTTATTTTGAGGCAGCAAAAACTTTATGCTAATCTGAAGAAGTGTGACTTTTTTACTCATAGTGTGATGTTTCTTGGATATGTTGTTTCAAAAGATAGAATCATGATGGATCAAAATAAGGTATAAGCTATTCTTAACTGGCCAACGCCGACTTCATTGCATGATGTGAGGAGTTTCTATGGTTTAACTTCCTTTTACAGAAGATTCATCAAGGGTTTCTGTAATACCCCTTAGTCCCACATTGGAAAAGTGGGAACATATGTATGCCTTATAAGGGTTGATGAGTGTACATATGTTCCCACTTTTCCAATGTGGGACTAAGGGGTATTACACTCTCCCCCACTCAGATACTTGACGTCCTCGTCAAGGCCGTACATATCCCAGATCGAACCCTAGCATGGAGCATGTGAGGCTTAGTCCAGTGGTGGCTCCACGCTGAGACGTAACCACAGGTAGCCCTTTCCTACTCGGGTTCCCTCACCATGCCCGAATACTAGGTCGGCTCTGATACCAAATGTCACGACCCGGGTTGATGAGCTAATTATCCCGACAGCTTCAGTTTTGGCCTCAATCACGGCCAAAATGCTCGAGCCGGGAGTTACCAGTAGTACACTCATCAACCCTTATAAGGCATACATATGTTCCCACTTTTCCAATGTGGCACTAAATGGTATTACAGTTTCAGCTCGATTGTTGCTCCAATCACCGAATGCCTGAAAGGTGATTAATTCAAATGGACTAATGAGGCAGATAAAGCTTTTGAGCTATTAAAAAGAAAGGTGACCAAAGCTCCTATTTTGGTATTACCCAATTTTGACAAAGTGTTTGAGGTTGAATGTGATGCCTCGAATGTGGGAATTGATGTTGTTTTGAGTCAAGAATCAAAGCCCATTGCCTTTTTCAGTGAGAAGCTGAATGATACAAGGAGAAAATATTCTAACTATGATAAGGAGTTCTATGCCATTTATCGAGCTTTATCTCATTGGAGTCAATATCTTCTTGCCCAGCCATTTGTTCTATATTTTAATCATGAGGCATTGAAGTTTATTAATCACCAACACAAGCTAAACAAGAGGTATGCAACTTGGGTGTAGTTCTTGCAATCTTATAACTTCACAATCAAGCATAAATCTGGTGTTCAAAATGTAGTTGTCGATGCATTGAGCATAAAATATTATTTATTATAAGCCATGGGAGTCAAAATAGTTAGATTAGACATTCAAAGATCTCTATCAGAATGATGTGGATTTCAACTCAATATGGTAGAATTGTAAATCAGGTTCTTTTCAGTAATTTACTATCTTTGATGGATTTCTTTTTCGAGCTAATGTCTTGTGTATTCCATCTTGTTCTTTGAGACATGTAATTCTAGCTGAAGCTCATGGTGGTACTTTGGGAGGACATTTTGGTGGGGACAAAACTCTATCTCTTATTTAATCAAATTTCTATTGGCCCAAGATGTTCAGAGATGTGGAGAGATTTGTTAAGCAATACAAAGTGTATCACTTGGCAAAAACAATAGGACAAAATTCAGGTTTGTCCACTCCATTACCGGTGCCTAATGCTCCATGGAAGGATGTAAGTCTTGATTTTGTCTTGAGACTGAGAACTCAAAGGAATAAAGATTCTATCATGGTTGTTGTTGATAGATTCTCAAAGATGTCTCATTTTGTACCCTACAATAAATCAAATGATGCATCTCATATTGCTAATTTGTACTTCAAGGAGATTGTTAGGTTACATGGTATTCCAAGAACTATGGTGTCAGATCGAGATTCAAAATTTCTTAGCCATTTTTGGAGGACTCTATGGAGGAAACTAGGTACATTTTTTAATTTCAGTAGCTCTCATCATCCACAAACCGATGGGCAAATAGAGGTAACAAATAGAAGCTTGGGAAACTTACTTAGAAGCTATGTTGGCAAGAACATTAAGCAATTGGACCTCATTCTTCCTCAAATCGAGTTTGCTTACAATCGTTTCATGCATCATACCATTGGTAAGAGTCCTTTTGAGATTGTTTATAGTGTTAATCCTGCTGGTCCTTTGGTCTTAGTCCCTCATTCTCTGAATAAACAATTTAGTGAAGATGCTAATGAGAGAGCTAAACAAATAAAGACGTTGCATGACGATGTTGAGAAGCAAAATGAAAGGTACATGCAAGCAACTAACAAACATAGAAAGCAAATGAAGTTTAATGCAGGTGATCTGGTTTGGATTCATCTAAGGAAAGAGAGGTTTCCACTAGGAAAATTTGGGAAGTTGAAACCAAAGGCTGATAGTCCATTCAAAGTGCTTAAAAAAATTAGAGAGAATGCTTATGAGATTGATCTACCTGAAGAATATGGGGTATCATCAATATTCAATGTAGTTGATTTAATTTCTTATTATGGTGATCAAACAAATGAAGACTTGAGAACAAGTATTTTTCAACCAGGGGAGATTGACATGGGAGTGTCTAATTTTTAAGAAATTTTAACCTAGTCCACTTAATTTACAGCTCATAAGCATATTCCTTAGACGAAGTTATAGCTATTTCAAAATGTCTTTCTTCATGACCAAGGAATGCATAAAAGATTAGTTGATAGATATGAAGCATTTAAAGTTAGTTGGCAGTTGTGAAGCATTTAATGTTATAGTTCTTTATGCATTAAGGGATGTTCATGCTCTAGTACTTATTTTGATATTCTAGGGTGGAAAACAACTTTTTAGATAGATGATTGTATTTGCAGGAGCTCTTTAGAGTCTCTAAAACTCTATATCTCTTAGATGCATCCTTGGATGGTGAGTGTTTTGATTTTAGTTCCGTATCCCTGTTTAACTTCTTTAAAGTGGTGAACTTTTTGTATCCTTTTGCGATTTTAAACTTAGTGGTGAACTATCTTTAACTATTTTGTGCAAGTTGTGCTTTGAGTTTGTTGGTTTCCTAGAACTTAACTTTCAAGTATTCTTATTTCTTTTCGAATTCTATTCCTCTTTCTCCCTTCCCGGTATCACGGGCATTGGAAGATGAACTGTAAGGACTACCTTGCAGAGAAGCTGAAACAAAAGCTTGGAGAAGCTTCAGGTATATTCATGATCAGTCTCCACTTGTTAGATTTTCATGATAACACATGGGTATTGGATACCATGAGTGTTTATTATATCTGTAATTTGTTACAGTTTCTTGCAAGACCTAAAAGATTAACTAGAAGTGAGATAGACCTCAAGATGAGCAATGGAGCAAGAGTTGTTGCAGTTATTATTGGGGAGGTCACCCTACATATGCCTAATAGAGTTATTCTTGCGTTGAATGCATGCTATTTTGTTCCCTCTATTATCAAAAATATTATTTTCATCTTTTGTTTGATAATTAATTGATATAAACTAATTTTTAAGAATAATAATTGTTTAATAAATTATGAATAATGAGATCATCACTAGAGGGAATCTTATAAATATATGTATTAGACACTTCTCCACACATCATGAATATAAATATGTCTAAGAGGAAAATAAATGAGATATACTGCATACCTATGACATTGTAGGCTAGGTCATATATATGAGGGAAGGATTCAAAAGTTACTCAAAGATGGATACATAGATCTATTTAACTATGAGTCGTATGCAACTTGCGAACTTGGCCTTCATTAGAAGATGACCAACTCTCCTTTTAGTGGAACTGGAGAGAGAGCCATTGAGTTATTGGAACTCATACATAGTGATATATGTGGTCCTATATCTGTTACGCCCCCTCAAATTTTATCACATTCGAGAGGTGTGACATTGTCATAAATCGATAATTTTAATCATCACAATCTATCCAGGATCCAATCAAACCTTTGAGGACATCGAAAAAATATTCATACTTCAAAATTCACATATATAAAACATGTGCAATTTATAGTCAAACATCGCATCACTCAAACATTTATGTAACTCAAAACCAACTCAACATATATTAACCACACTTATGATTCATCAATAAAATAATCTATACAATCACCAAACTAACCATTTATCATAAATTCACTTCATCGTAGACAACACCCAGCATTCCAAATTAACTCCAAACATAAGAGATCATTTAAAACTTTTACATGATACATCAATCAAATTCATCGACAACATTTCATTATACATGAAATATACTTATATAAGAACCACAATAAATTATCCGACTAATAATCTGTATAGCTCTCCATTGCCTCGGCACAATCTTAACATTAAATGAGTGTTAAGCTGACTTGAAAGATTTAATAATAAAAGAGTAAACTAGAAAGCTCAGCAAGCATTTAACAAATCCAAGATAAGAGCGAATGATATATAAACAAGCTAGTATCAAGATACAAAGTAGAGATACAAAAATTTATGGATATCAACTCATTAGATACAGGAGTTCAAATGTCATTTCATTCAAAACATAATTGGTTCATAACAAACGGAATACAGAGTAATTGGAGTATATTAATGACGTAAACATATTTCGAAGCATATCAAGGCACATAGGATATTTTTGAAACATATTAATGGCAAATAGAATATTTCAGAATATATCAATAGAGTGTGAAATATTTTAGAACATATCAATAGCAATTGAAATATTTTGGAATATAACAATAGCATAAAGAATATTTCGAAGCATGTCAATGACGTAAACATATTATGAAGCATATCAATGGTGAATGGATAATCTTAGAGCTTATCAAGTGAACAAATGAGGAACAAAAGCTTAATTTCATATCAAACATAACAATCATTTCATTCTTATCCAAAGTGCACAAATAATTCAAAAGCAATGCTTTAGATATCATATCAAAGACAATGAGGGTGAAGTGGGACCATAAGCATAATGTGGAACATCTATCGCTGAATGACCACCAAACATACGTCTCCCACGTCTGGGAGCTCCATCCACCAACGTCTGAGTGAAGTCATAGGGGCCGGTAAGAGCATAGCTAGCTCTGAACACAATACTCTTTACCATTTCTAGCAAAGGTCCATGAATATTCCACAAACACTAGAGTACAAAAGAACATGAGCAATAAAAGTGGTATATCTCGAAAGCACATGCGGAACAACGAAATATACTTATGCCACCATGAAGCAAGTACAGTGTCAACATAAACATTCACAATTTGCATTCAGTTACGCAAAGCATTAAGAACAGGAATACATTAGAATTTAGAGCAATAATGTAAGACTCAATTGAAGAAAGGATTTTAATTGGATCATAGACAGAATATGATCTGATGGCATATCAAAAACATAGATGGTGATGTGGGATCACAAATATAATGTGGTCCACTTGACCACCAAAGATAATAGAGCATCACAAGCTCCAAGCATAACATAATAGAGTATCACAGGCTCCCAGCATAACATACCCTTTATCATTTCTAGCAAAGGTCCATAATACCCCACAAACACTGAAGGATAAAAGGACAAGTGCAATAAAATAGACATATATCAGAAGCACATGTGGAATAATGAAAAATACATTTGCCAATATGAAACAGTAAGATATAAACATAAACTTTAACATAAAATATTCGAATAGAAGAGGAATAATAGTTAAGAGTTCAAAGCTCAATTGAAGAAGAATCTATTTTCAAAAGATAAACAATAAATAGACAAAGAGCAACAAACACATGATTCTAATAGAATTTAAGAGGCATATAGCATGAAACATTTAGACAATCAGTTATACTTCAAATTACTTAAGAGGGTATGGACAGAAGGGTATGCGAGTTTAATTTATCATGAAACAGATTTTGTATAAATCGGAGTCTCCAACATGAAGTTATAAATAATTCAACGAACACAAATCAGAATATCGAAACTAGACTAAAGTCTTTACATCTAAATATGAAAGATTTCCAATTGCAATGTTGTAATAATCAATTGAATCATATCAAGATGAATACAAAGATTGAAATGCCAATACAAAAGGATTGAGATATTTGCAGCATTATAATAGCTCAATTTATCATATCAATATACAATCAAAGATAGAGAGTGCAATAGAAAAAATTAGGACACTAGCAAAATCATAATAATTTAATCGATTATAACAAGATAGAATCAAGGCCGGGACACTTATAAAATTATATTAATTCAGTCAATCATATCAAGATAAAAGTAGGATGATAATACGAAAAGGTTGAAATACTTACCTTTCAATTATTTTGATCCAAATTTCTTAAACCCAAATTCTTTTCTTTCTTTTGTTTTTTTACTTTCTTTTCTTCTCTTTTCCATGTTTCCTTATCTTATTTCTTACTTCACAATCACCTATTCAATCCCTTTTTATTCTCTCCTTTCTCCCACTATTGCAATGAATCGCAGCCCTCTTCCTCTTCTTCCTTCCTTCTTTTATTATTCTTTTTTTTTCTCTCCTTTCCCCTAGCAACAGCATTCTCTTCTTTTTTCCCTTTATTTTTTCCCTTCTATTCTTCCTTTGTTCTCTCCCAGCCGCAGCCCTAGCTGCAGCCTTCTCCCCCTTTTCCTCCTTTCCTCTCTTTTCCCTCTTCTCCTTCCTCTATTCTTCTTCTCTTCTTTTTATTTTCTCTTCTTCTCTCCCCCCTTCTTCTTTCCCAGCCGCAGCTGCCATAGCTGCAGCCCTCTTCTTACTTTTCTCTTCTCTTCTTCTCTCTTCTTCTTCTTCTTTCCCCCTTTCTCTTCTTTCTCTTCTCCTCTTCTTCCCTTCTCTTCCCCATCGCACAGCACCTCCTCTGTTTTCACTGCAGGAAACAGAGGTGCTGCCCCCTTTCTTCCTTCTTTCCTTTCTCTTCCTCTTACTTCTTCTCCTTCCTTCCCTCTTCTTCTCCCCCTGCCGCAGTTGATACTGCTGCAGCCACAGCCACAGCCGCAGCCACCTCTTTCTCTTCTTTCGCCCTTTCTCTTCCTTCCCTTTTCTTCTTCCTCTATTCCCTTCTTTCCCAACTTACTGCTGCTCCTCTGTTTCATCTGCAGGAAACAGGGGTGCAGCAGCAACACTAGCCGCATCCTCTTCTTCTTCTTCTTCTTCTTCTCTTTCCCTTCTCCACCAACGACGCATCTCTTCCTTCTTCCCCTTCTTCCCTTCTTCTTCTTCCTTTCTTCCTCCTTATTCCTTCCTCTTCTTCTTTCCCAGCCGCAGCTGCAGCCCTTTCTCTTCTTCCTCTCCTCCTCTTCTTCTTCTTCCTCTCTTCTTCCCTAATGCTCCCCTTTCCTTCTTCTATTCTTTCTTTCCTGTCCCTTCTTCTCTTCTCCTTCCCTTATTATCACCACCGCCTCTTCTCTCCTATTGAGGAAGGTGATAAGAATCGCACTTTTCTTTTTTTCTTTTTTATAACGTTACAGTTTAGTACTCAAAAGATTTATATTCACTAAGTTCTCAGAATTTACAATTAAATTTTTACATAATTTTTATGAGTATTATAAGACTATATGTAGTTATTTATATTTTATTATATTCACTTGATAAAGTACAAGTATAATGTTTTTGAGAAATTCAGAGAATATAAGAATGAAGTGGAGAACCAAATTGGAAAGAGTATTAAAACTTTTCGATCAGATTGAGGAAGACAGTACTTTAGTATAGAGTTCACCCATTTCCTCAAGGATAATGAGATTTTATCCCAGTGGATACCTCCTTATACACCTCAATGGTGTATTAGAAAGGAGGAATCACGTTAGACATTATGCGATCCATAATGAGTTTCGTTGATCTACCCATCTCATTCTAAAAGGCTACCTTACCTTACGAATAGAGTTCCATCAAAGTTGGTAATATCTATACTGATCTTTAAGTAGTTAAGATTTAGGGTTGTCCTGCCCATGTTATAAGATAAAACCCTAACAAGTTAGAATCAATAATGGAATAGTACATATTTGTAGGATACCCTAAGGAGACTTTGGGATATTATTTTTATCATCTCGGGGATCGAAAAGTCTTTGTTGCCAAGAGAGTTGTGTTCCTTGAGAAGGAACACATTCTTGATAGAAACAATGGGAGCGAGAAAGAATTGAGCAAGGTTAGATAACCTAACTCAAGCACCATTCCAAAACCTGAGTTTGTTCAGGTACCTAATACACAAATTCCAACTTTGCGTAGGTCTAGTAGAGTATCTCACCCTCTTGAAAGATATGTGTGATATATTAGTGGAGTGGACTCTCAGGATGTTGATCCTCAGACCTGCGATGAGGCTATTATGAGTATAGACTCCGGGAAGTGACAAGAAGCCATGAATTCTGATATGGATTCTATGTACTCTAACAAGGTTTAGAACCTTGTGGATGCACCTGAGGGTATTGTACCCATCAGCTGCAAGTGGATCTTCAAAAAGAAGATCGGAGTATATGGAAAGGTGGAGACTTCTAAGGCAAGGCTAGTAGCTAAAAAATATCGCCAAAGACAAGGAGTTGACTATGATGAAACCTTTTCACTTGTAGTCATGCTTAAGTCCATTAGGATTTTTTTGACCATTGCAACATACTATGACTATGAAATCTAATAGATGTCAAAACGGTATTCCTCAATGGCAACCTTGAGGAGGAGGTGTATATGATACAACTAGAGAGATTTATATCCAGAGAGAGTCCAGATAAAGTGTGCAAGTTGCTTAAGTCCATTTACGGATTAAAGTAAGCTTCCCGAAGTTGGAACATAAGATTTAATGAGACGATCATATCTTATGACTTTGTTAAAAACGAAAATGAGCCTTGTATGTACAAGAAGGTAAGTGAGAGTGCTATCACCTTATTAGTATTGTATATGGATAACATCCTAATCATTGGGAATGATGTAGGAATGCTCTCCATAGTAAAGACTTGGCTATCCAGAAACTTCTTCATGAAGCATTTAGGGGAAGCATCCTATATTTTGGGAATCTGGATCTATAGAGATAGATCTAAGAGGATGCTTGGTTTGTCTCAATATAAGTACATAGACTTTATTGTCAAAAGATTTGGCATGGAGAATTCCAAGAGAGGTCTCATACCGATAAGACATGGAATATCATTTTCTAGGAGTATGTCCCTACGGACTCCTAAAGAAAGGATAGACATTGATAAGATGCCTTGTGTTTCAGCATAGGGTCTATCATATATGCTATGTTATGTACCAGGCCTGATATAGCACATGCTCTGAGTATCACAAGCATGTATCAGACAGATCTAGGTTTAGAACACTAGAAGGCAGTAAAGTGTATCCTTAAATACTTTAGAAGGACTAAGGATCTTTTACTGGTATATGGAGGAGGTAGCCTCCAGGCTGAGGGCTACACGGATTCGAGTTTCCAGTCTAATATTGATGATAGCAAGTCAAACTCAGGATATATTTTCACCCTAAATTGAGGAGCAATAAGCTGGAAGAGTTTTAAGCAAGTACTATTGCTGACTCGACCACAGAGGTGGAATACATTGCTGTAGCAGAAACAACAACATAAGGGGTATGGATGAAGAAGTTCATCATGATATGGGAATCATTCCGAGCAGCGTGAAGTCGATTCCCATATACAACGATAGCGATAGGGCAATAGCTCTAGCAAGGGAACCCAGGTCAAATCAGAATTGTTATAAGGAGGTTCCATCTGATTAGAGTGATCATAACCCATAAAGATATAGTAATGGAAAGAGTTTCATCTGAAGATAACATTGCAGATCCACTATCAAAGCTGCTAGCTCAGATTGTATTTGAGCATCACAAGGGTCTGATAGAGATCAGACACATAGGTCATTGGCTTTAAGACAAGTAGGAGATTGCTGGTTACAAGTACCCTACAAGCCAATCACGTGAGTGATGGCACGTGTGACACGCTATGTAATCTTTTTGCTTATGATTATTATTGATATATTCTCACATTATATTATCTATTGTATATATATTTTGTGATGTCCTTGGTTCTATGCAATGAGAATCGGATCATAATGAGATCAATTCACCTTTAAACATAGATCCTGAATAATCCCGGTCATAGGTTGCTTGAGAGAGACATTGAGATAACCAAATAGACTGGTATATTAGTACCAGGAGGCGGCTGGTCTCATAGCCACTTGAGTGGAGATACTTAGAATATAGTACAGGTGCTTATTAGAGAATAAGTTCACTGATTGATTCGCTTATAGAATATTGTATAGTTAAAAATAACTAATGCCAGACAGTGATTCTATAGTTTAAGTTATGTATCTGATCCTTTGACTTGAGACATCAACGATGCCTTGTATGAGTACTCCTTTCTTTGATGCTAGACTTATATGTTTGGAAAGCTCCAGATCTGGTATAATTGATTATCGGGATCAGTAGCCAATTTTACATAGGTAATTGAGTGTCAATAGAGGATTATCCACTCTCGATATCATGAGAGAAATATCTCATATATGCTTGCTCAGACAAATCCCTGGCTAGAGTCATTTGGATTGAGAGAAAAAGAGTTCTCTAGTAAAATCCAATTAGAGCAAGACAAATTGATTCTGTATGTGACCTGACAGTACCATGTCCAATATACTATCTCTGGGATATTAGTTGGATGAGGGATTATAGATATACGATAGCGTGATGATGGATTTGATCTCTGCATCTGGGAACTATGGCATAGTGGCCTAGTATGTCTATAGTCGACGAGTCAAGTAAATTATTATAGGGATAATAATTTACTATATCAGAAGGAGTTCTAATGGGAGTGACTCACGACCAGCTTGTTATCGAGCCTAGAGAGTCACATATATGGTGGAGCTTCAGCGAATAGAGGATTGGATGGAGATCCAATTAGCCCCTATTCTTATTAGATGAGATCCTATATTGATGGACTCCTTGATTGAGGCCCAATTAAAGGCCTGAAGAGGCTATTAGCTAGAGATCCAATAATACAGGGTTAGTAGATAATTGGATGAAAATCCAATACCCACTAAGGCAGGAGCCCTAGGATTTTTTTGTGGCTCTCTGTGAATATGAAGGGAGACTCATGGTTGATAGGCTACAGTTTTAGCCACCACATACTATTCTCCTCCCTCCCGTTGAGCAAGAGTTACGAGATCTGATTGGAGGAGTTTCACTGCAGAGATCCATCGTGTGAATACCGCTAGAGAGGAGGATGCTTGACCTCCTTCATCCTCTCCATCCGGATCTGGAATACAGGGATATATGATCTCCCTAGGTAAAATCAATCTCTCACGTATTGTGGTTTTTTTTATTTTTACGTTTTTCTTATAACCCCAATCATTTGCACGACAATTTGATTTGTGTGGGAAATCGATTTTTTATTTTGATTTTCACTGCCCATGTGATGCACCTGCTGAAGTTTTCCAATAGTACCTTCTCAATTTGCTGCGTCGAAATGGTGGAGATATGACTCCTGCGATTGTTTCGCAAGGTGACCTATTTCCCCTTACAATAAAACTTCATGATTAACTTAGAAAAATTCCAAGAGAAGCTATATTTTTTTGTAGCGATGTTCTCAGCTCCATGATTCATTACAATGTGAATACAACCCCTTAGCAGATCATTCCCGAAGCTTGTCTCTTATCAATTTTTTTGGTGCAGGGGCTCGGATGGCAGTAGAGGGGGCTAAAGGCTTTGACATGGCTAGTCAGGGAGCTACCCTTGTCCTTCGTGCTTCATGGTTTAGACGCTCCTCTTAGATTTTCATGAAGGAAATCACTACCATAAGAGTGTATGGTTGACACGCCTTTACTTCTCCTTAAATCTCCAACTTTAGGCCTTCGATAAAAGTCCCTAAAAGTTATTTTTTCAGACTAATCCATAGTTCGGTTACATAAATGTTCAAACCTTGTTTGATATTCTTATATTGTAGAGGTTTGTCGAATCTTCGCCAATTGTTCGTCAATATTATCATAATCTATTGGTCCAAAGCAATTCAATAATCCTTCCTTGAATTGCTCCTGCAGGATTAGTTTTACTCGTGGGTAATTCTGGTTACACTTCAGAATTTGGCCGTTAGCTACCTTGACTTCGAATTTGTTGTAATATTCTTTTTGGAGCATTAAGTGGGCTGCAACCTTACTGCTCATGAAATTGTATATGCTCCCGGCATTAATGAGGATGATGATGGACTACTACTCAAGAAACCCTTCGATCTTCAATTTTTGTAGGGTGGTGTAGCTGGCTAAGGTAGGGACCATGCGGGTGGCCGGTTATGGTGTATCTTTCTCCTTGGGCTCGAGAATCGTATCTTCAAGTTTAGGTTCCTTTGCCAATCCATCATAAAATCCTTATCTTATTAGTTTCTATGGTTGAGGGGATCGACTAATAGTAGAGAGAGGTGAAAGCTTTGGTGTCGCTGGTCAAGGAGTGACCCTAATCCTCCAGGTTTTATAGTTCAACCGCTCCTCTTAATGTCGTGTGAAGGAGATGACTGTCTTAAGTGTGTATGGCTGTCGCGCTTTAACTTCTTCACAAATCTCCAGCTTCAAGCCCTCAATAGAAGTCCTCAATATCTGCTTTTCAGACCAATTATAAGTTTGATTAGATAACCTTTCAAACCTGGTTTGGTACTCTTGGATGGTAAAGGTTTAACGGATCATCGTTAGTTCTTCATCATGGTTCTTACAATCAATTAGTGCTGAAAGTTTATATGATGTTGGTTGGGATGTGGCTCTTATGCTCTGAGTATCTTGAATGAGGTGTGCTTCTTAAAGTTATGCAAGGGAGGTTGATGTCATCGAGGTGTAGGGCTGTTGTGTCTTAAATTCGTTTCTTATCTCTAGTGGATTCTTTTTGTAATCTGAATTTACATCACATTATGATCTTCTTGGGCTCGACGATTGGCCCAATCTAAACTCCTCGAAGAAAGTCCGTAATTTAGCATCCATACGCATCTCGAAAGCCTCCAATTTGGCTTCGAATAAGCCCACCGATATCATGACGTAAGGATTTCCAATCTATCAAATAAACTAATTGAAGAGTGTAGCTGCAATTTTCAAGTTGAAGGAAGCGAATGACAACAATGTTAGGGTTATGGTGGTGAATTCTCCAAGTGGAGGATGGCAGCCAAGCGTAGCAGCAACAGTGGAGGAAAAAGATGGCAACAACAATTTCGGTTGCGGTCCTTCAGTGATTCTACAATGTTGATGCTGCAATATCATCGAGGCTATGATTTTTAGGTGGCTGATATCTATCAGAAGATGACAACCAAGAGATATGAGTTGGAAGGTAGCATCAATGATGGAGGAAGAAGAGGGCAGTAGTAACATCGGTTACAGCTGTGCTGCGACTTCGTGGCTGCAAGTGGCATCGATCGCAGTAAGTGTGTGGCTGTAATAGGAGGAAGATGGGCAGTAGTAAGCACTACATTGCGAGAGCAACTATGGTATGGAGCAAGAGATGGCTACTGTCATATTCAATTTATTGCGGGTCGCGATCAAGATAGTTGGCAGCAAAAGATTGTTGCGGGCTGGGATGTAAATAGATTACAGCAAAAGATCACTACTAGTAACTTTTTGCCACAAGGATCACTGCTAGCTATGATCAAGAAGGATGGCAGCGAGAGGTTGCTATTGACAGTGTTGTGTAACAAAAGATGCATACTGCGGTTGAAGGGATAAGGGAGATTGGGTAGCTGAAAAGTTAGTGGACTAAAGCCTATGATTTTTTGGGGCTGGTTTTATGGCAGTTTCGGGTGCGGTTAGGGGCTACGGTTTTATGGAGTTTGGGCTATAATTTGATATGGTTTTAGGGCTATGATAGCAGTGGATAAAGGTTAGCAATTTTGGATCTGAGATAGATGGTAGCAAAGGTAGGTGAATCGATAAGAAAGGTTGGCTGTAGTTTAGGGCTGATTTGGGTGGCTATTTGGGATCAATTTAGGGTATGGTTTGGAATAACTTTTAGAGAAGATGTTAGGGTTTTAGACAAGATAAAAAGAGTCTAAAATCCCACAAAAGATAGCACTCAAAATCGATGGAATTCAATAAAGAAATGTGCTGCGTTGTCTTGTCCTATCAAATGGATTTTATTTCAGAGAAACAATGAATTTCTTAATGTAAATTCCAAAGAAAATTTTTAAAAAAATATGCAAAAACCTCAATATTAAAAAAAAGTTTGACAAAATTTTGGCAGAGTAACAGTAGGGAAATAGGGCAAAAGATGAAAGATAGATCCTTCGTCGTAAAATTCTAACACTACATGATGACAAAAGAAGACACAATAAAACCAGTTCCTAAAGGAATTTTTTCTAAAGATTAATCTTAGATAAAAGCTATTTGATCTATGAAATTATATAAAAATTTTGACTAAAAATGATGAACAAAAGTTTAGTTTCAAGAGGCCAAAAAGCGGAAGACAGATTCTTTGTCATAAAATTTCAACACTATGTGATAAAGAATTACAGCAATATAATTCTAATTTCAAAAAAAAATTTTCCTAGAGATCAATCTTAGATGAAAGCTAAGATAATTTATGAAATTAATAAAAGTTTAAGTAAAAAATAATAAACAAAAGTTTGGTTTCAAGAGGCCAACAAGTAGAAGGCAGATTCTTCATCGTAAAATTTTAGTACTGCACGATGAAGAATTACAGCACTGTAAGAGTTTTTTCTAGAGATTGGTTTTAGATGAAAGTTAAGACAATCTATGAATTTGTGTAAAAGTTTCAACTAAGAAGGACGATCAAAAGTTTAGGTTCAAGAGGCAATAGTTGGCTGAAATTTTTTTATAGCTTTTTCCCTTCGCAACGATGATAACGTTTATGACGGTAGAATTTTGCAGCAAAGAAACTTTGAGAAAACTTATCCCATGTATAAGATAAAGGAATAGCAGTAGCAAAAGGTGTGGGTTTTAGAGTTTTTACTAGATTTATGATGTTGACGCAGAGGATGGCAGCAGATTGATGGATCTACGGCTTGGTGGGCAATGATGGATGAAGGCGACGTCAAAAGCAATTGTGGGAATTGCATGGAAGATGGAGGTAGCAGAGATAGCTACAGGGTAGTAGGAATGTGGCTCTAATACTAGATGATAGAACCCTAGAAGGAACTCTATAGAATTTGACCCTTGAGGGAGATCAACCCTTAAAACGCTGTAGGGGTTCCTCCTATATTCGATAGAAGGTTGAAATAAAATTGATAATTACTTGATAAAAAGAGATGGAGGCTACATGCTTATATAGGGCTCCAAATCTTAGCCTTAGGAGGTACTTGCCTAACAAAAATTATCCTTTTGCCTCTTCTATAGCTTACCTGCCTTAAAGGAAACAGGTGGTGGCTAGGTTGGCTATATAACCGACCTAAGCAGGGGGAAACCCTAGCCGACCAGCCCAGTATGGGGGGCGGTAGTTACTAAACCCTAATGTCATGGGCTTAGCTGATTTTGCCTAAGTCATGCGACACCCATGCGTGTCCGTCCGCAAAGGTCAGCCCTCCCGAGATCTCCTAAAGTCCCATAGACTTACAAAAAGAGAAAACACGCCAGAAGAAACTACTTAAGAAAACACTCTATAAAGCCAAAATATAAATTACACCCATGGACATTATAAACTCAGAGAGATTGCACATAAATGATAATGGTCCATTACAGACCGACGTCCCTACAAGTGCTTATAAGACACACTTGTATTTATAAGCCAAACTTGGCCATAAAGAAAATCAAACTAGGGCTGCTAAACCTACTACAAGCCAGCTTCTTGTTGTACAAGATATGTACCTAAACTGAAGAACACGGATAAATATGAGCATTTCATTGAACACCGTGTTTACATTATTGTCCGTGACATTCTCCCCCACTTATTCCTTCGACGTCCTCGTCGAAGCCACTATGCATCTCCTCGTATCATTGAATCTTCAACTTCGCTTGCAACACACCACCGTAGACGCATCTCCTCGTATTCTTGAATCTTCAACTTCTGCTTTGGCTGCAACACACCACTGTAGACGCTGCATCTCCTCGTATTCTGTTGAATCTTCAACTTCTGCTTTGGCTGCATCTCCACTGTAGACGCTGCATCTCCTCGTATTCTGTTGAATCTTCAACTTCTGCTTTGGCTGCAAGGAAATGCTCTCCCATGGCCTTTCTGGTATGGACAACGGCTCCAAAAGTCCCACTGGCTTCTGCTGCTCCATCTTGTCCTATTGATAAGTAAGGCATGTTCGAACATATTCCTCTAAATTTGTCCCTATCTTCGGCCAATAGAAGGCCCTCTCCATGAGAGCCATTGTTTGGTGGATACCCGGATGTCCAGCCCAAAGGGAATCGTGACACTCTTTCAAGAGTTCACGCCTCAAGTTATCCGCTCGTGGAACGTAAACTCTGTTCCCCTTGGTATAAATGAGTCCCACCTGGACCCAAAATCATCGTGCCTTGCCCTCTTTAATGAGTTAAATCAGAGTCACTGCTTGAGGATCTCGGTACAGTCCATCCCTGATCCTGGAAAGAAAGTTAGAGTGTAATTAACTTGCTTGGCCTCCGCCCTCTAAATGTATAGCATTCACTAGCTCCACTTTCTGACTCAATGCATCAACTACGACATTTGCTTTTCTGGGCTTGTACTCCATCACCATGTCGAACTCAGCCAAGAAGTCCTGCCATCATGCTTGCCTTTGGGAGAGTTTCTTTTGAGTTTGAAAGCAACTCAATGCGACATTGTCGGTCCTTAGCACAAATGATGCTCCCAGAAGATAGTGTCACCACACTCGTAGACAGTGGACCACCGCTGTCATCTCCTTCTCATGCACAGGATATCGCCACACGGTCTTGTTGAGCTTGCGACTCTCGTAGGCCACTGGATGACCCTCCTGCATAAGAACTCCCCCAATAGCAAAGTCAAAAGCATCTGTATGGACTTCAAAAGACTTTTCATAGTCCGGTAATTTAAGTACAGGTTCTTCTAACACAGCAGTCTTCAGGTCTTGAAATGCTACCTCACATTTGTCCGACCATCTCTAGGACTGCTCATTCTTTAGCAACTCCGTCAATGGAGCTGCGCGCTTCCAATATCCAACTATGAAGCGTCGATAATAGTTGACGAACCCAAGGAAGGATCTCAACTCTGACACCTTTGGTGTTCACCAGTCCGCCATAGCTTGCACCTTAGCCTTGTCTATTCGAATGGACCCATTCCCAATTCGATGCCCCAAGAATAAAATCTCTGTTTGGGCGAAATAGCACTTTCCCTTTTCACAAACAAGTTGTTCTCCCTGAGAACTTTGAAAATTGTTCGGAGGTGTCTAACATGCTCCTCAAGTGTTTGGCTATAGATGACGATATTGTCTAAGTAGATGACCACAAACTTGTCCAGATATTCCTTGAACAGCTGGTTCATGAGGGTGTAGAATGTGGCCAGAGCATTGGTTAAGCAGAAAGGCATCACTAAGAACTCGAATGCTCTATACCTGGTCACACATGTAGTCTTCACCTCATCACCTTCTGCAATGCGCACCTACCAATACCCTGACCGAAGGTCGAGTTTGGAGAAGTACTTTGTCTTTCCCAATTGATCGAACAAGTCGGCGATGAGTGGGATAGGGTACTTGTTCTTTATCGTCATCTTGTTGAGGGCTCGGTAATCAATGCATAATCAGAGGCTCCCATCTTGTTTCTTCTGAAAGAGGACTGGAGCTCCGAAAGGTGCTTTGGAATTGCCGATGAGACCATCGCTTAGCAGTTCATCTAACTGCTTCCTCAGTTCTGCCAACTCTGGAGGGGCCATATGGTATGATGGTCTCGTTGGAGGCTTAACTCCCGGCTCCAGCTCAATCCGATGATCCACACCTCTGTGTAGTGGTAGAGTTCTCGGTAACTCCGTTGGCATCACATCTGAGAACTCATTTAGGATGTTCGCCACAATAGCAGGTTCCTGAATGGCCTCCCCGTCAAGTGTCTCTAGCTTCATAGCAACTTCAAAGGTTAATTCACCTTTTGCACCCCTTTCTTCAATTGTAAAGCCGATATTTGTTGTAGGCCCTTGGTTCCTCCTCGAGAAACTGAAACCATACAGGGATCATCGCCTCCTATTAGACACAAGAAGTTCAGGAATGGTACTGGCACCAACTTTGCTATATGCATAAACTCCATTCTGAGAATCACTTGGAAGTCATCTAATGACACCGCCATCAAGTCTGTGCTCCCGCTCCATGTCCCGATCTTGATGGGGACCCCCTTTGCTTGTCCGGAGATCCGCTTGGCCTCTGAGTTCACCACCTTCATACGACTTCGGCTCTTCTCCAAGATTTATCCCAGTCGCTTAGCTTCGTGATCGGCAATAAAATTGTGGGCCGCGCCCGTGTCCACCATTGCACGGGTTGTCCAGCCATTAAGCTTGATGTCTACATATATAACTCGTTGCTTCCTGCCTTCGGTGGCTTTGCCTTTGTATTCTCCCCCACTTGACCCCGCAACGTATTCAACAAACGTATTGCCCCCATCCTGGGTTCTTTCGACGCCTCACTATCGCTACTAGAGTCAGAACTGCTTGAACTAAGGGCGATAGCTTTGCCCTTGTCTGACTTACGGGGTAGAATCGATGCCGTCAAAGCATTGAGTGCCTGTTTTTGTGGGCACTCCCTCACCATGTGCGGTCCTCCACACAAGAAGCATCCAGTAGGCTTTGGGACTCTACCTCTTGAGCCCGGTCCCTTGTGGAAATTCTTCTTCTTTTGCTCGCCCCCAGACTCCTTCGCTCGAGAGTATTTAGATGGGCGATTTCCCAAAGTTGTTTCTTCTTTCTCAAATCCTCCGAAGAAATAAAGTCAGTGAGCCATTCCGCGGCGGCAATTGCCCCGACTACATCGGTGACATTCCTCCGATGTAGTTCATGTTGTGCCCATGGCTTCAAGCCATTGAGGAAGTTGAATAACTTGTCTTTCTCAGACATGTCCCGTATATCCAGCATTAGTGTTGAAAATTGTTTCACATAATATCGGATTGTTGTACTTTGGCGGAGTTGTCTCAGTTTCCTTCTTGCGACAAACTCTGTGTTCTCGGGCAAGAACTGAGTTCTCAACTCTCGCTTCAAGTCTCCCTATGTATCCACTTGACATCGGCCTTACTGGATCTCTTCCCAACCGGTTCGTCACTAAAGTTTTACATCCCCATTCAGATATATTGTTGCTATAATAACTTTGGTTTCTTCAGAATCGAGCATTGTAGCATGAAAATACTGATCCATGTCGAACAAGAAATTTTCAAGCTCTTTGGCATCCCTAGCACCTCCGTAGCACTGCGGCTCTGGTGCCCTGAAGTTTTGTGGTTGGGCAGTGCGGGTGTTGTTCCCTCCCGCATCAAGAGTCCTTGTTAACACTATCACCTTAGCCGTGAGTTCCGCCATAACTTCATGTAGATGTTGTACGAAATCTTTGGTGTCCTTTGTCAGTTGATCAATTAGGGATTCAACTTTCTCGATCCGAGATTCAGCTTCTTCTAGCGATCTCTCTACCCTAAGTAGCCTTCGCTGGCCTTGGTAGAGTTCCTCCACGCTTGCTTCAAGAACATTAAGGCGAGTCTCCACTATTATAATTCTCTCCTTGTTGTCACGAACGGTCGTCGCTCAACCGTAATGCCTTTGTTCCTTGAACCATTCGTCACTTTTTCTTGCTTGTACATATGTTTGGCAGCTTGTTTTGCTTTGAGTTTATGTGTTTTTACCTAAGAAATGTGAGCGAAAGTAGTGTAGAAGGCTGCAGAATGATCGCTCACTGCGCGGAGCCAAAAACAGCCCTATTTTTGGATCTTTTCATGTGTCGCTAACCTTTCGGCGGTGTAAAATGTCAGCCATTTCAGCACCTTGGAACCCCGGTGGCTTGGGCTGGATGGGGTTCGGTATATGTCGGGCGTAGGCATTCATCAGCAATTGAACTTGTCTTGCGTCCGATACCTTGGGAACCATCGTTTGTGGACTTGCGACCGTTCCTACAACCCTCCAAAATCCTATTTCGCTCTCTTTCTCTCTTTTCTTTGCTGCGTTCAAGGTGTTCAATAAATTTCTTGTACAGCTTTCCGCTTTGCGAGACGTCGGGACGTGTCCGTCACTCGCTTCTGAATTAATCAACTTCTTCTTTGTAGGTCCTACGGGACCTTAAGAGGTTGTAAGAGGGCTGACCCTTTGCGGACAGAAATGCATTGGGCGTTTCATGACTTAGGCAATCCCAGCTAAGTCCGGAATAGTGAGCAAGGTTGCTCTACGACTTAGGCAATTTCAGCTAAGTCTTCGGGAGTGCCGCGAGGGTGCCGCACGGCTTAGGCAAACTTTAGCTAAGCCCGTGACAGTGTGGTATCAGAGCAAGCAAGCAATTCATACGAAAAGCGAAGAAGATTCGCAATCTCACCATGGTGAAACATCGTGGTGAATCGAGCAAGATGGGGCAAGCCGGACCCTTGCTCGAAGCAGTCGCAGGTGGGCTGCAAGTGCAAACTCACTCACAAACTATGGGAGTCACTCATGAGGAGCTCTACAGTGAACAAGACGAGCGTGAAGTTGGGTATTCTCCACAAGGGGAGGAGGCGCCATCTGGAGCGCCAACCGGGAAAAAGAGTCACAAGGAGAGAATTATAGCGGCGGAGACCCGCCTTGATGTTCTTGAAGTGAGCGTGGAGGAACTCTACCAAGGCCAGCAAGGGATACTTAGGGTAGAGAGCTCGCTAGAAGAAGCTGAATCTCGGATCGAGAAAGTTGAATCTATGATGGATCAACTGACAGAGGACACCAAAGATTTCGTACGACACCTACATGAAGTTATGGCGGAACTCACAGCTAAGGTGATGGTGTTAACAAGGACTCTTCATACGGGAGGGAACAACACCCACGCTGCGCCACCATAAAACTTCAGGGCACCAGAGCCATAGTGCTACAGAGGTGCTAGAGATGCCAAAGTGCTTGAAAATTTTTTGTTCGACATGGAACAGTATTTCCGTGCTACAAGGCTTGATTCTGAAGAAACCAAAGTTGCTATAGCAACAATGTATCTGAATGGGGATGCAAAACTTTGGCGACGAACCCGTTGGGAAGAGATCCAACAAGGCCGATGTCAAGAGAATACATGGGGAGACTTGAAGCGAGAGTTGAGAACTCAGTTCTTACCAGAGAACACAGATTTTGTCGCAAGAAAGAAACTGAGACAACTCCGTCAAAGTACAACAATCCGAGACTACGTGAAACAATTTTCAGCACTGATGCTGGATATACGGGACATGTCTAAGAAAGACAAACTATTCAGCTTCCTCGATGGCTTGAAGCCATGGGCACAACAAGAACCACATCGAAGGAATGTCACTGATGTAGTCAGGGCAATTGCAGCCGTGGAAAGGCTAACTGACTTTATTTCTTCCGAGGATTTGAGAAAGAAAAAACAATCTTCAGGAAATCTCTCATCTAAATACTCTCGAGCGAAGGAGTCTGGGGGCGAGCAAAAGAAGAAGAATTTCCACAAGGGACCGGGCTCAAGAGGTAGAATCCCAAAGCCTACTGGATGCTTTTTGTGTGGAGGACCGCACATGGTGAGGGAGTGCCCACAAAAACAGGCACTCAATGCTTTGACGGTATCGATTCTACCCCGTAAGTCGACAAGGGCAAAGCAATCGCCCTTAGTTCGAGTAGTTCGACTCCGAGCGGCGAGGCGTCGCAAGGACCCATGATGGGAGCAATGCGTTTGTTGAATGCATTGCGGGGTCAAGTGGGGGAGAATACAAAGGTGAAGCCACCGAAGGTAGGAAGCAGCAAGTTGATGTATGTGGACATCAAGCTTAATGGCCGAACAACCCGCGCAATGGTGGACACGGGCACAACCCACAATTTTATTGCCGATCGCGAAGCTAAGCGACTGGGACTAATCTTGGAGAAGAGCCTAAGTCGTATGAAGGCGGTGAACTCGGAGGCCAAGCGAATCTCCGGACAAGCAAAGGGGGTCCCCATCAAGATCGGGACATGGAGCGGGAGCACAGACTTGATGGCGGTGCCATTGGACGACTTCCAAGTGATTCTCGGAATGGAGTTTATGCACGCAGCAAAGTTGGTGCCAATACCGTTCTTGAACTCCTTGTGTCTAATGGGAGGCGATGATCCCGGCATGGTTCTAGTTTCTCGAGTAGGAACCAAGGACCTACAACAAATATCGGCTTTACAATTGAAGAAAGGGGTGCGAAAAGGTGAATTAACCTTTTTAGCTACTATGAAGCTAGAGACACTTGACGGGGAGGCCATTCAGGAACCTGCTATTGTGGCGAACATCCTGAAGGAGTTCTCAGATGTGATGCCAACAGAGTTGCCGAGAACTCTACCACCACACAGAGGCGTGGATCATCGGATTGAGCTGGAGCCGGGAGTTAAGCCTCCAGCGAGACCACCATACCGCATGGCCCCTCCAGAGTTGGTAGAACTGAGAAAGCAGTTAGATGAACTGCTAAGCGGTGGTCTCATCTGCAGTTCCAAAGCACCTTTCGGAGCTCCAGTCCTCTTCCAGAAGAAACAAGATGGGAGCCTCCGATTATGCATTGATTATCGAGCCCTCAACAAGATGACGGTGAAGAACAAGTACCCTATCCCGCTCATCGCAGACTTATTCGATCAATTGGGCAAGGCAAAGTACTTCTCCAAACTCGACCTTCGGTCAGGGTATTGGCAGGTGCGCATTGCAGAAGGTGATGAGGCGAAGACTACCTGTGTGACCAGGTATGGAGCATTCGAGTTCTTGGTGATGCCTTTCGGCTTAACCAATGCTCCGACCACATTTTACACTCTCATGAATCAGCTGTTCAAAGAATATCTGGATAAATTTGTGGTCGTCTACTTAGACGACATCGTCGTCTATAGCCAAACACTTGAGGAGCATGTTAGACACCTCCGAACAATTTTCAATGTTCTCAGGGAGAACACCTTATTCGTGAAGAGGGAAAAGTGCTACTTCGCCCAAACAGAGATTTTATTCTTGGGGCATCGAATTGGGAATGGGTCTATTTGAATGGACAAGGCTAAGGTGCAAGCTGTGGTGGACTGGCGGACACCAAAGAAGGTGCCAGAGTTGAGATCCTTCCTTGGGTTTGTCAACTATTATCGGCGCTTCATAGCTGGATATTCGAAGCGCGCAACCCCACTGACGGAGTTGCTAAAAAAAAAGGAGCAGTCCTGGAGATGGTCGGACAAATGTGAGGCGGCATTTCAAGACCTGAAGACTGCTGTGTTTGAAGAACCTGTACTCAGATTGCCGGACTATGGAAAGTCTTTGGAAGTCCATACCGATGCTTCTGACTTTACTATTGGAGGAGATCTTATGCAGGAGGGTCATCCAGTGGCCTACGAGAGTCTCAAGCTCAACGAGACCGAGCGGCGATATCCTGTACATGAGAAGGAGATGACAGGGGTGGTCCACTATCTACGAGTGTGGCGACACTACCTTCTGGGAGCACCATTTGTGCTAAGGACCGACAATGTCGCATTGAGTTACTTTCAAATTCAAAAGAAACTCTCCCCAAAGCAAGCACGATGGCAGGACTTCTTGGCTGAGTTCGACATGGTGATGGAGTACAAACCCGGAAAAGCAAATGTCGTGGCCGATGCATTGAGTCGGAAAGTGGAGCTAGTGAATGCTATACAGTTGGAGGGCGGAGGCCAAGCAAGTCAATTGCGCTCCAACTTTCTTTCCAGGATCAGGGATGGACTGTACCGAGATCCTCAAGCAATGACTCTGATTCAACTCATCAAAGAGGGCAAGGCACGACGATTTTGGTCCAAGAGGGACTCATCTACACCAAGGGGAACAGAGTTTATGTCCCACGAGCGGATAACTTGAGGCGTGAACTCTTGAAAGAGTATCACGATTCCCTTTGGGCTGGACATCTGGGTATCCACCGAACAATGGCTCTCGTGGAGAGGGCCTTCTATTAGCCGAAGATGGGGACAGATGTGGAGGAATATGTTCGAACATGCCTTACTTGTCAATAGGACAAGATAGAGCAGCAGAAGCCAGTGGGACTTTTGGAACCGCTGCCCGTAACAGAAAGGCCATGGGAGAGCATTTCTTTGGACTTTATATCATGCTTGCCCGCAGTAGGGGGACTTGGATCGATACTCGTGGTAGTTGACCGATTTTCGAAGTATGCAACATTCATTGCTGCACCCCTACATTGCTTAGTGGAGGAGGCGGCTAAGTTGATGATGAAGAATGTGGTTAAGTATTGGGGAGTCCCACACAACATCATTAGTGATCGGGATTCTCGATTCTTGGGACGATTCTGGACTGAGTTGTTCAAGTTGTTGGGGTCTAAATTATACTTCTCTACAAGCCTCCACCCTCAAACGGATGGCCAAACAGAGAGAATTAACTCGCTCTTGGAGCAGTATCTTCGGCACTACGTGAGTGCCAACCAACGAGATTGGGTGAAGCTGTTGGACATAGCTCAGTTCTCCTATAACTTGCAGCGGAGCTCTGCATCCAACAAGAGCCCATTTGAGATTATTACGGGACAACAACCATCAACTCCTCATACCCTGGTTATTGGTTATACAGGGAGTAGCCCATCAGCCTATCACTTTGCAAGGGAATGGCATCGTAATGCAGATATTTCGTGGGCTTACTTGGAGAAGACGGCCAAAAAGATGAAGAAGTGGGCAGACTTGGGAAGGCGACCACAAGAATTTAAAGTTGGTGACATGGTGTTGGTGAAGCTCCAACCAGCATCACTCCAATTCTTTAGACACAAAGTGCACAAAGGATTGGTACGCAAGTATGAAGGGCCTTTCCCAATCATCAGCAGAGTAGGCAATGTCTCATACAAGTTGCAACTGCCAGCATGGTTCAGAATTCACAATGTCTTCCATACGAGCAACTTGAAAGCCTACCACTCAGATCCGCGAGATGATTTCCGAAATGTTCCAACTTGACTAACCCCCACCAGAGCCTCTTACAAGAAGTGAGTTGAAACTATTCTAGCGGATCGTAAAATAAAGCTACCCAATGGAGCGCAGCAAATAGAGTACTTGGTGAAGTGGCAAAAGCTTCCTCAAACAGAAGCCAGTTGGGAGCCAGAAGATGCCCTACGACATGAAGAAGCTTGCATCAAAGCCTACCAACAAGCGTCGACGAGGGCGTCGACAGTTTAAGTGGGGGAGAATGTCACGAACGATCGTCGCTCAACCGTAATGCCTTTGTTCCTTGAACCATTCGTCACTTTTTCTTGCTTGTACATATGTTTGGCAGCTTGTTTTGCCTTGAGTTTATGTGTTTTTACCTAAGAAATGTGAGCAAAAGTAGTGTAGAAGGCTGCAGAACGATCGCTCCTTGAGCCAAAACACAAAATAGCCCTGTTTTTGGGTCTTTTTATGTGCAACCTTTCTGAGTGGTGTGAAATGTCAGCCATTTCAGCACCTTGGAACCCCCCGAGTGGCAACGGGCTGGATGGGGTTCTGAGTATATGTCGGGCGTAGGCATTCATCAGCAATTGAACTTGTCTTGCGTCCGATACCTTGGGAACCGTCGTTTGTGGACTTGCGACCATTCCTACATCCCTCCAAAGTCCTATTTCGCTCTCTTTCTCTCTTTTCTTTACTGCACTCAAGGTGTTCGATAAATTGCTTGTACAGCTTTCTACTTTGCGAGATGTCGGGACGTGTCCGTCGCTCGCTTCTGAATTAATCAACTTCTTCTTTGTAGGTCCTACGGGACCTTAAGAGGTTGTAAAAGGGCTGACCCTTTGTGGACAGAAACACGTTGGGCATTTCATGACTTAGGCAATCCCAGCTAAGTCCGGAATAGTGAGCAAGGTTGCTCTACGACTTAGGCAATTTTAGCTAAGTCTTAGAGTGTGAGGGTGCCACACAAACTTTAGCTAAGCCCGTGACATTGTGGCTCTTTTTTCCGGTTGGTGCTCCAGATGGTGCCTCCTCCGCTCATGGAGAATACTCAACTTCACACTCATCTTGTTCACTATAGAGCTCCTCATGAGCGGCTCCTACAGTTTGCTAGCGAGTTTACACTTGCAGCCCACCTGCGACTGCTTGGAGCAAGGGTCCGGCCTGCCCCATCTTGCTTGATTCACCATGATGTTTCACCATGGCGAGATTGCAAATCTTCTTCACTATTCGTATGAATTCTTGCTTGCTCTGATACTACTCTGTCACGGACTTAGCTGAATTTGCCTAAGCCGTGCGGCACCCTCGCGACGCTCTTGAAGACTTAGCTGAAATTGCCTAAGTCATGGAGCAACCTTGCCCACTATTTCGGACTTAGCTGGGATTGCCTAAGTCCTGAAACACCCAACACGTTATCTGTCCGCAAAGGGTCAGCCCTCTTACAACCTCTTAAGGTCCCGTGGGACCTGCAAATAAGAAGTTGATTAGCTTGGAAATGAGCGACAGACACGTCCCAATGTCTCGCTAAGTGGAAAGCTATACAAGCAATTTGTCGAACACCTTTAGTACAGCAAATAAAAGAGAGAAAGAGAGCGAAATGGGACTTTGGAGGGTTGTAGGAATGGTCACAAGTCCACAAATGACGGTTCCCAAGGTATCGAACGCAAGACAAGTTCAATTCGATGAACGCCTAAGCACGACATATACCCGGAATCCCATCCAGCTCAGTGCCACCTGGGGGGTTCCAAGGTGCTAAAATGGCTGACATTTCGTACCACTCAGAAAGGTTGCTATAGCACACGGAAAGACCTAAAAATAGGGCTGTTTTGGGCTATTTTGGCCCCGCGCAGCGAGCGATCATTCTGCAGCCTTCTACACTACTTTTGCTCATATTTCTTAGGTAAAAACACATAAACTCAAGGCAAAACAAGCTGCCAAACATATGTACAAGCAAGAAAAAGTGACAAACGGTTCAAGAAGCAAAGGCATTGCGGTTGAGCGATGATCGTTCGTGACAATAGGTATAGATATTGAAGATAGGAGAGGTAGTTTGGTCTGGTGGGGTAGTAGTCAATTCTGTTTATTAATGGTTGGATGCGCAGGACCGTATCCATATTATCTATCCCGGGCTGGTTCTATGTTCTACTACACATATCTCATATTCGGATTAGCAGCTTCAAAGGTAGACTAATAAATAGGAAGGGCAGGCTAGTATCGCAAGGGAAGTTAGGTAGTGCTCGATTCTAATGGGGAGTAGGACAGAGTTAAGGAAGTAGGAACATCCTTATCGGTAGGGTAATAATAATAGGAGTTAGCAGGGACAGTAATAATAATAGGAGTTAGCAAGGATAGCTTTTAGATCCATAGTGAAAGCCCTAAGTTATTAGTTCAAGTCGTGTTGGCATTGGTTTGATTCTATTATGGTGAGCGAGCTTAGCATCTTGATTTGTGAGTGATATTCTTGTGAGCACTAGTCCAATTATGATTCCTAGTAGTGAAAGCCCTATTCTTGTGTCAATTACCCTTATTGTTAACATTGATTTAAGTCGAATATGCCCCAACCACTCTTATAGGTAGGATAGCTGGATTCCTGGATTCCTGGTTTCTATTTGAAATAAGAGAAGCACATGTTATAGTTTAAGAGAAAATAAGAGCAGGCTACGAGCAAGTGCTTCGAAGTTAACTACAGGAATTATAGAAGGGATGTCAGAATTATATAAGGTATTTACAGGCCAATACATAGTAAAGGGATACTTAGATAAAGGAGTCACAGTGTGAAGCTACTACGCTAATTGGAGAAAAGGTGCAAAGCCCATTTTTTGCTTGATCTTTCAAGAGCTTGGGACATACCCCTGTTACCTTCTGGAGCAGAGGACAGCTTGCTTTGAGAATGGGTAAGGCGAGAAAGCACTATGACAACCACCCTAAGTGCTTTCAGTCAAGTATTTGTTTATTCATTCCACAGCATTGTAATCAATCATAAAGTATCCTATCTACAGAGCTTTTCAAAAGTAATAACATGATATGATTCATTCGCCTATTCGAACTGTTTTCATGATCACCAGGTAACTTTACTTGACAACTAAAGAAGTAAGCAAGTGAGAAGGCTATCAAAGAGCGTTAATTCTCTAACTTGAGAAGGAAGAGTAGTTCTATCTAAGAGCATTAATTCTCGTAAATGATAAGGAGCTAGATATTGTTATTAAGTATCCAACCTTCGGAGAGAAAAGTATATAACTCACTGGTAGTATACAAGAGTAAGCCCCTTTATTGAGATCACTAGCCCTCTCGTAGGCAGCAATAATCCTTCATTTAGTTGAGGCTTTCCAGGCACAAATGCTCCAGGTAGCTACGGAACTCCTACCCTCTAGGCCTGAAGGAGTTAGTTGATACTAGAAATGTTAGAATTAGTAAACACGAAAAGAGTCATCCAAGTCGAGAGAGCGTAATTAGCTGCAAGACTGACTAGCGGCTTTAGTTGCCTTAAGGAAGAAGTGGCCTTGAAAGCCTGCTCTTGAATCGTATTGACTGAACTTTTCCCTAGGTTTATCCATAGATGCGCTCCGATGAACAAAGACATTTAGTATCAATATCTTCTACATCTGGTGAACAAATTTAGTATCAATATCTTCTCTAAGTATTAAGTACATGAAGTATTAAGTACATATATAAGTATTAAGTATATGGTAGTATGAGTTAAGAAGCAAATAGTAGGAGTGAAGAAAGAGAGGCAAGATCTTCCCTTAGTGTGAGCAATACCTTAAGCGAACACTGGAATCATACAAATACTAACAGGTCAATAAGACTCGAAATAAGAAATAAGAGAATGATTATCAAATAGGACTTTCGCTAGTGATCTTGACTTTATCCTTATACTTTTGTTCTCAACCTAATCTATCACTAACGCGAATTCCACTAGTATTTTGAAGACTCTATTCCCTTTCTTCGATTCTTACTACCTGTCTTCCTCGATCACCCCCTCTTGTCTAGGTCTACCGCCACTAACTACAAAACGTATATTTCTGACCTCAAAGGCTTGTGAGTTTGTCTCGCTACTTCTTACCTTAAGTATACTACTCCTACATCTCATTCTTACCAGCCTGTCCTAAAGTCTTGCGGTGTGCCCAACGAGCTTCTAGTAAAAAAGATCAATGCCAATGCTCCTATTGCAGCCTTGCCCGGATCCCTTTGCTTGTAACCTAGAACTATTGACTTGCTTTCTTGCCTCTTAGCTTTAGTCTGCCTTCGCTCTATTACTACGAACTACATTAGAATTTGACTAATACCAGAAGGAATCAAACAGCCAATTTAAATTTGTAGAATGGAATAAGGCTTGCTCTACACCACCCACCTTTAAGGCTATAATAATAATAAATCAAACTAGAAAGTCGAATCCAATCTTGGGTGAACAACTCTAGAGTGGGAAGTCCCACTACTACCTCTAAGATTTTGGCTAGCTATAGGACTGAATTTACAACTTACAACTCTGTGCCCTCGACAGCCCTACTTTGCTAACTCAAAATCGATACAGGCCCAAGTCTTGCTTACTTCCCTATGTGTCCGACTTGACTTGCCTTCTTTAACTATTGCTACTAAGGTGGAAATAAGTAATGGGTCATATCGATCGACTTTTACTCTATTAGCATGCCCCACCTATGTTTAAGTCTGTAGCTACTTACTTGAATCACCAAGCACTCGAGCTAAGCTGAAATAAGAAACAACACATATAGTATTTCATATTAGTTATGTTTGCTGATGTCTTAGTTATGTCCGCTGATGTCTTCGGCAGTAGGGGTTACTTCTATTATTATTATGATTATTATTATGATATACCTTATGAATATACCTTATAATATATTAGTATATAAGTCAAAAGTAAAGACAGGCATGTCAGTTTTAGAGCTAGTAATATAGGGAACAAGTAGAAGATTCCAACTCTAACTACGGGTCGGAGTGCTAGGCCAATAGAAAGGGAATGTGAGGAACATACCTAAGAGTGCCATAGGTAATTCATACTTTTAACAAAGAGTAGCGAACTACAGAGTTGAGACCAGTAGCGGTGGGCTTATAGAAATCTGAGACTTGAGAGATAAGGGCGGTGAATCGAGACATTAGTTTAAGAGCGAGAGACCTGATAGCCATATTGAGATCTAGTAATGACAGACCCAGACAAAGCAGTGGAACAAGCCTGAGTAAGGAAATACCGAGTTGTGATAAGGAGTTTCATAGTTTGATAGCTGGGAGAGATAGGATGGGAGGAAAGTCATGGTTGTAGCCTACCTCTCTTTCCTTTTAATCCAACTTTCCTTGCTCTTAATCTATATGTTGCTCCTTGCATGCTTGCTTGCTAGTTAAGGAAACCAACTACTACTTATGATATGTTAACTCGAACAGGGAAACCAACTATTGCTGATGAGACTGCAATTGGTGCTAACAAGACCTTGACCTTAACCTAGCAACTAGGGAACTGATGACTACTTCTTAGCTTCAACAACTACCCCACATAATGGAACTAGTGCCAACAGGACTTTAACTTAAAAGAAAAAAGAGAAAGAACTGGGACCTACATAACCGGTTGCTTGATCACCAAGCCGTCCTATCCTGTCCTGGCAAACTCTTATGGTTTCGTTATTCTTCTATTCTATTATTTACTTTACTTATTTATACTACTACAAGTCACTAGAAAAATGAAATACAAGCCATTATAAAAATGAAAGACGATCTAGAATCTACCCAATAAGATAGAGAATCCCACATACGAGAAAAGGTCACAAATGGAGTTGAGCCAAGTAGCATTGCAAAGGCATAACGATAGTAGGGTCGGGATATCCCCGCCCTCCAAACCGGACGTGAGGGTCTCTCCTTATCTGGCTCTCTGCAAGGGAATCTCTACTCACTGCTTCCCCTAATATCCTCCCTTTACCACATAATGGGGTTTACAGGAAATCCCAGAGGCTCGCTCGGATGCTATACCTTAAATTCTTACTCTTATTTTACTAGACTCAAGTAGTCTGTCCGACTACACTTGCTTAAATCATTACTCCTCATTCTACCATACTCTAGCAATTGTGCTCCCTAGACTAGACCACTACACCATGTAGTTAGATAAGGACAATTAATCCATACTTACGGGAATAACGGAATTCATATGGATTCCATACTATAGAATATCAAAATGAAGATTTCACTATAATCAATCTGAACTCTATCTTCTCTCTCTATAGATATTATATGGTCTGAGATAGTACAGTACTTAAATAACTATAGGAATGAAATGGGATGGATGGTAGAGGGCTGCCTGCTGTCACGGGCTTAGCTAAAGTTTGCCTAAGCCGTGCGGCACCCTCGCGGCACTCCCGAAGACTTAGTTGAAATTGCCTAAGTCGTAGAGCAACCTTGCTCACTATTCCGGACTTAGCTGGGATTGCCTAAGTCATACAACGCCCAATGCGTTTCCTGTCCGCAAAGGGTCAGCCCTCTTACAACCTCTTAAGGCCCCGTAGGACCTACAAAGAAGAAGTTGATTAATTCAGAAGTGAGCGACGGACACATCCCGACGTCTCGCGAAGCAGAAAGCTGTACAAGCAATTTATCGAACACCTTGAGTGCAGCAAAGAAAAGAGAGAAAGAGAGCGAAACAGGACTTTGGAGGGTTGTAGGAACGGTCGCAAGTCCACAAACGACGGTTCCCAAGGTATCGGACGCAAGACAAGTTCAATTGCTGATGAATGCCTACGCCCGACATATACCCGGAACCCCATCCAGCCCGGTGCCACCCGGGGGGTTCCAAGGTGCTGAAATGGCTGACATTTCGCACCGCTCAAAAAGGTTGTCGTGGCACATGAAAAAGACCCAAAAATGGGGCTGTTTTGGGCTATTTTGGCTCCGCGCAGTGAGCGATCGTTCTGCAGCCTTCTACACTACTTTCGCTCATATTTCTTAGGTAAAAACATGTAAACTCAAGGCAAAACAAGCTGCCAAACATATGTACAAGCAAGAAAAAGTGACGAACGGTTCAAGGAGCAAAGGCATTACGGTTGAGCGACGACCGTTCGTGACACTGCACCAAAAATGATTCACATGTCCCATTATCTCTAGGGACCTCGTGGTATACAACCTAATGACTCCAGCGTTATAGTCGCCCCCATTCTATATATGTGGTTCACCGTCTCATGGATGGACGAAAGACGGGAGGAGAAGGCTCGTGACAGCAAGCCCCTACCCCTAAGTCTTGGTGAAGGTGATGGATGGGATTCATTCACTTGCATTCCTGCTAGCACTAGAAAAGCCTCCGGTCTTAACGCCCTTATGGAAGCTGTGCAGTGCAGCCTTTCCTCAGGTTCGTAGAGTAGGGTTTCCCATTTACCCACAACGGAGGAGCCACCCCCACTCCAAGGAAGCGGCCATGGTTCATAACAAACTCTTCGCATGACAAATCCACTTTGAAGTTGACTTATTCGTTCGGCCAATCCTCGGAATGTGTACGAGACACGATAAGGACCCAATATCTCAATAGCTCCCTTGTCTAAAGCTTCGAATGAGACAGAATATCCGAAACAAAGGAACGCTCTTAATAGAAAGTCATCAAAAACTTTATCGAAGAACCAGCGTTTATTAAAGAAGCAATAGAGTCGATTAAAAAAAGTAAGAGTTTTTAGTTGGAATTGATCCGCTATTGGATTTACATTATACGCTAGAGAAGCACCTGAAGTACTAAACATAATAGGTATTAGTTTTGTAATGGTTGGAACAGCAAACTTGGATTCGGCAAGAATCTCATTTTTTGGTAGTTCGAAGGGGGAATTGGCCCAAAAATGGGATAGGGGTAAGCTGCCGGGTGCCTAGGCTTATGAAAATGCCCCCCGAACCACACGAAATGGTTGCCTATTACACGGCTCACAAAGTCTACCTGGGATAGTGGGGTACCTATTATTCGTCGGCTAGCATGCAGGGCCTCGGTTTGCTACATGGACTTCCTACAGAGTGCAATCGAACCCAACTAAACTCCATCGAGCAAAAAGAAAGGAAAGAACAAAAGGAAGTCACTTGAAAAAGGAAAGAACAGAAAGAAGTAACTTTGACTGATTCATCTAGAAATTAGGGTCTTCCCTCTCTCACTCATCAGTCGATTATTACATGAATTCCATTTGGAGAGTTACTTGACCCTCTTCTCTCAACATCAATGGCTAATGTGAGTTAGTGTAGCAGGCACACCTCTTCTCTCAACATCAATGGCTAATATGAGTTAGTGGCTTTGGGCGGATAGAGACCCTAGCAGAATAGAACCTTTTCCACCCACAACAGAACCTTTGACACTACACCTTGCTTTGTTCTTGTCAATGAGATTCAATGACATGGCTTTTTTCTTCTCTTTAATAAATTAATCCACTCCACCAGGTTCTGCTTTTTCTTTCATAAGCAAATAAAGTAATCCACTCCACTCAGGTTCTGCTTTTTCTTTCATAAGCAAACAAAAGTATTCAATATTGTTGGCCATGTCATTTTATCTTGCCTTTTGGATTCTTTAATTTAAGTTAAGTCCATTTTGTAGTGCTATTATTTTCGCCAGGGACATCGAGTCTACACTTCTCTCTGCTGCTCGACTACTATGGCTTGTAGATTGGCAGAACTGAATAAGAAGTTGATTCTGACTTGCGCACTAAAAAAAGGTAGTTAACGACTTCGCCATCTTTCGAGCCAGCCAATGTTTAGCTTCCAAATATGGCGTAATAATTCTATCGTTTAGACAAACTAAGCCCTTTCCTTTCTTTACATTCCTTTCTTAGCTTCTCACGCTGCTGCTCCAAATAAAACACTAGTGCTTGACTCTACCCCGCGCCCGTCCTATCCAATTCATAAGGGGCCTATCGATGACCGAGCCAGTCTGATCTCCTTTATACTTACCTCACACAACGAGCTAGAAATGTTGATGGGAAAGGAAGGGAAAAGTCTCTAAGGCAAAATCCAGAGTTCTCTTTGAATGTTACTATACATCCTGTAGAATACAAGAGTCGTTTATTTGGGTATAGCAGAACCTGCGACCATTAGGTTAAAAGCCCAATGCTCTACCATCGGAGCTATAAACCCATTTTCACAAGAAATAGCTAAGCAGTTCATTTTTCTTTTATACTGTAGTTGGACACTTTCCGTAGTTGGGTACTTTCTTCTTTTCTTTTATACTGTAGTTTCACCTTGTTGTATTTAAAAGAGAAAAGATTATGTATATAGGTAGTTTGCTCCTTTCGCTAACCTGTATTTCTTTGATGTTGTAGTTTGCTCCTTTCCCACTTATTGATTGCTCCTTTCCCACTCATTGAATCTTCTATCTACAAAAGAAGGTCAACGGGAAATTTCATAGAATGGTCACTCTTACTGAGACTATCTCCAAACGAAAGTAAACTGGGGGCTCTTACTGAGACTATCTACGAAAAGGGGCCAAGCGCAAGGAGTGGTGATTGCTTCCAATTCGATAATGGGTAGAATTGCCTGGTGGAAGGTTCAATATAGTAGGTAGCAGGTTTTGTCTTCCGAGCGAGAAAGAACGATAACGAGGGTGATGCCACATCCCTGCTGCTATGTATGTTGACCTTTACTTGAAAGATTAATCCAATTTCACCTACACTCAAAGGAGGACTACAAGTTAAGGGTGATGCCATCAAAGAAGTAATTAGCATTCATTATAAGATCTTTCTTGGGGGTTAGTAGTGCCCTATAGAATGAATAAGGATAGTCCGGTATTAACTTCTTCATTCAAAGATGGGACCCCAGTCTCATCCTGGTGATTAGAAGACACCTCTGATCGTGCACCTCTAATGATACACCTTCCCTATCAGAGTTCTATTCTCAACAGGTTCAGTCGGCTATAGAGTGGGACTATTAATCTTCTGGTCCGGGCCCTATAGAGCGGGACTATTAATCTTCTGGTCCGGGAAAGTTGTCCCCTATACTAATAATAACCGAACTCTCAGTTCTACGGTCTTCGCGTAAACATATTACGATACTTCCTTCTGTCTTAGGCAGGTTACCATTACCTTTTGACTTAGATTATAAGATGGATCTGGGCAAGGGAAAGCACAGTGAGTGTGCCTAATGCGTCTATGCATTTTCCATTCTTCTTTGTTATTAGATTATAAGATGGATTCTTTCTATAGAATGTCCAATATCTTCGGCCAATATAAATGAAAGCGATGTTGGTCTATGGAATCCCAATAAAGTAGTAACTCTAACCTATACAATGCTTCTTTGGTCAAATACTATCTAAAAGTGGGACCACATTGCACCGCTTCTTTTTTCTGGTTCCGGAACTTGGTCGAAATGAGGTTCTATTGGGGTTATACCGGGAATCATGGATTTTTGCCATTGGTTACTGATCAAGCCCTTTATATAAAATAAGCTGGAATAAGACTGGTATATGAAATAAGCTAGAATAAGATAAGAATCTCTGGCCTCTCCACTTACTCGTAATAGGCTTTCCTTCCATATGTATAAGACTGATGATTTCTTAATGGCGTAATTGTCCTATTTATCTTATCCTCAATCTTAAAAGAAACCTTACTTTTTAATGAAAGCTGATTTATGCTCCCTGTTGATAGGATCGTTGTTGGTCCTTATTTGACGTTTGATCTCACCATTTGCTATCTATAGTAGTTTGTTTGCTTGAATGTGCGAGGAACTATCCGATCGATTGCTTGCACTTGCCACTCCCCTTTTTCAATCAATAAGCCCCCCAGTGGTCTCTCTATTCTATAAAGCAAAGCAAAGGGCATGGCACTGAAGTGAATAAAGCTAGCTCAATTACGACACATGAACACGATGCAGGGCATAGCCATTTAACCGCTATATCATATCAAAAAACAATAGTCAAGTTTTCTTTGGAGACCTTATGCTATACAGTAGTGCCTTTTCTTTGCCTTGTTCTCCAGGTCGGCTTTCACATCCTTCTCAATGATAGATTCTTTTTGTTGGGTCACTTTTTTGTCCTAATAGCCCTATTTGTTATTTATGTTATTTAGTTTGGTCACTTTATTGCCCTAATACCCATCCATATTTTGGATTTCGTCGCTCAACCACAACGCCTTCGCCCGCGAACCGTTCCTCACTTTTTCTTGCTTCTACATATATTTGGCAGCTTGTTCTGCCTTGAGTTTATGTGTTTTTACCTAAGAAATATGAGCGAAAGTAGTGTAGAAGGCTGCAGAATGATCGTTCACTGTGTGGAGCTAAAACAATCCTATTTTTGGGTCTTTTTCATGTGTTGTGGCAACCTTCTGAGCGGTGCAAAATATCAATCATTTCAGCACCTTGGAACCCCCCGGGTGGCACCGGGCTAGATGGGGTTCCGGGTATATGTCGGGCATAGGCGTTCATCAGCAATTAAACTTATCTTGCGTTTGATACCTTAGGAACCATCGTTTGTGGACTTGCAACTGTTCCTACAACCCTCCAAAGTCCTATTTCGCTCTCTTTCTCTCTTTTTCTTGCTGCACTCAAGGTATTCGACAAATTGCTTATATAGCTTTTCGCTTTGCGAGACGCCGGGACGTGTCCGTCGCTCACTTCTAAGCTAATCAACTTCTTCTTTACAGGTCCTATGGGACCTTAAGAGGTTGTAAGAGGGCTGACCCTTTGTTGACAGATAACGCTTTAGGCATTTCATGACTTAGGCAATCCCAGCTAACTCTGGAATAGTGGGCAAGGTTGCTTCACGACTTAGGCAATTTCAGCTAAGTCTTCGGGAGTGCCGCGAGGGTGCCACATGGCTTAGGCAAATTTAGCTAAGTCTTCGGGAGTGCCGCTAGGGTGCCGCAAGGAAACTAAGACAACTCTACCAAAGTACAATAATCCGAGACTATGTGGAACAATTTTTAGCACTGATGCTGGATATATGGGACATGTTTGAGAAAGATAAACTATTCAGCTTCCTTGATGGCTTGAAACCATGGGCACCACAAGAACTACATCGGAGGAATGTCACCAATGTAGTCGGGGCAATTGCAGTCACGGAAAGGCTAACTGACTTTGTTTCTTCGGAGGATTTGAGAAAGAAGAAACAATCTTCGGAAAATCACCCATCTAAATACTCTCGAGTGAAGGAGTCTAGGGGTGAGCAAAAAAAGAAGAATTTCCACAAGGGACTGGGCTCAAGAGATAGAGTCCCAAAGCCTACTGGATGCTTCTTGTGTGGAGGATCGCACCTGGTGAGGGAGTGCCCACAAAAACATGCACTCAATGCTTTAACGGCATCGATTCTACCCCGTAAGTCAGACAAGGGCAAAGCTATTACCCTTAGTTCGAGCAGTTCTAACTCCAGTAGTGACATTGAGGCATCGCAAGGACCCAGGATGGGAGCAATACGCTTGTTGAATGTGTTACAGGGTCAAGTGGGGGAGAACACAAAGGCAAGGCCACCGAAGGCAGGAAGCAGCAAGTTGATGTATGTGGACATCAAGCTTAATGGTCGAACAACCCGTGCAATAGTAGATATGGGTGCGACCCACAATTTTATTACCGATCATGAAGCTAAGCGACTGGGATTAATCTTGGAGAAGAGCCCAAGTCGTATGAAGGTGGTGAACTCAGAGGCCAAGTGGATCTCCGGACAAGCAAAGGGGGTCCCCATCAAGATCGGGACATGGAGCGGGAGCATAGACTTGATGCGGTGCCATTAGATGACTTCCAAGTGATTCTCAGAATGGAGTTTATGCATGTAGCAAAGTTGGTGCCAGTACCATTCCTGAACTTCTTGTGTCTAATAGGAGGCGATGATCCCTGTATAGTTCCAGTTTCTCGAGGAGGAACCAAGGAGCTACAACAAATATCGGCTTTACAATTGAAGAAAGGGGTGCAAAAAGGTGAATTAACCTTTGTAGCTGCTATGAAGCTAGAGACACTTGACGGAGAGGCCATTCAGGAACCTGCTACTGTGGCGAACATCCTGAATGAGTTCTCAGATGTGATGCCAACAGAGTTGTCGAGAACTCTACCACCACGCAGTGGCGTGGATCATCGGATTGAGCTGGAGCCGGGAGTTAAGCCTCCAACAAGACCACCATACCGCATGGCCCCTCCAAAGTTGGCAGAACTGAGGAAGCAGTTAGATGAATTGCTAAGCGATGGTCTCATCCGCAGTTCCAAAGCACTTTTCGGAGCTCCAGTCCTCTTTCAGAAGAAACAAGATGGGAGCCTCCGATTATACATTGATTACCGAGCCCTCAACAAGATGACGATAAAGAACAAGTACCCTATCCCACTCATCGCGGACTTGTTCGATCAATTGGGTAAGGCAAAGTACTTCTCCAAACTCGACCTTCGGTCAGGGTATTAGCAGGTGCGCATTGCAGAAGGTGATGAGGCGAAGACTACGTGTGTGACCAGGTATGGAGCATTCGAGTTCTTGGTGATGCCTTTCGGCTTAACCAACACTCCAGCCACATTCTACACTCTCATGAACCAGCTGTTCAAGGAATATCTGGGCACGTTTGTGGTCATCTACTTAGATGATATCATCATCTATAGCCAAACACTCGAGGAGCATGTTATACACCTCTGAACAATTTTTAAAGTTCTCAGGGAGAACACCTTGTTTGTGAAGAGGGAAAAGTGCTACTTCGCCCAAATGGAGATTTTATTCTTGGGGCATTGAATTGGGAATGGGCCTATTCGAATAGACAAGGCTAAGGTGCAAGCTGTGACGGACTGGCGAACACTAAAGAAGGTGCTAGAGTTGAGATCCTTCCTTGGGTTCGTCAACTATTATTATCGGTGCTTCATAGCTAGATATTCGAAGCGCGTAGCTCCGTTGATGGAGTTGCTAAAGAAGGAGTAGTCCTGGAGATGGTCGGACAAATGCGAGGTAGCATTTCAAGACCTGAAGACTGTTGTGTTGGAAGAACCTGTACTCAGATTATCGGACTATGAAAAGTCTTTTGAAGTCCATACAGATGCTTCTGACTTTGTTATTGGAGGAGTTCTTATGCAGGAGGGTCATCCAGTGGCCTACGAGAGTCACAAGCTCAAAGCGGCGATATTCTGTGCATGAGAAGGAGATAACAGCGGTGGTCCACTGTTTACGAGTGTGGCGACACTACCTTCTGGGAGCACCATTTGTGCCAAGGACAAACAATATCACATTGAGTTACTTCCAAACTCAAAAGAAACTCTCCCCAAAGCAAGCACGATGGCAGGACTTATTGGCTGAGTTCAACATAGTGATGGAGTACAAGCCCGAAAAAGTAAATGTCGTGGTCGATGCATTGAGTCAGAAAGTGGAGCTAGTGAATGCTATACAGTTAGAGGGTGGAGGCCAAGCAAGTCAATTGCACTCCAACTTTCTTTCCAGGATCAGGGATGGACTGTATCGAGATCCTCAGGTAGTGACTCTGATTCAACTCATCAAAGAGGGCAAGACACGATGATTTTGGGTCCAGGAGGGTCTCATCTATACCAAGGGGAACAGAGTTTATGTCCTATGAGTGGATAACGTGAGGCGTGAACTCTTGAAAGAGTGTCACGATTCCTATTGGGCTGGACATCCGGGTATCTACCTAACAATGGCTCTCATGGAGAGGGCCTTCTATTGGCCGACGATGGAAACAAATGTGAAAGAATATATTCGAACATGCCGTACTTGTCAACAGGACAAGATAGAGCAGCAGAAGCCAGTGGGACTTTTAGAGCCGCTGCCCATACCAGAAAGGCCATGGGAGAGCATTTCCTTGGACTTCATATCAAGCTTGCCCGCAGTAGGGGGACTTGGATCGATACTTATGGTAGTTGATAGGTTTTCGAAGTATGCAACATTCGTTGCTACACCCGTACATTGCTCAATGGAGGAGGCGGCTAAGTTGATGATGAAGAATATGGTTAAGTATTAGGGAGTCCCACATAACATCATTAGTAATCGAGATTCTCGGTTCTTAGGACGATTCTAGACTGAGTTGTTCAAGTTATTGGGGTCTAAATTATACTTCTTCACCAGTCTCCACCCTCAAATGGATGGCCAAACAGAAAGAATTAACTCACTCTTGGAGCAATATCTCCGGCACTACATGAGTGCCAACCAATAGGTGAAGCTGTTGGACATAGCCTAATTCTCCTATAACTTGCAGCGGAGCTCTACATCCAACAAGAGCCCATTTGAGATTATTACGGGACAACAGCCATCAACTCCTCACTCCCTAGTTATTGGTTATACAAGGAGTAGCCTATCAGTCATCACTTTGCAAAGGAATGGTATCGCTATGTAGATATTGCATGGCCTTACTTGGAGAAGGCGGCCAAAAAGATGAAGAAGTGGCCAGACTTGGGATGGCGACTATAAGAATTTAAAGTTGGTGACATGGTATTAGTGAAGCTCCAACTAGTATCACTCCAGTTCTTTGGACATAAAGTGCACAAAGGATTGGTACACAAGTATGAAGGGCCTTTCTTAATCATCAGCAGAGTAGGCAATGTCTCATACAAGTTGCAACTGTCAGCATAGTTCAGAATTCACAACGTCTTCTATGCGAGCAACTTGAAAGCCTACCACTCAGATCCGTGAGATGATTCTCAAAATGTTCCAACTCGACTACTCCCCACCAGAGCCTCTTACGAGAAGCGAGTTGAAACTATTCTAGCGGATCGCAAGATAAAGCTACTTAATGGAGCGTAGCAAATAGAGTACTTGGTGAAGCGGCAAAAGCTTCCTCAAACAGAAACTAGTTGGGAGCCAGAAGATGCCCTACAACATGAAGAAGCTCGTGTCAAAGCCTATCAACAAGCGTCGACAAGGGCGTCGACAGTTTAAGTGGAGGAGAATGTCATGAACGGTCATCGCTCAACCGCAATGCCTTTGCTCTACAAACCGTTTATCACTTTTTCTTGCTTGTACATATGTTTAGCAGCTTGTTTTACCTTGATTTATGTGTTTTTACCTAAGAAATATGAGCGAAAGTAGTGTAGAAGGCTGCAGAATGATCGTCGTCATGTGGAGCCAAAACCCAAAAGCCTATTTTTGGGTCTTTTATGTGTTCTCAACTTTTCCGAGCGGTGCAAAATGTCATCATTTCAGCACCTTGGAACACCCGTGGCACTGCTGGATGGGGTTCGGTATATGTATAGGCGTTCATCAATTGAACTTGTCTTGCGTCGATACCTTAGGAACCATCGTTTGTGGACTTTCGACCATTTCTACAACCCTCCAAAGTCCTATTTTGCTCTCTTTCTCTTTTTCCTTCGCACTCAAGGTGTTCAACAAATTGCTTGTATAGCTTTGAGTTTGTAATGTCCTTGGGTGTAATTTGTATTTTGGCTTTCTGGCCCGTTTTCTCTTTTTGTAAGTCTGTGGGATTTTAGGAGATCTCGGGGAGGGCTGACCTTTGCGGACGGACACGCATGGGTGTCACACGGCTTAGGCAAAATCCTAAAATCCCACAGACTTACAAAAAGAGAAAACGGGCCAGAAGAAGCAACTCCCACGGGATCCACAAGCAACTGCTCAAGAAAAACACTTTATAAAGCCAAAATACAAATTATACCCAAGGACATTACAAACTCAGAGAGGTTGCACACAAAGGATAATGGTCCACTACAGACCGATGTCCCCACAAGTGCTTATAAGACACACTTGTATTTACAAGCAAACTTGGCCATAAAGCAAATCAAACTAGGGCTTCCAAGCCTAATGCAAGCCCGCTTCTTGTTGTACAAAATATGTACCTAAACCGAAGGACACGGACTAACACAAGCATTTCATCGAACACCTTGTTTACATTGTTGTCCGTGACATTCTCCCCCACTTATTCCTTCGATGTCCTCGTCGAAGCCACTATAGACGCTGCATCTCCTCGCATTCTGCTGAATCTTTAATCTTCTGCTTTGGCTGCAACACGCCCCTTTGGCTCCTAGCCGCTCTCCGTCGCTGTTGTTGAGTAGTCGAACTCTAATCCGCCATGCTGCTTCAACTCACCAATGACTGAATCTGGTGTGGGGTTGGCTGAGTTGAGCTGATCCTTGTTGGTTCTCACGGATCCCTCGATGAAGGAAAAGACCGCCTTATTATGTGCCGATCGCAAGATACTCATATTGCTTGAACTAGGTAGATGCTTGTTGGAGCTTTAACGAGCATCGCCTCACAGACTTTGAAGTTTTTAAGGTCCTTTCTCCATAATATTTGCCCATTGAACCTTCTTCCGCTGTTAGTTGTCACTTCCAAGTATGTTCGCATCACTCCCTCTTAGTCAATTGGGAAATGAAGTGGAAAAACTACTCACAATAGTACTGATCACCAACGGTGAGGATTTGAAAACCATTGTCTTCCTTAAGCTTTCTTTGAAGGGTCACTGAACTTGTGCAGAGCTCCCCTGCTTGGATAAGTAAGAGAACTGGGATACTTGACTTCACCCATTCTCTTCATAGTTGAGAAGGTAAGGTGGATTCTCTCACCTCCTCGAGTTAAGAGAACTGGGGTCCTTGGTTTCTCCCATTCTCTCGAGTTAAGAAGGCAAAGGTTACTCAATTTCGCCTGGCAAAGGTTACTTAATTTCGCCTGCCTCCTCGAGTTTGTACTTCATACATTGAGCTGGTTACTAACATTCGCCTGCTCTTTGCTCACACTTCTGAAGCACTTGAAGTGGTTGCACTCCTTGCGTTGGGTTAGCTACTGCGGTTCACCTTCCCACTGCCATTGAACTTCTGGAATGCAAGAAGTTTTGCTCGAAAAGTGCAAAAAGTTTACTTGGCTTCGCTCACCTCCTCGAGTTAAGAGAACTGGGGTACTCGGTTTCGCCCATTCTCTTGAGTTGAGAAGGCAAAGGTTACTCAATTTCGCTTGGCAAAGGTTATTTGATTTCTCCTACCTCCTCGAGTTTGTACTTCATGCATTGAGCTGGGTACTAACATTCGCCTGCTCTTTGCTCACACTTCTGAAGCACTTGAAGTGGTTGCACTCCTTGCGTTGGGTTAGCTACTGTGATTCACCTTCCCATTGCCATTGAACTTCTGGAATGCAAGAAGTTTTGCCCGAAAAGAGCAAAAGTTTACCCCAACTTGGAGTCCCCCAACTTGGAGTAAGTCTTTGATAGGTCTGGTCGCCTTTGGGATTGTACTGTCTTCTCCATCACTTTTGCCGCCTACTCCTCTTGAGTAGAAAGGTACAGTACCATGTGCCTACTTCGTTCCCTGGTCGAGCACTCCTGCATCAACCCGAAGTCCCTTAATTTCAGCTATCTGGATGAGAAGCCCATCGACATCAGTCTTATGAAGTTTCTTGGCCTCTACCCTTCTGCCTCGTCTTGGTACTTGGAGTTTACCTCTGTATTCTCCACCTCCTTGGCCCCTTTTACGACCAATGTTGTCCCTTTATGAGGGCAAGGGATCGATGACTTCACGGAAGTCCCGCATCCATACCATGGCACCGCCCATAGCACTACTATCCGTTACCTTGCATCTTCATCCCTTCCTTCGCGATCGGTAGATCTGCCTCTATGGCACTGTGCAGCTCCTCCGAGTCCACCTCCTCTCTAACCGATGCTTTTCTTTTGGGTAGCTGAGCCCCGTTGGACTCGTCGTCGCTTCCTTGCCCCTTTCGACCACCTGCTTCAACACCACTATATCCTCCTAGCAGTTCTCCTTGGTCGATGGAGAGACAGACTGCAACTCTCATGCATGGCCTCCGCCATCTTGTTGCAGGGCTCGCGCCGATTCTGTTCTCCTTAGCTTCCTTGGTAGCAATGTTCACTTACTCGGCCTTGTCCTCTGACTTACCGGGCTCCCTTAAGCGAATGTGAGCACTGAAGCAGTCCAACTCTCCAACTACTCCGGTTAATCAAGTCCCCTCCATGGGACTCACTAGTACTTGCAATCTGACTACTCCCTCGGTGGTACACAGCCCCCATATGCTGACGACCAAGGCTTTCATCAATTCAAACGGAGTGGTCGTTGTTACTCATATGCTGACGACCAAGCGCCGAAGAAACTCTATTCCTCAATTCAAACGGAGTGGTCGTTGTTACTCATATATTGATATGGTGCTCTAAAGTTACTAAGGTCTAGCGCCAATCACAGAAATCTACTTTACTTCAAGTGGACCTAGACCTCACTTCTAAGCCCGAAAACGATGCTTACTTGAGAAGTGAAACTCAAACAGTACATGCGCATAAGTAATCATAAGTAATATAGTTGCACTTACTTTGTTACAGATGATGCCCCCCACCTCTTTATTAGTTAGTCTATTTCTCCTCGGCTTATATCTCTGTAAATATGTAAGTTAATAGAATTCTTTATGACTGTATTTCATTCGCTTCGGTGTAACTGAACTCCCTTAAGCCCATAAGTGCCTGAAACCCTAAACCTCAATTACATCTCTTCTCCCAACGAAAGAAACTTCAAAGAGCTCACGATTATGCGCAAAGCGGAAAGAGCTTTTGCGTGTCGACATCTCATTCGTAGCGGGGATCACTCCTTTGCTTCCATTTAGGCAATCTTTTCTAGATAGAGAGTTTCAAGCTTATTTTTACTCCCTTGCTTTTTACAGTGATGGAATCCTAACCTAAGTACATCATTTAACCAAGCAGTCCTTCCTTCCTGCCTGCCCCATGGAAGCATCCAATAAAAACGAAGATAGAATAATTAATAGGGCCGCACCGCAAGCAACTGGGAAGAAAGGAAAGTAGTAAATTATTTGACCTAGCAACAACAGGGCTTTGGTACTATCACGGGCTTAGCTGATTTTGCCTAAGCCGTGCGGCACCCATGCGTGTCCGTCCGCACAGGTCAGCCCTCCCCGAGATCTCCTAAAATCCCACAAACTTACAAAAAAGAGAAAACGGGACAGAAGAAGCAATTCCCATGGGATCCACAAGCAACTGCTCAAGAAAAATACTTTATAAAGCCAAAATACAAATTACACCTATGGACATTACAAACTCAGAGAGGTTGCAGACAAAGGATAATGGTCCACTACAGACCGAAGTCCCCACAAGTGCTTATAAGATACACTTGTATTTACAAGCCAAACTTGGCTATAAAGCAAATCAAACTAGGGCTGCCAAGCCTACTGCAAGCCCGCTTCTTGTTGTACAAGGTATGTACCTAAACCGAAGGACACGGACTAACACAAGCATTTCATCGAACACATTGTTTACATTATTGTCCGTGACATTCTCCCCCACTTATTCCTTCGACGTCCTCATCGAAGCCACTGTAGACGCTGCATCTCCTCGCATTCTGCTGGATCTTTAATCTTATGCTTTGGCTGCAACACGCCCCTTTGGCTCCTAGCCGCTCTCCGCCGCTGTTGTTAAGTAGTCGAACTCTAATCCGCCATGCTGCTTCAACTCACCAATGACTGAATCTGGTGTGGGGTTGGCTGAGTTGTGCTGATCCTTGTTGGTTCTCGCGGATCCCTCTAATGAAGGAAAAGACCTGCCTTATTATGTGCTAGTATCGCAATATACTCATATTGCTTGAACTGGATAGATGCTTGTTGGAGCTTTAACGAGCATCGCCTCACAGACTTTGAAGTTTTTAAGGTCGTTTCTCTATAATGTTTGCCCATTGAACCTTCTTCCGTTGTTAGTTATCACTTCCAAGTATGTTCGCATCACTCCCTCTTAGTCAATTGGGAAATGAAGTGAAAAAAACTACTCTCAATAGCACTAATCACCAACGGTGAGGATTTGACAACCATTGTCTTCCATAAACATTCTTTGAAGGGTCACTGAACTTGTGCAGAGCTCCCCTGCTTGGATAAGTAAGAGAACTGGGATACTTGACTTCACCCATTCTCTTTGTAGTTTAGAAGGTAAGGTTACTTGGCTTCGCTCACCTCCTCGAGTTAAGAGAATTGGGGTACTCGGTTTCGCCCATTCTCTTGAGTTGAGAAGGCAAAGGTTACTCAATTTCGTCTGGCAAAGGTTACTTGATTTCGCCTACCTCCTCGAGTTTGTACTTCATGCATTAAGCTAGGTACTAACATTCGCCTGCTCTTTGCTCACACTTCTGAAGCACTTGAAGTGGTTGCACTCCTTGCGTTGGGTTAGCTACTGTGATTCACCTTCCCACTGCCATTGAATTTCTGGAATGCAAGAAGTTTTGCCCGAAAAGTGCAAAAAGTTTACTTGGTTTCGCTCACCTCCTCGAGTTAAGAGAACTGGGGTACTCAGTTTCGCCCATTCTCTCGAGTTGAGAAGGCAAAGGTTACTCAATTTCGCCTGGCAAAGGTTACTCGATTTCGCCTGCCTCCTCGAGTTTGTACTTCATGCATTGAGCTGGTTACTAATATTCGTCTGCTCTTTGCTCACACTTCTGAAGCACTTGAAGTGGTTGCACTCCTTGCGTTGGGTTAGCTACTGTGATTCACCTTCCCACTGCCATTGAACTTCTGGAATGCAAGAAGTTTTGCCCGAAAAGAGCAAAAAGTTTACTCCAACTTAGAGTCCCCCAACTTGGAGTAAGTCTTTGATAGGTCTGGTCGCCTTTGGGATTGTACTGTCTTCTCCATCACCTTTGTCGCCTACTCCTCTTGAGTAGAAAGGTACAGTACCATGTACTGCCTACTTCATTCCCTGGTCGAGCACTCCTGCATCAACCCGAAGTCCCTTAATTTCGATTATCTGGATGAGAAGCCCATCCACATTGGTCTTATGAAGTTTCTTGGCCTCTGCCCTTCTGCCTAGTCTTGGTACTTGGAGTTTACCTCTGCATTCTCCACCTCCTTGGCCCCTTTTACGACCAATGCTATCCCTTCATGAGAGCAAGGGATCGATGACTTCACGAAAGTCCCACATCTGCGGTACCATGGTGCTGCTAAGCCCATAGCACTACTATCTGTTACCTTGCATCTTCATCCCTCCCTTCGCGATCGATAGATATGCCTCTATGGCACTGTGGAGCTCCTCCGAGTCCACCTCCTCTCTAACCGATGCTTTTCTTTTGGGTAGCTGAGCCCCGTTGGACTCGTCGTCGCTTCCTTGCCCCTTTCGACCACCTGCTTCAACACCACTATATCCTCCTAGCAGTTCTCCTTGGTCGATGGAGAGACAGACTGCAACTCTCATGCATGGCCTCCGCCATCTTGTTGCAGGGCTCGCGCCGATTCTGTTCTCCTTAGCTTCCTTGGTAGCAACGTTCGCTTACTTGGCCTTGTCCTCTGACTTGCCGGGCTCCCTTAAGCGAATGTGAGCACTGAAGCGGTCCAACTCTCCAACTACTCCGGTTAATCAAGTCCCCTCCATGGGACTCACTAGTACTTGTAATCTGACTACTCCCTCGGTGGTACACAGCCCCCATATGCTGACGACCAAGGCTTTCATCTGATGCAAGCTTCGATGCATACATACGGAAGACCCGCCTCTGCGGTACTGTGGCATTCACTCCTTGAATCCACAGCCCTTCTTGCCGTTGCATTGTTCATCAAGTGGAGCTCCCAGCTCGATCATTCACATGATCATGTCCCCTCCATGGGACTCACTGCACGTGCACATGGACTTCTTCCTCGGTGGTATCTGACTCCCATATCGATGACTAAGGCTTTCATCCAATGCAAGCTTTGATGCACACACGAAGACCCGCCTCTGCGGTACTACGGCATTCACTCCTTGAATCCATAGCCCTTCTTCTTGTTGTGTCGTACACCAAAGTGGAGCTCCCAGTAACTCCTGATCATACCTCTGCATGATTTTTGTCCCTCACGGGACAAGATTGCCTGTATTGCATTGCCACGAACTATTCCACCACGATCCGCTGCACCATGTCGCCTCCTGGTGACATCTCCATTGCATACAGATTCTCGTGTGATGAACTCGGACTACGACTTCTCCACGTGTGGCCTCTGCCAACACATCGTAGGGCCTCCACCATCTCCGATTTTTAGTTCACTCCCTTGGCAATTCCCCTTCGTCCCCCCCACTCCTGGGTTACACCTGGACGAAGCATAGCTCTAGGACGTCCGTCGCCTAGTAGCTCCTGAAGTCCTCTGACTTCGCTAGAGTTGGTGCACCATTGTCTGGATCTTGGGCCTCTATCCCCTACCAACACAATCTTGCTATGCACCTCCTGTTCTTGACAACTCGAATGGCAACACTGTGGTATATTCTTCAAGAGTACCCGCCTCTGCGTCCTCTTGCCCCGTACTAAGGTCTCATGATCCTAACTTTGCCTCCGCAAGTTGAATCACCTTAGTTACTCCATCAAATGCATCTCTTAGGTAGCTTGCATGTGCCTTGAATCTCCCTTCATCTTTGGCACCATGCAAAATAAGTCTGTCCCATCAGAATGAAGAACCCATGGAACGATATGATCCCACTCTTGCCTCTACAAGAGTTCATGCCCTTGACCTCTGTCTAAGGAAAGCTCCGTGCCTCTGCTCTATGTTCCATCTTCTATCTCGACTCCCTTCATGCGGCTTGGATACTTCACCGAGTTCCACCCAAGTCGCTCTGCTCCTCGATTTGCACTGAGTTGATAGTGGCCCTCACGTCCACCATTCCATGGGTCAGCCCTCTGTTGAGTTCGATTTCTGCCTCGACTCTAAGTGTGCCTTCATATGATGTTGCCTTGGATTGCTCCCCCACTTGATCTCGAAATGCATCCACCAATGCATTACCTCCTTCGAGATCATGCGATAACTCTTCGTCGCTTACTCGGTCCGTTGAGCTTTATGGAGATATAACCTTGAGAAACTCTTCCTCAATATGTGCAGTCCGTTACACATGATTCTCCCACTAGAGAACTAGGACTTATCCCTCCTGGATATCTGTCCTGCTGGAGCAAATTTTCTCTTTACATACTTCCCACTGGAAGTTTCGGAGACCATCATCCCCTTTGGACTACTCCGTCTTGCTGAACTCAAGCTTTGTTTTGCCCCCACAAATGTACTTGCTAGATTGCAACCCTTCTCCAATACAGTCTCCACTGCACCCTTCAAGGTCTAGCAACATGCTGAATTTGTTGCACATTTCAGCCACCTACGGACATATCCTTTCCATGTTGAAGAGAAAGTTCTGATGCTCCATGGCGCTGAGTTCTAATCGTGCCTTGGGATGGCCACGAACACTCCGTCATCCGTGTACACGCCCATGCATGAGTTTCGAATCCTTTGAGTTAGCAATTCCCCTCACCTCTGTGAGCTTTACACAACTCTTTCGATCGTTACACAACAACTCCCACCTTGCACGGTCTCATCTTTCACCAAGCGCCCTGCTTTGCCTTAAGCACCGTCAAGTTTGGTTGCCAACGTCGAGCTATAGCTCAAACTCAATCATCCCAATCTTTGTGTGCTACGCGTTCTTCTTCGCTTGCTTGTCCTCGTGGTGCATCTCGCGCAAAGGGGTTGGTTATTCCTTGAATGCCAAACCAGGATGCCCGCTCCTCTGAGCGACTCCTTTCCCTATATCTCAATGTCTGTTTCCCCCAAACGGTTGCGCGTGCTGGTTGTCCTCCACACAGCCTAGCTAGGTCCCCCACATTTGTATGGCAAGTGTTTCTGCGTGTGCTTGTCCCGCTCTGATACCACATTGTCACGGGCTTAGCTGATTTTGCCTAAGCCGTGCGGCACCCATGCGTGTCCGTCAGAGGTCAACCCTCCCGAGATCTCCTAAAATCCCACGGACTTACAAAAAAAGCGGGCGGAAGCAACTCCCACGGGATCCACAAGCAACTGCTCAAGAAAAACACTTTATAAAGCCAAAATACAAATTACACCCAAGGACATTACAAACTAAGAGAGGTTGCACACAAAGGATAATGGTCCACTACAGACCGATGTCCCCACAAGTGCTTATAAGACACACTTGTATTTACAAGCCAAACTTGGCCATAAAGCAAATCAAATTAGGGCTTCCAAGCCTAATGCAAGCCCGCTTCTTGTTGTACAAAATATGTACCTAAATCGAAGGACACGGACTAACACAAGCATTTCATCGAACACCTTATTTACATTGTTATCCGTGACAGCCGGGACGTGTCCGTCGCTCGCTTCTAAGCTAATTAACTTCTTCTTTGTAGGTCCTACGGGACCTTAAGAGGTTGTAAGAGGGCTGACCCTTTGCGGATAGATAACGCTTTGGGCATTTCATGACTTAGGCAATCCCAACTAAGTCTGAAATAGTGGGCAAGGTTATTTCACGACTTAGGCAATTTCAGCTAAGTCTTCAGGAGTGCCGCTAGCGTGCCGCACGGCTTAGGCAAATTCAGCTAAGTCCATGACAGCTCGAACTCGCTAACGTACAGGGGGGCTTTCTCCTCTTTAAGTGAGAATTATGAGGCAAGGCACATTGTAATCATAGGTAGAAGTGCTAAGTGGTTCAAGCATAAAAGTGAAGTAAGTTCGAGCAAGACTAAGTGAAGAGAGGTTTGGTGTGAATGCCCAAGTTGCAGTTAAGGCACAAGCAAGTAAGAGTAGAAAGATAAGAGAAAGGTTATATAGATGTTGTTGGTAATTAGACAGAGGATTGAGCTCCTAACACGCTTAACCTAGATCTACTAGAATCAATATGGTCATTCCAGAATCAAAGGTGTTGATGTTGATTCAATAGGTAATTGGGTAATCCTCAATGAAATGCTCACTTACAGGAGAGGCGGGGACTAACCCATAAGAGTTTCAAGCATGTAATTAGTGGAGGACTGATTGTATTTAGCCGTAAAGCAATTAAGACAAAAAGTTAGAAAAGGAATACTTAAAACAAGGGGTGTCAGGGCAAAGCTATCGCTAGCTATGTAAGAATAAGAGAAAGGAGAGGCGCGCAATAGTACTAATAGAAAAACAAGCAAAGTGGGGCTAATAGAAAGGAAAGCGAGGCTTAAAGGCGGGAATCAAAGCCTCATCAGTTGTGTTAGTCTTGCCTGTCTTCTAAGGTAGGAGTTTCTTCTTTCGCTTGGGTCTGATTCTTATGAATCCAATTCGGATTTGTATTGGTTAACTCTCTTACTCGCTCTTACTTACTATACTCTTATTCTACTGCTGACTACCTGGACAGAGTCTACTAAGGTTCATAGGTGCGTAGTTAACTTACTTATGACAAGGTAGAGTCTTCAAATGGGGTGTTGGGGAATGGGATAGGGCAATGGGAGACTTAAGGAAAAGGCATAAAGGTAGGTCGGCCTAGAGAAAGGCGAGGTAGACTACTCTTCAATAAGGTAAGGCTGATGCACCGGTGCAGAAGAATGCAAGTGGATAAATGGAATTTCAGTGGTAGAGGTGGAAGCCCATAGGTCTCAGGTCACTCTTTTAGTCACTAGTCCAATTTTGCTTATTATTGATTAAATTCCCTTATTTATTATAGTCTGATTTCTAGTTATACTCTTATTAGTAGCTATCTCATTCTTATCAGTACGAGTGGAATTCCCCATTGCTTGTTCAATTTGTTAGGGCCGCAGTTCGATTCGATCCTATACTCAAGTTAGTAGTTTAGGTCTTAGAGGCATTAGATGCATTCTCTATTCCTTATCGGATTCTTTTGTGGACATTTGGTTGAATTACTTAGTTGCTAATTCCATTATTATGAGTGAGTCAGATAGTTAAATACACTAGTTCGCAGCTCAAGTCTTTCTGTTGGTCTTGTCCGATCTTCTACTTCGACCATCATACGATTCAAACTATCCACCTAGAATTTAAGCCTAACTATCCTCGTTTTTAAGCTAAAAACACTTACTTTATTTATGCAGCTACTTACTTTTATTCTCATGTTCCTCTTTTGACTCTTACATCCCCCCATTGGATAGGTTAGGTTAGAAATGCATCCTAAGCCCTATTAGTAGTATTCCTTGTCTAGTAGCTTAGTGAGCTTGGTTCCGATGGTCCGTACTTCTTGTTGCTATTGCTATTATAGTAGATACACTAGACCCTACCAATGAATTCAAGGATTAGAGATAGGAATAGTAGACTAGTAGGCAGTCACAGAAGGGCTTGGTAGCATTGGGTTTGTTCTCTTCCTTTTGAATTGAATTACTCCTATCCTCTTTGACTTACTAGATTGATTCTTTATGTAAAGTTTCAATAAGAGTGCGCTATCTCAGTTCCTTGTGTCAAAGATCAAGCCTATAGCCGCCGGGCTAAAAGATGGAATAGGGGAGATATGAATGATATACTTTAAGGCTGGATGCACCCAAGCATGAGTGAGATTTCATATCTGGTGAACAGGGTTCGGGCCCATGATTTGGGCTCTTATTAGCAGTGGGGTAGTTCCCATTCCCGGGTTCAATCCCTATTAGTAGCTCACCATCTCTGATATCCGTATTTACCCCTGGAATTCCTGTCTTCTATTCTTTAGCCCTAGAAACAACCAGTATCTTGTATTCCTAGTTGACTCTGAGGGTTCGTAATCGCCAGTTAATATAGAATATATAATATACTATAAAAGGTAGGAAAGGCAGAATGAACCCAAGAGAACCCCATACAACTACTACTACAATTGATAGAGTAACCCCCTTTCAATTGATACTCACAACCTAGAGAACCCCATACAACTACTACTACAATTAATATTAGACCCAAATCCGGGTACTTTAATTATGACTTAAGAATTTGTCTCTTGCCTACCTACCTATAATTACTTTACTGCCATTGATTCTTAATATCCTATTTTTGTCTTACCTTACTGGCACCCAGCTTCCCAAGCTCATAAATTCGCTTACCTTGCTTTCATTTCACTCTAACTACCTAGGGGAGACCCTCGCTCTGAAACTAATGGTTCTACTTCTGAAACTCAAGGTACGATCCAACCTATTCTACTGACTAGAACTTTTACTCTGATTTCTAATACAAAAACTCTATCTTTACTCGTGGTAACACATGCTATTCCAGCTATTCCCTTAATAACAAACTAAAAACCAGGAATCTATACTAGAACAAGCAACTCCTACTAGAAAAAGAGAACTTTAAATATGGGCTTAACTACTTGTTGATCAGACTTACCTTACCAGCAACAAAGCATTCTTCGCTTGGTTTCAAACTAAATAAACCAAGTACTGGAATCAAATACTACCCAACAAAACAGAACCTAATTATTTACACTTATAAACGGACTTCAGCTAATGCCAACAAGATTGAAAAAGCAACAACAGTAACTAAACTCACAAGTAGGAACCCAAGGCTACTCTATCATAATCAAACTCAGTAGTAGGTAGTGAGTAGGTAAGTAGGAGAATGAACTATTGGACTATCATAATAGAATCAGAAGAATAAGAAGAAGAGGTTGGTACTCCAGCTCAAGGTCTAGTTCGGGAAGGTGAGTTTTCATAATTCAACTAGAAAGTAGTAAATACAGGAGTGAACTCAAAAGTTAGGATACTAATACCAAAATGTAGCTCTAAGATTAAGTTGAGTTTGTAAGATGCCTTTGCGCAGGCGGCAAGATAGAATCAAATGGCAAATGGGGACTCTCCTTTTAGTGGGTAGGTCTAGTGACTACATAGGGTAGGTCTACTGAATACAAAGTATGAGTTGTCAAAATGGGGAAGTTACATGGGATAGTAACGCGGGAATGCATACCTGATATAGGGGGATAAGAACTCAACCAATAATTAACGGAATTGTCTTCTTGGGGATTTTTGTAGAGTTTAACTAATTGGTATAGTACTAAAGTTAGGAAAACATAATCCAATATAGTAGTCAAAGAATGGGCTTGTTTCTAGGACCACAAAGCGAAACAATAAAGTCAGAACCGAGCTAGCGGAACTCAACTCTAGGTCTCCTACTTGCTTCTGTCAATTCCACTACCTACTTTAATAAAGAGAGAAATCGAACCAATAAAGTCAAAGAATCAATCCTACAATGGAGAATAAAGACCTTACTAAACACTAAAGAATAGAACTAGTGTGGTGCCTAGAAGGCTGAAATAAGAAACGAGGATTTGAATGCTACGCTGGCAGACTTGATGAACCACTATTTGGAAAGAATGGAACCAATACTTGTAGGAGACCCTTGCCTACCTCTTCGGTTAAAAGCCATCTCCCTTGCAAACTCTTAATAAAGGACTTCATCTCGCCAACTAAAGGAATGGAATCTAGCTCTTACCTTACCTGGATTACTTTATCAAATAGTAGCTAAAGAATGAGTAAAGTCACTAAAGTACTAGAATTCGAGCAATGAGCCTAAGCATGAAATCCAAGAGTATAAGTTATCAAGGGTAGAGGCTTTAGAATTAGGGTAATTAATAATCATAATAGGAATCCAAGGTCGGTGCTCTAGCTTAAGGTAGAGTTCCGGAAGGGGCTTTTCAGAACAAACAGAAGTAGTAGGACATTAAAACTAACAGGCCAAACTTTTAAGGCAAGAGAGGCAAGCTCAAGCTAACATGTAAAGATCCACACTAGTGGATAAAGGAAAGGCCATATCAGTAGAAAGAAAAGGAAGCCTTAGAAGCAGCGGTTCTATTCTAATAGTAACAGCGGAATCCCTAGTTTCCGACTTAATAAGTTGGTTCATCAAGTTCTATTTTAGTGTTGGAAGTTGAAGAAAACCATATCACTTGTAATAACATAGGAAATATACCTAAACCTATTTCCTAAAGGTAGTAAATACAAGAATGAAATTGGAGAGTAAGTCTCTCATGCCTCTATTTGTGTATGAGAGACTGGAGTCGTAAATATCAGAATTGAACTCACAAAACCAAGAACCACCACGAGATCAAATGGATCCCCGGGGACTTATAAACTAATAAGTCGAAAGATGACTCATAAGTAGCAGAAAACAACTCGAAGTAGGATTTCAACCAATAAGTACAAGTCCAAGAGTGGAACTATAGTACGACAAGGACTTTCAACCATCAAGTCAAAGCCCAACGTAAGTTGTAGCCCAACGTAAGTAGTAGAAGGCTTCAACAATCAATAAGAAATAAGGAAAACAACTAAGCCGTCTTAATTTCACTCTCCCGCTTGCCCGGCTCTAGTCTTTGTATCTCAATACCAATTTCTCTCTTGCTTAATCAGAACTCAAATAATAATTCAACTAACATATAACTCTATGGTTCCCAACTCAAAAGTAAGTATTCAACTAGACAAGCAACTGTGGTAAGGAGTTCCGCTACTATACCTACTATATCTACTATACCTACTATATCGATAAGACTTTAACTCCAAATAGGGAATCAACTCAGTGAACTCAACTCGGAATTCAACTAATCAGTCAAAGAGAAAAGAAAAGATAGGATAGGTAGCCTTCGAAACAAAGTAGTGAAGCCTTGCTCTTGCTAGTTTAGTTCTGTATTAAATAGTTGAATTACTGATTTTGCCCTATCAGCACTAGTGGACTAGTGAAAGAGTCAAGTAAGAATTTGGCTATAGAGTCAAAGAACGAAAGCCAGGGGACAAAGACATAGTAAGTAGAGTAAGAATCCGAATCGAGAGCCACAGAGTTACACCCGAGCAAATCAAGATATGAGATCCGGACCAATAGCTCAGATCTGATAGTAATTAGTTGAATTCCCTTTCTCTTATTTTGGTATTGGAATAGAAGCACCAATTAGAGCTTAGGCCCCTTGCCCCAGTATTCAATTATTACTTGATAGGACCTTGTAGCATCTTACTTCTTTCTTAATTCCCCACTTTAGAGTTAAGGTCTCCCATTCCAGTTTCTCGGTTTGTATTATGATTGCTGCTATACACCCACAGCTTATTGTCTTCGAGTCTAGTTCTTCCGCTTTACGAGTCTATCTACTATATGTGCATTTACCACATGCGTGTGCTTAGTCTATTCCTTTCTTGGATATGCTATGCTATACCTCTCTTATAATGAAGAGCCCGGGCATTGGATTGAACTAGAGCAACAAACTCTTATAGCACCGACACCATTTCCATTGCCTATAGCACCGAACTAGCACTCGAATTCTTATTCCTCTTAGAAAACATATATCTAAGGCTGTCGTGCCGAACATAGGCATTGAAGCGAAGAGGCATAGATACAGTTTTTAAGTAAGTAAAGAAAGACTGCTAGTGTTAATTAAGATTTAGTTGAATTTAGTTAGTGTTATTAGCTTGAAAGTAAGCCAGGACAGACTAAGGACAAGACAAAGAACAAAATGAGTATTTGTGAACAGGCAAGATAATAGGCTATAATGCCGTAGAACAGCTGATAGGAGTCTTTAATAGGGGATTTTTCCTTTCCTCATTAGCTACATTGACTATGGTTTAAACAACGCAATATAATACTTTTTGTGTGTGGAACAGTTGTTTGGTATAGTTTTCTAATTAGTAGATATCGTCTCACATAGTGGTGCTTAAAGAGCTTGTTCGCAAGTCCAGTTTGAAGGAGTTCGTGGATAGTCTAATGTGTTACTGTCTACATTGAATGCACCCGCGGCCAATAAATAAAGAACAAAAGACAAGAACTACATAGACAAATAAAGATGTTAGATCAGCAGCGGTAGTTGGAAGCTAAGAAGCAGTAATGTCAGTCTCATATTCCACATTTTGATTCCATCTGTTATCATTATATTATGTATCCTATCAGCCTATATCCTTTGACTCTAAGCTAAGTCTAACTTTCCCTTTTATAGGCCCAACACTCATTTCTCTCAAACTGACATTCTCTTCTTTGATTCATAGGCTCCTATGACCTAACATCTGACTTTTATGTTTTAGTTTATTAGATATTAGTTCATGGAGTTAGAGTTGAGGTCATTAGTAGTTACTTGGTAGTTGAGTAGGCATTAAGTCAATTCTGATTGTTAGTGGTTCCTACTTATATATATAAGGTATAGGTAGTAGTTGTCCTAGAAGCACTAGGTTGAGGCTAAGGTACAGTAGAGCGGGGTCCCAAGTCAGTAGCAAAAGAATGAGATGAATACAAGTAAGGCCCTTTTGTTTGAGTTAAGTAATAGGTCTTTTGTTCGGTTGGTGGTTTTGGTTAGTAAGCCTGAGATCGAGGAACAATAGACCGCAGTAGAATACTAAAGCGGAGAAGCAAGGGTGAAAGGAGCAATTCATCCATTAGTTAGTGTTGGATTCCCGCTTGATAGATTACATCTTGGAAGGCAGTGCTACAGTCTAGTGTAGTAGGTAGGGTTGTTCTCATTAGTGGGTGTGCTAGATTATACCCAGAGCGGGAGAGACATATTGATTATTCCGGAAAGTAAGAATAGAAGTTACGATAGTTCCCACTTCCAACTCAACTACTTACTTTGCATTACCTATTTCCTGATTCAAACTAAAGTCATTGGAATCATCGCCAATAAGTAACGGTGACTATCAATACTTCAACTTAGAAAGGGAATTACTACCTACCCAATAAGACCTGCTCTCTACTGGCTACTAGCCTATCCTACCTTGCTTCCAAACTGATGTTGTTGTTAACAAGACTTTATTCAATGCCAAAAGACAAGTAACTACAATGTTATTCCGAACTCGAAACATAGGATCTAACTTCTGCTTCTTAGAATAGAGAGCTGCCTGACTACGTACTATATCTATACCAACAATCAGAATTGGACTCATCGGGAACATAATCCAACTCGGGACAGGGAAGCCAACTACTACTAATGAGAACTTTAGCACTAAGAACTCAGGTTGTAACCAGTGCTTTAAAGATTGGAATCAATAAGCGAGAAGCCAACTACTAATTAAGAGAATCAACCAAAGAAATGGGACTTCCTCTAATGGCACCGCCAAGTAAAGTAAGTAAGCTTGATTCTTAATTAAATTCTTATCTACTGTTTCATTGATCTAGGATGAAGGTATGGGCACAACAATATAGCATTGTAGGAAAACTCATTCGAAGGTTACACTACATAGTCCTTTAGTAGCACCTATTAGTCTATGGTTGATTTCCTATTGAGTGTCTCGATTTCCAGTTTCTAGTAAAACTATGAGAAGTGCCAGGACAGGTCTGTTTGTCAGCAGATAGATTCCCTTGTCTGTAGGGTAAGCCCCACTAGCCCCAATTTGAGTCTTGAAAGCACTAGCGGATTTCCTACATATGAGTTATGCTCTTCAGCCAATGCCTTTTCTTCTGAAACTAATACATTGGATCTTTCTTACTCGCCTATTGGCCTGCCCCTCTGTGTTTTCATTCTAAATAATATTCCTTCGAACGTTAGGAACCTTACCTATAAATGGGATAGAATCTAACTTACTGATATGATAATCAATATAGAAAAATAAGGAATTGAATCAATGATCCAACATCCGTATTTGCCTTTGCCCTATCAATATTACCTGCTCTAGCCTTAAAGCTACCCTGCCTGTCCACAAGTCTGCTACCCTGGACTTTGACTCTACCCTCCCGGGGAACATTGGTATGAATTTCCTGGTTATAAAATATTTCTATTGGAATTGAACCACTGCTTAACCAGAATGAAACTATAACACATTAGGGATACCAATAAGGGGTCAGAATGCAACCAGTACTATAAGGCTTTAACTCGACATTAATCGTTAATCCATTTGCTCATATGCCTTAGGTGCCCAGCACAACTTTAGCTTCTAACTGGGAATTGAACCAATGATAACAACAATTGACTACTGCCTTGCGAATTGAGCTCAGGCTTAAAATAATGAAATCCGGGACAAGGGCTTGGAAGTGCCTATATTATACAAGAAATCACCTAGGAACTCGTACTGGTACTTGACCTAGTAATCCAACTATGACATTTATAGAATGGAGCTACGAATAAGGTAACTTGGGAACTCAATCAATACTAACAGTGGAATGGAACTGGTACGGGCAAGGTCGATACCACTACTACAAATAAAGGAACAAGGAATATAGGCTTACTCCAATGCCCATTAGTCTCTTACACTGCCCTAGGGAATTAATTGATGTTAACAAGAAGCCAACTACCATGAGAAAGAACGGAACTATGTCTAGAGAGACTATTTAGACTATTGTTGAATCACACTACAAACTAGAATTACTCCGCATATCAGCCCTTATCCACTAGTTAGAAAACAGACATTGCTTATTAAATGAACTAAGTGCTTCTCGTTCTCTAGCTACTAGCCTAGAAGCTGCCTTTGCTGTCTTTGATTCTATAGCTAGGTCTACCGCTACTATCATCTAAAGCTGCCCTCGATGTAATTCTGACTACCCTACAGAAGAGCTTGCCTTACTGTGTTGGGTATTCCGTCTGATACTCCTTTCTCACATTCTCGCTATCAGATTAACTACCCGCCCAATTATTCTATATTATTTGTTTTGTTCTTATCGCATATGGTGCTATACCATACCCGTACTTATGAGTTTGGTTCACTCCAATATAGGGATCATCCATTCTCTTACTTAATACTATTATTCTTTATTCCATCTTTTGTTACCGATAATAACAAATAGGAATCACACTAGTGACTATTAGAATGGACTACTGCCCTCAGATTCTTACCTGTTAACAAGGCTCGAACTGCTGTTAACAAAGTGGGTAGTAATGAAAGATGTAATCATGATGATACTGGTCTGGGGGTAAGCTATAAGTGCAACTAACAAGAAAGGAGCTACTGCTAGCAATACTTCAACTCGGAACCATGGATTCCACTAGTGTCTATGAGCCTACCAGGGCCTACTTCTATTCTTAAAAAATGGTTGATCTGGGTCTCTTTGCTCTAAAACGAACATCCCTTAAACTCTTTCTTACTTATGAGCTTGCCCTGCTAGCATTCTGACTCTATTTGTTTTCAAGCTAGTACTACTGCTTTCAAGAATGGAGCTGGTGTTGACAAGGACAGTGGAAAGATGGTGAGCTACTGGAAAGAACCGATCTAGTATTAATGTCCTTAATGAAACACATAAGTCAGTCAAAGAATGCGTGGGGGAAATCCACCCTTTGAAAATGCTCGTAATGCCCGCAGGTTAGAGTTATGATCCACTTATCCTTGCTCGGAGTCAGAGTCTTACCTTCCTGGCTACTGTTCTTACTATTTAAAGTCAGGATACCGGCCTTAGGGCTACTAATATAAGAAAACCGCTATCCACTGTACTTTGTTACTACTGGTTCTAATTCTTAAACTCTCGATCGAAAGTAAATAAGTAAAGTAATACACTAAGTCTAATTCCTTATCGATAGCCAAGGTAGGCAGGCTCAACCAGGAGAGTGGGAATTGGGTAGGAGCGTTTACAATGAACCAAAGAGAGAAGGAATTGACCTAACAAGTAAAAGACAAAAACTCATAAGCAAGAGTTAATACAAGCAGAGGTAAGCGCATAGTTTTTAGTTAAAGAACATAAGACATGGTATTGAGATGAGAGTAAAAGACAGGAGAGAGAGTCTTAACCAAGTGAGTTACCCTCTCTATCCATAGTTAAAGTAATATAAGCACTGCCGTTCTATTATAAAGTAAAGATGAGAGTTGAGCTATAAGGAATCAAAGTCAGGGGTGCAATACCAAACCAAGCAAGAAGGGCATGTTAGGAGACATGAAAGGTGGCCCTGTTAACAGTTATTTCAGCTTTAAAGTAAGTAGCGCCAAGCTTATAGCTTACCCCAAGAGATAAGAGTCTAAGTAGGCATAGTAAGAGTGCTTAGAAGCAGTTGGAGAATCAAAGACATCAGTGCCAGGTTACCTATTAGTAGTTCGAGTATTGGTAGCCCAGGTTCCACTACTCTTTTACTTACCTATGTAATTCTTACTTATGAGAGGAGTTGCTGAGAAGCCACAGCGGTTCCATTTTTCATATTCTTATTATTATTATATTATGATTATTAGTTTCCTATTCGATGTATCCTTCTTACCAGCAACTCTTACCTAGGTATTCAGTAGACCTACCGTATTCAATAGACCCACCTATTTATTAACTTGAGACTTTAGTTGATTTATTACTTTACTACTTACTTGGCAGTTGAGCTCTGTGCTATCCCCCTAAAGCAAATTCTTTGACCACTAAAGGGAACAACCCGGGAACTACTATTATTTGTGTTGATTCCTTTGATCCTTCTTCTATTTATAAGTTAAAGGCCCATGCAGATATAATAAGGCTTGTAATCTCGGATTGAGTTCTTTAACTAACGAGTGGGGTGAACCGGTAGTAATAGGATTCTTTTATTAGTAGCTAAGTCCAATAAGTACTTGTTTGATTCTGACTTGATAATGGAATTATTGCTGCTATCAGTATGCCTCTCCCAACTCTAGAACTATGAGACTCTTCTACTTCACTCAGAACTACTATCTATGGGACTTGAACTCGATACCGGGGGATCGTATGTGTGATTGTTGGGCTTACCTTATTGCTTATTGGCCTTACTATAGAGATAAGTTTGCTAACCACTGCCTTTTTTCATTGAATACGGATAATCCTTACTTTGAATACAAGTAAGTGGTTTCGGGCTTATTGTACTACCTTCCATTCTTTATCCGCTGACCCAGGCCAGATCCTCGTTTGTAACCTATGACTAGTACTTCTTAAACATCATCTTGCATAATAAAGAATCAACTCGACACTAATAAGTATAGAGCTCAGAACTAAGCCTTTATCCACTGACTAGCAGATTGAATCTGTTAGGACACTGTTCCAATCTGATATTGACTACACTAAACTATAATAAGTAGAGAATCTCAAAGGTGGAATATAGTTTTAAGTCTAGGAATACAGGAGAATGCGATAAAGGAGAGACAAGCTCATATTCCAATAAGCAAAGATCTTGATCGGTAGCTCGAGTCTTATAGTAGTGAGTTGAAGTCCCTATTCAAAGCGCCCACCTTGTTGGTGGTCTGAGTTCAAAACATCCGCCTTGTTGGTGGTCTAATCGGTACTAATGGATTCTTTGACCACTAAGTTTGATTCTGCAAGTTAGGTTTGATCCTCTTAGGGTTATAATCTAGATAATGGGACTCTTGCTTTATGCCCAATTAGTTAAGTCTTACCGACCTTAGTAGCATTCCTGGACTCCTTAGTTCCATCCTTACTTTTGCAAGTTCAATTTCTTGTTTCTTTATTTTCTTTATTCTTGTGCTAATGGCCCTAGAGATAAGACATGGGCAACTGACGAGTCATGTCTCCGGTGTCAGTGTTGCTAGGGGAAAGTAAGGCTGATATGACAAGAGAGGATAAAGTTGTTATGTGGGGTGGAGTGGCAGACTCACTTCTATTTTTAAGTCAACTACATAAGTGCAAGAGTGAAAACAAGTACAAGAGCGAAACCTGAAATGCAGGAGATCCAGATGCTGAGTTAAAGTATGATTGGTGTCAATTTGATTTTGTTTTTAATAAGAGGGGAGTTTACTGAGCGCTGGAACAACTGATCTATCGTTCAATGAGAAAGAGAAAAAGCCCTACTGCGCAATAGTTGCAGGATAGAAGAAGTAACTGTTATTGGTGGATCACAATCATCAGCTAGAGAAGGATCTGATGCAAGTAAAGGATTTGAAGCCATAAGTATAAGGCAAGCTAACTACCCTTGCTAGTGTTTTGGAAGGAAAGCAAAGAGATATAGGTGGATCTACAAGGTAATTCTAATAAGAGTTATTTAAAAGGAGTCTGGGGTCTTACATAAAGTAGGATTAGTACATCGAGTTCGAGTCTCATAGATATTAGTCATATTATTGTTGTCGATGTGGTTTCAGTATAATTGATAGTCAGTTTTCTTCTATTGCTTCCACGCACTAGATCATATGAGAAATATAATAAATATAAAAATAAGTAAATAAGCAGCAACAAAAGAATTATATACAGGGAAGAGGGGTAGGTAAGCAAAACCCCAAACGTAGGAATTTGAATAACAAATACAAGAATGAGGGGCAAGAGTGTCAACTTGAGATAAAGGGTTGTCAGTATGGGAGTTGGGAGTGCCAGAGTCAGAGGTGCACATAGGAATATCCAAAGTAGAAGGCTTGGAGCGAAGTGCAATACAGGAGTCTAGGGCAGTGGTATCAGAATGCAACTAACAACTTACTTTAAAACTTGGATATATGAATGAATCTTCTTTGGGGAATCAGTACACATCGAAATACTCCGGTCAACAACAAGTCAGAATAAAAGGCAAGGTAGCAAGAATAATAATATAATATAGATAATATCAATACAATAAAAAGAAGAGAGTTTATGCAGTGCCAATGATATTCTTTGGGCAGTGCCAATATGGACTCTCCCACAACCACATACCCACGCACTTATCCCAGAGAGAAATAAGCACACTTGGAGCGGACATGAGCTCATTCTCGAGTAGCATCTAGAAGTCTGTGGGCATCCAATCACTTATGATTAAAGTCATATAGCTCATTCTTTTAGTATAACGACTTATTCATGTGGGTGTGATCACCTGTTCTATCATTGTTACTGGTTAAAGGATGCATGTCGGTGGGTATAGAATGCAGGGGTTCCTCTACTCTCTTTCTCGGTGGCTCTAACCCCCGGGGACCTAACTCTATTCTGATTGTTACTAGTTCTAATCCGAGTGCATTATGAGCCTCGAACTTACAAAAGGGAATCCAAATGATGAACACCTATCCTACCGCCCTTAACAAAAGCCTGTGTCACTACTGACTTTTAGCCTAAAACTAACTCCTTTCCCCGTCTCCTCTGCCTGTGCCCACTCCCTGTATGGGTAATAAAGAACAATAATAATACTACTTATAGGAAGTCGTAAGCAATATAAGAATAAGAGTAAGTGTTAGTTGGCGAGTGACTATGTTGACGGGAAAGAAGCACTGAATGAGAAACACATAAGTAAGAGCGAAGTGTCATTGTGGAGGAAGGGCAGTGGAAACACAGGAATCAAATCATTTTGATAAGAACCGTAGATAGCACTGAATTAACTAAGTGGTATATTCTCCCTAACCCTATTCGTTGCTTTAAGGCCCCCATTTCGTTCTTCCCCGCTAGGGACCAAATCTTACTTGTTAGGATTGAGCTCGGACACGCCTCTCCTCTCTTGATCTCCCATGTGACCTAAACGCACAAATATCTAGGCTTGAAACTCCATTCTCTTATTACCTCTTAAGTAATAGCTTTATTAATATGGTAGTGCTTTTGTCCTCTACTGTTGAGTTCAATTCCAACTTTCTTACTTCTTAGCTGAATTCTGACTGTAGGGTTGGGTTCAAACCTTAGTTGAGAGCCCGGGAAGCACAATGAGATACATTAGCTTCAGTTTAGTATCAAAGAGAGGTATACTAAGAGTTAGGAGCTTCTGGGCAGTAAGTAAGGCTGGGTATGTCAACCCGGACTTTTAGTTAAGTAATTAGTTGAAGCTTCAAAGCTAAGAGATAAAGGCAAAGTTCGAAGTGCAAGTGTCTTATTGATAGTGGTATCAGTCCTGTCAATAGTAATTCAATTCCAAGTTATGAGGGAGAGCCCTTAAAGCAGTAGCAAAAGCCCTAGTTCCGAGTTGAGTCTACCCAAGTTATATTGCTTTCTTTCTAGTATCAGTATCGGCCTTGTCAGCAGTGATTCACTCTTAGGCGATCATACCGTTTTGTCTCTTAGTCCATTCTTAGTGGCAGTGTTGCTTTCTTTGTTTCCACTTCTCTTCTTGTGCTGATGGGTTCAACTCTTTTAGTTAGTAGTTTCATAGTAGTAGATAAGGCAGAGTTCCTAGTTGAGTTGCCAATGAGTGGAATTTCCTATTGAGGTTGGTTCTTATCAGTAGTAATTGGTGAATAAGATAAAACCATAGAGGAGACTTTAAGGCAGGGCCGTCAGAGTGTTAGTCGGGAGAGGTAGACTTGGCTACAGTAAAGACATAGTGAAATGCATGAGTAAGTGTTTTGAAGTGGGTAGGGGCATCTTAATATTAGTAGTGGAACACATAACATAAGTAGTCAAAGATATTCTCTTTGCATGGAACTCGATTTAACGGATTTCACTTCTACTCTATAATTAAGGAATACACCCTCTGTTTAAGGAATACACCCCCCTCTACTCCATTCCCTTACGCCCAAACTTATATAGCGGGAAAACAAAGAATGCATTTCTGACAACACTAATGTATTTGTTCTTGCCCGACCTCTCCTTTCAGTGAAGTTAGACAAATTCGTATTTTGATAATATAAGATATAACTCACTTGCAACGAATAGTAGAACACTTACTTGCAACGCACCTGCACCTATACTTTATAGGCCCTCTCTCCACCTACGACAACATGAAACTTATCTAACTCCTATAATCCCTATTTTTCTGCTTACGACTTAACCTCAATCTCTTATTCACCCCCGACTGATGATCTTAGAACTGGACTTGCAACTAGATACTTTCTTCGAGCAAAAAAAAGCTTTTAACTGATATGCTTTCTTTATCCTTATAATAAGATGAAACAAGGGATTCTATTCAATAGGGATGTACTCCTGCTCTGTCTAAGAATTCTATAAATAAGAGACGAGGAACAGGGGCCAACACAATAGTCAGAATAAAACCCGAAATAGGGAATCAACTTCTCTCTGCTTGTCTAGTAGGCATATACTATTGAAAAAAGATTATCAAACTCTGGCCCATCTACCTCTGCCAACAAATACATATGAAACTGGACTACTACTTTACTTACCACTGTTAGGTTTTCTTACTTCACAGATGGGTTCTACTACTCAACTCGGGATTAAACTACACCAGGCAATTATGCGACTTACTTGCTATATTCCTATTCAAAAGCACTTTATTCGTAAGATCCTTATCCTTACTTTTTAAACGATTCAACAATCACAGTCCTTTCTGTTGCTTCGTTTGGGCATTCTTCTCTTTCTGATGTTGACTGCTTTCATTGCACCACCTACCATGTAAGTAATGAAGTAACAAACACAGCTTCCTTTAAGCGTGAGTAGGCACACCCTGAACACAATAATCCATTTTTTCCTTGTTCTCTGACAGAGTTAGAGTAAGTCAGTGAAGTTGGCATGAATACCAGATTTAGAGTACTTTCCGAGATACTGATCTGCTTCCGATCCTGATCTAGTTTATGTTCCAGCATATTATCAAATCGAGTTGACTCTCTTTCTTCAGATCCTAGAACTAGATACTTGACTCTTCTGATCCAATCCAGCAGATTATATCATGGACTTAGCTCCACAGCTTCTATTCCCACATAGGATCCTGTTTCTTCTTGACTTTTGCCTCTTATTTACCAATAGATATACGAGAACTCATACTCTCCTCCCCTGGGTACGAAATAACTCTGTAAAAAAAGAGAATCTCTTTTAGTGAAGAAGAATAAGAGAAGAGAATTGCCCCAAAAATGAAAGCTTGACACTACTGTCCTTGAAGTTGCCTTTCTCTTCTTTGGTTCTATACCACCGGGGACATATAACCTGGCTTCACTATATCCTATCTTTTGTCCCCTGTCCAATAGTCTGCTTCTACTGAGCTCATTAGTATGGACACCTAACTTCTCTTCCATTCTTCTTTTTTTAATAGTAGCAAGGAGAGTAAGACTTGGCTAAAGGAGAGATATGTTGCAAGGAACGATATAGAATGATAGCAAGCTAGGGCCTGTCTCTCCCATCTATGAGGCTATAGCTGCTGATCCCAGTAGATAAAGTCTGAAATTCACCACGCATAGGCTTACTTTGCTGCCTACCCAACAACTACTATCTTAGCAGCCAGCCTATCTTAGCATCTCCAATGCATCTTAGCATCTCTAGCCGCATCTCCCATCTCAGCATCGTAAGCTTATTAGACAACAACGCAGCCATCCGCTGCCCTCTCCTTCTTAAGAGCCTAAGTAATCTTCCCTTGCTTTGAGCCACCAATCTACTGTACTTATATTATTAGGTGAAGTTCCAACTTCTTCAACCTGCTGCGCGCTTTTAACTCACTGTCGTGTCACATATTCCTATTCTACTATTCAAGTCTGCCTCTCATGGGTATCATTCTCATATCTGTCCCACCAAGCAACTACTATAGGATAAGAAACTAATCTTCAAGTATCAAGGCAAGTAGTAGAAATCGAATATTGCTTCTAATAATTTAACTAGGAATACAGGATATGGGTACTGCTTTTAAAGCTGCCTTCCCCTACTTTAAGTCTAAGGTAGGGGGTCTTAGTTATGGCGGGCACCTTACTTTCCTTATTTCAAATTGACAACGCTATCAATAAGGATTAAATTCCTATTAACAAGGCTATATACCCTGGGCATAATAGTGAAAGATGTAATCAGTATATTGGTTTCCACTACAAGGGCTACTTCCTTGAAACTTGACCTACGTATCCATATGATAAACCCTTATCTCTGCTTTTGGTGACCTGACCTCTACCTGAATTGTTGAATCTAATTTCTCACTCTTATTACCAATAAGAAATCTATCTACACTCGGGGCTCACTAGCACTAAAATGAGGACTTGCTTCTGGTGCTGAGTCAACAACTCCTTTTCCTTATTTAGAGTCCTATTTGTTTGAGAGGGTAATTCTCACTATCTGCCCACTTAACTACCATACTAGAGTTATCATTTATAGATGAAACCTTTCCTTTTCCAGCCAGCATACTTATGATTCATTGACTCTAACTTTCATTGGAACTATGATTTGTAATATAGAAACTATATCTTGACATATCGACTCTACAAAAGGATCTGCCATTACACCAAGTAGGCAAGTTCCAGTTTTGTTGTCAGTGATTGGATTCTTTATTAGTAGGGGTGTTTCCCATAGTAGTAGCTAAGTTCATCAACCTAGGACAAAGGTACGGGCGCCTGGCCTACGAAGAATAAGGTTTACTTGTCATAATTATGTTTACTTCACATTGGCACCATAGCTATCAAGAGAAATATAAAAACCACTAAATTGATACACAAAAATCGATACATAAAAAAAGCAATGAGTTCTTGTGTTTAAAGGAAAGTAATCCTTGATTAAGGTTTGGTAACATTGGACAGGAGGGGATGCGAATCATACCTATAAGTCGAATTCCTACTTTCTTATTCTATTCTTTTAGTAGCAGCTAGAGTCCCAATTCCAAGTTAAAGCCCGATTTCCATTAGTATTTGTATTTGTATCACCCCAACGGGTGTATTAGAATTAGTATGTCGATAACCAGGAAGGGATATGAAACCCAACGAGTCAGTATCAAAGCATAGAGCCCCGTACTGAGATCCGGACTGAGATAAGGTAGTTGAAGGAGCACTCCACCCACCACCACATGTAAGGCTGGAATGCTGGTTTTTGTTTAAAAAAGAGAATAACTAGAGACCCTTTTCGACTTGGTTTCCCTAAGCAAACTACTAATCAATAGGGTACACAAATTAATATAAGATAATTGAATACGTACATTGAATAACGAAATAAGCAAGAGTACAAGTAATGTAAGTTTCAGAACGAACAGTAACAGGCTTTAGGCGCAAGGCAGTGTTCCAGTGTTCGAGCCTTGTTATCACTTCAATAGTTCTGTCTATGTGGATAGTGCGGAATCCTGAATTTCAAGTTAGAGTCTTGTTGACACTAGCTCCAGTCTTGTTAGTGGCCCTAATTGATAGTTATCATCTGGAAGTAAATAACTAATCAATATTGTAGTAGTTACCAATCTTTGAATAAGATACAGGAGAGGCAGACCTATATTTAGTAGTCAAAGAATTAGCCCACAGCAGCTCATAGACTTTGTGATGCTCCTCAAGGACTATGTGCTTTGACTTTTCTAATGAGCGCTATGTCACGTCACTTTTAGAATTGATGGTCCCACGGTCACTCTAGGGCTTGTTTCTCAATTTTGTTGGGTTCCGCAATGCCTAGTATGGTGCACCACAACACAACCCAGTATGACACAACATATCTTATAGTATCGGATAGATCACCTTCCTTCGCCCTTAGTCTAAGCGAGTATAGGCAAACGCGTTGCCCATGGATTCTGTAATTCAAGAAGGTAGTTCACTGAGCCAAGGAGTGGAAAGATGAAGCTCACTAATAGGACTAACAATCAAACGTCAGATTGATGAGGTGCCCAATAAGACCGAACCTTAGAACTAGGAAATCCATGTAGACCAATAATAGAAAGAATAGAGCGGGTTCCCAGGTAGCAATAGTGGAACTTTTCACTAAGAGCTAGGGCGTTAACAACTATACTAAACATAAGATCGAACACTACCTAGCCAGAATAGAATAAGGGTACACAAGACCTTAACAGGGGAATTGAGCTCAATGCGTAGATCCTATGTTTCGTGCTGGCCTGCATTCTTCTTTAAAGGAGTAATTCTTACATTAATGAATTGATTTCTACTCCTGTTTGTTAGTACACCCATCTTGTTACTAATGAGTGAAAGACCTATCCTCTTCTTTAAAACCGACACCCCTTCCTTGCTTTGAGTGAGGCTGCCCCCTAACTCTTATTCTAACTAAAACCTCCTATATAGCCTACCTTTCCCGATACCTTACCTGTTAGCCTCTATTGCTTGCTTTCAACCTTAATCCTATTCCTATCTCGGGCCCATACTAACTTGTCTCATAGTAGCTAAATTCTCTTATTAATGGAGTGATAGGAGCTGGAACTAAGCCTAAAAGAAAGTAGTAACATAATATCGATAAGGGTGAAAGCGAAGGGGGGGCATCCTTGAAGGCATGATGGGAAATACTAGAAAAGCATAGGTATTGCACTACACCCAACATAGGGATCAGTCAATACACCCGGCCACCTAACTCGGTATTCCACCTATTAGCCACCAAGCAACTAATCTAACTCTTACTCCCTGACCTACTTATCTCTATCCCTCAGCTTTCAGCCTTTCCTACCTTACACATTCCTTTATGACCGCCTACCCTTTTAAGGCTGACTTTCTAGCTATTAGGTTATAGCTGCTGATCCCAATACTTTACTTGGAACACGGGAATTCGATCGGTGCTTCTAGTCCTTTGGCTTATATACCATACACCATGGAATGGAACTACTGTACTGACAAACTAACTTAAACACTACCCTCTTACAAACACCAGTGCTTCTAATACTTTCTCCACGTAATCCGAATTTGGTCCCTCTGCTGATGAGAAATGGGGTTGGTGACAAACAGGCTTAAAAGACCACTTATGGAGGAGTCCAACTCATAACTTAGAGGAGTCAAACTCATAACTAGGAATGTGCTAGTGCCTCATAAAATAGAGCTACAGGCAACTAGTACTGACAAACAGACTAGAGCTACTACGGCTAATACTTGAACTTATAATAGAGAATTGAATTAGTAAAGGCTGAACTCTACTAGTAAATGATCCTTACCAGGGGAGTGGATCCAACTGGGGATAACCAAACTCAAACTGCTAGCACAAACAGGCTTAAACAAAGAACCCAGGCTAACAACTGGGCATCCAGACATGAGTTTCAGGTCAACAGCGGTAGGTCAACACCCAAACATAGGATTTTAGGATGGAAGTGGCAGGCTTATCAAGCACTAGTCCAATTCCGAATTCTAGTAGTGAAAACCCTATTCCTGTGTCAATTACCCTTATTGTTAACATTGATTTAAGTTAAATATGCCCCACAACTACCTTACTCTAAGAGCTCTGATGCGTTAGATCATAAACCCACTCTTAGGATTATCCGATAAGACCTATCCTACAAATCGAGCCTATCATTCCACGCCTACATTACATATCTACCGCCGAGGTGGATCTTTTCTCTTATTAATAAGGAGTTGGACCACTACCGACAAGAACTCAATACGTACGAGCAAGATAGCAACCAGTGCTTCCAATACGGATAGAGGAAGTTCAGACTAAAGCTAGGGACATATAGAGTGATCGACAAGAGAGTAAGAATAGAACCACTCTCAATCAGAGCCATCTTATAAATAAGCTACCCTCGCTTTCATGCTTTAATCAACTAATACGGGAATTGGGCTACTTGCGGCTAGGACTACTGCTTTCATAATTATGCTAGTGCTAATCAGGCTTAACCTGGGGGGTTCTACTACCTTCTCCTCTAATATAGAATGGAACCGGTGTCAACAGGATCGAAATAAGCAATCGATAAACCAACTACTGATTTGAAGGATATAACTACTAATTCGAATCTTTGTCTTACTGGCCTCATTTCTGACTACCCTTGCTTCAAATCTGATATCCGCATCTTGACTATAGATCTGACTATCCTCTCCGTTAGATTGAAACATTGAACGCGGGATTATAATCTCTTGTTTAGTCCTGTACTGCTTTACTACATTCTCATCTCACTAACCTTTCCTTAAGCCGGTAAACTGCCTGTCCTTCCTGTCTACCCTATAAGAGTTGTGTTGGTAGGAGTAAAGATCAAACCAATGCCAAATAGGGCTTCACCAACTACCAATAAGACTTACCTAGTTGACTAGGAGTTGAATCAATACTCAATAAAAGAATGAAAATGCAGTCCATAGCATGGAGAATCAAACCTAAATCCAACCTCAAGAATGAGTATCCAATAATGAAGACTAGCACAGAGCCCTCCACTCTAGGACTTTCATTGAACTTGGAACTAGGACCTCCGCTACTATTCCTCAGCTCTAAACCAAGGGATTCAAATGCAAAGTAGGCAAACAGGAATCAAAATAACAACTAGTAATTGATACATGACATAGGAATTCCGCTGCTAAATAACAGAACGAAACCACTACTTTAGAGGCTTTATCCACGGATTTGATTCGGATCATTGCTTTCCAAACTCAACTACTTACCCGGTTGCTACCACTTGATTGCTACCAGTAAGATTGATACCATCACTTAAGAAATTGATACCCTTGGCCAGGGGGCACCTCTAAGGCATTGAAAACACAGAGAAGGCTATCACTACTACCATGGAGAGTTGAACTACGGTTGGAACTAAAGGAAATAACTATTAACTCAGATTTTGACTATTCCTCCTCAAACCTTACATACTGTTCAGGTATACTACCTTTATCTACTAGCTTTAAGTCTTAGTCGCCTAACTCCTATTCTGTCTTTCCGCTCTAGGGATTGTACTTGTTCCTTCTATTATCGACTATAGGTATGCCATTCCTTTATCTAGGGCTATGACTACTGCTTCTAAGGCTAAGACAAGAGGAAAGGGCAGCTTATATAGAGGATGGGGCCGGTGTTTAAAGAACGAGAGAGGGTATAGTAAGCCTAAAGCCTATAAGTGAGGCATGCGCGATGCGGTAGACGAATCAATAAATATGGTTTTTCTGTTGGGTTCTTTTAACATATCATATATGGATCAATCAATTGTTTTATAGAATCAAAACCGAATTTTTGGTTCAAAACAATCTTTATAGATCCAAAATAATGGGTTTTTTTTTAAGAATGTTTCCATAAAACTTATTAAATCCATTATAATATGCATGAAATCCTATAACAATTAAGAAACATATTAATACGGAAGCATACCTGATGAATCCATTAGAGTATTTTCTGAATTAATTGGTGATTTGGTCTTCCAATTGTAGAGTATCCTTAAAAACTTTAGATTTCTCCTTGACAGGTGAAGAGAAACTTCATTCGATACTGCAACCGGGGACCATAACCTTATTTATAGTCATAACTGATGAATCTACAATTATGATTATATTCATAATTGATGAATCTGCAATTATGCCTCAAGAGTTTCATATTCCTAACTTATCTCTTTATTAAGTTAGAAATATGACTGATGGTATCCACACAATTAATTTTCATAATAATAATTATGTCCCTTAGCGAAATAACTTTACTTTAATTGGATCACTTTAATTTTGGCTAATAAAAAATAATGGCTTAACATATTTAATTATACATATATGACCCTTAAAATTCTAACAATCTCCCACTAAGTCACATATGTATCCTTATAAATATGTTATACTTTATGAGCTCAAAACTATTGCCATTATTAAACAGGACATACAAAACAATCTCGTCCATTGACTATATTAATATAGGACCAAAGTGGTCTTCGCTATATCAATCATAGCTAAACCCATCAATGATCACTAATATTAATATAACCAAATGACATAGATCAATTATGAAATATGTAGCATGAAAATTACATGAATGTGATCTATACATGTCAATTTTCAATTGGTCCAACTTTATCTTTATGAGATCATTAATAACTTTAATAGCCATAATGTACAAAGTATAATAAACTGAAGCTTTATTTCTGATCAAAAAATATCTGTACAAATACAGAATCTAGCATAGAACATATAACAAACATATGATAGACTCTTATTAAACTAAAGTTTCATCAAATTCTGATATACCCATATAAGCAGTATGCTCATGAAAGACCTTGGGCGGTACACCTTTTGTGAGAGGATCTGCCAACATAAAGTTTGTTCCCAAGTGTTCTATAGAAATTTGTTTACTTTGTACCCTTTCTTTCACAACTAGGAACTTGATGTCAATGTGCTTTGACTTAGTCGAGCTCCTATTATTGTTGGAGTATAAAACAGCTGATTTGTTATCACAGTATATCTTTAGTGGTCTTTCAATCCCTTGTACTATTTGCTGCCCTGTGACAAAATTTCTCAACTAAATTCCATGATTGGATACCTCAAAACATGCTACAAATTCCGCTGTCATAGTGGAATAAGCAATAAGAGATTGCTTAGCACTACGCCAAGAAATTGCCCCACCAGCCAACATATAAATGTAGCCCGAAGTGGATTTCCTACTGTCTTGGCATCCAACAAAATCGGAGTCAGAATACCCAATGATCTCCAAATGGTCTGATCTCCTATATGTGAGCATATGATCTTTTGTCCTCTTTAAATATCTCATGACTCTTTTAGCTGCCTTCCAGTGATCCATTCTAAGATTGCTTAAGTATCTACCTAACACACTAATAATGTACGCTATATCTGGACACGTACAAACTTGTGCATACATTAGACTCCCTACAGCTGATGCATAGGGAATCTTCTGCATTTCTTGAGTTTCCAGATTTCCTTTAGGGCACTAATTGAGACTGAACTTGTCTCCCTTTGCGACAGGGGTGTCTCCTGATTTGCAATCATGCATGCCAAACCTTTTGAGTACTTTATCGATATAGCTCCTTTGTGATAATCCTAGAATACCCCGGGATCTATCTCGGTGTATCTGGATTCCTAATACAAAAGAGGCATCACCAAGATCTTTCATCTCAAAATTTCTAGATAGAAATCTCTTGGTTTCATGTAATAAGCCTATATCATTTGTAGCAAGTAGAATATCATCCACATACAATATCAGGAAAATGAATTTGCTCTCACTGAATTTGTGATGCACGTAATCATCAACAGTGTTCATCTCAAAACCAAATGAGATAATTACTTGATGAAATTTGTGATACCACGGACGGGATGCCTGTTTTAGTCCATAGATGGATTTTATTAATTTACAAACCATTTTCTTTAGGTCTCCTGATACAAAGTATTCTGGTTGCACCATATAAATTATTTCATCAATGTTTCCATTGAGAAATGCTGTTTTAACATCCATCTGATGAAGCTCTAAATCAAAATGTGCGGCTAGAGCCATAATTGTCCTAAAAGAGTCTGTTAAAACTAGAGAGAATGTCTCTTTAAAGTCAATCTCTTCCTTTTGAGTATAGCCCTTTGCCACAAGACGTGCTTTATACCTCTCCACATTACCTTTAGAATCCCTTTTGGTTTTAAAAATCCATTTACAACCAATGGGTTTCACACCTTCTAGTAATGAGACAAGTTCCCAAACTTTATTGTCTTGCATAGACTTATACTCTTGATTCATTGCTTCAATCCACTTATCCGAATTAGAATCCTCCATGGCTTGACGGAAGTTGATTGGATCATCTTCCATTATACCACTACTTTCTTCATGTTCTTGGAGAAATACCATATAACCATCCGAAATAGCACTCCTCCTTTCCCTAGTGGATCGTCACAAAAGTGTTGGCTCTTGCGGCACAGATTCTTGAGGATGTTGAGTTTGTTCCTCATGAATAATTTCTTCATACTGTATGGGAGTTGAAATGACTATATCCATTTGAGGTACAGATTATGTCATATTAGTGGCAACTATATGAATCGGATCAGACTGAACCAATTCTTCCTCAAAGATAAAGTCTTTAATCTTATTTCTCCCCCCAAACTCAATATCCTCAAAGAATGTAGCAATACCCATCTCAAAAATATTTTTTGATTTGGGATCATAAAATTTATACCCCTTAGATCGCTCAGAATAACAAATAAAGTAACTGCTCATTGTTTGGGGTTCCAGTTTATTTTCATTAGGCCTGTAAGGCCTTGCCTCAGTTGGACAACCCCATACACGAAAGTGTCTTAAACTAGACTTTCTCCTAGTCTAAAGTTCATAAGGAGTTTTTCCAGTTGCTTTAGTTGGTACTCTATTAAGAATGTAAGTTGTAGTTTTTATTGCTTCTCCCCAGAGTGACTCTAGCAAAATAGATTGAGAAATCATACTTCTTACATGTTCTTAAGTGTGCGGTTTCATCTTTCAGCTACACCATTCATGTTAGGTGACCCAAGCATTGTACATTGAGGGACAATTTCACACTCCTCTAGGTATAAAGCAAATGGTCCTGGATGTTATTCACCTGAACCGTCATTTCTACCGTAATATTCCCCTCCACGGTTAGATCTAACGCTTTTTATCCTTTTGTTGAGTTGATTTTCAACTTCAGTTTTAAATGCTTTGAACACATCCAAAGATTGAGATTTTTCATGTATTAGATATAGGTATCCATATCTAGAGTAATCGTCTATGAATGATATGAAGTATTGCTGACCATTCCATGAAGGTGTAGGAAATGGTGCACAAATATCTGTATGTATCAATTCTAAGACGTCTGTGGCTCTATATGCACCTGATCTCTTAGGTTTGGTTTGTTTACCTTTAATGCATTCAACATAAATATCTAGACCTGATAAGTCAATGGGATCAAGAATCCCATCTGACACAAGTCTTTCAACTCTATTTCTAGAGATATGACCCAAACTTTTATGCCATAATATACCAGAATTTTTAATTTTACATTTAGTACCTCGCAATTCAGCATTCAAGGTTTTATGATAGGATGCTATAGTATCAAGTAAATATAGATTGTCATAAGTCATAAGTGAACCAGTTCCAATCATATTTGAATTTAAAGACAAAGTAAACTTATTGTTTCCAAATGAACAAGAATAACCAGATTTATCCAAATAAGAAACAGAAATTAAGTTTCATCTAAATGACGGTACAATAAAAGTGTCTTGTAAATCCAAATAGTATCCAGTACACAATAACAATCTAAATATGCCTATAGCTTCCACATCTACCGATTTTTCGTCCCCCACATAAATGCATCTCTCAGCATTATTGGGCCTTCGATAGCTCAGGCAACCCTGCTTTAAAACACTGATATTAGTAGTTGCACCGGAGTCTAACCACCAAATGTTTCTAGGTACTGAAGTTAAATTGACTTCAGAACAAACCAAAGTAAGGAACGTACCTTTTTTAGCACGTCAAGCATGATATTTGGCACAGTCCTTCTTCAAATGCCTAGATTTTTTGTAAAAGAAATAAGTATCATCCTTGTTTTATTTCTTCTGTACTGGACCCTTATCAGCCTCATTCTTTCCAGATTTATATTTTCTTTTCTTGCCCTTATCCTTAGAGATGTTGGCCAAGTTTGCACTTTCAATCTTTTCTTGCTTTAATCTTTCTTCTTCTTGCACACAATATGAAATGAGTTCATTAAGAGACCATTTGTTCCTTTGGTAGTTATAACTGACCTTAAACTGATTGAATTGTGCCGGAGAGATATCAGAACCAAATGGATAAGTCCTTTGATAGGCTAAGCTTTAATGCTTTAAGCTTAGAAGCAAGATTAGACATTTCCATAATATATTCCCTTATATTTTCTTTGTCATTGTATCTCATGGTAAATAAGCTTTGAAGTAGAGTGCTTGTTTCTGCCTTATCATTTTTAAGAAAATGCTTTTTTATTTCGGTAAGAAAATCTTTGGTCTTAGTAATCCCTTCGGATACTGCACCCTTAAAGGCTTCTGGAATGTCATGCTTAATGATCATAAGACTCATGCGATTAGACCTGTCCTACTTCTCATATAGTCTCCTTTCATCATGAGTACTATTTTCTGTAAGAGAAGTGGGTTGGTCTTCTCTTAATGCAAGGTCCAGATCCATACAGCCCAAAACGATCAGAATATTTTCTTTCCAATCCTTAAAGTTAGTTCCGTTTAGAACTAGTACAGAACTGAGGTTAGCAGATATTGTTGCAAGAGAACCTAAATAAGAGAACAATAGATAACCAGAAATTATGCTCATATTTATTACCATAAACTTAAGTAAATTCAAATAATGATATAACCCATCTCAAAATACCAAGTGCAACATTAATATCTTGTCTTTGGACTTAAATATTAATTGCTAGTGGTAGTCTTGTTGTAATGATCAAATAATGATAATAAGACATGTCAAATGAGAAACCCATCTTTGGATTGATTTATCATTTACATGTATAACTTTATAATTATCACATTTTATTATTACAAGTATGTATATAATCCTACCAGTCGTTAACCTTCCTTTGGGCCGGATAATTACCGCATGGATGTAAATACACACTACATTTAATATTTTCATGAGAAATGTTATATATGAGAGGTCACTTTGGTGACTTCATATATTAAATTACTCAATCTAATATTAAACAATCACTAATTGAATTTGGACCATATTAGTCAAATTGGATTGATATTAATTTGTTGACTAAAAATATTTAAAGCATGTAAATCATTCAATTTATGTCAACAAACAACTTTATAGAATCAATATTATGTTTAAACTAACATAATATTATAAAAATATTATTAAACCAACATAATATTGTAATAATATCTAACTAATTAATTAGATAAAATCCAAAAAAAGAATTTCAAAAATTTATGCCTTGAAGTGTAAAAATGAATTTACATATTTTGAAAAGGAAAAGACACGAAGCGGAAAAGACAATCCAAAACTAAACTGATATTACATCAGTAAAAGGCATTGAATTGAATGTGAAGCATGCTGTAGCATGATTACATAAAACCATAATCTTTTCTAACGATAATGGAACCAAATTACTTCAAAATAGCATGATTACATAAAACTATCATCTTTCCCAACGATGATATAACCAAATTACTTTAAAATATTGATGAAAACATCATTTAAAATACATTAAAAACAAGCTTAAATATTCATCAATCATTGTAGGATGACTCTGATACCACTTGTTGGGTTCTTTTAACATATCATATATAGATCAATTAATTGTTTTATAGAATTAAAACCGAATTTTTGGTTCAAAACAATCTTTATAGATCCAAAACAATGGTTTTTTTTAAAGAATGTTTCCATAAAACTTATTAAATCCATTATAATATGCATGAAATCCTACAATAATTAAGAAACATATTAATATGGAAGCGTACCTGATGAATCCATTAGAGTATTTTCTGAATTAATTGGTGATTTGGTCTTTCAATTGCAGAGTATCCTTAAGAACTTTAGATTTCTCCTTGACGGGTGAAGAGAAACTTCATTCGATACTGCAACCGGGGACCATAACCTTATTTATAGTCATAACTTAACCTTATTTATAGTCATAACTGATGAATCTACAATTATGATTATATTCATAATTGATGAATCTGCAATTATGCCTCAAGAGTTTCATATTCCTAACTTATCTTGTCATTAAGTTAGAAATATAACTGATGGTATCCACACAATTAATTTTCATAATAATAATTATGTCCCTTAGCCAAATAACTTTACTTTAATTGGATCACTTTAATTTTGACTAATAAAAAATAGTGGCTTAACATATTTAATTATACATGTGTGACCCTTAAAATTCTAACATTTTCGAGGAGCCTTAAGGGCAGTAGCGGGAAATGATACAGTAATTATTTCTTTTGAATCGAATTCTTATTAATAGTGGGTAACAACTTAAAACAAAGGTAAAGGTCCAACAGCTAGGGAATCCAAGTCATTAGTTTTCTAATGAGATGTAGGGAAGGTAGCGAGGAAGGGCTAACAGTGCAAGAAAGAAAGGAAAGTCAAACTAAACCATGGGAGGAAGGCGCTTAACTCGATACAAGGCAAGGGAACTTAAGAGCTAAAGGTTCAATAAAGAGTTTAAGGCATGATTGGCAGTTGATGCTTTCGAGTCAAAGAATCAACCTTTGGGTAAACCAGAATTCTAGTAGTACCCCCTCTAATGGAGTGGGATGGAGCTGACTCAGAACTAAGAATGGCAGTACCAATCAAAAAGTGATTCTTTTGTAAGCCGAGCATAGCTCTAAATAGTAAATACACAGAATGCAATGAGAAAGCCGGGATATTAAGCAGAGGTATGATCTAGGGCATACATGAGTAGAAGGTGTTCAATGCAGAATGGAGGCCAGGGGACATACTTAGTTAGAGTAAGGGCATACTGAGATGTAGCAGTGGCAAGCTAAGAGAAGGGAATGGTAGATCCAAACTCATAAGCAAGAAAGTAAGTAGTAAGGTTAGGGCCTAGACTCAGATGTGGTGTAGTAGTAGCAGAGTTCTGAGTTGTTGTTTTAGAACAAGAAAGGGTAGCGTTAGCTGCTAAAATGGTCTACTACTGATGAGACTGATACACTACCCTATAAGAATAGGATCCGGGCGTACGAGATTGATACCAACTACCTCAGAGAATCATCAAATCAACCAGGGCACAAAAGAATGAAAGCAAACTTTGGTTCTTTAGCTCCTATCTCTTAGCCCTATATTGATGCTACTGAGGTTGCCGATAAGGGCCGAACTACCATACTAGCTATCAGAATCAATATCGGGGTAAAGACAACTACAAGTATCTCTATTACTTTAACTCATAAGTGGGGATCCAACTAGTACTAACAGGACTTTCGCTACTGATTTAGATCTTGACTTTCAACTCAATCAGTCGCTCCCTATTGAAGTTACCAAAGCGAGGTTCCAGTTCTCCAATTCAGTGAAGGGAGTCTTATTTCTTTGGTGAACTCTCTCCAGCACAGCATTAATTCTCTTCTTTTTGTTATCGTTATAATATAATATGCATTTGTATAATAAAACACATTGTACTATTATTATCCTTGTTAGCTATACTGCTACTCTATCTTAGTGCCCAACAGATCATACCTTACTTCTACGGATCATACCTAAGTTCTATAATAATAACTAGTTTTGTTCTCATACCACTAACTAGTATTTCTTATTTTATGGTTTATTATTACTATATTAAGTAGTCTGCTTTAGTCGCCAGTAGTGACAGGATCTTGATCAACCAATAGTTCAAGTCTCATCTATAGTCGTAAAAGGCAGAAGTCAAGTTTCACAATACGAGTAGTTCGGGCAAGAACAAGTCCTATTGCTTCTGTCTATAAGTCTGAAATCAAGTGTAGTTCGACAGAGGAAACAGTATAAAGGTAGTCTGGAGTTGCTGCAAAGGTAGAAAGTACCATTTGTGGCACCGGGCAGTAAAGTAAGTAAAATAAATGAAAGGGTGCATCGATCCTATAAAAGTATAGGGCGCCAAGATGATTTATAGGTGTAGGTGCATTAATTCCTAAGATGTGTAGCATAAGTAAGCTCTTCCATTCGTATCCCAAGTAATAGGCCGGTGAGGTATATGTTTTCTTATTCCATTTGATTTTTTGACTGCTTCAATTCTTTGATTTACTTTTTTTCCTCTGTGCTGGGTGGATTCAATTTATAGCGCTGGATGTCTTCACTTACATTCTTGACTTTAGGTAGAGTAGAGATCGGGCTCGGGGAGAGGGTTGTCGAAGGAGTTGTTTTATTATGATGCTTAGGTTGTATCTCGAGTTGGATTCCCAAGGTGAGGCCTTACTTCTGGAAGGTTAAAGACATTACTTCTGAGTGTTAGTCTTGTATTCCTTAGTTTAGATCTATATTCCTTATTGCTGTACCGAATACAACTTTATAATTAGCTATTGCAGTAGCTTACACAAGGGTAATAAGTCTTTACTTCCAGTTTAGAGTTTCGTTGGGCGCAGGAGTCAAAAGAGGCAAGGAAGTCTTAATTCAGAGTTCAATGTCGTTTGTGTAGTGTTTGATTATGACATTAGTATTAGTCTACTTAGCACGGCTCTACTCTTATAGTTCATACCCGGAGCAAGGAATGGTAGTTCGAAAGCAAGAATGGAGCTACTCTGTGCTACTATAAGAAAAAGAGCTACCATCGACAAACATATTCACGCTACTGGCTATTAGGCTGACTTTCCTGGCTCCAAAGCGACCTCTCCTACTTATAATACTTGAACTCGGAACTGATAATTAAAGTGGCACCCATAGGGCTTGCACTTGATATAAGTAATTCAACTCACAACAGGGAATTCACTAATATCGACTGAAACACTGCAATAAGGGATATAGCTCAACTCACAACTAGGATCGATTACATTGGGCTACAAATTGAACTAGGGCATATGAGACTAGCACTGCAGCTCCTAAGGTTTTACCCACTACTTAAGAGAACGACTACTACTAATAAGGATTAAACCGGGAACTCAACACTGCCCCACTAACTTGGAACGTAAGGTTGAGGTTGAAACACAGAAGTCATAATTTAACAAGGGTCGATTACATTGAGCACGGAGAAGAGGCAAACATAGAACTTAGGCTTTCCTACCGGATAACAAATCTATGCGGGTCGTCTCTTGGTCTAGGCTCTTTGCTTGTTTTTCATATTTTACTTCTCTATATGTTGACTTATTGGACTTACTATCCTTACTTTTCATCTTTAACTAATGGAACCGCCTGATCGAGAGATAGGGTAATGAGAATAGGAGCGTAGTTAAGGCTGCCTCAAAGCAAGGTCCATTAGATTTGAAGCGGGGCAAGGTATACTTAAGGATAAGATGGGTAGTCTGTTTGCTGGTAGATATATTCTGATACGTGCTAGCCCCATCTTCTATCTTCATGCATTTCATCTTAACGGCTTCACTGCCCTTTCTTTGAACCTGCATTTCACCACCCCTATTGGCATCGAACCTTGTTTAATGGCTACCTCTACTAGAGCTGGGTCTCCTGCTTCTGACTTTAAGTCTCCAATACGCTCTATCCAGTCTAGCTTTCCTAGCTATAGGTCTTACTGCCATCCTTAAAGCATAGTTATAGTAGCGATATTAGAAGAAACTAGTACCTGATAGGATAAACTAGAAAGTTGCTAAATGAAGTTGACCTGACCCTCCGCCTTAGAGAAATAAGTCTTCTTGCACTTAACCTTAACCTGAACCTTTCTTATTGTCTTCCTTTGCTCTTACCTCAACCTCGGGAAAGGAAAGTACACACCATACAGTAAACCCTAATTTCTCGCCGAACTTAGAGCACAGAGGCAGTCACTCTTTTCCTTTAGTGCCAAGGAAGTCACTGACATTGACGCACGACATCTTGCACCTTGTCAAACAGTAAACCCAAGAATGGAATCTCTCTTTCGAGCACCTTGTCAAGTAGTGATTGATTTTTATGCAGAAGGATAAGATCTTAGCAAAGAAGCTCCATTAGCGAGATCACCTTTTGAACTTCATTCTTACGTTAGAGTTTAGGTCAGGTCGTAAAAAGGAGAAGAGAGTGGAGTTAATATGCCATAACTTCAAGTGTAGTTTGGGGCAGAAGCCGAAAATGGAGCTGGACGGGGATCTCGAACTGGAGAAGAAGCTGTAGCTGTATTAAGTTGCTTCAATCCCGGGAAAGTGGCTCGGAAAGTAGCTCGCTAACAAAATTGGAGCAAGAACAAGTAACGGAGTTCCAGAAGCAACAAAACAAACAAGTGAAACACAAACTTTCATTGCATATTACTTTCTCCTTAACCGAGATTCAAAACTCAATGAAACAAGTAAGCAAGCAACAATGGAACAAGAAACGGAAGTAGACCACGCTTCCACTAATGATCCTGTTCGTCGGGAGGATCTGCTCCAACAGCTTACTTTGTCCTGCTCGTTCCTTTCTACTTTAGATGAGATACGTGACTTGCTACTTTAGACTGCTTGAGAAACAAAACCCTTCTACTCTACTTGAAACTGAGAATTGGAGTTAGGGCCAGCATTCAGTCAACAAAGAATGCAATGGAATATTGAAGTTATTTCGCCTATGATATAAGTAATTCTGATTGTCGAGTTTTCCATACTAAACCTGAGTTTTCTATACTCAATGAGCATTAAATACATAAGTGTGGGTGTTAGGCAAGTTGATTTACCCTTGAGACTTTCTACTTTAATGCTATCGCATTAACCACAAGGAAGGCAGAGTTGCGCTTACAGAGTTGCTGCTAGGTGGGTAGTCGTTCTCTTCTTTTTGACTAAAATGTTATAAGATAAGATTCAAGTTTCACTCCACAAACAAGAACTCCACGAAACCACTTTCCTTCTACAACTTAATACCCCGCTGATGATCCAGCATACGATATAGCTTCTCTTCTGCAACTGATCTTAGAACTACAACGTCACCTTCATGCGGTACAGGATAGTAGAGATGCGCTTTCACCAACATCTTGATACCTAAACAGAGATTTATGAACCAATAAGACAATCATCTCCTCCAACCGAAACTGGAACTAGCGTAGCTCTCTCTATTACTTAGAGCTAGAGCACCAAAACTGGAACCTAACATCTTACCCGGTTGGAGTTTCCTCGCACAACATCTTATGTTGCTTATGATCCTGTCTATGCATCTGCTTTATTTGGGCTTGGCTTAGCTTCTTATAGATAGTTCTAAGCTAGCGATTTGGGAATAGGATAGCATACTCCAAAATAGTACCCATTAATCTTAGTAGTCTTAGATGTCCATGAAAATGCTCTATTATGGTCTCTTTCTTCTTTAAGCAAACCTCTTCGTCTATTCTCAATAGGTATTGTATTGACCCTCACCCGATAGAGAGGAGCAACGAAGACTTATAAAGAGCCAAAGGGTGGTTGAGAGATTGGTTCAAAAAGCGAATAGTTTTGTCGTCTACCTTGATATCCGAGAGAGTCACTGAACTTAATAGTTGTAAATCTAGTTCAAGCAGAATAATAAGAAGAATAAACCCTTTGTATCACCTTTAAGCATATGTTTATATATTCAATACGATACCACTGTATTTGTCCTTCTAACATCTGCAGAGTGAATCTGGTAAGTCACGGAACTCTTGCTTCTCTTCTTTTAGGTAGCAGCAATAGCTTTTTTCAACTGTGCCTTTCGTCTTTCCATCCTATATTGAATGTTAGTCTGTTATGGATGCCTTTGTCAGGCTAGGGAGTCCTATTTGGGGTTTGCTCGGAATAACGCTACTGCAATCTCCTTAAACTCAGGGCAATCAAATGAAAATAAAGAAGAAATCAACTTCCCAAATTTCAGTTCCTTTTTTTGTACACTCAATCTACTTCACGTATCTCTCTTTGATGAAAATATGGCCCTCTCTACCTACCTTTTTTTGACCCTGGAAAGCGAAGCTCAACTCCATGCTCTCCTTCTTAGGTCTTTGTTTTTTAAGAGGAGGGCTACTTGAGCTATCAAAAACAACTCAGTGGAAAGGCAAGGTCTTTCGGAAAATTCCACATTGCATTTGACTTTTTTGCTCACTATCTTTGGTTTACTTAAAAAAGAAATTGGTGTGTTGTAAGGGATGACATTATCTTAGATAGCATCCAAGGACACCCCAAGTCAAATATTGCCACTCACCATCTTTCAAATTGAATTGAGAAAGTCCCGGATACCTCTGCCTACAATAAAAATAAGGATAGGAAAAGTCTCTTGCTTGAGGCCAATCGATGAATAACAATCAATCCCGTTTGAGCATTCTAGTAGATTAAGATAAGAAAGAGCTCATCCCACCATCTATCATTATTTTGATTATCTCCAATCCATTAAGGTATCCTTAAATGAAGAAAGGCAAGGTCCTATCTTATTTCCTTTCTGACTCCCTCCACGCGAATCCGATAATATCATATCTCCTTGTTGATAATAATTTCTATATTAAACCTCCCTAACACTTTTATTGAATTGAACTTCTTTCATCCAGTTCGTCTCCTTCGTTCCTCATCTCATCCTTGTATTGTACAACTCCGCTTCCATCTTCTCTTATTATGAGCGTCTTTAACCTTTTTTACGGCTCAAAGTTCCTGGCATAAGAAAGAAAGTAGGTCATCCTATTTTGCCTATAAATGTGCTTACAGAGAGAGTGTCCACAAGAAGACTACTTTCTGACTTAGGTTTCATAATTATTTTAAACGAAACCCAACCAATTGGGCTGACTACTTTAAGGGCAAACAAAGGCATGGATCGAAAGGAGTCTTTATGATGGGGCCATGGCGGGCGTAAAAAAAGGCTCTTCTATTTCGATTCTAGAATATATAATGATAATACAATTCATTTTTATTAGATAGAAGAAAGAAAGGAAAAAGTGAATACCGGACTGATACGGACTTGAATACTAGAGGGACTTGGCTTTATGACTAGAGCTGGCATTCAAAATACATCAATTCGCTTGGCTTGAAAGGCGTGTAAAGAACGAGTTGAGTTCTTGCCTAAATGGCTTTGATTCCCTATCTCTGGGGCGAGTAAGCTAACTCAATTTTCATCGACCTTGACTCATTAGAATCCTACTTTTTCTCTCCATAATTAAAGGGTAAAAAGGATAAGCATAGGACCGATAAAGTGGCATGTTAACTGGAATATGCCCTAGCTGCACCGCACCCCCTACGAAATAAGATTAAGCTAATATCGAATCATACAACCATTCTAAATATCGAATTAATACAATAATTCTTATAAAAAGAGGTATGGCATAAGGCTTTACTTTCTAAAGACACCACTGGCTTGAGGCTGAAGGAGCATTCATACGCACTGATTTGATTCTCCCTCCTAGCAGTCTATAAATCTCAGCTTACAACGGGAGGGGAAGAACACTATCATATCAACAAGGGTAAATTGATTGAAATATAGGTCCCTGCATCTATTTCGTGCAATAACTAGTATTCGGTGGATAATGAAGTACTTACTTTCGGACACTTCCGTTTCGATATTGCTTGTAAAGCCTACCTTTTTATACTAGCTTGGAACCAAAAGTGAGTGGAAAGGAGAATAAAAGAAGCAACTCCAACTTAATGGAAGCTTTCTTTCAACTTTCACTGAATATACCTTTACTCATTTTGGCATCACATTAGCCACTCGATTCGTGTGTCCCGGCTTTTACTCGATCCATATATCGAACTCAACCAAGAAGCCTTGCCACCTTGCTTGCTTAGGGTTCTTTGTTTTTAAATAGCTGGTGTCTATGTTATCTGTTGTGGACTATATTATGATTTCTGAATGGAAGGAAGAGCTTGCAGTTCATTACACCAAAAGCTTTTAGTGAACTATTGAAGCTATCGAGAGAGTACCATACCAAATGCTGACGGTGATGAAGGTTAGGTTACCCACTTTCGGTGGACGTTGAACCAACAAGCCCTTACTGCACCACGAACAACGTAATGAGTCTAAGGTTACAAAAGTGTTTGCCAACTTTGATATGCATCGCTTTGCAAGCAAATGGAGATATCCCCGCATGCTTACACGGCTCGTTCTTCTTTCCCGGATTCCCTCTTCCCCTCGTTCTATCATCCTAAACTAGCCGTATTGAGTATAGCCAAGTTGGTAAGGTATTGATTTTTGATATCGGCATGCAAAGATTCAAATCCTTTTACTTCAGATCTAGATAATGAACACCCGATCCGGACTATATCCCGAGCTGATGACTATAGGGGAAGCGGCTGACTGCACCTGAACCCAGCTTTTGACTTTAGCCTACTTTGCTAAGATAAGAGAGATGAGGGAAATACAGAGCGCAGAAAGCAATCCTTCCAACTAGCCAACCCGCGGAGTTTCAAACTTACTTCTCGGCTAGGTTGTTCCATCAGGCGTAGATGATTTGTATTTCTATTTTTTATGGAAAAGCATGCCCTATCGCTTAAAGACCCCGATCCACCCAGTCACAGGCAAATAAACCAAGTCGAGCCTTTCAATAGTGCATCGTATGTAGTAGCAACGAGCAGTTCCTTCCCAGATCGGGAAGCTTAAGCCCCCCACACTTATAGAATAGAAGCGCCATCCGCCTTGCCTTTTTTGTTTTGCCTCCTTATCCACTACGGGTGAAGTGAATCTCTTCGATCCGCTAAATTGCACTTTCCCTAAAAAATGCTTTGCTACTGCTAGCTCCGCTACTGGGGCGACTTCCACTACTGCCATGGGTCTCTCCCTATCCGGGTCCTAAACCTCCACCGGAACTCCTTCGGGCTAGAGATATGGATCCACTAAAGCTACTCCCTCTGCTTCTAGAACTATCAAAGGGTTGGGGCAATCATCTTTCTAGATCATGGCTTCTAATCCCGTGATCCACGACCACCCTTGATAACCGAGCTTGCCTAAGGACGGTGTATAAGATCCACAAGTATAGGATTTAGATCTGAACAGGAATTTCTCCCAAATAAGTGGCTATGTTTGAGGGTGGTAATTTCTTGCTTGGTCGAACCCTTGCCAAGGTACGGAGCAGTTTTCCATAGCATCTGGGGTCGAGGCCCTGTTCTGGTTACTACAATTAGCATAGTTCTTTAAGGGCGGACTTCGAAGAGTACCACAGCTATCGTTTGATGATTCTTATCTTGCTTGTTGATTCATTCTCTGGTATCTATCTTTAATCGTATTCTTTGTGGCTCCTGTTGCTGTGGAGCTATTGGTTTTACCCTCTCTATCGGGGTCCTTGAATATTCTAAGGTTCCGATTGTCCACAAAAATCCAGCTAAGTGTTTTTTTCCTTCCTCCAGTAGGTAGGTAAGGCAATAAGTTTCAGAAGTCAAAACTAACAGGCATTAGTAGCATGTTCGTGGTACCCGTGGAATCAACTGTATGTCTTTGGGTTAAAGTTCGGGGGGTGTAGTGAAAGAGAGCAAGTAGCTTACGTTCTTGAGCAGGCAAGTATACCTAGGAAATAGAGATGGGGAGCCTTTTGATTTAGCGGAAGCAATAGCTAGGACATAGCTAGGTGCTACCTCAAGTACTGTTGAAAAATTACCTAAGTGGTTTGAAAAAGTACCTAAGTGGTTACATCGGCTGGAGAGGTTCCTTCACTGGTGGGTAAAGGCGAAGTAAGGAATAAGTGTGGTTTACTAGGCCTAGGAACGACCATAGGTAGGGCGAGCTTGTTGCCTAGGTTTTCTCTTGTGTTTCATCCGTGCCTGTATTAATTGCATAAGTCATTGTGTTTTGGCGGTGGAGAAGTGAATAGTGTTTTAGTTGTGCAAAGCGTTGTTGACAAGACTGACTCAATTCACAACTTGAACTTACTTCCGATGAAACTCCTACTCTTATGAATTAGGTGGAGTACCAAGACATAGGGGTTGGCCAGCGAAGGCGTTTAGTACCAGATATACTTCGAATTCTGTTCAGGGAAGTTTAAAGGCAGGACAGATAAGGAAAACATAAAAGCTTCTCAAACCAGAGTAGGCATTCGATCAATCGCTATCAATTCAAAGAGGCAGATACATTTTCATGGGAATGATAACCTTTTTCGAGAAGAGTAAAGCGAGGATAGTAAAATTGATAAGCTGATTGGTATGAGATGCGGATAAGGCCAAGCGCCAAGCAATGTATAATATTGCGGGGCCAAGTAGGCAAGCAACTACCAATGTTGTGTGCGAGTTTGGATGGTCAACCTAGGAGGTCAGCATGCAGCGCTAGTGCCGCTATGCTCTTTGGGCTCTCTTTTGGCTAGCGTCACTACACTTTTTCCCTACCGCGGCACATTAGTAGTGCCTTGGTTATATGTGTCTTGTCTACTTGCCTCTTCCTTTAACAACAAATAGATTAGTTTGAAACAGGCAAAAGCAAAAATGATCGTAAGCGAAAGAGTGAAGCGGTAGGTAGTTATGACTTATATTCCTATTCCGGATACAGCTTCATATCTACTAGCTTATGCATCTGATCTTGTCGACTTAACAAGCACTACCTCATTTAATCCTTCATTTGCTCCACCATCTTCTAATCCTAATACTTCCTCCGATGCTTCTGAGAAATAGGAATGAATATTATATGCTTCTCTATTCTTCTTTATAATAATATAAGTCACTTTAATCGAGGATAAGTCACTTAAGTAGGGATAATAAGTAACAGGGCGAACAAACAGAAAGAAACGAAGTTGCTAGGAAAGGAATACGCTTACTCAATTTATGGAGTTCGGGCCATACATAAGAAAAGAGTACTTTGCTTTGCACTTGCTTCACAAAGAAGGGTGTTTCTCATTACTTATAGAAATAGGTGCATAACAACCATTCAACACAAACAACAAACAACGGAACAACGCAAGTAGAAACATTGAGTTGAGGAGTTTAAGTGGAGTAAGGTAAGGGTGCCTCAGCCTTTTTGTCCTTTTAGTAGTTTTTGTCCTTTTATTTAGTAGTAAAGGGTGGGGTTCATCTGTATCAATTCTATTCTGTAGCGCTACGAGAACAAGCTTATAAACTTATTATTCCGAGTCAATACTCTATTATTGAGCACATGCTTATTGATGAAGCCCATATAGTAGAATTTGTATTACCTAATTGCTTCCTCCGAGGTTGGTGTGTCTGTATTACCTTATTATTATCATGGCTTAGCTGATTTTTCCTAAGCTGTGCGGCACCTATGCGTGTCCGTCCGCAAAAGTCAGCCCTCCCCGAGATCTCCTAGAGTCTCTTAGACTTACAAAAGAGAAAACATGCCAGAAGAAGCAATTCCCATGGGATCCACAAGCAACGACTCAAGAAAACACTTTATAAAACTAAATACAAATTACACCCATGGACATTATAAACTCAGAGAGGTTGCACACAAAGGATAATGGTCCATTACAGACCGAAGTCCCCACAAGTGCTTATAAGACACTTGTATTTATAAGCCAAACTTGGACATAAAGCAAATCAAACTAGGGCTGCTAAGCCTACTGCAAGCCTGCTTCTTGTTGTACAAGATAGTACCTAAATTGAAGGACATGGACAAACACGAGCATTTCATCGAACACCTTATTTACACTGTTGTCCGTGACATTCTCCCCCACTTATTCGTTCGATGTCCTCGTCGAAGCCACTATAGACATTGCATCTTCTCGCATTATGCTGAATCTTTAATCTTCTGCTTTAGCTGCAACATGCCCCTTTGGCTCCCAACTGCTCTTCGCCGCTGTTGTTGAGTAGTCGAACTCTAATCCGCCATGCTGCTTCAACTCACCAATGACTGAATCTGGTGTGGGGTTGGCTGAGTTGTGCTGATCCTTGTTGGTTCTTGCGGATCCTTCTGATAAAGAAAAGACCTGCCTTATTATACGCTAGTATCACAGTATACTCATATTGCTTGAACTGGGTGGATGCTTGTTGGAGCTTTAACGAGCATCACCTTGCGGACTTTGAAGTTTTTAAGGTCCTTCCTCCATAATATTTGCCCATTGAACCTTCTTCCATTGTTAGTTGTCACTTCCAAGTATATTCACATCACTCCCACATTCGATTAGTTAATTGGGAAATAAAGTGAAAAATCTTGAGGATTTAATAATTATTATCTTCCATAAGCTTTCTTTGAAGGGTCACTGGACTTGTGCAGAGCTCCCCTGCTGGATAAGTAAGAGAACTGGGATACTTGACTTCACCCATTCTCTTCATAGTTGAGAAGGTAAGGTTATTTGACTTCGCTCACCTCCTCAAGTTAAGATAATTGGGGTACTCAGTTTCACCCATTCTCTCGAGTTGAGAAGGCAAAGGTTACTCGATTTTGTCTGCCTCCTCGAGTTTGTACTTTATGCATTCGCCCACTTTTTGTTCATACTTCTGAAGCACTTGAAGTGTTTACACTCCTTGCGTTGAGTTAGCTACTGTGATTCGCCTTCTCACGACCATTGAACTTTTGGAATACAAGAAGTTTTGCTCGAAAAGAGCAAAAAGTTTACCCCAACTTCTGAAGGTTACTCGAAAAGTTTTGCTCGAAAAGAGCAAAAAGTTTACCCCAAAGGTTACTCGATTTTGCCTGCCTCCTTGAGTTTGTACTTTATGCATTCGCCCACTTTTTGCTCATACTTCTGAAGCACTTGAAGTGTTTACACTCCTTGTGTTGAGTTAGCTACTGTGATTCACCATCTCACTACCATTGAACTTTTGGAATGCAAGAGGTTTTGCTCGAAAAGAGCAAAAAGTTTACCCCAACTTGGAGTAAGTCTTTGATAGATCTGGTCACCTCTAGGATTGTACCGCCTTCTTTATCACATTAGTCACCTACTCCTCTGAGTAGAAAGGTAGAGTACCATGTTACTGCTCCTTGGTCGAGCACTCCTACATCAACCCGAAGTCTCTCAATTTCGGCTATCTTGATGAGAAGCCCATCGACATCGATCTTATGAAGTTTCTTGGCCTCTGCCCTTCTGCCTTATCTTGGTACTTGGAGTTTGCCTTTGCATTCTCTACCTCCTCGGCCCCTTTTACGATCAATGCTCTCCCTCCATGAGAGCAAGAAATCGATGACTCCATGGAAGTCCCACATCTGCGGTACCATGGCGCTACCAAGCCCTTAGCACTACTATCCCTTATCTTACATCTTCATCCCTTCCTTCGCGATCGGTAGATCTGCCTCTGCGGCACTGTGGCACTCCTCTGAATCCACCTTGTTTCTAACCGATGCTTTATTTTTGGGTAGCTAAGCCCTACTGGACTCATCGTCGCTTCCTCGTCCCTTTTGACCACTTGCTTTGACACCACTATGTCCTCCTAGCAGTTCTCCATGGTCAATGGAAAGATAGACTGTAACTCTCATGCATGGCCTCCACCATCTTGTTGCATGGCCTCTGCCATCTTGTTGCAGGGCTCGCACTGATTCTGTTCTCCTTAGCTTCCTTGGTAGCAACGTTCGCTTACTTGGATTTGTCCTCTGACTTACCGGGCTCCCTTAAGCGAATGTGAGCACTGAAGCAGTCCAACTCTCCAGCTACTCCGATTATACCTTAGTATAATCAAGTCCCCTCCATGGGACTCACTAATACTTGCAATCTGACTACTCCCTTGGTGGTATACAGCCCCCATATTGTCACGGGCTTAGCTGATTTTGCCTAAGCTGTGCGGCACCCATACTATCACGGACAACAATGTAAACAAGGTGTTCGATAAAATGCTTGTGTTAGTCCGTGTCCTTCGGTTTAGGTACATATCTTGTACAACAAGAAGCGGGCTTGCAGTAGGCTTGGAAGCCCTAGTTTGATTTGCTTTATGGTCAAGTTTGGCTTGTAAATACAAGTGTGTCTTATAAGCACTTGTGGGGACTTCGGTCTGTAGTGGACCATTAGCCTTTGTGTGTAACCTCTCTGAGTTTGTAATGTCCATGGGTGTAATTTGTATTTTGGCTTTATAAAGTATTTTTCTTGAGCAGTTGCTTGTGGATCCCGTGGGAGTTGCTTCTTCTGGCCCGTTTTCTCTTTTTGTAAGTCTGTGGGATTTTAGGAGATCTCGGGGAGGGCCGACCTTTGCGGACGGACACGCATGGGTGCCGCACGGCTTAGGCAAAATCAGCTAAGCCCGTGACAATGTGGTATCAGAGCGGGATAAGCACACGCAGAAACACTTGCCATACAAATGTGGGGGACCTAGCTAGGCTGTGTGGAGGACAGCTAGCACGTGCAACCGTTTAGGGGAAACGGACATTGAGATGTAGGGAAAGGAGTCGCTCAGAGGAGCGGGCATCCTGGTTTGGCATTCAAGGAATAGCCAACCCCTTTGTGCGAGAGGCACCATGAGGACAAGCAAGCGAAGAAGAATACGTAGCACACAAAGATTGGGATGGTTGAGTTTGAGCTATAGCTCGATGTTGGCAACTAAACTTGACGGTGCTTAAGGCAAAGCAGGGTGCTTGGTGAAAGATGAGACCGTGCAAGGTGGGAAGTGTTGTGTAACGACCGAAAGAGTTGTGCAAAGCTCACAGAGGTGAGGGGAATTGCTAACTCGAAGGATTCGGAACTCGTGCATGGGCTTGTACACGGATGACAGAGTGCTCGTGGCCATCCCAAGGCGCGATTAGAACTCGGCGCCATGGAGCATCAGAACTTTCTCTTCCACATGGAAAGGATATGTCCGTAGGTGGCTGAAATATACAACAAATTCAGCATGTTGCTAGACCTTGAAGGGTGCAGTGGAGACTGTATTGGAGAAGGGTCGCAATCTAGCAAGTACATTTGTGGGGGCAGAACAAAGCACAAGTTCAGTAAGACGGAGTAGTCCAAAGGGGATGATGGTCTCCGAAACTTCCAGTAGGAAGTATGTAAAGAGAAAAGTTGCTCCAGCAGGACAGATATCCAGGAGGGATAAGTCCTAATTCTCTAGTGGGAGAATCATGTGTAACGGTCTGCACATATTGAGGAAGAGTTTCTCAAGGTTATATCTCCATAAAGCTCAACGGACCGAGTGAGCGATGAAGAGTTGTCGCATGATCTCGAAGGAGGTAATGCATTGGTGGATGCATTTCGAGATCAAGTGGGGGAGCAATCCAAGGCAACATCATATGAAGGCACACTTAGAGTCGAGGCAGAAATCGAACTCAACAGAGGGCTGACCCGTGGAATGGTGGACGTGAGGGCCACTATCAACTCAGTGCAAATCGAGGAGCAGAGCGACTTGGGTGGAACTCGGTGAAGTATCCAAGCCGCATGAAGGGAGTCGACATAGAAGATGGAACATGGAGCGGAGGCACGAGCTTTCCTTAGACAGAGGTCAAGGGCATGAACTCTTGTAGAGGCAAGAGTGGGATCATGTCGTTCCATGGGTTCTTCATTCTGATGGGACAGACTTATTTTGCATGGTGCCAAAGATGAAGGGAGCTTTAAGGCACATGCAAGCTACCTAAGAGATGCATTTGATGGAGTAACTAAGGTGATTCAACTTGCGGAGGCAAAGTTAGGATCATGAGACCTTAGTACGGGGCAAGAGGACGCAGAGGCGGGTACTCTTGAAGAATATGCCACAGTGTTTCCATTCGAGTTGTCAAGAACAGGAGGTGCATAGTAAGATTGTGTTGGTAGGGGATAGAGGCCCAAGATCCAGACAATGGTGCACCAACTCTAGCGAAGTTTGAGGACTTCAGGAGCTACTAGGCGACGGACTATCCTAGAGCTATTCTTCGTCCAGGTGTAACCCAGGAGTGGGGTGGACGAAGGGGAATTGCCAAGGGAGCGAACTAAAAAAAAAATCGGAGATGGCGGAGGCCCTACGATGTGTTGGCAAAGGCCACACGTGGAGAAGTCGTAGTCCAAGTTCATCACACGAGAATCTGTATGCAATGGAGATGTCACCAGGAGGCGACATGGTGCAGCGGAACGTGGTGGAATAGTTTGTGGCAATGCATTACAGACAATCTTGTCCCGTGAGGGACAAAATCATGCGGAGGTATGATCAGGAGTTACTGGGAGCTCCACTTTGGTGTACGACACAACAAGAAGAAGGGCTATGGATTCAAGGAGTGAATGTCGTAGTACCGCAGAGGCGGATCTTCGTGTGTGCATCAAAGCTTGCATTGGATGAAAGCCTTAGTCATCAGCATATGGGAGCTGTATACCACCGAGGAAGAAGTCCAAGTGCATGTACCAGTGAGTCCCATGGAGGGGGACATGATTATGTGAATGATCAGGAGCTGATGGGAGCTCCACTTCGATGAACAGTGCAACGGCAAGAAGGGCTGTGGATTCAAGGAGTGAATGCCACAGTACCGCAGAGGCGGGTCTTCCGTGTGTATGCATCGAAGCTTGCATCAGATGAAAGCCTTGGTCGTTAGCATATGGGGGCTATGTACCACCGAGGGAGTAGTTAGATTGCAAGTACCAGTGAGTCCCATGGAGGGGACTTGACTAATCGGAGCAGTTGGAGAGTTGGACTACTTCAGTGCTCACATTCGCTTAAGGGAGCCCGGCAAGTCAGAGGACAAGATCGAGTAAGCGAACGTTGCTACCAAGGAAGCTAAGGAGAACAGAATCGGTGCGAGCCCTGCAACAAGATGGCGGAGGCCATGCATGAGAGTTGCAGTTTGTCTCTCCATCGACCAAGGAGAACTGCTAGGAGGACATAGGGGTGTCGAGCGGTGGTCGAAGGCGAGGAAGCGACGACGAGTCAATGGGGCTCGGCTACCCAAAAGAAAAGCGTCGGTTAGAGAGGTAGACTGAGGAGCTCCACGGTGACAGGCGATCTACCGATCGCGAAAGGATGAAGATGCAAGGTAGCGGATAGTAGTGCTATGGGCTTGGCGCCATGGTACCAGATGGGACTTCCGTGAAGTCATCGATCCCTTGCTCTCATGAAGGGACGTATTAGTCATAAAAAG